>CM056390.1:30439252-31085186 GCA_029718625.1 Synaphobranchus kaupii | reverse complement strand
ATAAATGCATCAGGGGTGTTAAATCTGAACTTAAAGGGGCAAATGACTGGGATCTGATTCATTTATTATCCATACTTTTTATGACTTATTCAAGGATATGATGCATCGAGCAAATTGTCCCTTGATTTAACAAAATGGAATATTACATTAGTCAAGCAGAGACCTGGATTCAATCAGCTTAATTCAACTGTATTTAGTTGACTAAAGTGTTGATTTTTTCTTTATAAGCATAGTTTGGAAAGTTAATTTAGGATTTTTTTGACAATTGACTGTTGATTGATGATATTTTTTGGACAGAAGCAAAGGATTGTGGGACATCTGCAACAGTGGCCTGAAAATGTAATTGCAGAGCGAGGTAGAAAGTGATCCTTTGAAATGCAATTGTTGATGGGAGTGACAGCTGGACACACAGCAGAGGAAAGGTCAGCTAGTCCAGTGGACATTGCACCAGGGCCTGGACAGTAGTAGCCAGGAGAAGACGGAGATCAGAAATAAGCAAATTCATCCAACATATGATGAGCAGAGTCAGCGGTTGTGGGGGGTAGGACCTCCATTTTCCATGAGACCAAAAACAATGGGAGAGAAGTGGCTGCCACCTGAAAGGCAGCCATTTTGAGGTTTTTACATCAGAGCCCTTGCATTAAGAACCAGCACTCCCATTTTGTAGCCAAATGCAATTTTTGAACCACAGAGGATTGGTGCGGTTTTATAATCTGGTTATACCGATTTAGTACGTACGACATAGCTCTACCCCACCCCCCAAACCTGCCCCACCCTGGGGACCCCCTATGTGATTGAATCCGTGGTTGAATTCTCATGTTTTTTCCGTAGGACATGGAGGAGGTATCAAGGCTGTCTGGCATCAGAGACAAACTCCTGAGAGATCTCCCATGCTTAACATTATCTCCCACAACCCCCGGATCAAGGCAACTCCTGGGAATGCCATGCTCCACGAACACAAAGCCCCACCCCACATCACTGTACAGGGGGTCTCACACATGAAACACACACACACACACACACACACACACACACACACACACACACACACACACACACACACACACACACACACACACACACACATGCACAGAACACACCAATGATCAACATCATGCAGGCCATTTTAAGCAGATTTTGTTCCAGATGTTCCAGTAAAGAACTGTCTGTTTTCCATTCATTTGCAAGTTTAAAGCACAACTGACTGCACCCATAAATGATCTATAATCAGCACTGCCATATTGTGGCTGCACAGGAGATTTGAGCAAATGCTCGCTGATATATTTTTTTCAGTCTGTCTTATGGTCGGTTTATCCAGGGCTTTACCCCTGCTGCACATGCCAGCTGAATTGAGGTCAGCGCATCATTGAAACGACACATTTCCTGAACTCCTGAGGCCCCAGAAATGCACACTGCAGTCCCACGGTACGCACAGTGCAGTGTGCAAAATCTGCAAAGGCGCAGTGTTCCTCATGTACTAACACGCATGGCACTCCTTTTCATGTAGTCCACACCTCACTGTGTGTGTGCAAGTTTGTGTGTGCATTTAAAGATTGATTTGGTTATATTTGGCTGCCCACAATATCCTTGAAAAATGACAAGTTGATTAATACATAGATTTTTAAGTTTAATTTCAAGCTCTTGACCTGGATTCAGTCACATTTCAGCAACAGCCAATGCAAGGCGGAGTTAACTGCCAATAATCAATAACAGCGATGGACATTAGAATTTATTTGTCAATTAGATCTGAGGAAGATTGTTCAGCTAATGATTTTCAGAACATTTTGAAAACAATAGGAAAGTTCCCAGCACATTCAGTTTACCGTCTCTTTGTCATCTTTATGTCAACCAGGAGCATTGCAGGAACGCCCTTAAAAATATTATTGAGTTTTGTCGTTAAAGTTTTGTTTTTTCAAAAAAGAATATGAAATATGTAAAGAATATTGTGGTTGTGGACGGTCATTCATGTTAATCTGTCAGGAATGCTAGCAATGTTAATCGAACCAATTTTTGAAAAAATTAATTAGAGCATTCTTAAATGTTTTTGACACACATGATTTATGATATGTTTTTCGTGACTAAATGTTTCTATGCAACATACCTGAAACATTTTTCTGTGGCTCAGGATGATAAATCTCCTTTGGAGCCATAAATATGTGCTAAGATTATTTCGGAAACATCTATTTTTGTTAGTTGGGTCATCATGAAAATAAATAAATATACAGTATATTTACATCATGTACTGTACATATCACAAATATATTAAATTTGTGGTCCACTGCTCCTTTTTTCTGTGTCCTTTTATCTATTTATTTGGGTTTGTGATGGCAGAAATCATATTTACTGTGCCACAAGGCTGGGCCAGTGGCCAAAAGAAAGTGTTCAATGCTCCAAATGGTACAGTCCACTATGCATGGTATGGTACAGGCTTACTAACAGCAAGCTTATAGCCTTTCATGGCCCATAAGCACCTGCACACCTGCTATGGAATGGCAGCCATGTTTTTGGATTCTAATACAATGGGCCAAATTTGAATTCAAAGGAGGATTAGAAAACCCACAGTATTTGTTTAATTAATTAATCTGAAATTAAGGTGTGCCTGCAGGCTCAGTGGTGAGAAAAATGCTCGTTCAGTTCCAGCTAATTTATCCAACACTCCTATAAGAAAAAATGAAACGGGGACATCCTCAATTTCATTGGGAGAAGGAGAGGGCATTGATCAAGGATAAACCCGAGATTGGGTCCTGCTTTTAAACGAGGAACTCGGAGACAAGAAAGAGATTGGCTCAGATGGGAGTCTACAATGTGCTGTAGTTACGTAAAACTGTTTTTGTAGGACCCTTCATGACCTGACCTTGACATTTATTTCATATGCTGCCAACGCCGCGCAGCTCATTTTCAGAGACATTTTGATAGGTTTCTTTACTTGACTGAAATGGTTGAGGGTGAGCAGGTGGAATGAAATACAAACGAATGTGGAAACAATGCCTGAAGCTTGTCTGGCTCCTAAATATTTGAAGATCTGTTCAAACAAAGACAGAGGACATTAGGGACTGCCGTGGCCCCGAACGAAAAGGTGTCAACATCTTTTACGAGCAAGAACAAAGGCACGTGGAAGAGAAAAGGGAACGCGGGCAGAGCTGGCGTAAGAAATGCATCTCTCTCACAAGGTTGTTTGTCGGTGGACCTGCCGTGTAAACAGGTCAGGTGTTCAGCAGTTTGAGGTGACCTAGTTGCGCTTCTGTTTGGCCGTCATCACATTGTGGCAACTGTCTATAGTGAGGGTTTATCTCTGCTGGTATCAACCTCACATTAAAATAGCACAATATTAACTCCAACATTAATCCCAAAGTATTACAGCACAATATTAACCTCAGTGTTAACCCCCACATTAACATAGCACAATATTAACCCCTAACAATAACCCACATTAACTCTATACAATATTAGCCGTGACGTTAACTGCATCTTAACATTGCACGATAACAGCCATCTTTGGCTGGGAGTCTGCAGTGGAGGAACACTTCTAATGATTGGGCTTGGATAACTTATTCATAAAATATATTAATTCAATGTGAAAAATATTGTCATTTGAAAAAACACGTTACTCAAACACAGTCTTCATAATATGCATTTGAAAAAGAATTTATTCCTTTATTCAATAAACATTCTGTGACTTAATATTGAATGCATGAATGCAAGTGAACTGCAAGTTTGAAAAAAACACTAACAATTACATAGTAGGTTCAGGCCAAATGTAGATTGAATCTGAAGTATTGGTAATAATATACCTTTGTAAAAACCTTCATGGAATATTTCCTCGACATTGGGCATAAGATAAGTGTATTACTAGGGAATACAGAACTGGATTATGCACAGGGCATTTTCTTGATGCCGTGAGACCTTTAATCTTGTCTACGTGAAAAAGCCTCTGTCCCATCCCAGTGACTGCCTGCTCAACCCCTCCATTTTGCTCAGTGCACAGACTCAGTGAACTAACTCCATAACACACACAGGGTATATTTGCAGATCAATTAAACTAATTTTAAGGTGCCATTTTCTGAACATGGAATGGAAGAAAATGACTAGAATAGTGCAGAGTCTGGTTAAGTAATAATATTGTGTTTAGCCTTCTTGCAAGAAAGAAAAGGAGAAAACTTTTAAAAACCCACAATGCTGGTTTAATGAATGAATCTGAAGTGAAGATGTGCCTGCAGGTTCAGGGGTGAGTAAACTGATGCTGATTTTGTTTGGTTGCGGCTAATTGATCCAGCAATCCTATGAAAAGATGAAGCATGGACTCAGAATGTGTGTGTATATGATTATCAAGTTACTGCCTGCCCCTGTGTGAAATGGGGAGGATGACACTCTCTCTCTCTCACACACACACACACAACATAATGGTTGCTGAAGTTCTAGTTGTTTGTATTTTTTCCCCAAGGGATCAGAGTACTTTCTAACACATGATGTTCATTACTGGAAGACCAGTATTTTATTTTCGTTTTTTAAAAGACTGCCCTTAGCTTGCTATTAAATTCACACTGAAAGTAACTGAAAATCCAGTTGAAACAACAACGCTGCACAGTGATGGTACAATTCACAACACACTAATCTGGAAGCAACAGAAAAAAACTTTGTTTCATGTTCTGAAAGGGGGGTGCAATGTGAAATTTATCTAGGCAACCACAGACACCATTTTAATAATGATGCCTGCCATTTATATAGCACCTTTCTAACACTCAAAGCGCTTTATAATGATGAGGGGGAAACACGCCTCAACCAGCACCAATGTGTAGCGCCCACCTGGATGATGCAACGGCAGCCATTTTGCGCCAGTATGCTCACCACACATCAGCTGAGGTGGCGAGAACAATTTTTAGTCAATTAAACTGGGGGATGATTAGGTAGCCGATTGAAAGAACTAGGTTGGGAATTTAGCCAGGACACCAGGGAAACCCCTACTTTGCGATAAGTGTCATGTGATCTTTTATGACCACAGTGAGTCAGGACATTGGTTTAACGACTAATCTGAAAGACAGCATCTTCTACAGCACAGTGTCCCCATCACTGCACTGGGGCATTGGGGCATATTTGACCAGAGGGAAGATTGCCCCCTACCGGCCCACCAACACTACTTCCAGCAGCAACTTAGCTTTCCCAGGAGGTCTCCCATCCAAGTACTAACCAAGCCCATACCTGCTTAGCTTCAGCCATTCAGCAGGAGCAGATTGCATGGTGGTGTGGCTGCTGGATAGATCGCGGCACATTGAGAACACGTTGCTAATCTACAGTTACTGAATTATGTGTTTTAAAAAAAATTTTTTTTATTCAGTTGGTACTAATAGAAAGGAAAATGAGTTTTCCGAACTACAGCTTGGGCTGCTTTTGGCACAGAGACAGCAAAGTGTTCTGTGATCAGCACCCACTGGCTTCATTCAGGGGCGGTAGTGTGGCATAATGATTAGGGAACTGGGAATTATTCCCAGGTAAGTCACTGCTGTTGTATCCTTGAGCAAGATACTTAACCTGAATTTCCTCAGTAAATTTTCAGCTGTATAAATGGATTTTAGGTTTAAAATGTAAGCTATGTAAGTTGCTTCTGGATATAACCATCTGCTAAACGCCTAAATGTAAAGATGAAAATGTCTTGCCTATCTCTTGTGGTTATTTTAACACAGTTGGAGAAAAAGCATTGACCTTTTCTAGGCCTCGTCTTTGGAATTAAATTCCGAGCCATATCACAGGAGTAGCTGCAATTCACTCTTAATTCAGGTCTTAAGGCTTACCTGTTATAAATAATAATAATAATAATAATGCTTTGCATTTATATAGCACCTCTCTCAACACTCTACAATGATGAGGGGGGGAAAACTCGCCTCAACCACCACCAACGTGTAGTACCCAAGCACCAGAATTCTCACCACACATCAGCTGAGGTGGAAAGGGAGAGAATAATTTTTTTAGCCAATTAAACTGGGGGATGATTAGGTGGCTCATTGAAAGAGCCTGGGTGGGGAGTTTAGCCAGGACACCAGGGAAACCCCTACTCTTAGTGATAAGTGCCATGGGATCTTTAATGACCACACTGAGTCAGGACCTCGGTTTACCATCTCACCCGAAAGACAGCACCTCCTACAGCACAGTATCCTCATCATTGTACTGGGGCATTTGACCAGAGGGAAAACTGGCCCACTAACACCACTTCCAGCAGCAACTTTGTTTTCCCCGGTCTCCCATCCAAGTACTAACCAAGCCCACACCTGCTTAGGTAACTAACTTCATACTATGAGTCTGATTATTTGCCTTCATTTTATTCTTGTAAATCACCTTGAGTTTTAATCCTGGTTATTAATTTATGGATTAAAACCCAACATTGGCACAAGTTGCCTCACTGATTTCTGTGTGAATATTTGAATTTGGACTGCCTATATGTTGATTCTTTGATAACTATGAATCATCTTATCAAAGAATCAATGCAATGCAAACAATCAAGGCAGTCCAAATTAAATATTTGCACATAAATCTGATAATGTTTAACATGAAAGTTGGGGTTCAATATTAAGTTTTTGTCATGACCACTCAAATTGGAAAGAAATCTACTTGTTCAAACTTAATTTATACTTAATTTATTCTTCCAAAGCATTGGACCTGCAGCATTGGAAGCCTCTGTAGTAACATTTAACTTATTATCTGGTATCATCACATATTGGGAGAAAAATGTAAAATAAATTCAATTACACTATAGATGAATGTTAATATAGATTAGGCATGATATTTTGGAAAGAAATCTACTTCGAACAATAACCATCATTTAGGCCTACGCAAATAGTAGTTGCATAGCTGGCCATTAAAGTACCTATTGCCACTGATTGATGGTGACACACCAAATTTCAACATGGCTACTTCCTTCACCACTGTCTTGCTCATACTCACCATAACGATTGGGAAAGTGGCATTTGTATTGACTTTATTTTGTGCATATCATGACAGGGGGAACTAATAAAGAAGTGTTCAGGAAACCCAAAGCAATCATCTTTTACAGTGAGGGATTACCCTGTTAAAGCCAGAGGGTCCCATTCAGGGGCGGGGATTAGGGGCCTGTGCTGCGGTAAGCTTCCCGGTGAAAGGTTTTTCCCCCCCCTTCCATTACCAGCCATGGCACTGTTCACTTGCGTAACCCACTCTCTCACCGGGACTGCGGTACAAAAGGGTGTGTAGTGCATCACATACCCCCTGCTGACTGCTCCTGTTCCTCCCCGATTTTGTGTATCGGACTGGATTCCACGACATTTGTTCTGAACTTTAATTTACTGGTATGCAAGTGCTAGTTTTTTCCTCACAAATATTGTTTGGCAAGATTAGAAATCATAAAAATTAACTGACTGAACTACACTTGTGAAATGATCTGCGAGTCAAAGTTAAAGACAAATATTGGTTGAGAGGAGGCCCATATATTCCAATTTCACTGTAGCCTACGCCTTTCGGCACTTGTTAGGATTTGATTTTTCCACAATGAACACCATAATGTTTAGGGTGTGTGCTTGTGGCTGATCCATCTTTATTTTGGTGGGGTGGAGGGGTTTGGACAGCCAGGTAACACCTCACAGGCAAATCTAACCTCTTACAGGGCTGTTGAAATGTTGTTTTTTCAGCGAACTGCTTCACAGCCTTTGCATGCAACTTTAAATGACGCGCTCACAGTCACACTATCTTTGGATGCATTAGTGATGATGGCATGTCTTCCTCTCTGCGCTGGTGCTTTCCCCCCTTGCCCATTTGATGCATCAGTCAGACCAACCTCTCACAACGGGCCTCTCTGAACAGTCTCTCACCCGCCTCATTTAAACATCTGACATTTTCTCAGCGTCGTACCAAGCTTACGTGATTGTGAAGCATGCATCATTTAATAAACCTTCTTGCGGCTATTGTCTGCAACCAAAGTGACAGTGTTTCAAAGTATAACCTCAAACAAATCTAGACATAGTGTTGGCATTATCTATGGCTGGGAGTCTGCATTGGAGAAACGCAGCCTCCAAATGATTGGGCTTGGACAGTGACACATTTTTAGTTGTTTTGGCTCTGTACTCCAGCACAAACCAGTATTTCAGCATGTAAAATTTATACTACGTAGCATCAAAATAAACCTTTGTTTATTTAACAATTTCAGCGGATTTAGGTGGTTATTTACACAAAAATTAGCAGGGGGACAATTCAATCCAATGGCAAGATGCTAATTGTTAGCATTGTTCCAATTCAGGTTTAGACAATTTTAGCTACAATGCAGATACCAGGACATCACTACAGCCTTACATACTATTCCGGAGGTAAATAAAACAATATCTAATTTTTCAAAATGGGTGAACTATCCCTTTAAAGTGATCCATCCATATCTACTGCATATCTGGCAGCAGAGTGATGGTTTGAGGCTCGTTTGATACCTCAAACCTTTGATGACTTACAGCCATTTAGCCAACTATGTGTTCCATACTGTTCCATCGTAATTTCCATCTTAATCTAGTTGCCTGAAGTCTGTGCCCAATGACATCACCACACACTGAGTATGTTCCCTGGTGATGCTCTGCTTGTACTGCAGCCATCTTCAGTTCCTGTTTGTTTCTGGGGAGTTTTGCCTTCAGTCTTGTCTTGTGATTGACTTGGCCAATCTTGAACATTCCACTTTCTGGCCCTGAAAAACTCCTTGGTTGCTGTTTGTACATCCATATCGAGTGAAACATGTTGCAATTGTAGCCAGTTTTGCACATAGCCCCCCCCCCCCCCCCCCCCCCATTTTAGGTCACCAAGTGTAACTGGACAAATTAACATAAACTTAAATAAAGTCATCATATGTAATATTTGGTTGTATGTCACTTGCATGCCATGACTTCCTGATGTATGTGACCCAAGAACATCAAAATACTCTTCATATCTTATTTTCAGGGACTCTTACAAGCGATACTATAACCTCTCTGCATTTGAATAGATCTCTATGGGAATTGGGGGTTGAACTAGATTAAGCTGAAAATTACATGGGAATAGTATGGAACACATGGTTTGCGAAATGGCTGTAATTCATGAAGGGTCTGAGGTATCAAACGAGCCTCAAACCATCACTCTGCTGCCAGGTGTGCAGTAGATATGGATGGATCACTTTAAGGGTTGTTTCTTCTGACTTATTTTTCCATAGAGCTGAATAGGAAAGTGAGTCAGGAGAAACAACCCTTACAGTGATCTATCCATATCTACTGCATATCTGGCAGCTGAGTGATGGTTTGAAGCTCATTTGATACCGCTGCCCTTGATGACTTATAGCCAATTTGCCAACCATGTGTTCCATACCTTTCCTGTGTAATTTACAGCTTAATCAAGTACCACCCTCAATGCAACCAAATATTAAATATGATGACTTTATTTAAGCTTATGTTCATTAGTCCAATTACTTTTCATGACCTAAAATGGGGGGCCTATGTGTAAAAATTGCTACAAGGTTCACCTGATATGGATGTAAAAACCCTCAAAGCTGAAAGTTTGCACTTTAACCTCAAGTGGTACTTTCCCACTTCAAATCCAACGTGCTGGAGTAGTGTCAAAATAACAAAAATGTGTCACTGTTCTAACACTTTTCGAGTGCACTGTATATATACAGTACCCTCCACAATTATTGGCACCCCTGGTAAATATGAGTAAAAAGGGCTATAAAAAATTCACTGTTTGGTGAATTAGCTTAATCTCACACTGACAAAATGAGAAAAATCCAACCTTTAATTGAAGTAAATTTATTCTGAAAAAAAAATGTTACAGGAGAAGACTCAGTGCTGGTTTATTGGCAAAGGGAGGTTGTACAAAGTATTAAATGCAAGGGTGCCAATAATTATGGCACACGTGATTTTGTTAAAAATAATTATTTCTTGATGAGGGATTTTTTTTTCTCAGAATAAATTTACTTCAATTAAAGGTTGGATTTTTCTAATTCTTTCAGTGTGAGATTAAGCTAATTCACCAAAAAGTGAATTTTTTATAACCTTTTTTACTCATCTTTACCAGGGGTGCCAATAATTGTGGAGGGCACTGTATATCTCAACATCATACTCCAGGGGACAGTACTAGTTAAGAAAGTTGATGGTTTGCACATCACCCTTCATTGCCATTTCCGCCATCTCCGTGTGGATAGGGGAACATCATTGAACAGGGAAATATTTTATTGTAGAAACTGGTCAGGAAACCATTTCATAATCCCAGCCTTATTACATGAGAACCAAATACATTTGCTGATTTATTTATATTTATATTGAATTTATATTTGAATAGCTGTATTGTGTAAAAGAAAGAACTTCCACATGTATGGGTGTAACAGGATTGGTTTTTGTGTGTGCGTCTGTGTGTGTGTGTTGGGGGAGTTTCCTGTAAAATTTCTGAGCTGTGAGACTCAGATCAATATGGACTACACCAGCATGTTGACTCTAAGAAACGTGTGACCAAAGAGCTGCCTTCTGACAAATTGAATTCAATTAATTTCATAGAATCACGGTATGGTTTGCGAACAGGGCTAATATACACCATTCACAAGAGACTAGTTGGTCATTAGCTGACTTACTGTTACCCAGCTACAGTTTGCAAGCTCGTAAAGTGCTCCGAATTTTTCATTCGATTGGCTTTTCGTGAACAGACTATGGAGGCACACGTTGACAAATGTATTTGGTTTAATTTTTAATCAAATAAATAAAGTAAAGAATAGTGAACCATCTGCTTTACAACTCACCTCTCACTCACAAAAGCTGGATGCTGCAGTACCCCTGGAAAGAACTGACTGAATGGAGGCGGGGAGACTACTATAAATGACACACCATTGGCAAGTAAATGATTTCTATCATAATAACTACTAGTTTATGACTGTTTTTAAAATGCCATGTGAATATGAGGCCTTTCTCAATGAGGGCTACATGCCTGGTAAGACAAATCAACACTGCCGTTTCACCTTCTCGTCCCCTTTCCCTCTTCCCTCCTCCTCCTCATCTTTCTAAATAATTTAAAACGCAGCAATATTTGCGCATTGATCGAAAACAAAAGCTGTCGCGGGGGGTTTGCGGGGGGGAGGAAACGCTGATGAAAAATGCGCCACGTCCCTCGCCACGGAGAGTGCGCTATAGGCGGGGGGCATCTTATTTTTTTAATCCTCCATATAAGGGAAGAAGTGCTATGGCACGCTGTGCCTTTCCCCGTGACCGCCCGTCTGCATCTCTAATGGCATCCGCCACTGCTGCTGGCGTTACTTCACTTGGAACGGCCGCTGTTTTCCCATCAATGGGGTCCACGGAACGAGACGACTCCTCCTGGAGCGTAACAGCTGGGGTGTTCTGGTGACATATGGGCCACACGTGTGCTGAGTGCAGACACACAGGCTTAGGTCTTACCTCTCAATTGCTGCTGCAGCACAATTAAGCACTTTGATGAATACCTTGGCTTGACATACAGTTGCAATCATAACGTACAATCTTTATATTGGTGAACATGTATTACTTTAATGCTAAATGTGACTCGCCAATCGGCAGACAATTTCAGCCACCTATTTCTTGGCACCTATACGCATGTAATCGTAAGAGACCCCGCCATCTTTTATAGTCACTGCTGTTAAGGAGTGACTTTAAACTTTATTACTTCAAATTAATAATTTAGGTATGATGATAGAAATACTGATGGTCAGATTAAAACCGTTTTCCAGAACATTGCTGTCCTGCGCTACTGCACATGAGATAGGTCATGTTGTTTAATTGTTAAACCAAGCTAAAAAGTAATCTATAAGAATGTAGTAGCATTTGAACTTGTCCCTCCATATATAACCCACCCCCCCCCCCCCCCCCCCCCAAAAAAACAAAAAAAAACAAACAAATTCAGTCTGCCTGTGTGGAAAATCTGTTACTCAGTTTCACTAAATGGAAAAACTGCATTTTGTAAGAGAAGGATACTGTAAACCAATCACGCAGAAAACCATGCTTTTGGATATGACACACTGAACAATCGATAGACAAACCAACATAACAAAACAAAGGCAATGCGTCAAGATCACATCATAACTCGGGGGACATCCCGAAACATTATCACCACAATCAATCCAATGTAAGCTGCATTAAGCGAGCAGAAGCAAGGCGCGTGCCAACACATTGCTTGCAGAAACGCAGGCTGCAGTAAACAAGTAAAACCTTAAGCAAAGACAAAAGCCCACACACTTGATCAAACATGCCAACCAAAACAGTTTGAAATTAATGTATAGTATTGTGTCATTAAAAAACATCAATAAATACGAAATGAAAATCGGTGTAATCGTTCTTTCTTTTTGGATTTAAGAATTGTGGGTAATTGCCCAATGGGAGCACACGATATGTAATATGCCCTCCAAATGCGCAACATGCGGCACAGTCGCGCTTCAAGAATTCACATTTCTGGCTTCCTATATATAACAAACGGTATTTACAATGTATTTTCTTATATCTTATATTGACCGTGAGCTTCTCTGCTTTTCTATTAATACAAGTTGCGTAGTGTCGTCACGTTTAGACGGACATTAAGTAGGGTAATCTACAGAAAGCCAATCCAGATAAACAATAGGCTAGTCGATGTTCTGCACGAAGTCTATGAAAAAGACACAATTGGTTTAATTTCAAATATTGTACACAATCTGGTATGTATGTTTTCTGAGTATGTGAACTGGTGCCTTTCATTCGGTAAAGCCTTTATTAAATAATAATAGAGGCTCAAAAATGTTATCTTTGTGCGATACCAGTACGTGACCTCAATAACAGGCACGGATCGCAACCCAAAATGTCTGGACACAATACATCTCTCAGTAAATATCGTATTACCCTAATACTTCGTGTCAGATTTATGCGGTATATCGTCGCCTATGCGCTCATTTGCATTAATTTGCATACGAACCTAGGATTATGACGAAATATGTCTAAATTTGTTATGCAACTGACGATACACGTTACATATAGTGTGCATCCCCGTTGCCGTTGAAAATTACACAATGTCAAGTGTTGCTTAAATCGGAGGATTAGACTGTCCAATGTGGGTGTTGGGGGGGTTGCGGGGTTCCCTTAGGCATGTGACGTGCGGGGTTGGTGTACAGTTTTCAGTGGATTGCTGACACGATTCAGTCGTGAGAGAAAAAAAATAATTAAAAAACGAACGATATATGTCAGTTACCCTGCATGAATCACAACCGCCCACTACCTCCCCCTCTCGCCTCCACCCCCACACTTTACCCTTGCCTCCGCCCTAACTTTCCAACAGGAAGACTTAAACCGTCATATTCACAACCTAAACCTAAATATCGTTTTCGCGGCCATTTTTTTATTTTAAGGATGCAATTAAAGGAAACGGACGCGTAACATAAGACACATTAAATATGAATGACAGAATCATCTCAGCGCCAAGTTGTTTCATAGCTATGCTGTCTGTGTCGCAGTTTATTTGCAGGGACATCCCAGTAATCGATAATTAGCCCACGGACCAAATCTCGCAATGCTCCTCCTCCTGCGTTATCCTCCCCAACAGTCAGCAATATCCCATTCATTCCGCATAATGCTTGCAAGCAATAATTGACCGCAAGGCCAGATATATTGATCGCCCTATGGTCTTTAGAAACAATATGGGAATCATATTGGCTATTTCATTCTTCTGCTGCGGCGGGAATGGCGGAGCAAAACATTATCTGTCGGCAACCGTCTGCATCAGTCAGGCGAGTAGACATGCGCAAAATCGCCGAAATCCTTTTAAAAGATCCATGCCTTCGGTTACAGACAGGGTGGTAACAAAACGTATAGCCATATTTGAAACGGCATTAAACTCACATAGGTGAACGATTCGATGCATGTCCTTTTTCCTATTTTGAGTCTCCCTTTTCTCGCTCTAGCTTATTACAGTTAAGCGTTCTCCAAGGTGCTGAAACGCCTAAATCGCCCACACCCAGCGCGTTAGCACGCTGCGTTTAAACATCAACAATCCCATCGGCTGTTTTAAAGGTATATTCTTTCTAGCTATGAAGCTGCATATAAACAACAGCATACTAATCAAATGACAAACAAAGCTTTATTAGTGTATAGCTATTTTGTA
Organism: Synaphobranchus kaupii; assembly: GCA_029718625.1. Classification (NCBI taxonomy): domain Eukaryota; kingdom Metazoa; phylum Chordata; class Actinopteri; order Anguilliformes; family Synaphobranchidae; genus Synaphobranchus; species Synaphobranchus kaupii. Next base: position 31,071,077 of record CM056390.1, on the reverse strand, counting down.
TAAAGCTAACAAAACAATAAAATGGCATTTTCTAGCAGCAGTCGCCTTTCAGAACCAAGAGATTGAGCGGCGTAAAGGACAAATCTGAATGTTCCTGAAAAACGAACAAAATACGAAACATAATAGGCTAGATTATGTCCCATGTTTGTTTAGGTAAAAATCCATTCATTCGTGTAACAAAAAGAAAAAAAGAAAAAATATTCACATACCTGAGCTTGTGTTAGGTGGATCGCAGTCAGTTCAGGGAAGGAAATGTCTGCCGGTTTCAACAGCGACTAATATCCCACCTCCTTCTATCAGGACTGGCTTGCTGCAAAGGAACTGCGTGTGGTGGATACTGACCACCTAGATGCTTCTTCAACAGGAAGCAGTTCTGCCCTCACCAAAGATGGCTGTGCTCTCTGACGTCAACACCTTTTAATAGATAGCTGGGCCTATATGGGAGGGAGCGGCGTTGTGAGCTTGACTCATCAGCAGTTGCTGGCGTTGACTTCGATAGTCACCTATTATTCATTCGATAATAAGACGGTCTGGAGAGAAAAACACGTATGCAGAAATACTCGATTAGGCTTTGAACAGCATTAACATGTTCGGCGAAATTTCATTTTGCCTGTCGTTGTCATTTAAAACATGTCTACAAATAGACATTTATAGCAATAGGCCTTTCATACAGTAGCCTTCTTGCAGGGCACAAACACCATGTGCCCATAATATCAACATGGCACATTTTATTTCAGCAGCCATTGCACAGTCTAAAATGTTTTTAAAATGTTTTATTTAACATTCACTGCAACTGGGATTAGCGACCTGAAGCTGCGTGAGCTGAACTAAGGACAGAAGCCGCCTTAACGGCAAAAAAAATCACTGTGACTACCCTACTCATTGGTACGTAGAGTAAAAATAGTGCAAATGAGGCTTGAACATTGGTGGGCATCCTCCGAACTCCAGGATGTTACTGAACTAATTTCACATCGTATGTGACTTTTTGAGTAGACGTACGGTTTCGTCAAGATAAAGGTTTTCAATGACTCGTAAGTGAACTGCAATTAGGCAGTCTCTAAAAGGAGAGGGGACATACAAGGGGACATTCTATTAATATTCCCATAAGGATTTTTTAACAGACAGCGTTCACATGTTTCCATTCTAAAAATGAAGGCAGAGAGACCACGTTAAATGTTCAGTTTCTGTGTATGTTTTCAATTATTCCAGACAGTATGTGTGATGAAAGATATGTTAGATACACACAGAAGTGTCTGACCACGTGCCTTTGTGGTTTAAAACAAAATGAATGAGCGAATGAATGAATGAATGAACTGCATGTAACTCCAAGGCAGTTGTACATTGATGTCATGCTTCCAGAGGATGTAAATATGAACACAAACTTTCTAGCATTTATTCACAATTATAAACATAAATATCTATTTTTATTTTGTACCGGTACTTCTCTCCATGAGCATAGTGTTCACAGGTTGTATGTGGAATAGGAAATATTTTCAACCATTGTAACAGTAGTAAACATACGTATATATATATATACAGATCCTTTCCAAAAAATTAGAATATCATGGGAAAGTTTTTTTTTTTCCATAATTCCATTCAAAAAGTGAAACTTTCATAGATTATAGATTCATTACACACAAAGTGAAATATTTCTACCCTTTATTTGTTTCATTTTTCATAATTTTGGCTTACAGCTCCAGAAAACCCCCAAAACAGTATTTCAAGAAATTAGAATAGTGTGTCGAAAATCAGCATTCTTTTGCTTGTGCACCTTCTCCTGCCACATTTTTCCCTTCCACTAAACTTTCTATTGATATGCTTGGACACTGCACTCTTTGAACAGCCAGCCTCCTTAGCGATGACCTTTTGTGGCTTACCCATCTTCTGGAGGGTGTCAATGATGGTCTTCTGGCCATTTGTCAAGTCTGCAGTCTTCCCCATACTGAAACAAACTGAGATAAACTTTGCAGGTATTTTGAGTAAATTAGATGATAGTGTGACACTCAGTCTTTAGTTTAGTTTAGTTTATTGGTTTAAAATACAGAGACAGTGCATATTAAGGAACATTACTGTAAATATGCCAGTTTAGCCAGATTGGCTAATTTTCAACCGTAGTCTCTGGGGCAGGTGTCATGAGCACTACAATAATTAAAGCACAATACAATAATTAAAACACAGTAGGAATCAGTCTAAAACATTCATTCTCTGAAATAACTGAAGTAAATGCTGATTTTCGACACACTATTCTAATTTCTTGAAATACTGTTTTGGGGGTTTTCTGGAGCTGTAAGCCAAAATTATGAAAAATTAAACAAATAAAGGCTAGACATTTTTCACTTTGTGTGTAATGAATCTATAATCTATGAAAGTTTCACTTTTTGAATGGAATTATGGAAAAAAACAACTTTTCCATGATATTCAAATTTTTTGGAAAGGATCTGTATATATATATATATATATATATAATCATGTAGGCTAAAATACGCACATACAATCTCTGGAGTTACAACCTTGCTGTACAAGCTGCTTTGGAGTTCCTTGAAGTTTATTTTCGTAAATTACCCCAAACCAGCTATTATAAAGCTGGTAGGTTCATCAGAAACATTTAGAAGTATCTAAAATATCCTTTATCACACACATGAAAAAACTGCCTGGGCCAATGAAAACACATTATAACTGAAATAATAATAATAATAATAATAATAATAAATAAATACATTTTAGAAAGTGAACTATGCCTTTAAGTATAGTTTGGAGGGGGAGACTGAATACAAGCATTCTGCCCACCCCCTTCTGCAAGCAGCAATTTTGCAAACAGGCTGCTTCTGGAAAATCTCAACAATGCAATGAACAGGAAGGATATATTCATTACACATGCCAACACATACAATAGGCCCTGATAATATTTCTAAATGATGTTACTTATTTGTGCATACGATTTGAGTGGTGGAGACACTCCTGTCAATTGAAAATCGATGAGCTGTATGTGTGTGTGTGTATGTGTGCTGGCCCATGCATGTTAATGTGCATGTGTGTGTGTGCGTGTGCGTGTATGTGTGTGCGCGTGAACGTGTGTGTGCAGCTTGCAGACGGTTGAAGGATGTTTACTTGTGGCTCAGCCGTTGGCATAAATATGTCGTGGCCTTATGCTATCCTGTCCTGCTGAGTTCGCACAATTCAAGTTTTTCTGCGGCACCCGGATGGTCCTTGCTATTCCCGTGGCTGTCTCAGCTGAAATCCAGAGGGTCTGTCTGTCATGCTGTAACATCCTGCAACGTTCAGCCTCTCCAAAGCCAGTCATCGTGCATACCCCAGTCCACTCCTTAATATCAATTCAATGATTCTGTCACTGACCTGGTGGACTCCTGAGTTTATCAAAGGTACTCAGTGGCCATTGTTCCTGAACATACAATATCTAGCAATGCAGACTAAAGAAAGCTTGGCTAATTCAGGTTGGGAACTCCCTGAGTTGATTGGCGACAGTAAGCATCACTGCACTCAGCTGATTCTTTCTCCTTCCAATCACCTATTGATGTTTACATGTGGTTATGCTCTTCTTAAACCTCCTCAGCTTGTAAAAGAAAGAGATTAAGTCACTTTGAACAAAGCCATCTGCCAAACGAACGAATGCAGCGTTGTGAGAGGGGAGGGAAGTGGCAGCTAATTAGCTTGCAGTCAATCCAAAGTGTTGGGTATCAGGTATATTTCCTCCTCAGTTGGGACTACCCTGACCGTTGGGTCAAAGGTCACAATGCATTTATACTGTTTCTTATCAATGTATGATACATGATGACAAAGTTGTGTTTTCCAAAAAAAAAAAAAAAAATTGTGTCCTTACTGAACCACCCTCGTATTTTAGACGTCTTTCCACGTGTGTTTCCCTCCCATTCTCTGAGGTTTCTTATTGGACTGAAATAATTCCATAGAAGCAGTAGTAAATTTGTAGATTGTCAATAAAGTCGGAGATCTCATTAACAGGTTGCATGCTCATTTTCTGTTATTTATTTAATTCATTGTCTTGCCTTGCAAAATCTAGTTGGATGACCTCACATGCGCCTCTGTTTTTTTGGATTTGGATTTCCATATCACAGGGTCATTGTTAACTGCACCAGTAGCGGCGGCAGGATTTACATCGTTTGTGGGCCAAGGTAATGTCAGGTTTCTGCAATCTGCCTGTTAGTTTGTTTCATTTATGTTTCTGATTTTTACCTTGTTTATTTATTCTGATTATTTTGTGGTTTCACTGTTCCATGTTTTGTATTACTGTCACTCCCTGTCGTCGTCACACTATTCGGGAGCCTTTGGTGATTTCGGGTTTCGCTGTATTTACTTCCTTCTTTACTAATTACCCTTGTTTATAATACTAATCATTACTAACTGCTTAGAATTAGGTTTATTGCTAATACACTAACGACTAACTTGTAAATAATACTAATCAACTAATTTACTAACATCAGGGAATTAGAGTTTCTACTAACCTACTAATTTACTAATGCAATCTCAGTTTCCATCTGCACCTGTCTTTCGTTTCTTCTGTCCTATCTCTGAATATCTTACTGTGATTCCCTACTCGCTTCACCTGCATCTGATTTCCGCATTCCACTACCTCGTTGTGTGCACGGGTCTTCTTCGACCCAAGTCATGTATAGTCTATATCAGTGGTTCTTAACCTGGGTTCGATCGAACCCCAGGGGTTCGGTGAGTCAGTCTCAGGGGTTCGGCGGAGGTTAAGACACACACCCGACTCATATGATTCGTGATGACACGTCCCGCATGGCCATCATTGGCTGCAAGTGATCACGCTACATCTGTGCTGCAGGGAATTTGGTGCGCTCGGTAGTCGACTTGTGACTGTCGTGATGGTACGTGTGATTTCTTTCTTAATATTTTAATCCCTTCATACTAACTATGTCGAGCAAAAAAAGAAAGTGGTCGGACGAATATGTACAATATGGATTCACATGTATAACGGAACGTGATGGGAGTCAGCGTCCTAACTGCGTCCTTGTGCACCAGTAAAACATATACCTATGTTTTGAATTTGAAAAAATCATATTTTATTTTTCCAATTAAGAAGGGTTCGGTGAATGCGCATATGAAACTGGTGGGGTTCAGTACCTCCAACAAGGTTAAGAACCACTGGTCTATATGTTATGTGTGGTCCGGTCCACGTCTTATGTGTTCCCTCATAATTGCATTATTACATTACATTACATTACATTTATTTAGCAGACGCTTTTATCCAAAGCGACGTACAGTAAGTGCGTACAGAGACATCATCATCATTACAGAACAGACAAGGCAAAGCACATCCTTTGCATAATGTAGCAGCTATCCCTAGCAATGAACGTTGACTGTAGTTCACAGTAAGCTGTGGGCAAATCAGCAACACCACACTTCATTCCAAGTACTATTATAAACTATACGGTTATAAACCATTCCAAATACTATTATAAACTATGCTATTATAAACCATTCCAAATACTATTATAAACTATAATAAACAGACAGGAAAACACAGGGAACGGAACTGATATTCCTAGGTGAGGATATCAGTCAAGGTGGAGTCTGAAGAGGTGTGTCTTCAGGCCTCGACGGAATGCAGGCAGGGTTGGAGTAGAACGTAGGGGAATGGGAAGTTCATTCCACCACTGAGGTGCTAATGTTATTATCAGCTTCCCTTATCGTTTCATTGTGCTCACTTGTGAGCAATCTCCCCTCCCTGCCTCTGCACACCTGTTTCCCATTTTGTCTGTCTTCCTCAGTGTATATTAAGTCTTTTCTTCGCGAGTTCGTCATTGTTGTTTTGCCTCTGTGTTTCTTCAAGCCTTTTTTCGAGTACTAGTTTCTTTCTGTTTTGTATGAGTTGTCTGTTCTGTCTTAGTATCTGTTTCCTGAGTTTGTTTCTGTTTTGTATTGGTTTCCTGAGCCTTTTTCCTTCGTTGTTTTTGTTTTCCGTGTCCGTGGGTTTTCCTGGTTTTTGTACCTCTGCTGTGCCTTTCCGGTTTTGACCCCTGCCCATTCTGTGACTTCGATTTTGGACTCTGACTCTGTACTGTTGCTGTGCCTTCCCGGATTTTGACCCTGCCTGTTTTACTTTGGATTGCTGTTTTGCCCCCCCTAATAAACCTCTGTTTATTCAGTCCTGTCCGCGATTGGGTCCTGTTTCCCACCTACCCTGACAGGTAATTTGTGAGTGGGCCAAGTTAATTAAGATTGAGAGTGTCAAATTCATTTAGTTTAAATTGGACAATACGCTGGTAAAGTAATAACGTTATTTTCATAAACAGAGTGCTCAGACATCCTTTCCTCAATTTGTCAAATGAAGGCTATGAATGACCTGTCAAAACACAAACTAACCCATTTCCTGGTGAACATAATGACGTAGACTAGCACAACGTCACAAATCAAAAACCCAAATGTACCTTTGCTTTTATTGCACAAAATCACAATCATTAGGCCTAAAAATTCATACAGATATTCTAGCCTACATTCACGTAACAACATTTCAGTGGACTTTTGTCATTTAGCCTAGTACTTTCTTGTATTCATTTACAGTGACTTAAATGTAATCAATTGTTTTATTGCATGACAAAATAACCAATACATGTGATGGTCCTGATATTTTCTAAACTAAATAAAAATAACACACACACGCTGCACCATTAGGCCTACATTTTGACAGTCGATAATAGTAGGGAGGGCAAACCGGAGCTTTAGAACATAGACAGCACAGCAGTGAATGCACGTGAGCTTGACAATACATTTCTCACAGAAAACATAGCTATGTTGTTTAGCCTACTTTTTTCTTAATTGCAATCATGATAAAAATGTACAAGAAGTGCTAGTGTGTTAGCATTTTTTGATCATATGAGGCTAAATGACGCATCTACAAACCAATAGACTAACCCATACAAATTTTGTTCTAACGTTACCTGTTCAATGGAATGGTTAAGGTGAAAAGTAGTAGTTAGGCTACTCACTCATTTGAAGGGCATCCAATGAGAAATCTCCTTCAAATTGACAAAATATCCAGTCTCTCCTGTCCTATGCTGCTCTTCAGGTAGTTCTTGATACGGACTCTGCTGTTGCGACTTGTATACAACAGCAGAGCATGTAGCCTACGCCATGGCCTACACACCTAGTCTCAGCCTCATTTTGTCAATTTGATGCACTTCGTATGCAGCATCTGATGCATAGGCTTGCATAAGCTGGGTAGGACTGTGGGAAACTGACAGTCAGCACTCATTGGCTAGCAGCACTGTCAATCACAGGAGTGTGGGCGTATTTCCAGTGCGACGCGGTGTGCATTGGGTTTTATCAGTCTGCCGGGAAACAAGTTGTGCTAACTAATCGGTAGCTAGCGAATGCTGCAAATCCATCAAGAACAATGAGTGTTTTGGACCAAGAGCTAAACGCAGGATTGAAGAAAGTTCACAACATTTCTTCGGTGTGATGGACTGTTTTATTGGAGATCGCCATGCCATTTGTGTAAATCACATTTGTTTCATGCGGGTCTTCTACTCTTGTAGCGCTGTTTCTGAATCGACCATAGATGGTCTGTGGTTGGTTATATCGCATGTCAATCAAAGGCGCAATCTTGGGTGGCTCTTTACTGCGTTAGGCAAGTCTATGGACCAAACTTTGTGTTTATCACAAAGTCTGGCCTTCGCGAGACTACTACACACCTCACGGTAGACATTACCGGATGGTGTTCCACAGTAGGCTAAGCATGTTGACCATTTTGAGACGGTTGAGTCGTGGCTGCTTCGCCACTATGGCAACTTCACTACCTTTTTCTACTGGTCCGTTTTGTGTTTATAAGGCATTTTGATTTGCTTAATTGTCGCAAGAACTCTTTCCTCACTAGCTACCTGACCTTAAGATGTCACTGCCAAAACTAGCTAGTTAGGCTACAAAATTCTGCATCATCACATGATAAAAAATGGACACTTGACATTGGATAACAACATACGCAGATTTCTCAGCAATCTGCATAACAGAAAATAGCACTAATACCAATGAAAATGGCCACAAATTATTTAATTAAATAGATTACAATAAGTTATCTGCAGAATAGGCATATAGGCCTAGTCTAAGTTTGACATGATGAGACTCTTGTACAAAGTAAATGTAGTAGGCTAACCATGACAGAGATGAGTTTGCTTATTTAAGGATATATAAAGCAGACTCTCTTGATAGAGTTCCATATTTGAAACGAAAGTACTTTTTCTCTGACGCTTAAGGAGTGTCTGAAATTTCGATCGTGACATGGGCCCAGCTAGAAGTTTGGTATTTATGTCATGCAGATTTGCAAAACACACTGCGACTGTACTACTGGAGTAGGCTAATGTGCGCAGCAGGGGGTTCTTATCTGCTGTGTTCAGCTGTGATTGGCTCAGTCAGTGGATGCTAGTTTTTTTATAGGTCAAGAAGAGTATTGCCTTTATCTCATAACGTGGCATGATAACGGGTCGCGTAGTGTTCTGAATTACGGATATAGAAAAAATAAAACTTTTTTTATGATAGATTTTCTTTTTGGATGGGCCGTCATAAAAGTACTACACAACTGATTTAATTAGCTGCACGACAATCTTTATTTGATGAGGGGTAGATTTGTGTGTTCTCTTTAAACTTGATATGTTTGAAAGATGATATAATTTTTTGGTACGTTATTGATTTTTTTTTTAAGTGAATGGTTTATGTTTTACATTTAAAAAATCTATTTCACCGGAGATTGCTAAAAATGTCACAGATGAGAATAATGCAGTTACATGCACAGAAGCAGCCAAACAATGTCTCTTATGATTTTTGGTCATCTTGGAGAGCCTGCTGAACAGTAGTATTCCGGGACTAATGGCAGGCACCCCTGATGTAAGTGCAGTTGCAGATATTTTACAACAATCCACAACAAGTGTTTGGAGTTGTGTGTTTGAAGTTCTTTACATACAATTGCCAAAAACCTGCCAAAAATGAGTGTGTCTTTATGATGGATCACACATGTGTGTGTTTGTGAATGTTGTGTGTAGGATATTTGTTTGCACATGTGAGTGTCTAGGGTATCCTTTACATACAATTTACACCTTCCAAAAATGGAGCAATGATCTTTGTATGTGACTTGAGTGTTGGGCGTGGATGTGCTCCTCTCCTATGTCCCAAACAACAGAAACTGTGCCGAAACCTTCATCTGTAGACTTCAGACTCTCGACTCTCTCCTCGCTTCTCACTTTTTTTGAGTGGGCTAAGCAGGATAGTCTGTCATTTTTGCATGCAGTTTTGCTCAATAGCATCCACGCCAAGCAACTATTCAGTAACTGCTTTTTCCCTCCCCTCTCTCCCTCCCCTCTTCCATCTCTTCCTGCTCTTCGACAGAGATTAAAGAGCATGTATAACTCGCTTTTGAAGTTGAATCCTTGTGTTTCTTAGATGCAGTGTGCCACATGCTGCTACGTTACAATTTATTTGTGCATTTATTTTTTGATCCAAGAACAGAACGGACAGAGAATCCACAGGAAGATTAGCAGCCATGTTACACAGTGGCAGACTAGTGAAAATGATCTCATCCTTCTGTCCTCTGTATTTCTGATTTAAATATGAATTAATCCAGAGAGGGTAGGAGTGAGATTATCCACGTAATATTATTTTTGTTTTCCTGTACACGCTTGTACATTACATAATGCGGCATAGTAGCTGCACTGTGTAGACGTGATAATGAAGACGTGGCAGGCAGTGGAGCTGTATAGTCCTTGCTCGCATAGTGCTCGCCGTCTGTGCTCAGTCGGTCTCAGTGTGTGAGAGTGCGTGTGCGCATTCAGCTGATCTAAACATGGCCGTCTGTACTATACGTGCCTACCAGGAGGTAGGAAGATGTATAACAGGGATCTCACAGACTCAAATCCTGGGGGGCCGCTGTGTCTGCCGGTTTTTGATTTGTTGCTGCAATTAAAGCCCCAGGGAACAAAGCTAAAATTGTTCAAATGTATGTATGACATCAAACTTCAGTTTGCTATTAAGCATCCGCCCAGGTTTGAATTAAAATATATATATAAATATGATAAAACACTGCTCAAAAACAGCTGAATTAGCTGATCAGACCTGTGTTAGGATGGTTGGGGGATGGTCATAATATTCTAATGAGGACGCTTGATTGACATTCCTCTGTCCAATAAGACACTCGGCATCACACACAACAAAAATACAAAATAGAGCAAGCGGGGAGAATCGGGGTTGTACAACCATATACAGTGAGCACCATAATTCATTGGACAGTGACACATTTTTTGTTGTTATTTTATTCTGTACTCTAGCACTTTGAGTTTGAAAGGATACAATGACAATGAGGTGGGGGTGCAGACTGTCAGCTTTAATTTGATGGTATTTTAATCCCTATTGGATGAGCTGTTTAGAAATTATAGAACCTTTTGTACATAGTCCCCCCCATTTTCGGGCATCAAAAAATATTGGACAGTTTAACATAATGTAGAATAAAGTAATCATTTTTAATATGTAGTCGCATATCCTTTGCATGTCATGACTTCCTGATGTCTGTGACCCAACAATGTCAAAAGACTCTTTGATATCTTATTTTCTGGTACTCTTACAAGCGATACTATAACTTCTCTGCATTTGAATGGATCTCTATGGGAATTGGGGGGTGGGACTAGATTTAGCTGTAAATTATGCTGGAACAGTATGGAATACATGGTTGGCGAAATGGCTCTAAGTCATCAAGGGTCTGATGTATCAAACGAGCCTCAAACCATCACTCTGCTGCCAGATATGCAGTAGAAATGGATGTATCACTTTAAGGGTTGTTTCTTCTGACAAATGCTCCTATTGAACACTATGGAAAAATAAGTCAGGAGAAGAAACCCTTTATCCATCCATATCTACTGCATATCTGGCAGCAGAGTGGTGGTTTAAGCCTTGTTTGATACGTCAGACCCTTGTTGACTTAGAGCCATTTATCGAACCATGTGTTCCATACTGTTCCAGTGTAATTTACAGCTAAATCTTGTCCCACCTGCCAATTCCCATAGAGATCCATAAAAAGCAGAGAGGTTATAGTGTCGCTTGCAGGAGTACCAGAAAATAAAATAAAATATCAAGAGTCTTTTGATATTGTTGAGTCACAGATATCAGGAAGTCATGGCATGCAAAGAATATGCAACCAAATATAAAAAATTATTACTTTATTATACATTATGTTAAACTAAATGTATTAAAATATTTTTTGAAATTTTTAGAAACAGTGTTAATGCGCCGATGTGTCAGAAACCACTCATTGCTCCAAATTTCCATGGAAGCAAGCATTCCTGGTAGTATACATCTATGATAAACAAACCGACCTGACGACATTTTGCTAGTCTTTTCTGGTAGCTTGCTAACAACATTGAAGAAAATAGTACTTTTTGAAATAATTTTAATTACACAATACGTAAGAGGACTGGTTATTGTTTGTATTGACAGAATCCGCTTCGTTCACTTTCGTATACGTGCTAGAAGTGTAATTTTGAGCCCGTTTTAGCTACCTGATAGAAGTGAATTCACATCCGCAACTACTTCAGCTAAGACTTCATTTTTTCAGTCTAAAATGAATGCATGAGTGTCTAATCCACGTAAACTCTTTTCCACCTTCTCTTCCCTGCTTATCCCTCCTCTACCCCCTTCACCCTCCTCCCTCTCTGCAGATGACTTCCTGACCCACTTCGAGGGGAAGGTGGCCACGATCCAGAACTCCTTCACGCATCCGGTGACACCCCACATCCCCCATAACTAACCCAATGCTACACTGTCGTCCTTCAAGACTCTGGAGGACACAGATACTCTCCGACTTCTGACACACCATCGCGCAACCACCTGTCCACTGGACCCCATCCCTTCAGCAGTCCTCCAATCTATATCCGGTGAGCTCCTTCCATATCTGTCCTCCATTATCAACACCTCCCTAAACTGTGGCCATGTTCCTGCTGTTTTTAAGACCCGTGTTACCCCACTCCTTAAAAACCCTAGCTTGGACCCCTCTGATTTCAGGAACTACCGTCCTGTATCTCTCTTGTCCTTCCTGTCCAAAACTCTTGAACGAGCTGTCCTTAACCAACTGTCTGTTTTTCTCCACCAGAACAACCTGCTTGACCCTCACCAGTCCGGCTTCAGAACCGGGCATTCCACCGAAATTGCTCTCCTGGCTGTGACGGAGGCACTCGCCACTGCTAGAGCCTCCTCCCTCTCTACTGTCCTGATTCTACTTGACCTGTCTGCGGCGTTCGACACGGTCAACTATAAACTTCTGATCTGACATGGGCATTTCTGGGACTGCCCTCTCTTGGTTTGTATCGTATCTCACTAATAGATCCTACCAATTAACTTTTGATTAACCAATTCTTTATTATGGATTCGCCAAATTGCTAGCACCCTGTTGCTGTTGCTATTGTTGTTGTTTATGCTTCCTAGGCAACGTTCTATAGAACGTGTTTACGCAATGGCAGTGCGGCCATGCTAAATACCAGCACTGGTGGAATGCGTCTCGGCCAATCGTGTTACTCGTTCGGATCTCATTGTTGTATAAATGTCCCAAATTAACCTAATTAGAAGACAATCACAAATATTTGTTCCCTGGAGCTTTAAGTGCTTCATTTAAGTCATTGATTGGCTAAAGAGTCTGCACACCTTGTTTCCATGGCCTAAATTGGCTGCTTATTGTGAGAAAATCAGGACTGGAGCTCGAGACCTCCAGTTAGCTGGATAACTGCACCGAGTAAAACCCGGAACCATCCCAAAATCTGGAACACGGACTTAAGTAAAAAGAGCTGTTCCCGGTTTTACTCAGTGCAGTTATTCAGTTAACTCAGTAATCCTGCTTCATAGTATATCCCCATGATGTGTCCAGTTGGGGGTTTGTGTTCCAGGCCAGGGGGGTACTTCACGAAGCTGGCTAAGAATACCCAGGCTTAATTAGCCAGTTTAGACAGCGTGGATAAATTCCGTTTCATGAAGCTAGATTGCAGCTCAAGAGTTTAAACTAATCCAAGCCTGATGAAAGCCAGGTTTGGGGAATGAAGTTACGTGCGCGTTCATGGATTATTTAAACAGCCCGATTAAGTGAATGTCAGTTTAAACATTCGATCAGAGTAAATTGGCAAAATAACATACAGTGTCATTTACAGCTGGTGAACAGGAACTCATTATGCAGTTTTATGAAGATTACAAGTCTATAATTACAAAAAAGGCAACACCACAGTAATTAATAAAGCGAGAGACGCAGCCTGGGAATCGATTGCCGAGCGCATAAATCCGTACGTTAGTCCTATTGCATATGCTTTGCATCTCAATAAAAATAAAAAAATTTAATAGTAGGCTACTTTTTGCTGTGTAGCTATTTAGAAGCAATCACAGTGGGACAAATAAACCTGTACATTGATGCTGTGGAAGTATAAAATAACCTATTAAATAGGCTAGGGTACCTACAATTGTACCTTCCTTGGCGTGCAGTTTGTTATAAATGTTATAAAGACATTCAGGAGTGCCACTTGCCAAAAACGCAACTTAATGCACACGGTTGGTTTTACTCTAATGGACTGCAATGCATTTCATTTTCGACATCGCCCTCTAGCAAATTGCAAATCAAGATTATTCCCTCCCGGTAAAATCTGTAGTGTTCATAACTGCCTGCAGATCCAATCTCGGAACACCCTCCCCACTCAAAACGCTCTCCTTAGTATCTGTGCCCCCTCATCTACACGGTTGTCAATGAACCGACATGCCATTATACCAGACACATTTGTTTTTATACACTACATACTCGGGTCCAATATTTCCATTAACGACCATCTATGTTGCGAACAGTGGCGGCTGCTGACCACAATTTTTGGTGAAGCAAACCAACTATTTTTTTTCTACCTGTGAAAATCGAACCCCTGCTTTACCTGTTGAGCTAGGCCATTTTTGGGTTGTTTAACACTGACCACGTCAACTGACCAGCTGTAGGCAGAAAAGAGCTGGTGGCCATTTAAAACAGGGTTATATTTCTTGACAACTCATCACTTTGGCTGTAGGCTACCATTTAAATTGAGCTGCCTTTTCTCAAATGAATAACACCAGATAGAATACAATGACAAGTAGTTATGTACACACTCATTTATTAGTAGCCAAATTATTTAATCACCTATGCATATTCAATAGATACTCAAATCCACCTGCACCGTAGCTGAAATAGCTTTGTTCATTTCATTTTGAATCATCTTATGCCTTATTCACTGGAGTAGTATTACCTGGGGACCTCATGTGATTTGTGGAGTTAGTCTGTGATCTTAATCCTGAGCGAATCTGCCTTTCCGTAAATTTGTAAAGTCAACATTCCCCACAGTAAATTACCTACCATATTTCGCACAAAACAGGTCATCTGATAATATTAGTCCTGTGTGAATCGGCATCTCAGTAATTTGGGGTGATATTTTCTTTCCCAGCAAGGATTCCTTGTTTTTTCCCCGCTTTTTTCTTAATTTTTCCGAGTTGACATTATGGAGGCTGCGGTGGAAATTATTAATGCAGTGCGAATAGGCCATTTGACATCCCGGAGAACACAGAGGGCGACCTGAACGTCATCATAGAGGGAAGGAAGCTCAGTCAACTCCACGCTCTGTTATCCCAATTTTGACTCTCGTTATTCCCCTAAATGCCAGCTCGGGACGACCCAAGAATCGCATCGATCAACCTCTCAGGAATGTTGTCACGGTTTTCCGCACTAACGTTATTTTGTAATGCGTGCACCTTCATCAATAAAATGATCATTCTCAGACTCAATTCGCACGGTTACACTACTGTCATGCTCCTTCAATTTTACATTAATTTTAACAGACCTGAATTACGTAGCCTAAATAATGAAAGTCATCTCTCGCAAACATTGAACATCTCCTGTAGCAACACACTTGGATAAAAAATAATAGGCTTTCCTTTAAACAACACACATGGCCAGCAATACATGCGACTCCGTTAGCAAACTGCCTGTAACTAATCCACCTCGATGTAGGCTACTACGAGCATTTAACGTTAAAGCTCTGACTTACCGAGCCCACTCACTGGATAAGATTGATAGGAGGCTTCGGTCTCCCATCCGCCTTCACTTGCAATCTTTCTTCACAATCTTTAAAATAACGTTACGTTAATCCCGCAGAATCCGATCCAGGATGTTTACATACACAGGTTCCATTTTTTTTTTCAAATGCAGCCAAATGAAATGGCAAAAGCTAGCTAACGTTACAAAAAGTGAGCTAGTTTAGGCTAACATTAGGCAACGTTAGTTAAATCACTAACGTTAGCAATTAGCTAGCTATTAACACTACAACACGATAAAAAATTTACTATTTACAATACAAATCACCACTGACAACGTTTAACGTTGACAATAAAAATGGAATAAATTTCTCTCTCGCTCCGTTTCTATCTCTCTCTAATACAGTAACGGTGAAGATGATTATATTGCCGGACAGCTGAACTCGTGTTCTGAATGGTTAGACATTATGTCAATCATCAGGACGAGAACGTGCACAAGAACACGCATGATTGGAATTCTATTGAATACGTTAGTGAAGCACTCAAAAACGCGTCATAATCCACAATTATCCAATCATGTTTTATAAAGTCCCCCATTGATTTCCAATGGTCTAGTGAAGCAGTCAGACACTGTGCCTCACTGAAGTTCCTTTTAAAAGTCTAAGGGTGGCGCTGTTTTTCACGATACAATAACTATATAAGAAGATACAAGGCATATTTTTTAATCTAAGCATTTTTTTTTTAGCTTCACAAGGGAAAGTTGAAAGTCGGTGATGATTCAATATTAAAGAAAGCCTATGTTGTGTGTGTGATTGTGTGATATGCATGTTCTTTTTCACCCCTTTTTTTTGGTGAAGCACTGCTTCACCTGTTGTCTTAGAGAAACCTCCTCTGGTTGCGAATGTCTACGTTGTTCTGTATGTCATTACAGAATGGCTTTTTTGAGATATCTTACCAAAAAACAGCCGAAAACATTAATTTTAAATGGTTTAATAATATTATGACAAAGGAAATTATTTTATGGCATAACCTGCAAATAAAGACAAAGTCAAAAACTTGATATTATTAAACTTGTTTTAATAATATGACAACATAAAAAGGAATTACTTGACAAAAAAGGGTCTGAAACATTGAAGCCAGAGGTCCATCCGAGTCGGGGTCACTGTAACGCCGGCTGCAAATAAGTCAAGCTTGAACCACGTTAGCCTGCTCCCGACCAGGCTAGCCGCAACGCCTATGTTGCCTTAGCGACATCTAGTCAAGCTTGCTTCGTGAAACAGAGTTATCCGTGAACCTATCCAGACTTACTGAAATAAGCCAGGTTTACAGTTTAATCGCGCTTCGTGAAACAGAGTTATCCGTGAACCTATCCAGACTTACTGAAATAAGCCAGGTTTAATCGCGCTTCGTGAAATACCCCCCAGGTGGGGGAGGCAGGATTGGGTGTAGAAGTTGGTTTTCTAGCGCTATCATATTTTTTGTCCTGGCTTAATTTGTCTTAATGTAGAAAAAACAATGAATCAACATACAATCATTGGTAAATCAGCTGGGAAAAGGGAAAATAATTAGAATTTGCTCTCCTTTGCTTGGTCAGGTGATTTATGCATTTCCATCGCTCCACCACACCCAGCGTCATGATGGAGGACCATGTGCCTTTGGCCTACACCTGCAGTGCTTTGGTGGTGTGACCACAGCAGTGGATGAAGATGAGCACGCTGCTCAGACAGAAAATAAATAAAACAGCCAAACTTGTTTTTCTGTTGCTTTCGAGCTAAAAAAAAACAGCTGTGGTTTCGAGAATGACTTATACCCCCCGCCCCCCCCCCCCCCCCCATTGCATGTTCATTTCAATTATGTGGTCGGCAATTGCATTAATTTGTAACCTACACCAAGATACTGTGTTCTACAAATGAAGTAATCAGTCTCCAGTACGTGTACCCTGTAAAAAAAAGAAAAAAAAAAGAAAAAAAGAAAAAAAGAAGTGTACACATACATTTTTTTTTTTTTCAGGTAATGGCTAGTGCTCATTTCATCAAGAAATGACTCACAATTGATTTTCTTCCTACTGCACAGATGTTTGTGCTCATGTTTCATTTTTTTAATTATTCATTTGTGAGTGTTTTATTGCAGACAGAAAATGAGGAATATTTTCTTGGAGCACGGGTAACTGGTGCTATTTTCATTCTGAAGAACCATACTGTGACTTATGGCAAACAACCGGGAATTATTTTACACTTTTTACACAAATTTTCAGTATTTTGCTTCTCAGTGCTTTGTGGTAATACAATTGTACAAATATACCAATAATAGCAATTCTACTAATATTACAAAATATTACTACTTCCACTGCTACAACTACCATGTCTACTACTATTGATCACAATGATAAAATCTTTTTTATTCCAATGCAAGGTTAGCTACATCCTCCATGGCAAACATATTTAAAAAGCAATTTGTTTTATGACAATAAACTTGTTGCTAACACCAGCTAACGCACTAGCCCAGAAAAAAATACATTGCTTCTGTAATCGAATGCTCAAAGCGAAACCGTTCAATTATGGTCAGCTAGCTAATGTTAGTCTACTTAATGGTCATGGATCATAATGTAACATTGGTTGACATGGTTTCTTACCTGGTGATTCAATAAGGCAGAGGAAGCTGTAGGCTACAGGGAATCCGGGAATACCGGAGGAGCTCCACTCTTAACCGACAGCACGGGAGTCCTGTTTGGTTTAGTTACTAAAACGGAGCCTATCAATGTAATTTTCTGACATTATAATAAAATAGAAATGATAGCTAGCTTGATCTACGATGTGTCGTTCTGTGGTCCCTATTCAGAACAGTGAGATGCAATTCTTCCCTCGCTCCACTGGCTCCGCCTACTTGCTAATGTAATTTACATGCCCACTTGAAAACACTGTAGTCTTTCCAAAAGAGCAAGTGGTAAAGGTATACGCCATTTTGACGTATACCTCTACCGAATTTTCAACTTTATATTCAAATAACTCAGTACAGATTTTTTTTTGGCCAGCCACAAAGAAAGACTTAATTACTTGCGCCTTGATCTGTTCAATAAGGTTAATGTTGTTTTTGGGTGGAATTCCCCTTTAAGTAATATAGGTATAGTTGTCATTTTCATGCTATTATTTGTTTCCTGTATGTAGCTGTAGTAGAAAACACACATTTAGCTGTCTTTTCCATTGTAAGGGGAAGTGTAAGGTTCGGAGATCGGTCACACAATGAGGCTACACCAAGTCTGTGGGATGCGGAGTCCGGGAGGCCTATATTCCAGGCAACAGATTAAAAGGTGTTAAACAAAATTTGGTGATGATTTATGGTTTTTCTGTTAATATAAGAGCAGTTAAAACCGACCGGCCAAATTTGTCCGGGAACACTAAAGTAAGGGGGTAGCAACAAACACTGGAGGAAGGTTAATTTCTCCAATTATTTAAAACGATAGGCTAATACTGTGGCTTGTGGTACGATCATACTCAGCATAGCTATGAAATATTAATTAAATTCAATTCAATTTTATTTGTATAGCGTTTTTTACAGAGAACTGTCACAAGGATGCTGCACAATTGTTCTTATTGATTGAGGTGGACCATAAAATAAAGAGGTAAAAAGCAGGCAGAGGGTGGGATATTCAAGTGTCACGATTCGAAGCGACAGCATAGTATGATAATAAATAATAGCATATTATTAAGAGACGTGATTAAGACACCGTAGGCTACTGTAGGCTAATTTTGTTGAGTGTCAGACCTTGCACTTCGTTTCGTGACACTTGAAAGATATCCCACCCTCTGCTTGCCAGTGAAAAAGATGTGGTCAACATCGTTACTCTTTACCTTATGGTCGACCACAATCAATAGAACAATCTACAATTCATGGTTCATAGCTCGTACCACAATCCACAGTAATATCGTTTACATTTTAACTGGAGAAATTAAGCAAAAGAAAGGCGCAGGGCATTCATCTGCAGGGGAGTCGAAAAACGGCACACCTGTAGCATATAGTTAGTCTACCGCAGCAATTTTGGTTGCGGTGTTTTACATTTTAACTGAGCTCTCTCTCTCACAAGGACAGTTTTGGTTCCATGCCGTGTTACGCTATTTTTCTACAGTCTATGGTTAGTGCAATGATCTCTGGGAACGAAAAACCTGTACAAGTGTGATGCACACTTGAAATTCTGGGTCTTGTCAAGTACGTAAGTCCACATCCGGGGATTTTAGAATATACTTGATTTTTGCATACTTGCGGTATGGCGCTATGCGCACTGACTAGAGTGCAAGTATGCATAATGGAACACAGCCATAGACCCTTTTTCACACTGCGATATGTTAACGGGAAGTGACGGGTTAACCAGGTAACAATGAATCTGGTTAGCTGATCTTCTAGCTCAAGCAGTCGATTCATGTGGGCTGGTTCTCAGTATATAGCCTAACGAAACTCCGGTGCTCGGCCTCGCTTGTCATCTTATGTTTAAAAACGTAACTATTTCTACTCTGAATTTGATGTCTATATGAAAGCAAAGAAATGTTCAAGTAAAATCATGAAACCCAGTACATTAGCTTGTAGCCGCGAAAGCAATTTTTTTTTTGTTTACCAACAAACTTTTAGCTAACCATTACAGCTAATCATGGCGGCAGTGTAGTATAATGGTTAAGGAACAGGACTCGTAACCGAAAGGTTGCAGGTTCGATTCCCAGGTAGGAAACTGCCGTTGTACCCTTGAGCAAGGTACTTAACCTGAATTGCTTCAGTATATATCCAGCTGTATAAATGGATAAATGTAATAAGAAGTTGTGTAAGTCGCTCTGGATAAGAGCGTCTGCTAAATGCCTGTAATGTAATGTAATGTAATCTGACACTGAGTTCAGTGTGTTCATGTTAGCTGCTGTGAGCAAACTTCGGCATGGCTATTTATAAAATCCTATTCATAATCATGGATGTAAGTCTGGAAAATCAACTTTTAGCATTTGTCAAGTCTTGTCTTCTGTGTTGGTGAGAATTGTTCCACAAATCGAACAAGTTCACTCGTTGAATTCGAACTATGGCCCTCTATCTCCCACTTCCTGCTCTCCTCAGCTTAGAAGGGCTGTGGCAGATCCCTAAATGTGATCAAGACAGCACCATCATGCACACAAACCTGCACTACTACTTTGATGTTGTTTATAAAAAATGCATTATTTGTTACAGTGTCATTATTTGTGTTTACAAATAAGGTATTGATATTTGGGTACTCCCCTAATAAAGAACTATGCAAACTGTAGACTGATGGGTTGCATTGACTGATAATTTGTGGTTAAATGTAATGTAATGGCTGGATGATAAATATACATTTTAGAAACCCGCACAATATAACTCACAAGATAACATTTTTGTTCAGAAAGAAATTGAACTGACAGTGGATAAAACAATTAACAAATTATTTCTTTGTTACACTGCTATTAAACACAACATATTAGATACTAGGACACAGTCAAATACATGCCCATGCATGAACATATTCATTACACAGACACATGCATGGACATGTACACACAAAACACACAAATGCAGGTTCAACACATAAACACATACATACACAAACACATCATGATATCCGTCATGCCAACATTTCTAAACCTCTCTATGTACTATAAAACAAATAAATATTACTGTATGGTACAGGATCATCTTTTAAGCATCTGGAGAAGTTGTACTGGTACTTGTTCAAATATGGAGGCCAGAATTCAGGACAGACATGTTTATTAGTTTTGTTTATTCTTATTCTTCTGTCTTTCCATTGCCCTTGGTCTGGTATTCACCTTTCTCCATTCACCCCTTCTGCATCTTATCTTTCACTCTTATCTCTTTTTCTTCACCCTCTCATCCCCTTTTTACTCATTTTGCCTGTTATGCCTGCTTCTCCATCCACCCCATCTCATCCTTCTCGTTATTCCTCCCCCTCCGTTTCCTGTTTCCACATCTTTGTCTTCCCCCTCTATCATCCCCCCACTCTATCGTCTCCCTTCGTTTTGTTATTCATCTCTTTATGCTCTCCTTCCCTATCTTCTTCTCTCCGAGAGTCACTCGCGCTGCTCTGTCGGCCCTCTGAGTCAGGCCCTGATAAGGACAGAGGCTGAATCAATAAAGCAGGCTGTGGCTGTGTGAAACTGGGTCAGATAGGGCGACACAAACAGCAGCATGCTGCTCGATATCAGCTAAACAAACCCCAAACAAGCCTGCAGAGCCAGGCACACACTGCAAATGAAGCCTCTATTAAAATTCAAACATAAAAGTGTTTGTAACAGAGCAGACTCGCGCTGGTCCTGTCATGAAGTCATATGAATATCTGCCCTAACAGAAGTGGGATGAAGTTTATTGTAGATTTACACATGCAGTCCTAGGCATGGATGCTGAACAATATGTGTGGAATGAAGATGAATCAGAAATGAGAGAGAGGCTTCCTCCTAATCAAGAGCCCAATCTGCTGCGTCCTGTCTCCTGTGTACTAGCAGCTGTCGAGTTGTGTACTGTTTACTGTGTACTGTTTAGTATGCACTGTGCAGTTAGCAAAAAACATATCCTACACTGCAGCCAATAGGGCAGGCCCTGCCTACCTGCAGGGCTTAATCCAGAACTATGTTCCTGCTCGACCACTCCGCTCTTCTACTGCAGGGCGACTCGCACTTCCCCCCCTCCGTGTCAACGGCTCTCACTCGTCCCGACTGCGGAGCTTTTCCACCTTAGCTCCTCAGTGGTGGAATGAACTTCCCATTCCCCTACGTTCTACTCGAACCCTGTCTGCGTTCTGTCGAGGCCTGAAGACACACCTCTTCAGACTCCACCTTGACTGATATTCTAACCTAGGACCTCATGGTACTAGTTCCCTGTATTTTCCTGTCTGTTTGTTATAGTTTATAATAGTATTTAGAATAGAAGTGTAGTATAGCTGATTTACCCACAGCTTACTGTGAACTACAGTCAACGTTCATTACTAGGGATAGCTGCTACATTATGGGAAGGATGTGCTTTGTCTTGTCTGTTCTGTAGTGATCTTGATGACGTCTCTGTATGCACTTATTGTACGTCGCTTTGGATAAAAGCGTCTGCTAAATGAATGTAATGTAATGTAATATCCACCATACTATTTCCCAACCGTACTGTGGAAGTGTAAGATGTCCCACCCTTGTGTGGCCATGTCACTTGTTGTTTTTGTTGTTATTGAAGGAAAACTCATTTTTAAAACGAAGCTGCGCATCATATTTATGCGACCAAAATGTGTGTGTACTTCTTGAAAAAGCATGCTCCCGAATATATTCAGTGAAACCCCAGAAGTAAGTATATCATCTGGGGGTTTTAAGTATACTGCATTTATAGAAAAAATTGCTTGCTTAACTACTTTCTCGTCCTGTGTACTCAACAAGCGTACTCAATAGTGTGGAAGAGTGCTGATTCGGACACAGCCGAATCATGGCAGAGACATACAGCTCCTCTTGCTGCCCAGTATGCCTTGGCATGCCATACCCTGAAGAACAATGAGTAAACATTGTTGTTATTGTTGTTATTTATTAATTATTATTGCTCTTTTTCTTCTTCTTCTTCTTCTTCTTTTATTCTTCTCTTCTTCTTCTTCTTCTTCTTCTTCTTCTTCTTCTTCTTCTTCTTCTTCTTCTTCTTCTTCTTCTTCTTCTTCTTCTTCTTCAATATTCCTCTCTCTGATCATGCCAATGAAGCATATTTGAATTTTAGAGAGAGTGAGAGAGATCAACAGCTGTATTTTTATGTGCATGCTGCTACAATGAGGCCCACATTAAAATGTTCAGTTTTAATTTGAATACATACTGTATGAGTCCAAAAAGGATAACAACTGCTCTCTTGCAGTTCAGTACTTTGTGTGCGTGACACAGTTACTTGGGCTTGAGAAAATGACAATGGTGTCACAGCATATACACAAACCAAGAAAGATTCCAGAGGATACAATATTAAGAATCACTTCTGTAGTTATAATAATAAGAACCCAATAATATATTAATAAAAATGATGACATAGGTTTTCTATGATCGAGTAATTACAAATAAATGTAATAACCGACAATAAGGCAAATGGAGTATTGTATTAAATTAACCAAGAACACTAATTTCCAAAGCAATAATTTGATAATGTTGAACCAATAACATAAACTTTTCATTGTAACATTATTGGACAGTAATTATATTATTGGTTGCTACAGAGCTCTCGGCTGCGGGCCGGCTGATTTCCTCAGGTTGCAGATGGTCCTCTCTGCTGGTGCTAGCATTACTGCACTTGGCAACTTGGCAACTTTCCCGCTTAGCAGGTCCATCCCAAATTTCAAATGCTGCCGCATCCTGTTACACTTGGGTAAACACATTTTTACCCAGCTTCTTATTCTGCTATTTTATTTCCATATTTGCCCCAGAAAGGATAATGAGAAAGAGAGAGAGAGAGAGAGAGAGAGAGAAAGAGAGAGAGAATAATTAATAAAAACTCAGTAACCTGCTATGTGACTCCCCTCTGTTAGTGCCCCATTACAATGTGCCCTCTGTTAGTGCCCTATGTGAGTGCTTTCTACTACTGCCCTATATGTATGCCCTCTGCTAGTACCTTATGTGAGTGACCTCTGTGAGTGCCTTATATGTGTGCCCTCTGCTAGTACCCAGTAGGCCTTTTCACACTGCGCAGTAGTTAGGATAGCCCAGGGCTAGCTCAGTCTCTGTTCACACAAGCATTTGTTAACCCAGGGCTAAGTGTTAGCTAAGGATTCACACTTTACCCCTAAGCCCGGGGCTAACGCCGCGTTCTAACAGCGAGCAACTTGGTCGCTGGGTCAGTCAAGTCTACTAGGCTGGGGGCGGGGCAAGAGCTTCCCGTTGTGTCATCCAAGTCAGCTCATGCAGCTACAATTCTTTGAAGAACAGAAACAATGGCAGTAGCCTACATATAACAAAGACATATTTGCGATGCATCCTATTTTTTATAGTTATGTCATGACACTGATAATTATATGTTCTCGCTAGCTAGCGATAGGCTATATCTATCTAGCTAGCAATCTTTATACATCTATCTAGATAGATAGATTTATGTATAAATCTATAGATAGATTTATGTATAAAACTCAACATGTAGTTTGGGCTCAATGTGATATTGGTATAACAAGCCACATATATCCTTTAAGGTTATGTTATGACACTGATAATTGTAATTATATAATTATCCTCCATTGCTGCAATTTGAGTGAAATCGGGCGGAACAATTATTCACAAAATGGTTTTGTGTCGGTTGGAGAAATATGAAGCATGGAACTCTGATTGGCTGTTGAGGCTGATGGCCGCGAAAAAGTTAAACTGCGGGCAACATTTATCGGCCGATTTTGGTCGGTCAGTTGCCTAGTTGCTCAGGTCGCTGACCGCCGCTCAGCTTCATAGAAAATGACTGGACTTCCGGAAACTGGGCGACCGCAGTTGCTCGATGTGAGAACGCAGCGTAACGCTACACGCGACCAATGTTTACATTCTACACGCCACTACATTCTACATCGCGTGAACGAGTTAACGTTAGCTAACATCACCTGTCATGGCACAACTGTTGGCACTTGCTCTCCATTTACTGATAAAACGGCAACGACAAAAACAAAAAAGCGACAGGAGAGAGTGAGAATGAGACTGTGGATGTACGAGGTGTTTTTTTAGAATTTAGTCGTGAGAGTGCCGACTTTGGCTTTCTAATCAAATAGTGTCACTTTGGGGTGATGTTGAACTGCTGTCGCCGTTTCCTCCTGCATCCACACTCTCCTCCTCCTCTACCTCCTCACTCAGGTATTATTACCATGGACATGGTTATTTCATCAGGCACGGCAACCTCGTCATTACCAAAGTCGTGTGCTGCGCTTTCGACCACAAACAGGGGCTCGACACTTGGTCTGTCTTTCAGAATTGGATCCAAAATGTCGAAATAGGGACATATGTGCCCTGCTGCTCCCGATGATGAATAGTTATATTTGACCACCTTGTACTCCTACTTACATTTCTTTAGTTTGTCTTTGAGTTGATCAGGGGTGCGGATATAGCCAATTGCAGACATTTTGACAGCCAGGTCTTTGAATACTTTTTTGTTTCGACAGGTTCCATCAAGCTGATCTTGTACCGACTTCTCTGCCCACATCGATAAAAAAAGATTTAGTTTCAGCAACTGACCAGTTAATTCTCCTTTCTTTTGACAAAGCCATTTTATTTAAAGTAAATTTAAATAAATGAATAAATCAAGTTATATCGTTCCTGTCGGCAACGCTTGTAAGCTCGCAGTGGTAGCCTGTGTTTTGCCGTGGGTGCGCTTGTTGACCGAAAACAGCTGGCTCGTTGGAACTGTTCAACGCTCTTGTCTGTGTAAATAAATGTGTATGGTGCCACTGACCCCGTTTCACACTGACTATTTGTGGGGCTAACCCTGCTCCGGAGCTGGGTCAGTTGGCCCAGGGCTAAGGTTGGTGCTAGCCCACTTTAGAATGTGCAAGTGTGAACACTCACTTAGCCCTGGGCTAAAATCTCTCTTAGCCTGGGGCTAAGGAGGCTCTTAGCCCAGGGCTAAGGACAGTGTGAACAGGCCTTATGTGAGAGCCCTCTGCTAGTACCCTATGTGAGTGCCCTCTGTTAGTGCCCTATGTGAGAACCCTATGTGAGTGCCCTCTGTTAGTGCCCTATGTGCGTTCTCTCTGCTAGTACCCTATGTGAGTGCCCTCTGTTAGTGCCCTATGTGAGTTCTCTCTGCTAGTACCCTATGTGAGTGCCCTCTGTTAGTGCCCTATGTGAGTCCCCTCTGTTAGTGCCCGATGTGAGTGCCCTCTGTTAGTGCCCTATGTGAGTCCCCTCTGTTAGTGCCCGATGTGAGTGCCCTCTATTAGTGCCTTATGTGAGAGCCCTCTGTTAGTGCCCTATGTGAGAGCCCTCTGTTAGTGCCCTATGTGAGAGCCCTCTGCTAGTACATTATGTGTGCCCTGTTAGTGCCCTATGTGAGAGCCCTCTGTTAGTGCCCTATCTGAGAGCCCACTGCTAGTACATTATGTGTGCCCTGTTAGTGCCTCACAAGAGCTGTGCCTTCTTTGCAGCAACCAAAATGGTTTACGGTCCTAGCACTCACGGGCCAACTCCTCTTAGGACCACCACCGACGAACTTGTTAAAGATTCTGACTCGATTAGATTGCGCTGGAGAGAACATTTTTGCAACCTGCTTAACCATGATGCTCAGATGGATCCAAATGCACTGGATGAACTCGAGCAGCACCCTGTAAGACATGAGCTAGCTGAACCACCAACCCTCAAGGAAGTTGTAAAAGCGCTGAAGTCTCTGAAGAATGGTAAAGCATCAGGACCTGACGGGGTCCCCGCTGAAGTGATCAAATCTGGTGGACCTCAACTCACTGTGCGACTATTTTCACTCATTCAGAGATTATGGACAGAAGAGCAAATTCCCCCTGACCTTAGAGATGCCCTAATCATGACTGTGTTTAAGAAGGGTGACAAGTCGATCTGTGGAAACTACCGAGGTATCTCTCTTCTCTCAACAGTGGGTAAGCTTTTTGAAAAGATCCTGCTGAACCGTCTAACACCGCTTGCCGAAGAGGTGCTTCCAGAAAGTCAATGTGGGTTTCGACCTTCACGTGGTTCCATTGACATGACCTTTGCCCTCGACAGATACAAGAAAAGTGTCGAGAACAATGCTCTCTGCTCTACGTCACTTTCGTAGACCTCACGAAAGCTTTTGACACTGTCCACCGGGATACTCTTTGGCAAATTCTCCTGAAATATGGCTACCCAGAGAAGCTTGTGAAAATTATTTGTCTCCTCCATGATGACATGACTGCCGCTGTCCTGCATGATGCAAAGTCCAGTGAGCCCTTTCCAGTCAATGCTGGAGTCAAACAAGGATGTGTGATCACGCCCACCCTTTTCTCATTGTTTATGGGTGCCGTACTGCAGCTCGCTGAACCATTTTTTAATGATGGAGTTGACATCCAGTACCGACTTGAGGGCAAGATTTTCAATCTCCGGAGACTTCAAGCCAAGACAAAAGTTTATTTCAGAACTATTGTTGAGCTCCAGTATGCAGACAACACCGCTGTCTGCTCCTGCTCTGAGGATGGCATGCAGAGAACCATTGATGCTTTCTCCACAGCGTATAGCAGACTGGGCCTTACCCTTAACATCAACAAGACCGAGGTCCTATTTCAGCACGAACGAGGCTATCCATCTCCTACGGATTCCCTCCCAGCAATCCAAGTCAATGGTGAAGAAATCAATGTGGTTAGTAATTTCAAATGCCTTGGCAGCACTGTCTCCAGCAATACCTCTTTGGACAAGGAAATCCAAAATTGCATCAGCGCAGCTGCCGCAGCATACAAAAAACTCAGCAAGAGGATTTTCAACAACAATGACATCCAATCCAACACGAAGATCATGGTCTACAATGCCATCATCATACCCACTTTCCTTTATGGCTGTGAGATATGGGTCACCTATCGGAAACAGACTAGACACCTGGAAACATACCATCAAAGATGCTTGAGGCAAATCCTGCGCATCAAGTGGCAAGACAAGGTAACAAATGCGAGAGTACTCGAGAGAGCTTCTTCTACCAGCCTGGAATCCACCATTCTCCTCCATCGGCTCAGGTGGGTTGGTCATATCTACAGAATGTCGGACTCCCGGACTGCCAAAACAACTTTACTACTCACAACTCTCCCACAGCACCAGACCAGTTGGTGCTCCAAAGAAGCGACACAAAGATCTCCTAAAGCACTCGCTGCAGAAGTGTGGAATCAACCCCAATGAGTGGGACCAACTAGCGGCGGATAGACGGTTGTGGAGGAGTACAGTTCGGACAGGTGTTCAACACTTTGAGAACACTCGACTCGCTGAGGAAGCTGTGCGCCGCGAACAAAAGAAGGCCGCTGCTCAACGACGCCTAGAGGCCCTGAGCATGGGGATGGCTGAGTCCCTGTGCAGTATTCATTTAGTCGCCATACTCGCCTGCGAGTGGCTGCGAGAGAGAGAGGTTAGTGCCTTATGTGACAGCCCTCTGCTAGTACCCTATGTGAGTGCCCTCTGTTAGTGCCCTATGTGAGAACCCTATGTGAGTGCCCTGTGTTAGTGCTTTATGTGAAAGCCCTCAGCTAGTACCCTATGTGAGAGCCCTCTGTTAGTGCCCTATGTGTATGCCCTCTGCTAGTACCTTATGTGAGTGACCTCTGTAAGTGCGTTATATGTATGCCCTCTGGCAGTGCCCTATGTAAGAGCCCTCTGTTAGTTGCCTATGTGAGAGCCCTCTGTGAGCACCATATGGGAGTGTGTGAGTGTTTACAGGATTCCCTACCACAATTCTCAGCTCAGATGAAGAGAGAAAAAACAGCGAGATAAACACAGCATCTGAGACGATAGAGGCAAAGAGGGGAACATAGATAATGAGAGAAAGAGAGGGGGTGAGAAAGAGAGTGAGAGTGGGCAGGAAGAACATAAGGGGGAGAAGGCGAGATTGCTGAAAGATGCAGAGATGGAAAGTAAGATAAGTAAGAGAAAGAGAGAGCGTGGGTGATAGAAGGTGGATGGGGGGGGGGGGGGTGTGTGCAGCAGACTAGAGCTCTGGATTCTCACTATGACTGTGACTCAGCAAGTTTCTTCAGCGCAGAAACAGAGCCAGTTATTTATCTGCTAGCGGGGGTGGGGGAGGGATGGGGGGCGGGAGAGAGGGTGGAGAGCTGAGGGACAATGGGATGGCAGGACAGGAAAATGTCCTACCCTCTTAAAACTCAACGGTCAATTGCAGGTAATCAAAGGAGCATATATGTATAGATATACAAAGTCCTTGTGAGAAATACTATGTACGTATAAGTGCACATACACATTTTTTTTTTGCATGTGATCATATGATGAATTGCAATATGGAGTATGAATATGTTACCATGGATAGACAAAGAAAGAGCGTGGGTGACAACAATGTGGATAACCAAGTCTAATAAATTAACGACTTTAGTGTACTTAAGCAGTATAGTATCTCACTAGTGTAAAATCACTGTACATTTCCAGTAATGTTCCAGAATTCCTATTCTATAACTTCCATAATATGTCAAAACGACAGTGCTGGCGTGGACATTTGAACCACAAATCAATTAAAGGAAATGCTGTAGCTCCTTATGCAACGTCACAACATTTATTTCTGTCCAGACTTGCATTCATTTTTGGCCGAGATCTTGTATTGACGACTGGAGAATCGAACCACTCCGTGAAGTCTTCTCCAGCACATCCCAAAGGCTTTCAATGGGGTTAAGGTCAGGACTCTGGTGGCCAATGCATGTGTGAAAATGATTCCTCATGCTCCCTGAACCACTCTTTCACAATTTGAGCCCGATGAATCTAGGCATTGTCGTCCTGGAATATGCCCATTGATGGGATAACCTGGTCATTCAGTACATTCAGGTACTCAGCTGACTTAATTTTATTGCTGCATAACGTTGCTGAGCCTAGACCTGACCAATTGAAGCAACCCCAGATCATAACACTGCCTCCAGAGGCTTGTACAGTGGGCACTATGCATGACTGGTGCAACTGCAACTTTTTTTTTGGCCAGGCAGTGTACTTTAGCGGATGTGTCATGTTTATGCCAAAGAACAAAATGCATATGTTACATAAGTGCATCTGTGAAAAATTAAGCAAAATTATTCCCTGGCTTGGATGCTAGATGCTTAAGAAGAGCCGTTAACAGAGCAAATTACACCATAACATCGATATCATAAAAGATTATTTCCACAGCTTATGAATAACATTGCTCTAATAAAAGGAACCTAATGCTATACAATGGGAAGATAGGACCAATGGCAAATTTTTGGTTGGCCATCAATCTCACGAAAACACTGACTTATAAGGCAGGTAAGGAAGTAAAAATTGCACTTATAAGTGCTGTTCTGATTGGAACAGCACTTATAATAGAATGCTGCCTATTAAGGTGCCTTCATTTGACAGATTTTGAGGCAGCATCAGATGTATCCCTATTTTTTAAGGCAATCCAAAAATTCCTTGTGACATTCTAAAATAAATAATTAAATATATTTTTATAATATTAAAATATATAATTAAATCTGATAAAATAATGGAAG
The DNA here is from genome assembly GCA_029718625.1 of Synaphobranchus kaupii. Classification (NCBI taxonomy): domain Eukaryota; kingdom Metazoa; phylum Chordata; class Actinopteri; order Anguilliformes; family Synaphobranchidae; genus Synaphobranchus; species Synaphobranchus kaupii. The sequence continues at coordinate 31,040,878 of CM056390.1, read as the reverse complement.
TTGAACCAAGAGAAGTGAAGAAGTGACTGTTTGAATGGAAGTAGCCTATGTTAAATTATAGCTTTTTATAAGCCTATGTTAGTTTTGAATTAGCTACATAGTGGCTATATAGTTAATTTACTAACTAAAGGGCAGAAAGTAGCTAAGGTGGCGAGCCTTTAGCTGTCGTAACATTAGTGTTACGACCCCGGAAATGGACTGGACCCAAATGCACGACTCGAACACAGGAATGCCAATACTCAATTATTTTATTGCTTGACCAGGGTTCACTCCTGAAGCATTGGGAGAAAGGCAAAGGCAGTTATTGTTCCAAGCCGGAACTGGACTTGATAGACAGACAGACAGAGCGCATAGCTCTAATAAATTATGCTTCGACCAATACTCCTGAAGCATAGGGAGAACATATAAGACGGACAGTAAATAATGAATAATTATTAACAATTATTCCTGAATAAGACAGGAATAATGAACAGCGGGAAATGCCGTTCCAGACGAGAGCTAGACTGGGACCTTAGACGGAATAGAAAGGCAAATTAACGCCGGTACAAGACAAGACTTTTAGATAACAAGACTAGACTGGATACTAGGAATCAAGACAAGACCAGAGGTTTCAGACAAAGAGCGTTAACAAACTGGCACAGGACAGAGAACACCGGGTGACTAAATACAAACATTAATTGATATCAATTAGGTGCCGCGTGCGAATGTATGCGAGGGTGATTAACAGAGCGGAGAGTGTGGAATGCATGCAAAGCGGGGGAATGGGATAGGCTGAGAGAAGAGTAGTGAGACAAAGTGACACGTAAGGAAAAACCACGCCCAACCTGCAGCTCGGGGAAACGAACATGGGAGAGACGAACATGAAACAGGGGGAGAAGGAAAACACAGGAAACGAGAGGACGGGAGTGAGAACATTACAATTAGGGCTTTGTTTTGCTGGCTAGCTAACTGTCTCAAAAGAGAGATGGACAAAAACATGTTTTTAGCCAATTGGTATTTGGTAACATTCTAACTAGTTCTACAGCTGTGTGACATAGGTGTACATTTGGTCTAGTATCAGCTAACCCCAGATACACCCCCAGAGTGATGTAGGACCTGTCTTTATAGGCTGTTCCACTTGGGAGAGATTAACTTAATGCCCACAAAGGCAGCTGCCTTCCTGGGCAATGGGGCAGCTACCTTCAAAACAGAAAGCAGCATAGACAGCCTGTTCACTTTCTGTTTCTGCTGAGCACGTTCAAATAGTTTCCTACATATTGCAAAATGTATATACAAACCCCAATTCCAAAAAAGTTGGGGCAGTGTATAAAATGTAAATAAAAACAGAAAGCAATGATTTGCAAATCCTTTTTGACCTGTATTCAATTAAAAACAGTACAAAGACAAGATATTGAATGTTTTAACTAATCAACTTTATTGCTTTTTGTAAATATACGCTCATTCTAAATTTGTTGACTGCAACACATCCCAGAAAAGTTGAGACAGGGGCATATTTACAACTGTGTTAAATCACCTTTCCTTTTAACAACCCTCAGTAACCTTTTGGGAACTGAGGACACTAATTGTTTTAGTTTTGAAAGTGGAATTTGTTCCCATTCTTCCTTGATATAAGACTTCAGCTGCTCAACAGTCCGGGGTCTCCGTTGTAGTATTTTGTGCTTCATAATGCACCACACTTTTTGCAATGGGAGACAGGCCTGGACTGCAGGCAGGCCAGTCTAGCACCTGCATTCTTTGACTACGAAGCCACACTGTTGTAACACGTGCAGATTGTGGCTTGGCATTGTCTTGCTGAAATGAGCAGGGACATCTCTGAAATGGACATTGTCTAGATGGCAGCATATGTTGCTCCAAAATGCACATCTACCCTTCAGCATTAATGGTGCCTTCACAGATGTGCAAGCTACCCATGCCGTGGGCACTAACACACCCCCCATACCATGACAGATGCTGGCTTTTGAACCTGTTGTATTGGTAACAATCGGGATGGTCCTTTTCCTCTTTGACCCGGAGAACATAACACTATTATTTCCAAAAATTATTTGAAAGGTGGACTCGTCAGACCACAGCACACGTTTCCACTTTGCGTCAGTCCATCTCAGATGAGCTGGAGCCCAGAGATGTCAGCGGCGTTTCTGGATGCTGTTGATATATGGCTTTGCGTAGTAGAGTCGTAGGTCATGCCCTTTATGCACAGAGATTTCTCCAGATTCTCTGAATCTTTTAATAATGTTATGAACTGTAGATGGTGAAATTCCTAAATTCCTTGCAATCGTGTATTGAGAAACTGTTGGACTATTTGTTCATGCAGTTTTTTGCAAAGTGGCGAACCTCGACCCATTCTTGCTCATAAATGCCCGAGCCTTCGTGGATGCTCCTTTTATACCCAGTCATGATAGTATCACCTGTTAGCTATTCACCTGTTTGGGGGCCCCTATTTTGTGAAACTATGGTGGGGGGATTCCAAACCCTTTAGGGTGGTCCAGGGGCATGCGTTTAACATTTAAATGCATCAATCTGGTGCACTTTAAGAGGAAAAGAGGCTAGATCTGTGAAAAACTCTTAACATCTTTTTTTCTCTCAAATTCAAATCAAACATCTCAATTTGACTCCAGCAATGACAGAAAATGATAATAAATGGGAAACACTGGGGCTCCCCTACATCAAGAAACTCCTGAAAACTTACAGGATTTACCGAATCTGCATTATAACATCTCACAAATGCGCATCGATGAGACAGATACTGCATTTTCCTTAAAATGTTTATTTTAAATGTTGGGAACAAATTTGTTAAGGAATCAAAATTAAGGCAAAATTGCAATACATACAAAAATACATACAAAACATATAAAAATATCCCTTTCCCCCCAAAAAAACAATAAATAAAATAAATTAGGCCATTACACAGAATGAACATAAAATAAATTAGGCCACTGCACAGAATAAACATAAATAATGACACTAGCATCCATATAAAAGTGCAAATGATAAAAACACATAGCAAACCAATAATAAATATATATATATATGTTGCGGTTAATGTGGAACATGTAACACTAAGCCCCCTTCTGAAGGGCCTTCATAACCATTTTGGGTCGGTTTCTTGTGAGTCAGCAGGTGGAAGCTGGTATCCCCTCACGAGCAGAGATCTGCATGATCAGTCTCATGTCTTCATCATCGTCTTCAAAACTTCTGCTTCCTGGCTTTTTTAGAAGCAAAGTCGTCGATGATGTCGTCGTATGATAGCTGCTTGCCAATCTCCTGATGGATACTGATTATAGCATTGAAACAACGTGTCAATGTAAGTTTCTGACATTATAATAAAATAACAACGAGTTAGCTTGATCTACGATGTGTCCCTACTCCGAACAGTGACAGACGCTTCATTGTTTTTCCCCTCGCTGGACCCGCCCCTCAACTATGACAGAACACTGACTGAATCTATGGCCCCGCCCACCACTGTCAAAAAGAAAAAATATTTGCACGAGCAGAAAAGAACCGCGAGCAAGAAAGAGAAACGCGAGCGCGAGTAGATAGCTGTGCTCGGATAACAATTTTATGCGCTCGTTCAGGTTATGTGCGCGCTCAAAGCCTGGATTTCTCCTCAAATGCTACAATATTGCACTCAAATACGGACTTTACTCACACGCGAGTTCTGTAAAAGGACACGGCAAAACAATTTGCATGTACGGAGTTTCGGACTGTGCACACGGCTCCTCGATTTCCACACGCGTAGATTTTATTTTCTCTCGCGATTTCTGGCATTGATATGCCGCCATACACTATCACCCTCTTCTGGAGGCACTGCAATTCAACGCTTATCTGTCAACCCACACGCCCCCAACTTAAAGGGCCCTATCTTACACCCGGCGCAAAGCGGCGCTAACGCAAACGCAAGTGTCTTTGCTATCTTACACCCGGCGCTAGGTCCATAATAACGCCTAACGCTTACACCGTCAAACTAGTCTTGCGCCATCATTAGTGAACTGGGCGTGTTGGTCTTAAGATGAGGAGTGGCCAGGATTCTTTTTGGCGTATTGCTATCTTGAGCCAGCAGAAAGCGCTTGCGCTAGAACCACCACAAACCTGGTCTAAAGTCATGTCGCAGTTGTTTACATGCTATTTTAACGGCGCATATAAGTGCGTCTACATAGGCGTGTGCACAACGCGCATACCCTCCTGTCTGTTAGCTACACACAGGGGCGTGCACAGGCATGACTAAAATATCTAGATCACAATGTGAAATATTATTATTGTGTAGGCTATATCAAAAATGCATAATAATAAAAGGTTCCATAGGTCCACATACCTTTCCCTCAGCGAAGGGAATGCCACATTACATTGCTCTCAGCCCACTCCATCAACATCCAGGCGATGTGCGATGGTACGGGACAATGGCTATCCATTAAAAAGGAGCTAATAACACCTATAGCTATCAAGCCTAATGCGCGAATTGTCTTTGCACCTAATGCGTGAATTGTCATTCAATGGAAAACTCGCGCACGGCAATAGACGGACATTTAAGTTCTGAAAATGCGCTTCAGATGTCATTACAAAAAAGCTCTGTTTATCTATGAATGCAGCTTGTAAGTAAATAGAATGGTTTGTGACTGAAAAAAGTTCAAAACCTTGTCCAGTGAATATTGCATTTATTGTTTTTCAAATAGCCTAGGCTACAGCGTGCATAAGGTTTTTTTTCGATAGCCTATGGTTAAAAAACGGAGATGTCACCATGTTAACTAAATTGTAACCTTAGCTATTCTTCGTCCTTCATATTTTTTTAAATTACAGTGACCAGGTTTCCATACTCTCACCGTTTAAAACCCAGCTGATTTCACCCGTTATTCCTTAACTGAGCAAAACGATTTTAAAGAGAACTAAGCGTCTAATTAGAAACTAACACAAATTTGCAGCACGTTACACAATTAATTCACAATTAATTTTAATGCCATTCTCTGCACGTGAGCTGCATGTTCTCTGTTTCCAAGTCGCACGTTTCACGGTCTTTCTGGGAAAGTGGATTGTTTTAAAGGATTACGCTACGAGTAAAACAGGTTGGTCACATTTCCATAAACAGGATGTATTAAACAAGGGGAAATATGCGTGAACTTATGGGTTGCGAACCTGACAGCTTTATTGTAGGCTATTTAGTGTCATCATTAAGGCAAAATAACGGTATGTATGTTATTAATCAATATTAGCCTACTATGCAGGTAGCCTAATGAACTTCGAGAACTCCATGAGAACAGCCTCTTGGAATTGATGTTTGACACTTTCATTGCATAATCAAACGAAATTCGCTGAACAAGCAGGCTAATTTGGCGTTTTCTAAGGTGAGACTGAAGCCATTGATAGCTTATTCTCAGCTGTTGCAGGTCCTTTTAGCGAATTTTAGCGAAATTTAACCGCACATATTTTGTAAAATAACAGCCCTGTCTGGAATTACCGGGAACTCATAGGCTAATGGTTAGTCCGAATAATATTGATCATACTCCATTTAGCCTATTCCTTGATCACACTAAACACGCACGAGCATGTCTGTTTCGCCATCATAAGCAATCCGCCAAGGTGGAAAAGCAGGCTTTTAAAGGGAATGGGATATGACATTTTGATTGGTTTATTGAATGTCACGCCCAAGACACACCTATAATTAATGAAGCGACTAGGTTCAGCCCAGTTGCGCCATGCGCCGTGCTTAGCGCCAAAAAAACACGCCGTTAAAATAGCAAAAGTGGACTTGGACACGCCCTAAATGGACTTAGCGCCATGCGCTTAGACTAAGCGCCAAGATCGCCAAGATAGGGCCCAAGGTGACTAAACTCCTCAAAAAAAGTTCGGAAACGCTATTTCGGTCGATTATTCCTCCCCTTTAATAATACCAATTGGTATTGTATTTTATATCGCTGGAAAGCCTGATTAGTCACCTTTACAACGAGGTACAACTTGTAAGGATCATGCATTCGTGGAATGAGCAACACAGCTAACCGTGTGGGTAGCGGCCCAAAAAAATGTGCCAAAATCCCCTGCAATATTCTTCTGTTGGTATTCACTCTCGTTTTGAGTTGCTTGGTGGATTGGATGATTGCACTCTCCCACAGTAATAAGGAAAAAACAACACATATTGGCCATTTTTACACTTTATTCATTTTACACTGTCAGGGACCTCAGTAGCGTGTGGAAGATCCATACGCAGTCACAACAGCTTGGCACCTCCTCCTCATGCTGGTCACCAGCCTGGTCACACACTGCTGTGGGATGGCATCCCATTCCTCAACCAGGATTTGCCGCAAGTCAGCCAACATGGTTGCGTTGGTCACTCTGGCACGTACAGCACGCCCAAGCTGATCCCACAGGTGTTCAATTGGGTTGAGGTCTGGACTCACGGCAGGCCATTCCATCCTCTCCACTCCCAAATTCTGGAGGTACTCTGTGATGATCCTGGCTCTGTGGGGGCGAGCGTTGTCATCCTGGAGGTTGGAGTTAGGTCCCAGATTCTGGAGATATGGGATCGCCACTGGCTCCAGAATCTCATTCCGATATCTCACTGCATTGAGATTGCCTTCAATGATGACAAGTTCTGTTTTGCCTGTGAGAGAGATACCGCCCCACACCATGACACTGCCCCCATTGAAAGGTGTCACACGATCTGTGCAGCAATCTGCATAGCGTTCTCCACGCCGTCTCCATACTTTGATCCTGCCATCCAGCTTCCGCAGACAGCACCTTGATTCATCACTGAACATGACGTTGGCCCACATTCTTAGGTTCCACTGTCGGTGCTGTCGACGCCAGCGCAAACGGGCCTGACGGTGAAGGGCAGTCATTGCAGGCTTCCTGGCAGCCTTATAAGCACGAAGACCGGCCATGTGCAGTCTGTCCTCACCATCTGATCAGAGATCTGTCTGTGGTACCGTTGTGCAAATCCTGCCTGTAAATCTCTGGAAGAAAGCCTACGGTTCCTCAGTGAAGCAAGGGTGAGGAACCGGTCTTCTTGGGGTGTTGTCTTCCTGGGACGGCCACTTCGTGGTCTGTCTTTGACTTCACCAGTCTCACGGAACTTGGTCCTAAGTTTGGAAATGGTACCAGGGCTGACACCAAATAATGCTGCCACTCTGCGTACCGGAACACCAGCTTCCACTTGCCCTATTGCACGGGCCTTGCACAGGTGCCAATCAGGTGCCAGTCACACACCTGTGACTGGCATACACCTGCCAGCACTTGAAGCTCAAAACGAGAGTGAATACCAACAGAAGAATATTGCAGGGGATTTTGGCACATTTTTTTGGGCCGCTACCCACACGGTTAGCTGTGTTGCTCATTCCACGAATGCATGATCCTTACAAGTTGTACCTCGTTGTAAAGGTGACTAATCAGGCTTTCCAACTATATAAAATACAATACCAATTGGTATTATTAAAGGGGAGGAATAATCGACCGAAATAACGTTTCCAAACTTTTTTTGAGGAGTTTATTTGACTATCCTGCTTAGGATCGTAGTCTAATCTCCCCAGCTGCTCAACAAGGTGCTCTCCCGCCTGCTATCAGACACACCTGTTGTCAGTTCAGTCAATCAGTCCCGCAGCCCATTCACATCACAATGTTATTTCACCCATTTGGTAAGCGTACACTGTATAAAGCAGGGTTTATTTGCAAGCAAACACAACTAACTTGCTAGGTAGCTCAATGAAAAATACCTAACTAACGCTAGCTAGCCCCCTCCATCCCCACCCCACTTGTTAGCCTAGCTGTGTGCACAGCAGCACCGGCACACTGGCTGACTAACAGGTGAAATACACTCTCCATAAAATATGCTAAAAGTGAAATCAACATCATGAATGTCTTACCTTTGCTCTGTGAGCGTTTATCTTCTTCAATTTTCTTTTTTCGGCGCCAGAACGGTACCTTTTCGATGCCATGTCACCATCACTACCGTTATTCTCCTCACTGACCTTGCGGCTGACAGTCCAATCATATCTTTCATCGTCACCATGTTAATGCGGGTACAATCCTCAGCTGCGAGATGCAAACTCTCTCTCTCAGCTAGATATTAATGCTACAGAAACGACTGCTAGCAAGCCCTCAATAGCAGTCCATGTTTACATTTAGGCTACCCGCAAAAAGTGTGACAAAGGACGAAGTGAACGAATTACGTACAGCTAATTAACGAAATGGCTGCACTTGATTTGCAGCTAGTTTCAATCTTTGATGATGTCGGCTTCAACAAATTAATGACATAGATTTAGAACCCAACTACAAAATCCCTTGTTGGAATACCGTGACAGCCCAGCTCGAGAAACTATAACCTTTCTGTTGGTGCAAAACGCCAGCTCACTAAAGTCAAATAAGCAGGCTACCAACTGCTGGACATCTGTATTATTTTGATTAGCAAATTAGGCAATTATCTGGCTTACAATATTGAAATTTAAAAGGAATTATTTAAGGTGGCCGAAAATAAAATTTGAAAATGCAATTACATTTTTGTCAGTAAGCTACTTACGTTTTTAAAATATATATAAATAAGAAACGCCCACTTACGGTCATAAGCAGTATCGGTTACACGGTTAAATTTTTTAAACTGATGATTTGTCACATCCCTATAGCCTATATATATCTATATTTTTTTTTTTTGGAGCATATACACTACTCACAAAAAGTTAGGGATATTTGGCTTTCGGGTGAAATTTATGGAAAATGTAAGTTCACGCTACAGTGATATTATATGTATCATGAAAGTAGGGCATTTAAGTAGAAGCATGCAATGGTGATTTCCTCATCTCAAACAATTTATTGAAACAAAAGCCAACAACAGTGGTGGGTATACCACAACAAAAATGTCAATGTCTCAATAACTTGTCATGTGCCCTTGAGCATCAATTACAGCTTGACAACGACGTCTCATGCTGTTCACAAGTCGACTTATTGTCTGCTGAGGCATGGCATCCCACTCTTCTTGAAGGGCGGCCCTCAGGTCATTGAGGTTCTGGGGTACAGAGTTACGAGCCTCTACACGGTGAGTCAGCTGTCCCATAGGTTTTCTATGGGATTCAGGTCTGGAGAAAGTGCAGGCCACTCCATTTGAGGTACCCCAGTCTCCAGCAGCCTTTCCCTAATGATGCGACCTCGATGAGCTGGAGCATTGTCGTCCATGAATATGAAATTAGGCCTGTGTTGTTCATGCAGGGGCACAATGACTGGATTAATGATGTTATTCAGGTAGTATGGGCTTGTCACTGTACCATTCACAAAGTGTAGGGCAGTTCTGTATTGACTAGACACACCTGCCCACACTGTAACACCGCCACCACCAAAGGGTCGTCTGGTGACAACAGTGGCTGATGCATAGCGCTCTCCTTGACGTCTCCAACATCGTTGGCGGCCATCATTTCTGCTCAACGTGAATCGACTTTCATCAGAGAACAGCACTGAGGCCCACTGGTCCCTCGTCCAGCGTAAATGCTCCCTGGCCCATGCAAGACGATGACGCCTGTGCCTGGTGGTGTGGTCAGGTACCCTTGCAGGTCGTCTAGCACGCAGACCACGCTGATGTAAACGGTTTCGAATGGTCTGACGTGACACTTGGGTGCCTCTCACCTCCCTTAAATGTGCCTGGAGTTGAGTGGCATTCATCATCCGGTTCCGCAGGGCACTGTTCACAATGAAGCGGTCATCAGTGTGGGATGTGGCCAAAGGACGTCCACTTCTATGCCTTTCTGTGACTCTTCCAGTCTCTCTGTATCTCTGTTGCAACCTGCTGATGACACTCTGTGACACTCTAAGCTCAGTGGCCACTTCCCTCTGAGAACATCCTGTTTGAAGCCTCGCAATGGCGAGGTACTGTTGATCAATTGTTAGGTGTCGTCTTGGTCTCATGATGTCAAAATGTGAACAGCATGATGAAGAGGACTGTTTAAATACCAATTCTAATTGAACCAGGAAATGTATTGGTCGATTCATGGATCAAACACCTGTTGTGAATTTTGCCATTCAGCTCCTTGTTAGAGAACAGCAAGTTGTGCAAAAAGTACTGAAACATTGAATAGTTGGACATGTGCATTCAAAAGTTTAGAGAAGGTCAAATTAATTTCACCTGTAAAGGTTATAGTGCATTTTAGGTTCATCCTGAAATTTCACCCGAAAGCCGAATATCCCTAACTTTTTGTGAGTAGTGTAAGTGCTTTCACTCAACACACGAGGGTGCTTGGAAACTGGTTATTTTAATTTCGGCTAAAATGGCAGCTTGGGAGCCCCCTGGTGGCTCGGGGGCCCTGTGCAACCGCGTAGTCCGCATATAGCAAGAAACGGCCCTGGGTAGGAGGATCAGACACGACCAGAAAAGGATACGAAAAATTACCCACGCAAGTGAGTAATCACTAGAAAAGAAAAATATAAAGAAAGACGGGACAAAAACTCCCGAACAAACAAACAAAATGAAACATACTTTATCAAACAGGATGATACTCTAAACTCGAGTAGAGAGACACACTGAGAGAGAAAATAATCTCGTAAAGTACCGAAAACAGAAATAACCTCAATAGCTCTGGGCGAACTCGAATAACAAGCAGATGCAAAAATAAAGGGAGAATAATCCCGGCGTGAGCCAAAAATAAAACAACCCACAGAATGGGCGAACTCGCAGAATTAAGCAGCACGAGAAAATTAAACTGGTAACAAACCTCTAGCTCTGATAAACGTCAGAGACAAAACAAGAGGCGAATAACTAAAGTGCAATGGTAAAAGAAACCGAAACTAGAGAAAATAGGAATCTAACCTAACTCTAGGAAGTTCCTGAATGTTTGTCAAAGACAAAAATCCAGTCCTCCGGCTATACCTTTTTACCTGGCTTGTTGAAACGTGGCAACAAAAGACACATAAGCACCGGAAGGCGGAAACAGCTTAAATAGCACAAAGGAAACCAGGAACAGGTGCGGCAGGGAATGAGCGGAAGACAGGAAAACACGGAGCGGTCAGCGAAAAAGAAACCGGAACGGCAGCTCACGGCTGCAGAGAACCATAAACGCAGAGATTAAATGAATGATCGTAAAACCGTGACAGGAATGTTCCAAACAGGTGTTTTTTTGAACATTCCACAACCTTCCCAATCTTATGTTGCCTCTGTCCAAACTTTTTTGGAACGTGTTGCAGGCATCAAATTCGGAATTAGCATATATTATTTCCAAAAATCAATAAAGTTGATAAGGTAAAACATGAAAGTGATACTGCAGTCAAAAACCTTTTCCCGTTGAAAACCGATGTTTTGGGTTAGATTATAATCATACACAACTGTTTATGTCCGAAAATCTCATGTTTCGTCAAAATAGTGTTACGATCCTGATACGGGACGAACCCAAGTGCAACGACCAGGAGGCAGATTCAAGAAAATGGTAATTTTATTAAGCGTTGGGGTAGTCCCAAAGCTGTACAGGAAAGGAAAACAGGTTAATTAATTAAACATAAGTAGAGTCCCTTACGGACTGCTCCAAGCCGGAGCTGGGCTTGAAAGTCAAGGTAGGTTCCAAGCCGGAACCAAACGGGTTCAGGACTGGGAGTCCAAGCCGGACTGGGTGCGGAAGTGCCCTACTGTTCCAAGCCGGAACTGGTTAGGGAAGGTGGAGTAGTGGCACCGGGTCTGGACTGGAACTGGACCGGGAGGTCCACTCAGGAAAACGGAAGGCGGCACGGAACTTGTTCCAAGCCGGAACTGGACTTGATCGGAGGTGTACTACACACCGGAACTGGACTGGAACTGGACTGGAACTGGACTGGAACTGGACCGGGAGGTCCACTCAGGAAAACGGAAGCCGGCACGGAACTTGTTCCAAGCCGGAACTGGACTTTACCAGAGGTGTACAACACACCGGAACTGGACTGGTACTGGACAGGAACTGGACTGGAACTGGACTGGAACTGGACTGGAACTGGACCGGAGGGGTCCACTCAGGAAAACGGAAGCCGGCACGGAACTTGTTCCAAGCCGGAACTGGACTTTACCAGAGGTGTACAACACACCGGAACTGGACTGGAACTGGACTGGAACTGGACTGGAACTGGACCGGGAGGTCCACTCAGGGAAACGGAAGCCGGCACGGAATTATTCCAAGCCGGAACTGGACTTTAACGGAGGTGTACGAAACACCGGTACTGGACAAGACCTGGGCTGGAGCTGGACTGGAACCGGACTGGGTAGGTAGCTTGATGAATGGGGTAGAAAGCAGAGGTTAATGGCAGGGTACTGTGACAGGATTGTAGCTGAAGAAAGCTCCGCGGAGTTGGAAGGTGCGGCGTGGCTCGGGCAAATCTTGCTGAAGCCGGCTAACATTCAGGGATCCTGGTACCGTAACCGAAGTACAGGAGGTAGGTGACATAGGGAGGACAAGACACAGCTACAGGGAGGCTGGAACCGCGGCGTCTGGAGGTTGAAGGGAGACAGGTAAGTAGCATGCAACAGAGAATGTTTCGGAGGGATAGCTACCAAACTGCAAACCAGGTAAACAGGTAAAAGACAGCAAGCTGACGAATACTGGACCAGAAGCGTGACATGACATAAACACGGTTGGTTAGTTAACGAACTGGCGCCGACTAGCAGCCAGCCAGGGGTTTAAATGGTGCAGGAAATGAAGGAGAAAATGAGAAACAGGTGTGATGTTCAATCGGGAGTGATTGCCGAAGCACAGCAGTGAGGAATGTGAGTAACGAGAGGGGAGAGTGATAGGCGGAAGTTAAAGTGGATAATAAGCCGAAATGAACCCGAGGGAAACGCCCAGTCCGCAGCCAGGGGGAAAACACGGACAGGGGATCCAACATGACACGGAAGGAAACAAGGAAAACATGGAAAACGGACAGGAGGGGAACGGAACGTTACAAATAGCTTTATATGAGTTTTTGTGTAGGCTTACCAATACGCTGGTTTCCGGGGATTCGTGACGTCACGAGATCCTTAACATAAAAATGGGTGGAGTTCAGGTGGTCCTAGGGGTGGTCTCGGCTGGGCACGTGGTATAAAAGCACAGACCAACGGTTTTATTTTTTCCTCTTTAAGACTGAGACCCTTGTACTGCTAACTAGCTAGTTCAAGTTCAAATGCGAATTGCTTTGTATTACTGCTAACATTAATATTACGACTTATATCGAGCTACTGAGACTACGTTCACACTGCAGGCCTTAGTGCTCAATTCCGATTTATTGCTCAGATCCAATTTTTTTGTTTGGCTGTTCACATAAATTTTTTAATGTGGCCCATATCTGATTGCAGTGTGAACCGATTGCTCTCCTCAAATGACCCGTGCAAATGAACAAAAACAAAAGACATTGCGCCTGTTACACAGCCTGCAGAAATAAACAACAACAAAAAGGAAGTCATCAAAGTCACAGCTTCTGCGTTAATTTTAAAGTTGATGTGCAGTGGAGCTAATGATAAGGGTGAGGAGACGGGGAAAAAAGCCAAGGTTTCTACTAGCTTTTTGTGCTGCCATGGCTGCTACTTCTGTGCAGAGCCAGGAATGGGGGGGGGGGGGGCCATAACATGGGCGGTTTCAGTGAAACTCAAGCAAGGCATGAAATTAACCTCGCCCACTGGCCTGGGCGAGTGATTCTGAGGACGGGCGAGTTAAGAAAATGGAGCGCCAGTCGATATAACATTTATAAAACAGATAGTTCCGGGATGCAGATTGGTCAACGGTTCCAGCCGTGTTAAAATACACAATATAAAAAAGCTATCACATCTGTTCAACTTCATGTGTAACGTGGCCTAACATCACTGCGCACCCTTAGATTAAACTATTGACGCATTATTGGACCTACAACAATTAACGTTCGGTAAGTAGCTACATGACAAAACCGTGAATAATGAATACCGTGCAACCAACTAAGACAATAATATGGACAGTTCTAACATTATTTTAAATCAGAAAACGGTTAACGCAGCTGTCCGCAAATGATATAAAACGTAGCCTAGCCTACTTCCGACTTATTATGGTGTAGCCTATTGTTTGTGCCCAAAAAAATCCACTGCTTTGCACATTTACCACTTATCTAAAATGACAACACAAGATAGCCTAATATAATGTGAATCTGTTGATAACCTACCCTGTACAATAGTGAGTTAACTAGCCCGTGCACTAACATTCTAATGCTTTGCACTAAAAGTCACATTAATTCCGATCTGACTGATCAGACTGCGGTCGCTTTGACACAATCGGTTATGTATCAACATCTAATACCACATTCAAAAGTGGCCCAAATGAGAATTGGAAATGTCAGATTGAATGTGATTTTCGCTGTTCATACTTCCATAAAAAAATCAGATCTGTGTCACATTTGAGGAAAAAATCGGATCCGGGCACTTTTTACCTGCAGTGTGAACGTAGCCATAGAGTTATTAATCTACAACGTCTTACTTTGGTATCTTTAGCTAACTTGCCTGCATTATGCCAAGGAGTCAGAGATGTATCGATCCTCTGTGCAACGCCACACTGGCTCTGTTAGCTTTCATAATCTGCCGAGAGACGGAATGTATCGTTAAATTAGGTAATGCAAAGCAGTCTATTGTGTGTGAGTTTAGCCCCGTTTGGGCCAGAGAACTGGTAACTTAGCTAGCTAGCTAGTTATCGCTATCATTTATGAATAATTTTAGCTAATAAATGATAACAATTCTCTCCGGACCAAGTGGAGCTGGGCGCTACAACCAGCCCTGTTCAATATACTACCGTTACTGTGTGACTGGGTTTTGCTGTGTATTTGAATGTATTTAATAGTAATGTTACTTTAGGCAGACAAACAAGCTAACTTAGCTAGGTAATGTTAGCTCTACCATTCGGTTACATCCCCGGTCCTCTCCTCGCGAAGACGTTGCTCAAGCAATACAGCCGGGGCGGCGGCTGCTGCTGCCATTGGCTCGAATGAATACGGCTGTATAGCCCAAGCAACATCTTGGCGAGGAGAGTCTTCCACCATGAAGGAATCCTTTCAAACTCCTCCACCTCAAAACTCCCTGCAGTAGCCTACTGCTGTCACTCTTGTCTCTTGCCATTTTGTTGTTTGTTTAGTTGTGAGGAGAGAGCGTATTGAGTTCAGTGGGCCTGAGTCAGTTCACTAAGACACACCCTTTCACTGCTTGACTGTAAGAATATTCATAATATGACTACGTGGCATCATCGTTATATGACCACACCTACTCACGAGTTCCAGTTCAAATTGAAGCGGTAAAAAAGGCCTTAGAAAAGGCTCTGCAGTATCTCTTTAAATATCTTTCCTTTGTACTGTTTTCAATTAAATACCTGTGTATATGTAAAAGGGTATTTACAAATCACTGCTTTCTGCTTTTATGTGCATTTTAAATACTGTCCCAACTTTTTTGGAATTGAGGTTCGTACTTTCAATAGAAGAGTTATTGTTGCTGCTTGAAAGAGTGAAAAAGGACCAAGCAGCCATTCTCAGTGAACTACAATGCACCAGCAGTGTTCTCACTAAAGCAATGTTCTCTTTCACTGGAGAAGGGATGGACAGACAGTCAGACAGGGACATTCACCCTAATAAAGGAAGACAGTCAATTTCCCACTAAAGCAAAAAAGGACAGACAGAATAACAGCAGAGCTTTTGCTACCATGAGCAACGGTCAGAGCGGTGTTCTTGCTAAAAGAAACAGGGTCCACCAACCAGTGGTAGGGCTATGCTTCTTTCAGCTGGCCTGTGTCTGTATCAGAGCCTGATCTACTGCATCCTGTGTCCTGTTTACTAGCAGACTGTGTACCGTTCACTGCATACTGTTTACTGCATACTAGTACGTGGCATGGAGTATGCAAAAAATATCCTCCATACTATTTTCAGTGAAATCCAGAAATAAGTATATCATCCAGGGATTTTAAGTACATTCATTTAGAGAACATTTCACTACTTAACAACAACTTTCTCTTCCAGTGTACTCAACTAGCATACTCAAAGAAGGATGTTGTCCGAATAAGCACCATTCCATACTATTAGGTAGGCTTGTTGAGTAGACAGGACAAAAAAGTTGTTAAGTAGGCAAAATCTTCTCTAAATATTGTATACTTTAAACCGCTGTATGATACACTTCCTTCCGGGGTTTCGCTGAGTATATTCGGGAGCACACTTTTCAAGAAGTACACAAACATTTTGTTTTAATGTTTTTAAAAATGAGGCGCAGCTTCACTGACGTTTTCCTTCAAATACAACAAAAACAACAGGTGACATGGCAGCGCAAGGGTGGGACGTTTTACGACACTTCCACAGTACGGTTGGAAAACAGTATGGCGGATATTTTTCGCGTACGGCACGTTGCATGCTAAACAGTGCCCATTAAACAGCACACTTCTACCAGTGTACTGTAGGCAGAAGACAGGGCGCAGTAGATAGGGCTCTGATTCGGACACAGCCCTGATCTCCTTGGAGAGACGCCAGCGCAATGGTTCTCTAGTTTACTGTCTTGCCCAGCGTACCCACTCACAGCATTGCTGAGTGATTTATGGGACTCATTGACTCTTTGCACTTTACAATATGCAGCCCGGCGCACAGATTCCATCAATACAATTTCCTTTGAAAATAACAAGGAAGCTTGTCTCCAATGCTGCAGGTTTTTACCTGCAGACCATGGCATTTTTTATTGTATCTTATAATATTAATACGGTAAATGTATCTTATAATATTTTATAGTAGAGTATTCTATTATGCAGTGCAATATAAGTAGTACCATAAGATCCGTGTGCAATATACAGCAATACTATAAATAGTATAATACGATATGCACAGTAAAATGTCCAGTGTTAATTCAACTCTAACAGAGTACATACAAGTCCAGTAATGATCATATTTATTCTGTAAGACTTGATTTAACACTGAACATTTTACTGTTTGTATGTGAGGCCTAAAGGTTATCTTTTTTTGCATTAATTCATATACATTTACACAGTATTTTAATCCAGCATAACTCATTTTTCTCAGACTTAACTGGGCCCTCTGTTGCCTGAAGATGTAACTCCAGGGCATGTGCATCTATTTTAATTCTGATTATCGTAGTCACATTGCACATACACACCACATTAATTTCAGACAAGATAAACCAAATTAGCATGAAGGCTCATTTTTATCCCATAATTCCAAATCTTGCCAATCAGGGAGCATTAAGGATAGACATACCTCAACCTAATTCTTTAGACTGGTCACCAGCTGATGAGCATCACCGTCCTCTGATGTCATCCACTCCAGAACCGTGTAGCCCTGGCCACTTTGGGGCGTGTCTATGTATTGATGGGTCCATGTGTACTGAACGGATTTCTATCTTTTGCCACCTGTTATGTGGCTTCAACTGGGCGTGCCGGATGCACCTTGATTGGTACCTTAAAACAATTTGCTCCTGATTTGCTCTGTAGGGCACCCACGGCTTGGCAAGAAAACACAATGCCACACACACACACACCCACACATGCCATCTGGACACTCAGAGGGTAAACAAAAAAATCTTCATCACCCCGCCCCCCCCCCCCCCTCCCCCGTTTAATTTCTTTCCTGTCAGGGGATTTAACAGAAATCATGGGAAATCAATGCGGCCTATGAGACAGATCCAGTAGGTGCATCGCAGGGAGGGTGACGGACGAGATCCCCAGCTCCCCGTCCTATCATTTCTTAAAAATCCACCAGAATAATTTACTGTATGACAGGCGCAGAAGTACAGTAGCAAACGGAACGACAAATTGGACATATTCACTTTTGAATTTGAAAATCAGCCGTGCCACAGACTTTAAATCACTTCTTGACAGTGGGGAGATTTTTTTTGTTATTATTCTATTACTTAGTTGACTTTTGTGCAATGCGGACTACGAGGCTAATTCATCAAGGTGTCAAATTTAAGGTTAAATCTGAAGAATAATCATAGGAAAATATTCAGTATTAAATCAGAACAAATAAATTTGATCCCTGTCACAATATACAAATATATCATTTGTTATAGTTCAAAGTTAAATCAACACTGAGCATTTTACTGTGTACTTAAATACAGAATGCATACACATATAACAGCAGACACATATGGCTCTACATATGATGGTTTTTAAGCAGTAACAAGTCCCTCCTGAGTTCAACTTTTAAAAGTGCGTGCCATCCTTTTTTGCCGCAAAACCACCAGTGAAGGATCTGCAGAGCTACAGTGTCTGGCGGGCCAGCCGCTGACCCTGTTGTTTTGAAAAGCTTCGTAGCGTGCCAGTGTGATGTTTCAGTGCGTGACCCCTGTGAGATCCCGTTTAATTAAGTGGCCGTTGAAAGAGAAAAGGCCTCCCCCGTTACAAGCGGGCGTTATGAATCAATCTCTCTTTTTTTTCTTTTCATTGATTGGGTGATGGTTCAATATAATTACTTCCTGGGTTATTGTCCAGAATCCAGGAACATTTTGCTCATTTCAAGAGCAGAGTGCACAAGGAGGAGTTCTCTCTTGATCAGTGTGCTGTCCTTCTTTCTCATTTGTGTATTTCTTTCGTCAATGCTTCCATAAGGTTTTGCGAAGGCATGGTCATTGTAGTTTTTATAGATTTATGAAACTTACGTTGGTTTTCCTGCACATACCCCACATGGCCTCCTAAAGCCATAGGTGCTGACGTCTGCTAAGTGTTCGATCCAATGATTGTTTTGGTAATGTCTTTAGAGTTTGTCATTCGGTTATAGATTCATAACTGTGTCCATAATCCAGAATCATACAGCAGGAAAAATAAATCAGGGGCCTAGAGCATCATTTGTGATTTATGAGTGCGAACATATCAAAGATGTCAAACTGAGCCAGGAGACTGGGCCGGCTAAAAAAGCAAAAGGATCAAAGGGAAACCGGTATACACCCCCTACTTCCCAAATTTCCACATCCTGCTCTAATAGTCTCGGAGGGGTGGGACCTAATGGCTTGTGTCCCCAGGTGTCCTATCCCTTCCCAGTGGAGAGAGACAGTGAATGCACTAGGGGCTCTCAGTACTCTGTGGATTAGCAAAAGCGGTGCCTGGATTTAGCGAGAGAGACAGAAGGGGGGGGGGATTCAGACACAGCCTCTACACTTCAGTATCTGCATCTACATTTCTTCAAAATGAGAGAATGAACACCTAAAAGTGAGATGTAACGAAGCAGTCGGAACACAGGCGTGACGCAGGCCCGCGGACAGTAAAGCCTCCACGCGACGGGTAGCGCAGCCAGACCTGTTCACACACACAGCAGCCTCCACGGCGGCATGTTCACTGAGCTGCTGTTATTCGTCAAGGGAGAGCTGCATACGCAACTGTGGAGACATAACGAAACAGAAAGAAGTGCAGGTACCTAATTAATGGCCGCCTACCCGCAGGAATGCAGACATTGAAATATTGTGGTTTGTTCGGGGGAGGGTATCAGCACTGGGGTCGATAACGCAGAGCTCTGGATGCAAAAGAGGGCAGTAAATTTGCCACCAGCTGTCATTCACACAGGCACTGATCATGCTGCAGACATTTTGAGAACTTAGAATTCTTGGGTTCTTACTCCAGATGGTATACTTCTAAGACATCATGCTTTTAGGAATCTGAAGTCTCCAGTTCATGCCATTCTTTAGTATTTAATTTATGTTAGTGTTAACGCTCTCATTAATGACATTGATTGTTCGTCATCCTCTATTTGTCCTTAATTTTGAAAAGTCAGGGATCTATTTTGGTGACGATGGTAGTCCAAACACGCACTGGTGGAATTGCTCATTTTCGTGCAGTCCTGCAAATATTTTGGGCCTCTGCCCCGGACTGGTAATTTTGTGGTCCACAAGGCCTTTGCGCCAAAATGGGGTGGGCAGTGCAATAGGGGGTGAAAAAAAATGCACTGTGCTGATTCAGTGTTGAACCTCGGAAGATATTAAAGCATGGGGAATGAAGGTTGTTTGTAACTGAGGTGTTTCTGTGGTAACGTATGGCAACTTAAATTAAGCAATAATCAATCCAGCGGTAATTGGGGTTTCATTAGAACTGTCTTTCAATATCGCGTTTCAGGCTTCATCGCCCTTTCAGTGATCTGCTATATTTGGCAACGTTTGTAAATTGTTTATTCTGGTCTCTCTTTATATGAAAAGGCAGAATAGAGTTTATTAGCAGTGCCCAGTCTTAAGGTACATAACAGGATTGCATTGATATGCTCACATGAAAACAACAGAAAAACGCACATAATACAGAATAGAGGCAATGTGTTTTGATCTTCTTCTGGCAAAATGACTATTCCTCCTAGCTGAAACTTCCAGTTGCAGAAGACCTGGTCCGTTTTATGTCTTTACAAGCATCTGGGTAATTATTTATTCATGTTCTTTTCTGTTTCGCATATATTTGCGCATAGCTGTCTACTGTGCTAGGTGGGTGCTACTAATACATTCTGTTTAAACACTATTTTTGCAATTGCCCATATTTTTCTTGACAGAAAAATACAGAAAGTGATTCAATCAACTGCTCTATTTTTCAAAATTTTTAGCATTAACGCAGAGACCCCTAACCCCTTTGTCTAATCTTGGTAAAACGGGGAAAAGTGATTGGATTTAGTTTAACGCTTGCCTTTTTTTTGCATCAGTTTGATACTGATCAAGCGTGTTTCTGTTGCCACTGAAACATCACGAAGTGCGTGAATAAAACAAGCAGATGAAATAGTATATTCGACAGGACGAAACTGCAAGCTCGCTATCTTCTTAATGCACGGGTATTAAAGGGAAAGAAATGGCCTAAATGGTTTGCCATAATGAAACCAAACCTCCACCACACACACCCACAGGTCATTTATTGCTCTTACGCCAATCTCTTACTGTGCTGAGGGTGCAAGACAGCCCAGTCTTGACATGAACAATTGCATTGGATCTGCTTTAATTTGCCACCACCTGAGTTACCGCTAGTTTGACAATTGGACCCTGACTGTGAAAATAGAGCCCTGTAAGTTTAAGCTCTTGGTTCGCAGCATGCTGAGAAAAAATGCTACGTATATATTGGTTACCTAGCTGGATAAAATAAGCGGTGGTAAACTAAGACTTGCTCATTTAATTTTTCCCCTTTTCTTCTGGACAAAGTACCTTAGCATACTATTGTGCTTTTGGTACTGTACAAAATGAATGTTGGTGCTGTATTAAAATGTGTGCATTAGAATGCAGCATACAGCAATATACATAAACCACATCTAGTTTACACATCATTGTAAATATTGGGACCATTGTAATTATTCAATATTTATATTTTGCAAAATGGATCGATGATCTTGCGACATCTCGATATTGACATGCGTTCATGTCCCGATGCATTCAATAGCCACTGTGCTACAGCCTGAAGTGAGTGTTGGGAAAATGTTAGAGGGGGCTCTCGTTGGTCATTTTAGGGGGTTTTCTAAAAATTAACATGAGCCGAAGAAATCAGCTGATCGCCGGACTCCCCATTTTAAAGAAACAGCAGTTTTGTCAAATTAACACGGGAATCCTAGGTGCCGTGAAGGCAGCCAGCATGCAGTGTTTACCTTCAGGTAAAGGGGCCATATTTGCTGTTATTTTATTGAAGGTGTGCCTCTTGGGCACAGCTGCATGATTTCCACAGGGGCACATTTGTGCGTCCTCTGTTCACAGAATGTATTAATGGGTCAAGAAGTGAGCTGGAACAACCGCTGGGGAAAGAGTCTACATGACTGTATAATATAGCATCTACATAATATACAGAACAAATCATTATCTTGAGTTCTGTGTGGTTGGAGGGGCTGCAGTGTGCATATTTTGTACAAAGTATGATACTGATTTGAATATAAATGCCAGTATTATTCATATTTTTAGGTCTACAGCTATACAGTGCAGTCTGTAAGTATTTGGACATTGACACCATTTTTGTTGTTTTGGCTGTGACGACTTTATTTAAGATTATGTTCATTTGTCCAATTGCTTTTGGTCCCCCAAAATGGGGGGGGCTACGTATAAAAAGGGCTCCAATTCCTACATGCCCTTATGGAAATGTAATATACTGCAGTATATTTTAAATATATTGTGAAGATAATTTTGTTATATGTACAATATATACTGCAGTATATTCTTTTTTCATAAGGGTGGTTCACCCGATGTGGATGCAAATACCCATTTCATTTAAAATCCAATGTGCTTGAGTACAGAGCCAAAACAAACAAAAAAAAAGGTTTCTGTCCAAATACTTATGTACTGCACTGTATAACTTTGTGTTTGTGTGAATGTATGTGTGCAGATGTCCAGTGATGTGTGTGGTGCAGTTGGTAGACCTGCCAACTCTCAAGCCATATACAACACCCCCTGCATTATCGACCCTTAGATCCCTTCCCTATCTGTTACCGTCTCTGTTTTCCCCTGTTTGAATCAAGCAAAAGATACAAGAGGAGGGAGGACAATCTGCTCTCCTTTAAAAAAAAAAGAAGCTATCTATAGCTAAACACATAGATTGACTGAGTGTCAGATTGAATATGATGGTTCCATGTCTGTTAGGATTCATGAAGCGGATTCATGAGCCTAGAAAAATATGATGAAACTAGTTGCATTATGTTGCTTTTCACCATTTCAGATCTGCAGTAAGGTTGTTCCACCCACTTTATAGAAAAAAAAGAAAGAAAACAAACAAAAAAAACAAACAAACAGAATTGCATCATGGGCCCTTTGGCATCTCTTACTCTCTCGGGATAACAGCAATGTTTGAAATGGGTTCCTTCTTCCCACAGATTAAAATGCCACACTGCACTCCCTTGTCTGCAAAAGCTCTGCAGAATTGTTGGAGTCAGTAGCCCAATGTATTGCACTGCTGCCGCTTGTAGTGACACTAGATGGATTATGAAGTGACCCTTGATTTTGTTATATAAATGGTGTAACTAATCTGCAGTCACATAGCCATTTAGTGTGTGTGTGTGTGTGTGTGTGTGTGAGTGAAATTAGTGATGTGAAAGAGAGGCTTCATGACCTCCATAATGAGTGACATGTTCCAACATATAACCATTTAATATGTCTCTGTGTGTGGGTGTAAAGATACATCAGAAAAGGTCATCCAGAACCCTTAAATGTTCAGAACTTTCAAATTGATGTCAAAATACCCAATTTCAAAGTATTTGAATCCATTATGGAATGAAATAATTACTTACTGTTGCATGAGCAGAGGCTCTGTGGTTGTGGCTGTGACATGTTGAGGGTGTGTGGCAGACATTTTTTGTCTCTGCCAGCCAGCTTCACTCCTCTCCAACAGTTTCAGCAAAATGAGAGGCCCAGCTAAAAGGAAGAGGAGCAGAGAGGATCACTGTTTTCCTCTTTATGTTCTTTTTATTGCATCTGGTAAGTCACATATCGGCCCGGTCTGTGGAAACGGACCAGCTGTAAAGTTCCATGCAACCTCCAAAATGGAAGAAGGGTTTTGTTTGGTTTTCAAGTTGTCAGTATGGTCTCTCAACCACAATAAAAAAAAACAGTAGTTCACTTTGTCAAACTCTACCATTGGGCAATAGAGTTTGATATTGATATCACTTATGTATGCTACCATGGTAATATAAACCCACATTCATACTATGTTAGGTTCACCAATCTGTCAATAATTCTGAGGTTACTTATCCTATTTCAACTGCCATAGATTGTTCATTGTCAAAGACATTGGGAACAACCCCTGTGCTTTTCATCTTGAACCTCAGTGACCAACAGATGTTTGTTTATCTCCAATATAAAAAAGGGTTGCCACATAACCATTTCTGCTTGCAGTAATATTTGCACATTATGTTAATGCCACCATACCTTTCTAGTTAATTTCCTTCATGCGGAATGTGGATCTGTTCATGCTCTATAGATTATGTAATCTTCACTACAACATAAGTTACAAACAGGCATTACCCTTAGTCTTCTTCATCATTGTGGCAAAGTGAGTGCCACCCCTCGGTTCAAGAGGCGGAAGACAATAGTTCGGTTGGAGATGACTCCGTTTATTTGGGATCCGCCTTACACTGGCGGTTTACACAAACACAAAACACACAAGTTCGTCTCTCTCCTCGAACTCCCAGCAGTCTCCTTTTATGCCCTCAGGCTCACTGTCGAACAATCAAAGCAATTGGTTAATTACACAATTAATAAACAATCATCAATCACCAATTGCATGATTTCCGGCAGCTGTGCCGGCTCCACGAACCGCACGAGTTCACTCTCTTGCCGGCAGCGCCTAAAACCACGCCCCCCTACCACAATCATTTACTTTTATTCCTGGAACAGTTGCCAACAAATGTGCCAACAAATCCTTGGTTGCCAAGAGATAGATTGCTAATTTGCCTAATTTTTTCTGTAAATGAAGGAGGATGTACTTGGGTTATAAAGCCAATTTTGGGTTAGCAACTATGGAATTACAGTTGACAACCAAGTTCTGAGGGTAAAGAAAACTTCCATTGATTTCCAGTGAGGCTGTGACGAAAATCTTCTTGCACTTTATTTTACAAAAAAAAGTCAT
Organism: Synaphobranchus kaupii; assembly: GCA_029718625.1. NCBI lineage: Eukaryota > Metazoa > Chordata > Actinopteri > Anguilliformes > Synaphobranchidae > Synaphobranchus > Synaphobranchus kaupii. Next base: position 31,016,438 of record CM056390.1, on the reverse strand, counting down.
CTTATTACTTAAATAAAATACATGTACTTCACTTGTCACTTGTATGTTACAAACCCAGGTAAACGATTGTAAAGCTGGACAGTTGTCTGTGCAAGCTAGTTATTGTCTTCAAACAGTGGAAAAGGGCACCACCTGTAGTGCGATCAGCACTGAGAACGGTGCGTTCATGCTGCTCTGCATGACTGCCCTCACTTGAACTCAACACTCATTCTCTCTTTGATGATGAGTAAGGTACAAAGTGACAAAAACCTCCCCTGACCTCCATCTCTGCACATGTCTGGTATGATTTTGAATGGTAAACGGTTCTGAATGCCGTGTCGTGGGTATAGTTTTGAACGTTTTAAAGTAGGTGGGGTCTTGCATGTTGTTTTGTAGAGTAGCTGTGGTCATGATTGCTGAATAGTGGCTGTGGCACTGAATGTGGGGCAATGGATCTAACGTAATACATTCTCCCCCATTCTCCATTTGCCAGCCCTTTAACTCCCACTTAATACGGAAAAGAAGTTGGGGTTCAACCCATACACTTCTCCATACAGACATTTATTTTCTCTCCTCTCCTCCTCTCTTCTTTTCCTCCTGTTATCTCCCTGGGGATAGTTGGCAGGAGGTCAGCGTTTAGTGCCTCGTCATCAGAATAATAATTACCTGCTTCTTCTGGAGCCCATATTAGGGAACCGAGGGAAACATTAGGCAGCCACTGCAAGGGTAAAATTGGAGGCTTTACCATCCTCAGGATTTCCATATGAAGCATGCTTTTGAGGCCCTGCCCGACTACAGTAACTTAGGCTTATCCTCTGCATGGGAGACATGAGTTACTATATTTGTCGTTAAGATAAGCAGGCCTATGAGAGATGCGGAGCTGAAAGCGGAGGGATGTAACGCTAATTAAGACTGCTGGTTTTTCTAACACCCTCTAGCACCATCCCGCATCCTCCTCCACCTTCACAAGTGCTAAAAGGATCCTTCCCAGTATGATGCCGAGCTTAAAATAAAAGACCAGCCTGCTCCTGTAACATGCACTGGCAGGCCAGCAATAAGGCAGAAGGCAGGGAATTCAGCTATGGCTTGGTTAAGTGTCAGCCTTTTGGGTCTGTTCCAAACTAAAATTGGAGTGGGCTCAATGAGACATTTCTTTATTTGTGAAATAAAAGATGGAACTCCAGCATTATACTTATCCATGGTACAACCAAAACATTTGAAAAAAGGGAGGGTGGGGCGGTCTTACATGCAAGATCCACCCCTGGGTGCATTTTGTTAATTTTGTTCACAAAATATGAAGTCTGAGAAGAACTTTATAATGAATAAAAATGTAGAGGGTGAACCCTTTACAAAATAGGTTCCTACATCCTGGAAGGTTGTTGTACATTGTTGTACAAGGTGCTTACTGCGTTACTGCATTTCCTTTATCTTAGACCACAAACCTGACAATGCCCCTCTACCAGCCGTAGTAAAGCCACCAGGTTGTCAGAAACTCCTTTTACTATCTAAAATATCCTTCATCACACTCTAAAAACAATCGAAAACATACACTAAAACTGAAATTATATCAAAACTTCAGAAAGTGAAATATCCCTTTAAGGCCTCGCTTACATGCAGTTCTCACAGGCAAAAAAAGGATGGACGATGTAAATTAGAGATACAATTATTCTCAGACACTGCAACTGTTGTCTGTTTCACCATATGTTTCACAATATACACTCAAAATTCATCCGTGGGATTTGGGGGATATTGGGGTAGCTTATTTGACTGCATACGTGGCGCTGTAATGGCGATATGTACAGTTGAAGTCGGATGTTTACATACACTTAAGTTGAAGTCATTAAAACTAATTTTTAACCACTCCACAGATTTCATGTTAGCAAACTATAGTGTTGGCAAGTCAGTTAGGACATCTACTTTGTGCATGACACAAGTAATTTTTCCAACAATTGTTTACAGACAGATTATTTCACTTATAATCCGTTATATCACAATTCCAGTGGGCCAGAAGTTTACATACACTAAGTTGACAGTGCCTTTAAATTTTTTATATTTGGTTGCATATCCTTTGGCTTTGCATGTCATGACTTCCTGATGTCTGTGACCCAACAACATCAAAAGACTCTTGATATCTTATTTTCTGGTACTGGTTACAAGCGATACTATAATGTCTCTGCATTTGAATTGAGCTCTATGGGAATTGGGGGGTGGGACTAGATTTAGCTGTAAATTACACTTGAACAGTATGGAACACATGGTTGGCTAAATGGCTGTCATCAAGGGTCTGACGTATCAAACAAGCTTTAAATCATCACTCTGCTGCCAGAAATACAGTAGATATGGATGGATAACTTGAAGGGTTTCTTCTCCTGATTTATTTTTCCATAGAGTTCAATAGGAACATTTCTCAGGAGAAACAATCCTTAAAGTGATCCATCCATGTCTACTGCATATCTGGCACCAGAGTGATGGTTTGAGGCTCGTTTGATACCTCAGACCCTTGATGACTTACAGCCATTTTACCAATCATGCACAAGCGCCCCCATGAGCCTGTACTGGGAACTACTGACTAAAGGCTGTGATAGGCCGAAAACATCACGTGTGAGGGTAGTAGTATATGACGTCACGCGTCTCACTGCTTTTCTTGGCAAGACACGCCCTGCGTGAGTTCGATTTAGATTTAAAGAATCTATATTTGCACAACTATATTTTTCTATCACAAGCTTCTCTCGCACTATGTATCTTTCACGGAATCTCCTTACACTCTACAACTGAGCATTAATCAGTAGTTCCCAGTACAGGCTCATGGGGGCGCTTGTGCAAAATTCGGAAACAGGTACCGTTTTTTGAGACACTAACAATCGGTACATATTGCCGAATTCACATGAGATCAGGTTGCATTTAAACTGTGTAATGCCCGGCTCCGAGGTCATTATTGCGCTTATACCATGGTTACCAACAATTATTATATATAGTTACATTTATATTTATTGATTTTTATCGACTTAATCAGCTATCCTTCCGAGGCCATTTTGGCATATGTTTGCCGTTGTCATGCAAAACTGCTCGTTGATAGTTCTATTTGAACAGAAAACATCTCGTTGCTAATTCTATTTCTCGTTACTAGTTCTATTTTGTCCGTAGTTATGCAAAAACCTCTCGTTGGTAGTTCTGAAAACAATTGATTCTATAAGGAAATAAATTGTTCCTTCTCAACTTTATATCATAAAATTGGCACCAATTTTGGTTATTTTTGTCATTAGTTCGATTATTTAAGAAAATTGCATGAAACCGCAACTCAATTTACCTATCTCTCTCCGTCTTGCTTTTTAAAAATGCTTTGGTCACGCAGCCTATTAAACAGCCCATGCTAAGGAAATTGCATTTCAGATTTGCATCATGAGATGGGAACATCTGAAAAAATAGCCTACTATAGATACAAAGTTTGTTACTGTTAGATGTAACTTGACATTTCGCTTGATAAAATGTTTTTTAATACACAGATTAACGTGCTTTGTGAAGTAACTTGCTCGCATTCGAAACCAGCGTTGCTCACGTTAGCATTACATTAGGTAAAGCCTGACTATGTTAGCTACGTTCATATTTCCAAACTGAATAAATACTGCACCTCTAACCACAAAACTGCTTTGCTAGATTAAAGTTGTTGTAACTAAGATATTTGGCGAAGACAAACATTTTAAATCAGCAAATTTAGCGTTATTTGCTGGCTTTATTAATCAGCTGTTGGTGTTGCTATGGTTACCATTAAAAAAAGTGTCGACTCTAATGGCGCTGGCAGCAGATAACGTAGATGGCGTATTAATTTAGAACGGTGATTAAAATGTTGCCAGCGCTACTTCATTGCCAGGCGGTTACACTAAATGCCCACCCTCCAGCCAATCGGAATCGAGTAGCCTATTTATCCAAGCCATGGTATAAGGTTAATAAACAACTTTTTAGGTTACGGTTTTGCTAGCTTATCCAAAAAGTAACGAGATGACCCAATGTGAGCCGACGAGAACACGCACACAACAGGCACACAACACTCTGTGTGACGCAGGATGTAAGGCACCGCCCCCGGGTGAAATACCAAGTTTTTGGGGAGTCCCGTACATAGACCGCAACACTGAGTGTATGGAGGAAAGTCGTGGAGGCGGAGTTTGTGTGTTGGACTGCTTTAATCGCACTGGACATCTCGGGACACCCGGGGCTTTTTAAAATCATGGCTGCATTCCACTTTAATTCACTTAATTAGTTTGATTAATGCAATGATTATATTCAATATCTTTTTTGATATGTTTGTGTGTTGTGGGTCTGCCCCACTGTTTATATCTTTTTTGTTGTTGCTGGGGCTACAACTGAAGTTCCCTAGCGGGAAAATAAAAGTTATTCTATTCTATACATTATTTATAACCTGTAAAAACCTGAAGACGTGGGTTTGGAGTTATTGCTTGAAATTAAATGTTTCAGGGACAATATTTTCTGACCAAATCTCATTTTGCCACCCGTTATTATGCGGTCACCACCACAGAATTCCAGGAGTTACAAACATACCGTTAATAAAGTCCACAGGGACCGTCTCACTTATAAGACAGATCTGTGGGCATCAGGAATGATGTCAGATTTCCTGTTTTTGAAGGGCCAACAGCCTTTCTCCACCCACCCCCCACAACATCTGCTTACCCTGAGCATCCCGAATGTGAGGACAAGGACATTCAGCCCCTCCCAACAGAGGACTGGGATTGGGGCGTGTGTGTGTGTGCATGTATGTGTGCGCGTGCGCATGGAGTGTGTAAATAGTGCTTTATCTATTGAAAAGTAGTAGTACTGTGTATGTGTGACTGGTCTGTGTAAATAGTCTGTTTATGTGTCAGGCAGTAAGGCAGAGCATACACTCTTGTATGTGTTGGGTGTAAATAGTGCATTTGTGTATCAGGGAGCAGAGCAATGTGCACATGTGTGGTGTGTACATAATGCAGTTATTATTGGCTTCATGTATTATGTAGAAGGACATTGTTTGCACATATGTGGTGTGTGTGTGTGTGTGTGTGTGTGTGTGTACATAGGGGATTGGAACATTGGTTTGCTTGAACAAGAGCAACCATTTATTCCAGGTTTCATACTGCAACCACAAAAAATGTTAACCTTCAAGGCCTACAAGTCAAACAAACAAATGATGGTTTGTCCTGCTGGGATGCACGTGTATAACAACCCTATCCCTTTAAATCACACACACACACACACACACACACACACACACACACACACACACACACACACACACACACACGGGCACATGCATACACGTGCAAACACACACATGCTCATTTTCCAGTGATTTCATCACGCTGATCACATCTCACATTTCATCACTTTGTTATTCATCATGGTCAAATTCACAGTGGTCTAAGGGACAAAGAACTAAAAGCAGCCTTCAAAATAATAGAGAAACTCCACTGAAATAAGTGTTTTATTATTGGGCCTATTTGTTATATCTGAATACATATAACCCTTTCACATACTAAATGATTCAGGAATTTCAGCACACATATTAACATCATTTAACCGTACATTGTTGCAATGGGTGTGCTCTGAGGCCTGCAGATATTCTCCCCACCGCTGATCAACGCAGTAATTTTTCTTAAGTCCACTATTGGCTCTTCATTGCCCCCTGGTGGCGAGCTGGAGAGCTACAGTAGGACCATAAGACCTGCATTGAAAGCATCGATTTCAGAGCTTGTAAAAACTGCCTCCAAAATACTGCTTTTAATGACCTGAAAAAGGTATGTTCATAACAACATCCACATGCTGGTATAAAGAAAATTAACTGCTATATTTTGTGGAACACAATCCCAATAATTGTCCCAAGACAGGGAGGTAGCTTTGCATTATTGAAAGCACAGTATAGTTACATAACCAACTATCAAACCCTGAGGGATCGCTGGAGCCAGACAGTCAAACACTATTGCTATTACTGTTGTTGCTGTGGTTTCACTAACACTCTGTTTCTCTGTACAGCGTCTTTGTGACAGTTCTCTGTAAAAAGCACTATACAAATAAAATTTAATTGAATTGAACACTCAAAAATTTTAATAGCTATGTATTTTTTTTGTTTACTGCCTTTTAAAAAGGGGTTAATAAAATAGAGAAAAGAATATATTTCTAGTTGACTTCAGCCAACAAAGGGCCATAGGGAAAAACTAGTTAAAAGTAAAATGAAATTAAATGAAGTGACATGTTTTATTCAGAGTTCTTAATGCATGGAATAGCTGGCCAGACCATACAGCAAAGAACCCTGGGATGTTAAAGACCAGGATGCTGTCTATGTTTAGTAAGTAAAACGACAAGCCTAGATAATCTTATGTTCTAGTATGTTTTATATTCATATTATCTAATACTTTTCTAGAATTGACCAGTAGATGAGGTCACTGGTTGACCCCTTAACAGTGAAGTAAGAGACATCAAGATGCAATCGAATTTACAGGCCCTAACTTCAGTCTCCTTCAGTAAAGTGACTGCACAGCTTGAGCAGCTCTGAGTGGTGCCTTTGCGTTTTTTGTCGTCGATGAAAACCAGATTCCTGGGCAAAAGAAACTTGGCTTCAAAATGAGCTGCTCGCTGCTTCCCCAGATACAAATCACAGCATTTACCGAGTCAGCATTTTCACACAAGTAAACAAGATGCAGTTGTTGCACATTGAGAGACTGAAACTAATTTAAATAACCGGAAACCATTAGGATATTTAAAACATGAATCTTGTGACCCCACAGGCAGGGTTTCCTGTCAACAGAGCCTGATTATTTATTTTCGGATAAATAAAAGACTAATGGAAAAAAATATATAAAAAAATGATTATGCAGCCCGCTTGATCCTTTGATGGTACATCAAAAATGGTTTGTCATATTCATTTTTAAAGCACCCAACTCAGCCTGACAACTCATCATTACACTGTGAGACTTTCAAATATGCACTGATACACAGCTTCAATGGGCTATAATGAGACAGCTCAAGTGTTTTACAGTCCCTCTTGTTCCAAATTATTACGTCCTTTTCAGTGAACCCCCCACTAATTCTTTTAACTGTATCACCTCTGGAGAAATTAATGGTATGACATGACTGCACAGCTGGAACAAGGCTGGTTCTGAAACATTGCAGAACCTAATACCAAACCAGTGAATGTTGAAAAATATCATTGAAACTGCTTCAAATTTCAGCCTGACCTATAGTGTGCATAAAGTCAAGTAGACCCATATAGTATGCAGAAAGACAAGGAGATTCATGAGCATGTGAATGCGGCTTTAAGGCGTGTCCCATTTTGCCAGTCATTGGTTCTGCCTCCTCCTGAGTCTGCATGTCTCTTTTACAGTGATGTACTGGCCTCCTCCAAGTCTGCTTGCCCGGGAAGGAGCTCCCTTTGCCCCTCTCTCTTTGGGACGGGCGGGCCCCACATCTAAGACACATGGAGAGGTTTACAGATTCCATTCCAAGAACGTCAATCATCGACACTAGTGCCACAAACAAGATGGCCGTCTCGATTTTTTGCGAGGCAAGGTGGATTTAGAATCCATTAAATACCATTAAAAAACATTCCTTCAATTTCTCTGCCTGGACATTTCTACTGCGGTGTGCTGTCACCCGCGTCTTAAGAAAGTGTGGCTATGGCGTCTCAAATGCCACTGTTGATGACTATTAAGTTTGCCATCTTTCAGACGGTATGACTGGAAGCAAGAATGAATAAAGTCAAGTCAAGAAGCAAGGGCCCTGGAGAACCAGCTCAGCTAACAGTGGGAAGAGCGTACTTTTTTTGGCACGTAGGTGATGTTGAGCCTGTGGACAGCTCCGCTGGCGATGCGGGCGTTCTGGAACACCACGCTGTCCTTCTGCGAAAGTTTCTTTACCACTGGCTCGGGGGTCAGAGAGAGCGGAGATGCGGAAGCCTGAGGCACATACACATACAATACACTTTACGGATCCCCAATGGGAAATTGAATCTGACCTCCAGCAGCAAACATACAACATTTATAAACACCTAATTAGTGCAGACAAAACAAATTAATAAAAGACATATAAGGAGGCCAATAGACTGCAGGCAATCATGACATGATCTTATACCAATTGTGGTATTTTCCAATGGCATAATCTGAGAAATGGACAGCCGTCTAAAATGTAAGGGCGATGTAGTTTTACCTCATCTTTTGAAGATCTTGCCTGGGGAGCGGCTGGCTTTCCTTGTGGCTTGTCTTCCTTGACGTAATCAGGATCATCGAGCTTAGCTTCTATCAGACACACTATCCTCAGGTCCCCGTAGGCCCTTGCAATATCCAAGCAAGTCTGCTCTATAATTAAACACAACGTCCAAACATTAATAATAATGAAAATCGATTTTGCAATCTAAAAACACTTTCCAGTCAAGGGCGGAAGCGCCAACATGGGTGATTCACGGCAGCCATTTTGTATCAGAACGCGCACAACACATCAGCGTGGCAATGTCACAATTAACCGTCGCCGGTGTATGACATTTCAATTTAATGCATGAGAATGTGCATGTGTGTGCTTGTATAACAGAGCCTGCTTAAAATAATGAATAATGCACATTATAATCTTTGAACAGCTGCCGTGGTGATGATAAAGGCAGATGTGTTTCTGTGGTGGTGTTGGACTGTTAAGCTGAATTCTAAGGTATGACGTGGAGAACATGAAATGTCACCCTTTGCTGATTCAAGGCGTAAGTTTTCTCTGTGACCCTGAACTGGGGCTATTTTGATTTTAAAAAATTAAAATAAAATAAACATGCCACAGGATTGTGAATCAGGTCTGAATGGACGACTGAATGAAATTAAGTACAAAACGAAACAATATTTCTGTGCAGAACAGAATGAAAGAAAAGATAGGGCACAGTTGCTGTTTAGTCCATAAGGATATAGCCATCTACAGTGTGCGGTAACAATATGTTTGCATAACAGGTATTAGTACTTTTATTATAATATCATTGCTGGTATTAATTTGTGTAACATGGATGCACTATAGAAATATGGATAATGAGCGCTTTAAAGCAGGTGCATATAGTGTTATCTCATGCAAGTAAGGTATAGTACGTTTGTTGTTCTCTGCGTCCACATTGGCGCCGGCGACTAGCAGATGTTCCACGCACGCGGGCCGGCAGCTCTCGATGGCCCTCATGAGCGGAGTGGTCCCGTTCATGGCCACCGCGTCTAGGTCCGCACGCGACCGCACAAGCAGGCTGATGATGTTTACCTGGCCCGCGTGGCAGGCGTGGTGCAGCGGGGTCCATTTGAACTGGTCACAGGCGTTCACATCAGCGCTGTGGCCAAACAAGCAAACAACACCCGGCGACCTTTAAAGCAGCGCCAGTCCTGACCACATGCAGTGGCATGACAACACATTAAAATGATTAAAGTAGTTTTGAGCTTTTCATATCATCCTGGAGCTTTTCAAATGTGTTCCATACTGGTTCAAGTCAAAATTGCACTTTTGGTCGAAGTATGCATATTTTAGGGTTTAAATGCGATTTTCTGAGTCCTTAGTAAAACGATTTCCCACGTGACATGACATGTTTCTGCATAATTTGTCGGAGTCGCAATCCGCATGTGTACAGACAGGGTTTCAGACTTTTCAAAAAAGCTACATCACTGCCCTCAGCTAACGTTTTGTGGGCGCTTCAGATACTAAAACCACAAAGAGAATGCCTTTAAAATTAAGATCTGTAGATAAAAACTTGTCATTAATTTTGACTGTTCTTTTTATTCACAAACACAACACAACAGTGGCAACACATCCAGTGGCGTTTTTACATTAGGGGCAGGTGGGGCAGTGCCCCATCAGACGTGGCGCTGTTGTGCAAGATACTCGTAATATCTGAACGTTGTGGCAAAATGTATTTTATCATTAATACAAAACAGTGATTCAATCGTGAAATTGGCGTGTATAAATATAATGAACTTGACTCACACTCCTTATAGTGCTGTTTTTGAGTAGTTTCCTTTGTGTGTATTTGTGTGCTCACGCTGCGGACTGCGCTCCCTGTCCTATGTCTCTGCTGTGGGGCAGCCCCACCGTTGCTAGGGAAACAACGTGAGCGTGATCTGCAGGGAAAACCTGCCGCAAATTATATTGGGCGGAGGGGCAGAAATGTTTTTGTCCCTACTAATTCTGCCTAGCAACAGGTGGTGAAAAAATAATAAACGTTAAGTTAACATCGTTAACGTGAGCTGACGTGACCAGGAAATAAACATAAACAAAGCCAATTCAGTGTGTGTGTATTGCTAATGATAGCCAGCTAAAGTTTTCCATTAGTTTGATTCTATTTTGTCATAGGTGTCAACCTTTCGAAGGTATACAGGCGTATAAGGTTATGATAAAGTAAATCTAGTCTCACACATTTTTTAAAACGTTTTCCAACATAATTTAATCGCTGCAATCACATTTTCTTTCTCCCTCTCTCTGATATTCTCTCGATTTCTGAGGCAGTGGGAAAAGCAAGTAGCGCATCAGGACTTAAGTTATGATCTAAAAATACGCTTTATGACAACGGATCACATTGCTGAATTTGTTACACACTCATTATTATGTGAAAAGCTAAATACATGAATATATTAAATAAACTTCAATCAGACAAATAACTGGTGGCTAGTGATTTTAATAGATAATGTTTTATACGGTTTTTGGTGAATTTATAGTTTTGCAGGCGTGAAAATAAGGGCAGCTCTCTCCAGAGGTTGACACCTATGTTTACCTTTTTGAAGTTTCTTTAAGGCTTATCTTAATATAGCTAAAGCAATACTAAATGTATGTATTAAATGTTTGCACATTTATTTGACATTTATCTGATAATTCTCGTTATTATAATATGCCGTTGGCATGCTTTGCGTTTTTTGTATTTTAGCTAGGCTATAATTGCATTCGTTCTGGATAAACTGAATCAAACTTGTTTTCACTTTCCTCAAGTTAACAACGTGTCATATGCTTGTATTTACGGTTTTGATAAAGCATGCAAGTTATTGAAGAAACGTGTCTGTCTCATCCTATTACTTTGTTGCAGTATAGGCAACCTCAATGTAGGGTTCTGTGTTGTGCTGAAGCGATACATTGTATTCAGTTTTGAAATCTTTCTGCTCCCTGGCACTTAGGCCTACAGCGCAGCCTACCGTAGACTAATTGGCTATCTTTCTTTTTTTATGGTGACGTCATACAAAACTGCCCCTCCAGAAATGTCATGCTAAAATCGCCACTGAACACAACACAATCATTTCAGTAACTGGAAAATGTACCTGTTTGTGGAAAAATAAATAAAACTCAACAACACTTGCATTTAAGGGTGAGTCAAAGTACAGGACAAATATTGGTTGAATCTCAGAGTAAATCCCATGTCTATTCTGAATACTAAATTTGGAGGTTTGGTTTAATATTTACATTTGATAAATAATACACCAACCCTCCACAGCCCAGATGACAACATTTCCCATGATGCTGTGAGTGCTCACCCTTGGCCAATGAGGAACTTAACCACCTGGTAGTTGCCGCTGCTGCAGGCAGTCATAAGGGGTGTCTTGTAGAAGCGGTCCTTGATGTCCACAGGCACAGACTGGGAAAGGGCAAGGCTGAGCGACTCCAGGTCCCCCCTCTTCACACAGTGGTTAATGTTGACATAGGCTTTCTCCGGCTCCTTCATGTACCAGGCAGAGTCGTCCACGATGGGGTGGGCTGGGGGGCAGTCTCTGCTGAACCGGTTGGTGTCGGTGAAGTGGTGGTACCTCTCTATCATGAATTGGGGCGGCCCACCATCGCTCCGCCGCTGGACTAAGTCGGGAGGAAGGGTGCATATGGGGAAGGGCAGGACAAATTTCCCCTTCTTTTTTTTCCCCTTCCCCCCTTTGCCAGCCTTCTTCTTTTTTGGGCCGTAGGACATGTTGACGAAGGCCTTTTGGAGGTACTCCAGACCCTTGAAGAAGTCAGTAATGTTAATCTTGCCCAACCGCTTCTTGTCGTGGGCAGCAAAGATCTTATTGAGCTTTTCGGCATCCACTGGTGCGCCGCTGTCCATCATGACGGACAAGAAGGTACTCTTGGAGATGACCTCCACAGGGTCGTGGGACTCCTCGTCGTCCTGATCCTCCTCCATGTCGAAGGAGCTGCGCAGGCTCTCCTCATGCTCGTAGGACCAGTCGTGGAGAGTCAGGGCCCACAGCTCATTGGGGTTGGTCTCCCCGGCCTCAAAATACTTCCCATACAGTGTCTCAGCCTTCTTAAGTTCCTTCATTGCTGCCTTTTGGCCAAGGTTTTTGGCAATCAGTCGTGCGATCAAACCCTGCTCATTCTTTAATTTGGGGTTACAACCTGGAGGTGAAGGACAGAGAGACAGAGGGCATCACAACATGTGGCAAGCATGGGTGGGTAGAGGGATAGATAAAGTGTCTTGCTGTTTATGGAAAAAACTTAACAGCCGTTTCCTTGCAGGAATGAATACAAAAGAATTACACATATGGTCCAGTGATTAACCCAGTTAACACACTGTTTCAAGAACATTGTTTCAACATTGCAACAGTTTCAAATTTACAGTGTCAACGGTACAAAAAACATTCCAGTCATGTCACATAGATTTGCTGAACACTGGGGAAGGCTGTAGCTTCGGTTGAGCTACTTTGCAATAAACTTACATGAGTGACCATCCACAATTTAATGATAATTTATCTGAAAATCTTTTTAAGATAACAATGTTTTAAGATGGTTCCTGCTATATTCCTTCAAGTGACATCCAGGAAACTGAACAAAGTTACATGCTGAGAATGTTTACGCTAATGCTTCTGGAATGTTCCAGGAACCAAAAATCGATAGCTGGAGCAAATTGAAAATTCCCCAAAGCAAGGTTGTGACCTTTGTGTGGCAGAGGACAGAGCTGGCATGCGTCCAAGCTAACGCTAAGCTGGTAATGGGCTCCTTGTACCTCTCTGGGCGAGAAACCTGCAGCAATCTGCAAAGCCACCTGTCGCTGCTAAGTGCAGCGGTGTATTCCCATCTGCTGACACCATGCCCAGGTCAGCCGAATATGCAGACAGAAGCTGAATCACCTGCAGACACAAAGCGACCCACCACTCACACCCACAATCATTAAAAATCCACATCTCACACCCACAGACACCACAACCCATTGCTCAGTCCCACAAACACAGCCTCAAAAAGGGCACATCCAGATTCCAGGGCTGCTAGCATGCGATAAACATGTGGGGCCCCACCTCTAGAAAGCCCCCTTCAGCAGCGAAATGGGCAGCGTGGCACTTATTGTTATCGATGTCGTTGACTTTGCCGTAATCCTGGAGAATTGCCCTAGTCAGAGTCATGGCTCCCACCCTTGCTGCTTCCATTAGGGCCGTGCGACCTGTCTCCTGTGGGAGGACAAGATGGCCAGCTTCTAATATGCAGAGTTAACATCCAGCATCCAATGCGAACAGTTAATATCCAATATCTACTATTGAGACTTAATATCAAGCATCTATTATGGAATGTTAACATTTCAATCTAGCATGTAAATAGCAATCAGTATGTAACATGGAGAGTTAACATTTAGGGTCAAAACCTTTTAGCACACGCAAAACTAATAACACAACCAATGATTGGTGCAAAACAAATACCATGTCGTCCAATAATTTGTCATGTTATTGGTTTTGCGTGTACCAAAAGGTTTTGCACACGCTAAAGGTCTTAGTAAATAAAGCCCCTAACTGCATAAGGGCAGGTATCACTCAACCGTAGACTCCAACTTGTCTTATTGTCTCCTGGGCATCTAATCCATGTCTATTTTTCCAAAGCTTTATATCAAGTTCCATAAACCATAAACATTTTAAACAACTAACTTTGATGTGTTTTTTCATTTTGTTTTGTGAATCACATGCTGCTTAATATTTATTTTGCGCTCAACTGTATTGTTTCGTAGTGTTTGTCTCTAATAGGTTGAGAAAAAAATTATATTACCACATGGGAAATATAGGTGCAGCGAGCAACCAGCTATAAATAAATAAATATATGACATCTGAATCTGTGCTTAGTATTCAAAGGAGGAAGTCACCTCATCAGTATTGTCTGGATCTGCTCCTTTGTCCAAAAGATCGATGCACATCTCCTCACATTCTTCAGCGTTCTCACAGGCCAGCACCAGGACGGGCTTCCCCTTGTGGGAGATATTGTTCACATCAGCCCCATTCTTCAGTGCTGCCTCCAGGCAGTACAGGTGCTCCTCAGTGGGGTAGATGCAGTAAAACAGGACCCCTGTGAAACAACCAGGCTGGTGAGGCAACAAACAAGACAAGCTCTCTCCTATTTATTTAAGTTAAGTGGCTGAACCAATTGATGGCACCACCAACCAGAAATGATTCAAAATGAAGGCTTATACTGCCTTCGGGGGGAGATACTTCCATGGACATAACTGCTAAGGTGGGGAGTCTCTTGTTTCTTGCTGTCAACAAAAAACGCCCTCATCCCATCAAAGCCCTCGGGACCGTAAATAAATGGGCCACTGGCCATTTGAAAGCCTATCCAGTCAACACCGTGATGAGCACGTATCCGCGTCTCAGGACGCGAGCTGTGACCATACCTCTCCCCTCCAGGTCCACCGCTTTCATGTCGGCACCTTCGCTGCCGAGCAGCTCGATGATGCCGTAGTGACCCAGCTTGGCGGCCCGCATTGCCGCGGTGCACCCCGCCTTGTCCTGCAGGTCAGGGAGGGTCCCCTGAGCGAGCAGGAAGCTGATCATGCTGCCGTCGTTAGCCTCTGCGGCCTGGTGCAGGGAGCTGAGGCCTTCCTGGGGTTCGGAAAGGTTGATCAGGTTGGGGACCCCCAGTTGGACCATCTTTTCGATTTGGGCCTTATTACCGTGGCGCACATACTGAAGCAGCTTGTACACCTGCATCAGCTCTAGGCGCCCCTCCGCCACCAGACCCTGCATGCTGACTGCTTGAAGGAAAACATCCATTCGGGTCCATTACCATCTTTACTTCTCTTTCCTTTCTGCTTAATGCCATGGAATTATACATGATTATATTCATTGTTGAATAAAACACTTGAATCTCTAAAAATTAATAGGAAACAAGGACATATTCACATATATTAACTATGTGGTAAAGAGTAATCTCATGGAAAGGTTGCAGGTTTTCCCACATCTAACTAAGATTAGTCTCCAAAAAGAATATGCTAAAACTCATAAATCCTTAGCTAAAAGAATATTCCTGAAATAACATACTTACTGTTATTATTGATTGTGTATGCTACTTTGAATCATTAGGCAAAAGCAACCCAGCTAGCCCAATGAAATTAAAAAATAATGTTTACAACTTTTTTTAAGGTAGCCTACTTAGAAATTTGATTCCAATAGCTCTGCTACAGTTACTTACCTAGTCACTTGCCTGAGATTAATTGCATCCGCAAGCTTTTTTTTTTTTGCCCGGAGAAACCAGTGAAGAATCAACCGTTATGTCAGGGACGGGATGATTTGATAAATGCAAATGCTTCGGAAAATTTTGTTATGGATATTTCGTCCCCTTAGCAACAGCACAGGTGTTCCAGAGGGAGTCTTGACTCGAGGCACAGTGATACTTGTAGCTATCTGTATTCGAGTTCATCCCAAATGATGTGATGCAACGGCACATATACATTCATATTCGTATTTAAAATATACATTAATATAAAAGAAATTCTACAAATACAGGTCATATACATACCTGTTGTAGGCTAAATACACCGATGCATCTCGTTGTTTTATAATAACGAATGTATTATGCCTAAGAACATCAATATATTTGTAGTGTAATTTTTAAAAAACCTATTCATTATTATTTTTATCATTGCACTTGACAAATAGTTCGTGATTTCGGAATCTTCCGGAAGACTCCGGAATGCATTCGTATTTCGTTGCGCAGCCATATTGAACGTCTACCCCAGAGGCAAGTCGGATAGCCTATTTAACACACAAGCGTGAATACGCACCGACCCCCGTTTGTAGTCCAAAGACCAAATACAGCATGACACAGGCAACTCTATCGTTCAAAGTCCAGACAACACCCGCTAGTTGTTATACGAAGGCAACATGGGGGACAAAAAGATTTTGTGCATCGGTTTAGTATGTTTGGACATCATCAATGTTGTGGACAAGTACCCGGAAGAGGACACAGACAGCAGGTTGGTGAGGTTGCTGACCCGTTTGCATAATTCGGAAAGTTTAGTTAGTAGCCTAACGCAATAGCCCGATCAAACCACTGTAGTGCTTATTGCTGCAAATATTGGAGTGAAAGCAACTCGACCGGAGCTCTGAATGAATGCAGCAGCATGTGTTTAGAATATCAACATTGTATATTGAGGAAGTCGTTGAGTAGACTAAGCTTCCTTTTATAGGCTAGTTATTATGAAACCCAGTCATTCATTCGCTGAACAAAAATCCATGCACTGAATGCTATCGGTTTGTTTGATTTACATTCAACAAGCAGCTGGACCACTGAACTCCATAGTTAGTTTATTCCCTGTTCAGCTAACAAGTAGCCAGCGTACGTTTAACGACCTGGCAACGAAAAAAAAAAAAAAAGACCGAAAAAATATTACAGCAGCATAATAAGCTAATCTTAAGTAGCCTTATTATTATTATTATTATTATTATTATTATTATTATTATCTGTGATACTAGACTGTGTATAAAATATTGAATGAACGATCACTCTAAAAGGTATTGCGACATTCTGCAGCAGTCTTCGGGATGTTTGCCCACGTTTGGTGCGCATGCTGGGGTAGTTATGGTAGCATGCCAGAAGCTGTTATGATAATCTGTTACAGTACACAGTAGCCTTATCAGCAGCCGTAGTAACAGCCTTATGGACGTTTAGTACAGAACCGTTTCAGTTTATGAATCTCGATCCCAGCCCTGATTAGTTGACTTTTTGACAGTGTAGGCCTAAGGCCATTTTGTGATGTGTCTAATTTTATTTCAAATAGATTTTTAATTCTAGTGTCCAGATAGCTCTTAGTGTTCCAAAGTAATTGATGTCCTATCCGTGACAGGGGTAGGGATAATTATGTGTCTCTTTCACTCTAATGAAAGCTCTAGGGGATAGATCAGCTTATCATGATCAATTCAACAAAACAACCAGATACAAGAACAGCTTCTTTCCGCAGGCCATCACTCTGATGAACACTTAAATCAGTCTACAGTGTCAGGAACAATCCCTGTGCAATAACATGTAACACCAAAAATCCACTGTATCCACTGTACCTATTTATTCTAAATTATAATTTGTAGTTTAACTACAGGTTTTTTCTTTTAACATGTACATATCATTGGTCAATATAAATCTAAGCACGCTGTATATACTGTATTGTATACATCCATATACTGTCAGCCAACCCAAACCACTACCTCATGTATATAATGTAACCTGTTGCATAACTTATTCCATATTTATTCCAGCATCTTTGCACTCTGCACCATTGCACTATTGTCTTTTGTTTACAATTTCAGTGTTGTTGTTTTCTATTAAAAACTATATATTTATATCTGTACATAGTAGTTAAATGTTTATGTTTACCTTTGTTCAGCTTTGTTGTCCTTGTTTTTAGCTGTATGTCTATTCTGTGTATGTACATTGAGAGCAATGGAAAAACCGGAGTCAAATTCCTTGTATGTGTTCACATACTTGGCCAATAAAGCTGATTCTGATTCTGATTCTGATTCTGATTCTGATTGAGGTAAGATTCTAGTCTTACAGCATGCAGTTCAAAACGTGCAGCGATGCTTGTATGCAGGGAAACGTAGGATAAGATGCAGGGGGGTCTGTTATAGTTTGCCTGTAACTTCATACATACATTTTATTTTCACCCTTTAATTGTATATCCAAAAAAATGAAAATTAATAATTTAACTGTATTTAAATGTGCATATTTACAGCTGCTTGTAAAAGGTGTGTGATGTAAGTAAGTTAATCCATGACTGGTATGTTTGTGTGTCTGTGTACAGGTGTTTGTCTCAGCGTTGGCAGAGAGGGGGAAATGCGTCAAACTCGTGCACTGTCCTCTCCATTCTCGGGGCTCCATGCGCCTTCATGGGATCGCTTGCACCTGGGCCCGTTGCAGAGTAGGTACAGTCAAAGATCCTATTGCTTAATCGGTAACAATGGCAAAAAATGAACAGGAATGATAGTTATAGGGGTTTCAAGATGGCAGTCCTGGGAAGGCAGAGGTCCACAAAGGAGTCTCAGCAGGACCTTAGCGAACTTTGATCTTCAAAAATTTTATTATTATTATTTTTTTTAATTTGCCGCCCAACCCAGGTTGTGTATATCTAATTCCCATCCTAATCTAGAATGTGAGACTGTCTGCAAACGCAGTCGTGTTCCATGCGTGAACCACCCTGCCAATTTGGGAAATCTAGGACATCCACGGTTCTCCTCCGAAACACGCGGTGTCCAACAGCTGCTTCTTTTCGCGTCGCAGACCGCAGTTAAGCTCGCACAGAGCGGTGTCGGAGGAGGGACCTTTCAAATGGCGCTTTGGCATGCCGTCTTATGAGCATCCTTTCAGCTAGCGGGGGTCGCCCAAGAGCGATGAAATGCGGAACCCTGTCCGACTGAACCGTCCCATACCCTGGGTGACGCAGGCACCAATTGTGCCTTGCCCTGTGGAGCTACTGGCCACAGGTGACACTGACACAGTCAGGATTTAATTGAAGGCCATGAGTCTCATCCATGCACCACAGTGTGGTGCCATAAAGGGGTAGTTAACCCAAAAATGTATATTAAATTTTAATATGTTTCTGCATACCCGGAGTGTTATCTATCCATCCGGGTAGTTTCGCTGAGAGATATCAGCTGATAATCACCTTAACATCACCCACTATAATGGACTTCAACGGGTCCAAAGTTCATGGCGCCAAAAATGTACTGAAAAAATCAACAATAACGTCTCTTTCCAAATATAATGACACGGCTACTCATGTACATCCACAGACTTTGTTGTCCACGTTTTTTTTTCGACAACTACTTTATACCAAAGTACGGCAACTGTGTATATATGAGCAAAGTCTTAACAAAAGCACGGCTTATGTCAACACAGTGCACCTTAGAATACTGGCATATTTCGGCTGATACTTTGCGCTTATATAGATGGTTGGCGTGCTTCAGTAGTATGCACACCAAGGTCTGTGGATGTTCGTGAGTAAACGTGTCATTATATTTGTAAAGAGACGTTTTCTTCGAATGTACATTTGTACAGTTACTTTCGGTTCATCCAGCCAGTCCTGACCTTTCTTATCACTTATTATGTTACAATTTAATACCATTTTACATATTTGTTTTACATATTTAACAATTTTAAATGTATGCATTAATTATTTGTTACTGGGCTGCACATGAATCATTCTAGTGCTGTGACGTGCTAAACTGTTTAATTCTTATCATGTCGCAGGTTAAATTTGTTGTGTATTTGTGACTGACGTAGGCCATTAAAGGATACTGTATAAGATTATGAATGCTCATGTTGTGATAGTCACACACAAAAAAAAATGTGTGGTCTGATCCCAGGAAAGGAACAAAAATAAGATTATAATAAGATTAGAATAATATGTTGCAGAATGGCAATGATTACTGCTGTCAGTGCTGTAACGAGGCATACTTCATCTGAGTCCTTTTTTAACGAAACAAACAGCATTTCTTTGTTAATTTTATTCCAAAATTGTGTCCATGTTGGTTCCTTCTGACTGAATGGTCTTGATTGCTGTTCCTGCTACAGACTGGTGGCTTTGATAAATGAACCACACTACAGGAAGCGCTGTCATCCATGTCTTTCTTGCTGTGCCCATCAAGATCACTCAAGTCTCTCAGGACCGTTGAGTCGTGGGGCGTTGCAGATAATCCATTTTCTTTTATCCTCTGCCTGTTCTGTCTTTGTGTCTTTCCCTTTCACTGTCACTACTTATCTCTCGCTCTCTTTTGTTCTTTCTCTTTCCATCTCTCCTGTCATCTCCCTTTCCCACTCTCTTTGTGACTCCATCTCCCACTCTCCCTGTCTCTCCCCGTCTGTCGGGAACGTTCGAACGTTTGTTCCCGACAGCTTCGTCCTTGCGGACTTCCTCAGGTACGAGATTGACGTGTCTCTCCTGGCCGAGCGGGCAGAGTGCTCATTCCCTGCCTCCGTGGTGATCAGCAACGTGCGGACGGGCAGCCGCACCATCCTCCACATGAACAGGTTCGTGCGGGCGTGCCGGGGCTGCGGCGGGGGTACGGCTCTCGTGTCGCCTTCATCCGGCCGTGGGTTTTTCACCTCTCTCTCACCCGTAGGTGTGTCAGTTCAAGGCCTGACACGGAACCAAACCGCCGTTCTTCCCTCTTTCAGGTGACGCTAGGATCGAACTAACGTTCCTTCCTTCCCTCCTACCAAAGCTGGCATTGAAAGGACAGTTTTTTTTTTGACTGGAATGTGTGTTTTTTGTCTTTCTGTGTGTCTCCCCCCCCCCCCCCCCGTCTCCAGTTTCATAGCGGCTGATTTTGCGCGTCGCGGGGTGGACGTTTCGGGCGTGGCGTGGCAGAGGGAGGGGGAGACCCCGTGCGCGTGCTGTGTGGTGTGTCCCGCCAGCGGGACCCGCACAGTCGTTCTCTTCGACACGTAATGCACACACGCGGGCGGGGCTGATCCTGGGACCGCCGTGCTGCTTTCGAGCCAACAGCCATGCCACTGCAGAGACAGGCCACATGGTACAATATGACACAGCTTTCTGGCTATCAGGCTGCTGACTGGCTCAGCCTGTGAAGGCGCTCACCATCAGCACAGCCTGGGCCCTATAATGTAGGCCGTAGACATTGAAGGACCAAGTGCAGTCGAATGCAGTCACTTAACCTGCAGTGCTATCTGCACGTGGCGAAGTGTCTTGAGGCACAAATGCTGATTTCAAATTTCAGAGACGAGTTGAATTTACACTACAATTTACACATCTCTCTCTGGCAGCATTACTGTATTGGTAAAGAGTGAAAAGCAGCCATTTTGTGCCAGAAATCACCGACCTGGGCAAATTCAAAAGATGCCTATTAGTTCATCCAGCAGTACTGTTGTAGTTTCACCAGTCATGCATTTGTACATTTAATGCTCAGCCTATACACTTAAATGGAAGCTTGTGGGGTGTCCTTTCCTTAATAATGTGATTGTAATGGAGGAAATTTTAAAGTAGACATGTTTGGACTGGTCTCTGTAGTGGCATTGCTCTAATTCGTGCTTTTAAATTAAATTTAATTAAACAACCGCGTCAGATCATCATTAAATATCCCTTTCTGCATGTATCATCATCAGATCAGTTACTCCAATGGTAGGGCGAATGAATGATTGTGAATGAACAAATGGAAACAAGTGTGTGTGTACTGTGTATGTTTTCTCTATTTAATTGTGTAACCAAATTTTAATTATTCATTTTACAAGGTGAAGGAATGACGAGCAATGGCGTATCTCACTTGACCATTAGTGAGTGTATGTGTGTTAGAAATGTTATACGCTTAAAACAATACAGTCACTTAAAAACAAAAGCCATGGTTATGTGTCCAGATTTTGTTAAATGAAGGAGAATGCATATATTATATTTTAACAAGATTAAAAATAACAAGGACTTAACAAGGACTATGAACTTGCTGTATTTAATTAAAAGTTAATAGTCAGCGGGCACATTTAAAGAATCAAGGTCTATCTGTTCAGCTGTAATTTGGGAGATATAAAAGTGATGATGATTAACAATTAATATGATAATTTTGACACCAGTGGCTTCATAAATAAAGAAACATGACAAATTATTGATGATTTTAAAACGAGGCGGAGTCCTTGCTGAGATAATGAAGAAGTCTTATGAATATGACAGCTTTACAATGCCGCTTGACTTCGGCAAACAAAACATTGGATGAAACTGATGGCAGCCCATTTCAACATGACAGCCCATTACAATATAATTTTACTTCCATTCTACTCAGAACATTAATGGTCATTAGGTTATTTGTTTAGTTGATACTAACAATACTAAGGAAATGTAGAAGTTGAAATATTAACCTTTACATATACAGATACGCTTACAGGCCACCGTGTGCATTTAATTCTGAATGGGTACTAATTTAAATGGAGTGGAGGAAGTCCTGCACTGTTCAGGGACCGCATGGTTGCTGAACTGCAAACCACAGAGTTGGCTGCGTTGGGAAAAAGATGTTGAATAAAAAGGTTGCACAGATGAGGAAATGGCTGTGTGTTACTCGCCTGCTGAGTGGTTATCCAGTAGGAGACAAGACATGCAGACGCTGGCCTGCCCCGGTGAACCTAAAATCTCCAATAAAACAGGGCTAAGACGGCAGGAAGCAAGCAAACTAGCAGTTTAAAGAAGTAGATCTCCTTCGTTCCCATTGGCACCAAAACTCGGATACGTCAGTCTGTCTTAACCCTATTTCATTAACTCTGAATCAAACCTGGAGCAGTCTTGGGAACTTCTGGGGATCCATGCTCATTAAACAGGACTTATAGTACATTAGATGAAGTTACACCAGCAAGCATGTAAACACAGGCCCCCTGGAACCCACCACATACCTTTATATATCCTTGAATACCCTTACATACCTTAATATACCCTGTTTATATGTATTTAATGCAGTGCCTTGAGCTGTTAAAAAGCTCAAGGCACGAACTTTGATCTTGAAAAATTATTATTATTTTTTTTATTATTTGCCGCCCAACCCGGGTTGTGAATATCTAATTCCCATCCTGATCTAGAATGTGAGACTGTCTGCAAACGCAGTCGTGTTCCATCCGTGAACCACCCTGCCAATTTGGGAAATCTAGGACATCCACGGTTCTCCTCCGAAACACGCGGTGTCCAACAGCTGCTTCTTTTCGCGTCGCAGACCGCAGTTAAGCTCGCACAGAGCGGTGTCGGAGGAGGGGCCTTTCAAATGGCGCTTTGGCGTGCCGTCTTATGAGCACCCTTTCAGCTAGCGGGGGTCGCTCAAGAGCGATGAAATGCGGAACCCTGTCCGACAACCGTCCCATACCCTGGGTGACGCAGGCACCAATTGTGCCTTGCCCTGTGGAGCTACTGGCCACAGGTGACACTGACACAGTCAGGATTTAATTGAAGGCCATGAGTCTCATCAATGCACCACAGCGTGGTGCCATAAAGGGGTAGTTAACCTAAAAATGTATATAAAATTTTAATATGTTTCGCTGAGAGTTATCCACTGATAACCACCTTAACATCACCCACTATAATGGACTTCAACGGGTCCAAAGTTCATGGTGCCAAAAATGTACGTTCGAAAAAATCAACAATAACGTCTCTTTCCAAATATAATGACACGGCTACTCATGTACATCCACAGACCTTGTTGTCCACGTTTTTTTTCGACAACTACTTTATACCAAAGTACGGCAACTGTGTATATACGAGCAAAAGCACGGCTTATGTCAACACAGTGCACCTTAGAATACTGGCGTGTTTTGGCTGATACTTTGCGCGTATATAGACGGTTGGCGTGCTTCAGTAGTATGCACACCAAGGTCTGTGGATGTTCGTGAGTAAATGTGTCATTATATTTGTAAAGAGACGTTTTTTTCGAATGTACATTTGTACAGTTACTTTCGGTTCATCCAGCCAGTCCTGACCTTTCAGTGCCTTGAGCTGTTAGTTGAACAGAAAATGTTGTTTAATTTCAAATTGTAATTACACTTAATCTGAATCCACAAACCTGGGGAAAAATTTTAGTGGTTATTAGAGGACAGCTTAATTTGGTGGAAGATTTTCTCCATTAGCTCATCTGATTTCATGTTGACTCGCTGGTTGTCGTCCACCCCTGTCATCCAATAAGAAACCTGCCAGATGTTTCAGCAGAGGACTTCTCCAGGGTGGATCTGAACCAGTACAAGTGGATTCACTGGGAGGTGAGTGCATCCCTCACACTTCCTCACACAGTCCTCAAATTTACTTTTAAAGTTACTTTTAAATGTTTGATTGTTTTTCGTGTTGAGAGATTTTAGTGATCACCTTGAAAGTTTTTATGTCCCAAATTTTATATAAATCATGTTTTTACAAATTGATGAACCAAGTTTTATTTATGATAGTTGGTGGTTTGGATTGGGCTTGAAAGATGTGATCAAGGGTTGCCAATCCCCAGATATGTAATATGTCGCAGGGCTTCCCAAACTGGGGTCCATGAAGTCCCAGGTCCTCCTCCGTAAACTAGATAATTTTACCATTTAAGCACATTTTGTTTATATTTCCATACTTCCTACATCAGACATTTCAGATACAAAAACCACGTCTCTGGTTTCCTTGGTAATCGACCTTGGTTGGGTGGTGTTGTGTTGTTGCTGCATTGGTCGAACGGCAGGGCCGGAATGCGGAGGAACAGGTGAAAATGATCCAGCAGGTGGAGCATTACAACAGCACGCTTACACGGGACAAGAGGATCACCATCTCCGTGGAGATCGAGAAGACCAGGGAGCCACTGTACCAGCTGTTCCCATATGGAGATGTGGTACGAGCTGCGGCCTCTCTCTTTTTCTTTCTTTCTTGTGATATTTTCTTCTTTCTTTCTTTTTTCAATTGTGGCTTGGTGTCATTATGAATTAAATGATAGTTGATAGATTTTTATGCCGAAAACCAGCTGAGCTGTAAAGGTAGGGAACATCTGTGGTTCATGTATAATAAGGAACCAACAAAGCACCTGTTCCTGTGTCTTAGTCTGCAGAATAATAGTCAAAGTTATACAGAATATAGTCTGTAGTTGCTTCACCTTCTGAACTATACTTCAAGTTTTACAAATTTTAACGTATAGCTACAAACCTAAATATTGGCCAAAATCCTGAAACCAAACTGGAGAATGGGCTGGAAGGAGTGTACAATAACCATCGTGTGTGGGGCGCATCACATGAGAGGTCTTCACATGTGGCGAAATGCACCAGATATAATAGCTTTCTATCGGGGCTCTCAGGTGACATATGGCAGAGTCAACTGAATGGAAGTATGGAAAAAGAACAGATGTTGTTAGAAAACTTTGTTCATTCATGGTCAGTCCCCTGACATTGGTGGATTTTCTGTTCGGAACTAACAAAGGCTGGCTAGCTTGTTCCCGCTGTCTGTACCACTCACCCACCATACTCCAGCTAAAGGCACACAAGTCCAACTCCAAATGTATCCCTTTTCCCCTGTGTGTGCATGCTCTAATCTTTCAGGCTGGAGATTTTGGTGATTTCGTGTTCGGAGGAGGTTGTTAGCTTTGTTTTTCCTGCTCCTACGCCTTGTTTGTTGTGGGCAGGTGTTTGTCAGTAAGGATGTGGCCAGGCACTTTGGGTTCCAGACTGCAGCAGATGCGCTCAGGGGTTTCTACAGCAGAGTGAAGAAGGGGTAAGAAGACATATCATGAATCTACGAAAAAAAGAAATGCACAGAAATCACACAAGATGCATAGACAGTTGTGTATCAAACATCCCAGACCTGTGGTCCTTTGGAATGATTAATGGCCAATACTTTTGACTGTACTGTGCTGTACCATGTTACAGCGCTGCATCTGTCACTGTGATCTGTACCTGTAATCTACACTTCCTCCTGACCCAGAAGATACTGGTGTCTAGAGCCCTCTTCTGCAGCTGTTGGGAAGCCCCTAGCGCTCTCCTGTGATGCACAAAGGGGGTCAGAATGGGCCAGTCAGACCACAGGAAAAGTAATTTTGTTGACCACATACAGATTCAATAACCAATATAAATTATGGTGCCCATTATAATCACCAGCTGCTGCTTTGGCTCTGTCAGCAATACATAGCAGGGATGAAAATATGATTATATGAATGAATATATAAAAATGTCCCTCAACCAAGAAATGCACAAAAATAATGGCCTACATTTGTTATCTTTATTTCTACATGATTGAGTGTCAAATGTCTGACTCTGAGAAATGTCCTCATGATTTCAATTCTTAATGACAGATAGCTCCTTTACAAAACTGGATAGTTTGCTGCAAACTTGCAGCTAATATGTAGCGCATTTGTCACAAACTAAATTGTTTACCACAAAATGTTGCCAGAGTTTGCCAGTAGTGGTAAACTGAAGACTTTTCCAGAAGTGAATGGCAGTTCCCACGAAGCTAATTTGCATGTGAAAATATGAGCTTGCCGCAAACCTGCCAGAAGGCAAATTTGCCAGAAGGCCTATGTTAAATGACTGGTTAGAATTCATTTAATAAATGGTTATGGTTGGACTCGACAAAAACCACAGCAGTTCAGGGACAAGATGTTGAATGCTGTGTTTGCTAATGTCCATTAGGTGTCACTAGCTCCACACAGATTTTTAAAGCCTTGTTTTTTCATTTCAAACCAAAAGAACCAGGACAACCCTTCTGAGGTCATTTCCATTGTATCAATAAGTATATTAATTTAATGAATTAGGACATTATAGGGTTGTCTTGATCACATGTTTTAAGGTTTTTTAAGGTGGCTGTGAGTTCATCTGTTTCAATGATTGCACTTTATTTGAAATAATGGTATTTTGTTAAGGCAGTACTACACTGCCTGGCTAAAAAAAAGTCGCCGTTGCACCCGTCATGCATAGTGCCCACTGTACAAGCCTCTGGAGGCAGTGTTAAGATCTGGTGTTGCTTCAGTTGGTCAGGTCTAGGCTCAGCAACGTTATGCATCAATAAAATGAAGTCAGCTGAGTACCTGAATGTACTGAATGACCAGGTTATCCCATCAATGGGCATATTCCAGGACGACAATGCCAAGATTCATCGGGCTCAAATTGTGAAAGAGTGGTTCAGGGAGCATGAGGAATCATTTTCACACATGAATTGGCCACCAGAGTCCTGACCTTAACCCCATTGAAAGTCTTTGGTGTGCTGGAGAAGGTTTTACGGAGTGGTTCCACTCTCCCGTCGTCAATACAAGATCTCAGCCAAAAATGAATGCAACTCTGGACGGAAATAAATGCTGTGATGTTGCATAAGGTTGTCGAAACAATGCCACAACGAGCGTGCCGTAATCAAAGCTAAAGGTGGTCCAACTAATATTAGAGTGTGCAACTTATTTTTTGGCCAGGCAGTGTATACTACTTTTAAAATATTTTTTTAACGCATAACTGCATACCAGTATAATTCTGCTGTGTATAATTGTGGATACTGGCACTGTGAATTTTAATAATGTCTGCTGTTTTTACTGTTATATTCCACTGCTCATTTGACAAACCATTGAAATCCTTTGAGTCCCTTTCTTATTTCTTTCTTCCCTCCTTCCTTGCAGGGCGGTGCTAATCTGCGCCTGGGCGGAGAAAGGGGCAGATGCCATGGGTCCTGATGGAGTGATCGTCCACTCAGACGCCTTCCCTCCGGAGGCCCTCGTGGACACGCTTGGGGCGGGCGACACCTTCAACGCATCCGTCATCTTCACCCTCTCCCACGGTGCGTAGGCCGCCGTACGTCCAATCGCCTCACTAGGGTCCTGATCCGTTTCATCCGTGAGTCTCAAAATGGGAGGTTACCCACCAGCACCACTCGCAACCTGCATTTGGTTGTCCAAAGAGCCTTCCGTTATTATTCTATGCAATTTCAACCTAAAGTTTTGTATACAATTATATCATTGTTATAATCTTATAATATTGTACGCAAGCACAAAAAAATGTCAAGCTGTTAATTTATTTGTTTATTTATTACCAATATGCCCATTAATTTTAAGGTTGCATGCATGGATGCAAGTTGTAGTGATCAGTAAATTACTGCTGCTGCATTTAAATATGTATGCAGCTGTAACATGGAGTACAAATTAGAATACGACCATGCCTGAACACGATTTCTTGTTTCCAGGGGCCTCATATATAAAGTGTTCCAGCACACAGGTCTGATCATAAATTGTGCTTACACCAAAATCCCAAATTTCCGTTGCCAAAAAGTGATTTATAAATCTCCACTTGACGTGAAAATGTGCGCACCTCTATGTAAGCTGCAGACCAAGCGTACGGACAATTCCTTGTGGATGTGCAGTTTTATTTTGGCCTTGAGTCAAATGAGAAATTTGCTTGACAGGACTGAAATATTTAATCGCTACAGACATGACTGTAAACCTGGTGTGCAAGCTATTCACATTCAAGAGGTCACGGCTACGCTTCCATCTGTTGAGAGATGTTGTGAACGGACCATTAGTGCGTTTTTACAGTACTGGCAGACTTCCTTCCCCCTTACATATGTCAAAATGAATGAATAGTGAGATAAACTAAAACAAGCCTCCTTATAAGGCTAAAAGTCATAAAGGTTGTTCACATGCACATACTTTTAGGGATATTTGTGATTTATTAATGAAAAATGCACTGTGATTTATGAAACTATTCATTCCTGTGCATACTATATAAACTCAGTGGCCACTTTATTAGGTACACCTGCTTGTTAACCCAAATAGCCTGCTCCTCCAAACAGCAATATTGTGTGGCTGCAACTCGATATATAAAAAGAATATACAGAGAATGGTGTGATAAATAAAAAACATCTAGTGAGCAGCAGTACTGTGTGCAAAAACATCTTGTTAATGAGAGAGGTCAGAGGAGAATGGGCAGCCTCAAGTTCGAGCTAACAGAAAGACCACAAATGCTCAAATAACAGCTGTGTACAACAGCAGTGTGCAGGAGGGAATCTCTGAACGCACAATGCGTCAAATCTTGAAGCGGGTGGGCTACAGCAGAAGACCGCACTGGGTTCCGCTACTGTCAGCTAAGAACAGGAAGATGAGGCTACAGTGGATACGTGATCACCAAACCTGGATGATTGAAGATTGGAAAAAGGTTGCCTGGTCTGATGAATCTCGATTTTTGTTGCGACATGCAGATGGTTGGGTCAGAATTCGGCGTAAACGGCATGAATCCAGGAACCCATCTTGCCTTGTGCATCCCTTTATGTCCACCGTCTACCATTCTTCAAATGGATACTTCCAGCAGGATAATAGGATGATGTCACAAAGCATGCATCTCAAGCTGCTTCCATGAACATGACAGTGACTTCAGTCCTCCGATCACCTTGGGATGAGGTGGAACGCGAGGTTTGCGGCATGTGTGGCTGAAAAATATGCAAGAACTGCATGACTCTCGAGTCAGTATGGACCAAAATCCCAAAGGAATGTTGCCAAGCACCTTGTTGAATCCGTGCCGCGTAGAATTCAGGCTGTTCTGGAGGCAGAACAGGTGTGCCTAATAAAGTAGCCACTGAGTGCACAGTTAGGAACTGAGTTAGGAACTGCTCATATAATCAAAGGTAGTATGAAGAAATTCTGTGAATGAAGGCTGTTGCTGAATAGAAAGACTGATTGGAGACGAGCACAAAGATCGGTTTACTTGTTTGGGTTACTTTTCTCATACATGTTTGATGGTTGTTGTAATCGAAAATCCACACCCGTAAAATAATCCCAGTTAAAGTCTATGTAGCAAGTGCATAGAGGTTTGCTTAGCTGTGATTTCATCAGCTACGTTTCCATGACAGTGACTGCCTGAAGGAATACAAACATGCAGAGGTTTAGGGGAAGTAAGCACTGGCTCTCTGGGGTCCGAACGCAACCTACGCCCGGGATGGTGCTCTCTGATACCCCGCCCATTAAAACAGAGAAGGGAGCGGTTTCCAAAAATATTATTTATTTGTTCAAAAATCTGGACTGAGAAACTGCATTGATATTACTTATCAAGATTCTCGCACCGAATGTCCTTCAGTGACCATGCACCTGCACTTAAATAGCATTAACTGGCCTGGTGGAACTCATTATGCAATCACCGGTTCTGGAATCCACACCCACAAACAATCATAATCACTTAAGTAATTTTTAAAAAATTAAATAGATGTGTATTTATCACTGTTCATTGCCGCAACGCCTGCTATTGATTTGAGAGAGTGCTGACAAGCATGCGCTCTTCTCTGAAGCATGTGATGTCACCCGCCACTTCTAACGGCACCGCAGTTTGCAAGTCGGGCTCACAGAGACATGAGTTGGAGGAAGATACTTGTACAGCACAACAGTTGTACTTGCGGGCGCCTGATCGACCAGCGGAAGACGCTAGTGCATGATGAGACACTCATACCAGTTGACTGAAGCCCTCCTGTTTCTGAGCTAGATGCTAGAGGCAGTTGTGTGTAACTCTGCGGGACCGCTGGCCACAGTCGACGCTGTCATGGTCCGGATTTGATAGCTTACCGTGGAGCCCATCCATGCACTAGAACAGTGCCTTAACAGGATGAGCCACCCAGCTGACCCCGACTTAGCCATTTTTAACCCTTTAAGGTGTAATTGATGTCTCTGTAATTGATGATTCTTTGCGTTTTGTGGGTCTTTTTTGTTGCTGGCAACTACAACTGAAGTTCCCTCCCAGGAAAATAAAAGTTATTCTATTCTATTCTATTCTATTCTAAGGTCACAAATATGTGATTAGAATATTCTTAACTGAACATTCTATGTCTGATGTAACAATTACTACTGGTAAGTGAAATCAATAGAGTTCTAGAACACTGACTTAGAATTTTATAAAAGCATTCCAAAAAACTCTTCAAAGGATTAAAGGTGGGCGAGGACTCATCCTTCATAACTTTCTCATTCACTACATTTTTCCACGTTGGAAGTCGACAATTCGCTGCAGTACCTCTCAGGCAATATACTGTAGCCAGTGAGAGGTGGGTTCATGTGGGACATTGTATTATTCAAATTTCTGCAGACAGAGTGTATCCAACAGTAGGTTTTATGACTGAAGACGAAATGAACCCATTCTGACCTTTCCTGTCAAAACAGGGAAAAGCCTGCAGGAGGCACTGTCGTTCGGCTGCCAGGTCGCTGGGAGGAAGTGCGGAGTCCATGGATACGATGACATCGTGCCACAGAAATCGTAAAAGGAGCAGGCGGGGGAAGGCAGTCAAGCTGGAAACAAGCTCGTCTAATAGAACAAGTACGACAAAGACTTTCGTGGACGTGAAAACCAAGTCACTGGCAACCCACATGGCATTTGTGGCAGGCAACTTGCACGAGAATGAATTTGCTCGGTCAAGAAAAAAACATTTATTTGCAGTAATTGGCAAAAAAGTTTTCCAAACTGAACTTTATATAATTATGTCTTGTTAACCTTAAATTGTCCATTCAGTGCAGCTGCTTAATTGATTGTTAATTTATTTTAAATGCTTGAAAGCTCTTTAACTAGAAATGATTGTTGTCTGGGTTACCACTAGTCCTCATGGCTTAGGTGTAAGTGTAATCCGGGTTTTTCAATTCTACGTTTACATAAATATCGACAAGATGAAGTTGGGTGACTGTACTACCAGTCAGTTTATTTCAATGGCTTACCATTATTTCAATGCAGATTGACACTTACACTTATTAGTTCAACACTCTTGCCCAGAACCACTTACATGAAGTGTACACAATATGGTTAGTTGATTGACGCATTTTTATGAAAGAATGGTTTTGCGACTGTTATGGGTCCAGGTTCAATGACAAACTTAACATTCCTACTAACTAGCAATCACAAACACAGCACTGAGAGAGGTTGTGTTCTAAGGATGCACTTTTTAACATTTACTACAGACACAAGGCTGGTTCTGTTTGAATTTCTTATGTGTTTTCTAAGGGGAAGTTAAAATCTTTGTTGAACCCTGAATTTACAGCAGGATGCGTACAGTGGGACTCTCTCCCCAAGCTGCATTTAGGTGTTCATTGACATGCCAATGCCGTTTTAGTTCATTTCTACGACTGAGTGCTGGAATAGGTTTGCGCAGTAGCTGATGATTAATCAGCAGTCAGAAACTGCGGTCAGGCGCAGTGTATCCAGCCACAGTTCGTTCATGGGCGAGCCAGTGCACCCAGGCCTCCGCAGATGTGTTGATAATACTCGGCGTGGCTGAAATAAAGAGAGATAAACAGGATATTTGCCACTCTCCGACCCCATCCTAGCCACATACAGCTGTCCTGTCCCTGTGACTCAGCTCCCCAGAATACACATTTCGAAATAGACGTTTAAACTGATGAGCCTCACACTAGATTTTACTGGAAAGAAAAAAACATTCCCTGCTGCAGTGTTGCACAAATACGTTATTGAAATAAAATAATAATATTTAATTTAATAAATCTGCACTATTTTACTTATTTAGTGTGCCTTCTAAATCCCACATCCTGACATAGATACCATTTTTAAAGTCTTATACCTGGTAGAAGTATTTTTATGAATTCCATAGCTTTACATTGCAGCATTAAAACTGTTGCCTTCAGTTAGGAACACAAAGCTGCAATGCTCGACATGAGTTCTGGAGGGTGTAGTGTATGTTTCTATACTGTAAATCAGCGGTCCTCGAACTATGCCCAGGGGCTGAACCTGGTCTTTTAAATCTTTCTGACCAACCCTGCACTAGTGGGGTAAAATATTCTACATTTTTTCTGACTGCACATAGAATGATTGGCCGAGATGCACCTCTAATCCAATAAGTGCTAATTTTCCTGTAGTACTGTGTTGCCTGTTTTGTGTAAAATAGTCAGGGGTGCTGCACTGTTTTTGTGCAGGTGGCTAGGGAGGTACAATTGTCAATTCCAAATTTGCGAGAAATCATCTTACATTAATCACAATAAATAAATTGGCTTCAAAAATATTGGCAAAGTAGGTCCAGCCACTAACAAAATGATTTCATAAAATTTTATAATACATAATTTCAGTTTTTGATCAGGCCTACACGTTTAAATGAGAAATCTAAGCAAATTTCTTCACGTATTTTAAAATGCATGGCCTTTCCACTGACATCCACACTTTAGCAGAAATACTGTATTGAATTCACTGAGTACATACAGCATATGTTCAAAATCTTTGTAATTTGCCATGAATTTGATATATGCATCAGGTAGGAGGTCACTGAAGCTGTATATTTTATAATCAAGCTGCTTAAATCACTAGACATCTTTTTCATGTCAAAATTGTGTTTGTCTGTGACATCTATACTCAGCCATTTTGTCTTTCGGTAGATTCAACTATTTAGACAGTCTGAGACACAAGAAGGTAGAGCAGAAGCCCTGTGTTTTTATTGCAGTCTCAGTTGTCAAATATAGAATCACTTTAGACCTTTCCAGCTCTGCCGCCGTAACTCTTCACAAGCTGTCCTTTTGACAGTTATTTAGCATGGACACTATGCTTTACGGCAGGGGTTCTCAATCCTGGTCCTGGGGGACCCCTGTGTATGCTGGTTTTCGTTGCAACCGCAGTTGCAATCCCAGAATTTTAACAAGCTGTTAATTTTTCTTAATTAGGTGCTTTTCATGTTTGGAGGAATTATTCGCCCACTTAAGACGCATTATGTCAGAAATAGCTATGCATGCCATGTAGAACAAACTCCCCATGTTCACATTGTGCTTATTGTGCTATATTGCAACAATTACATAAGAAAAGGTTACAAAATAATGTATTTTCACTCAAATGAAAGAGTGAAGTGAATCAATAGGCTCCTAATTAGGTTGTTGAACACGTGTTTAACTCAATTTTTTCTTTAAGCTTAAGACAATGCAGGTTTGGCTCGTTATCATTTGCTTTGTGTTTGAATTCTTCATTATCTACGAAATGGTTAATTTTAGTGGCCATGTGTCCACACTTTCACCAATTAGGAGCCTATTGATTCAAATCAGTCTTTAAATGGATCTGTTAAATAATTTTCTTATCTTTTTTAAATAATATAGCACAATGTGAACATGGGGTGTTTATTCTACATGGCATCCATAGCTATTTCTGATATAATGTGGCTTAAGAGGGTGAATAATTCCTCCAAACATGACAAGCACCTAATTAAGAAAAATTAACAGCTTGTTAAAATTCTGGGATTGCAACTGCGGTTGCAACGAAAGCCAGCATACACAGGGGTCCCCCAGGACCAGGATTGAGAACCCCTGCTTTACGGTGTATATCTGCACTTTCCTAACAGATAAAGAAAGTCAAACCCTTGGCCACTGGGGAAAAACATAGTGGAAAATGTGTGAGTGTAAGTTCCCTGGAGTGAGACGGATATAAGAGGGTGGGCAGTTCAATTCCCAATTTTCACTGAATGTTTTTAAAAGGTTTGTTAGAGATATGGAGGCAGCTTCCTTGACCTTCTTATGTTTTTGATGATGTCTATTACCTGTGATTTAGGTGCATTTGACTATTAATTAATGATCTTTCTTTTCTTATGCTTTAACTTGTTAAATGTTGTCTGTCTGTAACTTTGTTGTGACTCCTGCTGCCAATTTTTGGTCAGGGCACTCTTGGAAATGAGATTTTTAATCTTAAGAGGTATCTCCTGAATAAATAACGGTTAAATAAAAATAAAAAATTCCCGATGTGTCGTCTAGACACAGGAGACTGTGGAAAACAGGTCACTGCTGTGTGAAACAGAGAAGACCAGGGACCTCATAAATTAAACCTCAGTTTAGCTATTGAAGTGCGTCCAGAAATGTTGGTTTTCCCATTTAGACGGTAGGCTGGCCTTCTGAATGATTTTTCTTGGCTCGTGACTTTCTGCCCGTAGTTTCAACTCTTCAGTATGCTTGTGCGTCAAAAGCAGACACATTCAGCGCGCTGCTTTTTATGTGTCATACAAACATATTCTTCCATTTTAATGTTTTTATATTGTAAATATCCCAGTGGACATTAGGATTATAGGTTATTTATCTTATGGAAGGTTTTGTTATTCTACAAAACTTTAAAATATTATAAAATAGACCTGCAGAATATAAACAGCAAATTGACTAGTACAGCACAGCCAGTTGCATAGCATACTAGGATTGTGTTTGCCACTGATGCAAATGATTTTTAATCTTTAAAAAAATGGTTGTGTAGTTACAGGTGGTGTTGTCTTTGTAATTCTATAGTGAAGTCCATACAGGTACATACTGTTGAAGTTGGAAGTTTACATACACTTAGGTTGAAGTCATTAAAACTCATTTTTAACCACTCCACAGATTTCATGTTAGCAAACTATAGTGTTGGCAAGTCAGTTAGGACATCAAATTTTTCCAACAATTGTTTACAGACAGATTATTTCACTTTTAATTCACTATATCACAATTCCAGTGGGTCAGAAATTTACTAAGTTGACTGTGCCTTTAAATTTTTAATATTTGGTCGCATATCCTTTGCACGCCATGACTTCATGCTGTCTGTGACCCAACAACATCAAAAGACTCTTGATATCTTATTTTCTGGTACTCTTACAAGCGATACTATAACGTCTCTGCACTTGAATGGACCTCTATGGGAATTGGGTGGTGGGACTAGATTTAGCTGTAAATTATGCTGGAACAGTATGGAATACATGATTGGTAAAATGGCTGTAAGTCATCAAGGGTCTGAGATATCAAACAAGCCTCAAACCATCACTCTGCTGCCAGATATGCAGTAGATATGGATGGATCACTTTAAGGGTTGTACATGTCCAAAAGTATCTGGACACCCCTAGGCCTAGGGCTGCTATTCATGGTTCGGGCTAGGCCCAAGGCAAATCTTAACACTACAGTGTACAATGGCATTCTGGACGATTCTGGGATTCCAACTTTGTGGCAACTGTTTGGGGATGGAATTTGGAAAAGGCCCTTCCCTGTTTCAGCATGACATTTCCCCCGTGCACAAAGCGAGGTCCATACAGAAATGGTTTGTCGAGATCGGTGTGGAAGAACTTGACCGGCCTGCACAGAGCCCTGACCTCTACCCCATCGCACACCTTTGGGATCAATTGGAAATCCAACTGCGAGCCAGGCCTAATCCCCCAACGTCAGTGCCCGACCTCACCAATGCTCTGGTGGCGGAATGGAAGCAAATCCCAGCAGCAATGTTGCAAGACCTAGTGGAAAGACTTCCCAGAAGAGTGGCGGCTGTTCTAGTAGCCAAAGGGGAACCAACTCCATATTAATGCCCATGATTTTGGAATGAGATGTTGGACGAGCAGTTGTCTGGATACTTTCGGCCTTGTATTGTATGTGTTGTAAATGTAATATGAACCCAGTATTAATTAAGGAATGCTGTACTTCTTGTCAGCCATTCATAAGAGATGTAGATATTAAAAGAGCCTGACAGGTGGCAGCTGTACATGAGGTGCAGTCTGAGACTGCTTCCAAATCCACTCCTCTGGCACTTCCTGAAACACTTGCATTTAAATGTGGGTCAGAATTACTGAAAAATGTTTATTGAATCCAGGCTTCAAATTCAGTTAGGTACTGTGTATATACTTTCAACATGTACATTGTTGGCCCCCTCTTCCACTCCCCCAGCTAATGATCAGAATCTCCTATTCTTGCATCCTCCTTCCCCCAGCACCCATTAGTGTAGAGAATAAAAATAAAGAAAATTTAACTAAAACTTACAGAAAAAAGCAGTTCACAATAATAATATTAAAATAAAAAAAAGAATGGGTAAATACTATAGGTCTGTCTGTGTTTGTATTTCCAATGATAACCCTCCATAAAGAGAATCTTGAGAATAACTCATTTGTGGCAGAAGGGTAAAGATTGAGGCACCAGCCATGGAGAAAAAGGCTGGTTATTGTGCTCAACCAGAGCTTTGACGGCATCAGTACTCGTATGGAAAATTTGATGACATCATTTCCTCTTGGCATTGGCCCTGTATGTATGCCAAAAACAACTGTGTTGGGTTCAGTGCCATTGGCCACCCTAGCATGAATCAGTTAAGTCAGAGGTTAACTCATCTGGTTTCTCACTTTCTGATTTTAAAGAAAATCCCCCTCCGGGTCCAGGGTTGGTGACTGCTGCTTCAGGTAGCTGAAACAAAGCCCACACTTGGTACAAGGAGCTGTGTAAAATTAAATATCTTTATTTAAACCACACGTGTAGCCAATGCACATTGAAGATAAACTGTGAGGAGTTGTACAAAAAATATACAAAAATTTACAGCCACTTTGGATTGCATGCTGAATGAGAACATTACTTTTTTTTTAAAACGTCATCTAACATAAGAAAAAAAAATCTTTTAATGAAAGTGATACACTTAGGCTTAGGAATTTCTTAAATTAATAGTCACACACTAACGTCTCAGACATGATCAGATAAAACCAAATAGTTACTCCATATTTATGTAATATACTGTTGAGACTGACAACTACCAGAATGTTAAGTGCTGGGGAAATGCTTAGTGGATGCAGTCAGTAAATCTAA
The DNA here is from genome assembly GCA_029718625.1 of Synaphobranchus kaupii. Classification (NCBI taxonomy): domain Eukaryota; kingdom Metazoa; phylum Chordata; class Actinopteri; order Anguilliformes; family Synaphobranchidae; genus Synaphobranchus; species Synaphobranchus kaupii. The sequence continues at coordinate 30,979,284 of CM056390.1, read as the reverse complement.
ATCTTCATTTGTCAATTGCATGCATTACCACATGTATTTGTAATTTTCAGTAAAGATTGTTGCTGTTATTCTGTGGGGTAAAAGGACAGGTGTTTGATTCATGCAGTTAAGTTTTCTATTTCAGCATATAACACAGGAAATGGTCTGGACCTTGATTTCTCTAATCCTGAGGAAGTCCTCAATTTCGGGCTGCTGGTGTCACTATGCATCCTCTTGTCATCGTGTAACATCCTAGCACAGGAATTGGACAAAGGCCAGTATATTTTCCATATACTCCTCTCGTAATTACTAAACCAGATGAAGATGTACTGGAAAAACCTGTGGGTGCCATCTGTTAGGACTGGTATTTATTTTTTGCCATAAAAAACATTTAAACCCATGGTCCCATTAATGACTGCAATTTGTCCTTTTTAATAAAGCAAAAAGCCACGTTTAAAATAAGCCCCCTTCTTGTAATCTTTGGCTTTATTTCAAGAAATTGTAAGCCTTCAGGGATCTTAACACAATATAACCAAACTGTATCCTCTGGTTATTCTACTAAAATGTTTTTGTATAAACCTTTAAATAAAATGTATGCAAGTTACATCACTGAGGCTAAATCTTCCACACAGAACAACAGGCCCTGTGTTGTGTATAGAGTTAAGGCACATTAACTGCATAGCTTTAAACATTGTCAGCGTGGCAGAATGGGAGTGCCATTCCCAATGGAACCATGAGGTAAAACTACAGACTAAAAGTGCACAGAAATATCACTTCCCTGGAATAATTTCAAATCCACCCTCGCAAAAAACTTTGGGAGAAAAAAGTTCTGAACTGTAGAGCTTCCACATTTGGAAAAAAGTTAGCCACAAGATTTTGACAACACATCAAGGTCAGGTTTGGTTGCGCGTATGATTATCCATAACTCTTGTCTGAAGTAAACTGCAAAGACACAGATAAAGTAGAATAAAACTGCAGTAGCATCTGTTAAATCTTTTATCCCAGGGATGGGAAAGGTACAACATCACAGGCAAAGTCTCTGCTCCATATAACGTCTGTTATATCCTGTCTTCAAGCAATTAATCAAGTCATTCAGTGGCACTAGGGTTTGCAAATGAAACCAAAAAAAAAAAAATGGTGCCATTGTCTTCCTATTGGTTTTTGGTTTGTTTAGTTATGAATGTAAAAAGTCACTGCATTTTAAAAAATTTCCCTCCTTAACATGTTTTTGTTTTGTATTTTATTTAAAAGTTCCTCCTCATTTTGTGGCTGGTCCTCAGACGTCCTCGTACAACAGCATCCCACTGAAGAAGGTGAGCGGTTCCACGGAGTGGGCTAGCTTGCCCATGACCAGGTCTACGCAGATAGTGTCCCCGACCTGTAGTGGCAGGATGATGTTGAAGATGGCCAGGGACCCTGGCGTGGGCTTAGTCTCAGCCACGGGCTTGTTCTCCAGGCCCTCGGGTTGGTACCCAGCCGAGTCTGCCCGTGCCATGCCGTAGTTGGACTTGGACAGGACTGCCTCGATCTTCTCGTTCTTGCGGCCTGTCAGGATGGCACTGAAGAAATAGTGGCCGTCCAGCGGGGCCGTGAAGATCCCTAAGGAGGCAGAGGAATGCGTGGAATGAATATTGGATGAAGAGCACGAGGCTAAGACCACTTCTAAAAATAATCAATGATAACCCATTGCCATTGATACGTGAAATGACAGTGATATTTTCATTGATGTTAGTGTCATTTGTATTACACTTGTATATATTCTAAGGAATGCCTAACTTTCCATGGTAACCATAAACCTGCAAATCATTCATACAATTCCAATTCCAATGAATCCATCCTTGAGGCATATTCTTGAGTTAAACTGTTACTGCAATAACTTGAAACAGGACCGACCTTCCGGAAGTAATTACAAGTGATTTGCTGCCCTCTGGTTAAAAAAAACCTAGAACATAATGTCTCACATATACTTATGAGTTAGACTTAATACTATTTATAGTAGTTTTATGTCTTATTTCCAGTTAATTGAGCAATTGGTTTTCGATATGGGTTCATCTGAGCCTTAAACATAAGAATTTTTGATGATGAGTATTGGCCACTCAGACCCATTTAGCCTTTAAAAAAAGTCTTAACCATTTTCCAGGAGTCATTTGACTTTTGCCCATTACTTTTATTCAGTTTGGTAAATTCAGTGTACTAAGACTAAACGTCTTGTTTGCATTGGCAAAAAAGAAACACTTGCATTTAATAGGGAGTCAAATAAATAAAAGATCATATGTAGTATCGGCCAGTATGGTTTCAGTGTCAAACATTCAGTCCTCTGTTATGTCAAGTCTGCTTACCAGTTTGTGGGTTGTAGAACTCTCCCTGGTTGACAAACACCTTGTTGAAGATTATGGTTCCTGGGTTGACATGTGGGTATGTTAGGGCAGCGGAGAAAGACAGTCGAGGCACGTTGGCATCGGCTCCAGGCATACCTGAGCAGGTTGCGGAACAAGGAGAGACAGCTTTGAGTTGTCAAAAATAAAACTAAACCCCCTGTGATCATACAAAAGCTATTAATCCAAGTAAATATAATCTGTTACTGCTGTGACTCCACAACACATGAATACATAGATTTAAGCCTATATCTTCTTCCTTATAGTGGCATCCCAGTGGCAACAATGACTCCTATCACCTCTGACCCTGTGTTGACTCCTATACCCCCCCCCCCCCCCAACACTGATCCCTATCCTTAAAGGGATAGTTTGGAATTTTGGACATAATGTCTCAATTACGACTTACCCTTGATGTAGTTGATTGATGGAAACCATTTTCAGAAAATTCCATGCTGTCCCTTCATTTGGACACACACACATTGCTAATGCTAGCGCAACTCTAAGGTAACTGCTAGCATCCACTACCAAATGCACTTAAACATTCCACAGTGCACCCAAAGCAAATAAAATACGACGACAGTCTATCGAGGTTATTTTGAGTGTTTATACCATCATTTTTGAAGTCAAACTATCGTTGAATCCTTTACGTTGTGCTGACCTATATTCTCTGTGGAAGTACGGCGGCGGAGCAAACGTGGCCATTGCAACTTGTTGGTCTTCTTTGTTGTTGTAGTCGACCAGTGCCGGCACTACATTCGTAGGTAACGTAAAGTATCGCTCCGCCGCCATACTTCCACAGAGAATATAGGTCAGCACAAAGTAAAGTATTCAACGATAGTTTGACTTCAAAAATGATGGTATAATCACTGAAAATAACCCTGATAGACTGTCGTCATATTTTATTTGCTTTGGGTGCACTGTGGAGTGTTTAAGTGCGTTTGGTAGTGGATGCTAGCAGTTACCTTAGAGTTGCGCTAGCATTAGCAATGTGTGTATGTCCAAAAGAAGGGACAGCATGGAATTATCTGAAAATGGTTTCCATCAATCAACTACATCATGGGTAAGTCGTAATTGAGACATTATGTCCAAAATTCCAAACTATCCCTTTAAGCCTTTACCCACACACTTACTAGTCTTTGCCTAGAAAATATAGTGCATATACAGTACTTTCACTACTACATTACATTACAATCATTTAGCAGATGCTTTCATCCAAAGCGACATACAATAAGTGCATACTGAAGGTCATCAAAGCAACTATGAACAGATTAGACAAAACACATCCTTCCCATAACGTAGCAGCTATCCCTAGTAATGAACAGTGAGTGTAATTCACAGTAAGCTGTGTGTAAATCAGCTATACTATAATTCTATACTAAATACTATTCTAAACGATAACATCAAACAGTTACAGACAAAAAACACAGGGAACAAGTAGTATAAAAAACATCCATGATCATGCTGCTTTGATAAGGACATACAGTATATTTGAATATGAAAACTTACCATGTTCACCTCTGAGTCCTATAAAAAAGAAAACAAAAGTTTAGTATTTTTTCTGACTTCATAACCTACTGAACCAAAACATAACTGCTTGTGAAAAAAAGTCAGCTTCATAGAAGCTTTGTTTATACTGCATTTGTTTATATAAGTGTGAGCAGATGTAGTTCTCCATACCAAAGTCTGAGTAGCCAGCAAGCTACAGAAACTCAATTACTCCTGGCAATGAAGGTATTGTTTTACCTGGGAGTCCCCTTGAGCCCTCCGCACCATTTTTGCCAGGGGGCCCATCTCTCCCTGGTGGACCTTTTGGCCCTGGAGGCCCCTGATACCCCCTCTCTCCTTGAGGACCTGGGGGCCCACGTGGTCCTAGTGGGGAACATACATTTTATTTATTAAAATATGTTTAAATAAAATAGAACTGTAGTAAGTAAATGTACAGCATTTCCAACAGCAGAAAATGTTTTTTTTAATAAACATTACCGTATCCTTGACAACTGTCAGGTTATCATATCAGTCAGCTGACATTCCTGTGGCATCTAATTTTTCTATCATGTAGTTTAAAAATGACACATTTAAAATCTAAATCTAAATAATCCCTTTAAGGTGACAACTGCAACTACTTTCCTCACCTAGCCGTAAAAAACTCAATTGGTGGAGGAACTGAACTGGTACAATTTTGTCATAGGCAGGAAGCTCCAAACACATTAATTTTATTCTAATTCTAATTGCTGCAATTCATATGTTGCTCCTTTCTTTTTTAAACTTTCATCCAACTGTTCTGTACACCTCATAATTCAATAACTAATAAAATGACTCTGTGACTGAACCATAATGTATTGCTGAATCTAAAATATGCTGTTTATGAGAATTGCATGTTCTTTTGGAGCTACACGGTATTCATGTGACATCTACGTACTGATTGAGAGTTGCATAATGTCCACAGAGAGGATATACTAACCAACAAAGTCCTGTTTGGAGAAAATCTCAAAATCATTGAGGATGTGTAGCATAGAAGAGTTGAGAGACTTTATCTTGCCATGGACAACATCCAGTTGCGTGCCTCGAATGTCATCGATGAGCCCTCCATGTGTGGTGACGGTGGCATTGAGCTCATTGACACAGCCCCAGAGCCCAGTCACATGTTTATTTAAACCATCCTTGATCCTCTGCAGGCCATCTGTCACCGAGTCCAGCCGGCCACAGACGTCCTCCACCTTGGAGATCCTCTTCTCTAGCCCGTCCCCGGATCTCCGGCAGTCACCCATCTCCACTACGAGGTTGTTTGTGAAACGCCGGATCTCGCGGTCAACGTGGTCCAGGCGGCCCCTGCTATCCTCCACGTGCCGTGTCGTCTCTTGCTGGATCTTGTCGATCTCTAAGAATATCCTATCCTTGGTGTTGCTCAGGTCTGTGATGGTACTGTCATGCTTCTGCACTGTATCCTCCAGGCCCCTCAGGGTGTCGTTAACAGAACTGAAGGTCAGTATGACCTCAGAGAGCTCACCCTGGATGGACCTCAGTGTCTCATCAGAAGCACCACCGATGACGCTGTGCCCATCCAAGGGCTTCTGTGGGTCGGGGTCCCCCCCTGTCTCACCAGGTCCACCTGAGCCAACGTTGCACTGCCCTGTACACCGCTCAACCTCTTCCTTTAGCTTCCCCACCTCCTCCTGCAGGTTCGAGCACACCTGGGAACAAGCAGTTCCATCTGAGTTCATACGGTCGCTCATACTGTCAATGTCTGCCCGAAGCCTGTTGAGAATGTCCCTGGTGCTATTCCTGAGTGCGCCTAGATCATTCCTCAGCGAGCCACAGGCATCGCAGTCGTCCACCCGCCCACCTAAGTTCTCGATTTCGGTAAAGATGCGGTTGAAGTGCTCGCCATTCTCTCCGGTCATGGCCTTGATCTTGCGTACATCGTGGCCGAGGTCCAACACTTTGTCCATCAGGGAGTCGCCTGAGACAGAAAGGTCTTTCAGTCTGGTGTCAAAACTCTTGATCTCGTGCTCATTGGCAATGACCTTCCACTGCAGGGTCTTCACCGCGTTTTCGGCTCCACTGCTGCCTCCTTCCCCTGGCCCATGCCCACAGGAGTCCATGCATGTGCTCACTGCTGAAGTCAGCTTGTGGTCGAGGTGTGCGGTCATGTTCTCCAGCCGGGCCAAGCGGTCACCATAGTCAGAGACGGTGTCCTTCAGGATTCTCCCATCCTCCTCCACATCAGTTATCCTGTTGTGTTGGTCATCGAATCGGTCGTGTACCTCATTCCGCATATCGATGAGCTCCCTCCCGAAGTTCTCCTTCAGGTCAGCACCCGTGTTTCCACAGGTCTCCTCTGCTTTCTGTATCGTGCTGTTCAGCCGTCTCTCAAGATCATGCAGGCGACTATCAAACCTATCCTCTGTCACTACGGCGCCACCACCACTGGTTCCGGGAAATTGCCTGTCGAGACGGACCTGGAGGATATCGTAGGCCTCAGACGTTGAGCTAATCTTCTTCTCCACAGCGTCAAGCCTCCGGCCATGGTCAACCAGCGAGCTGCAGCAGCTTTGGGAGCGTGACACCTCCTTGCGCAGGCTGTCCAGCATCACGCGGTGACGTTGGTCTACTGAGTTCACCAGCTTCTCCAGGGCGCGGATCCTCTCGCGGTCTTCCTGTTGCTGCCTCCGGAGGTCTTCCACACCTGACTGACAAGAAGAGCAAGACAAGGCCACTCTGTGCTCCAGCTCCCTCAGCACCTCCTCCTTCAATGTATCCAACTGGCTGCCACCTCCAACACTGTCCACACTGTTTACTGCCACCACTATTTCCGTTGCCGTTGACCAGGTGGTTGTTGATGCTGACCAGTGTCCTGTCATGTGCCCGGGTCCTATTGTCCAGCTGGTCCAGCTTGGCCTGGATGTTGTGGATGGTCTCCTTCATCTGGGGCTGGGCAGCATCCGCTGGTGTTCGGCCGCCGAACCCCGGCTTCCGCATCTCCTCCTGAATTTTCTCATTCATTCCCCGCAGGGTGGACTGCAAGTCATGGAGATCTTTGGTCAAGCTTGTGATCTTGTCCTCCAGCTGCTTCATCTTGTCACTGTCACCTCTACCTGAAAGGAGAATTTATCTTCTTTTTATTTTTTGAATGCAAAAAGGCTATTAAGAACATAAGTTGAATAGGAATGTTTTATACATTTATCATTATTGAAGGACTCAATAACAAGGTTGTCCTTGTCTATAATTATCTATGTGTCTTGTACATCCATTATATACAGTTGAGGACAAAATTATTGGCCCCCCCTGTAAAGATGAGCAAAAAGGGTTATAAAAAATTCACCGTTTGGTGAATTAGCTTAATCTCACACTGAAAAAACAAGAAGAATCCAACCTTTAATTGACGTTAATTTATTATGAGAAAAAAAAATCCCTCATCAAGAAATAATTATTTTGAACAAAACCACATTGGCCACAATTATTGGCCCCCCCTGCATTTATATATAGAATAAAGTAATAATTTTTAATATTTGGTCACATATCCTTTGCATGCCATGACTTCCTGATGTCTGTGACCCAACAACATCAAAAGACTCTTGATATCTTATTTTCTGGTACTCTTACAAGCAATACTATAACATCTCTGCATTTGAATGGATCTCTATGGGAATTGGGGGGTGGGACTAGATTTAGCTGTAAATTATGCTGGAACAGTATGGAACACATGGTTGGCTAAATGGCTGTAAGTCATCAAGGGTCTGACGTATCAAACAAGCTTTAAACCATCACTCTGTTGCCAGATATGCAGTAGATATGGATGAATAACTTGAAGGGTTTCTTCTCCTGACTTATTTTTCCATAGAGTTCAATAGGAAAATTTGTCAGGAGAAACAACCCTTAAAGTGATCCATCCATATCTACTGCATATCTGGCAGCAGAGTGATTGTTTAAGGCTTGTTTGATACCTCAGACCCTTGTTGACTTACAGCCATTTTACCAACCATGTATTCCATACTGTTCCAGCATAATTTACAGCTAAATCTAGTCCCACCCCCCCAATTTCCATAGAGATCCATTCAAATGCAGAGATGTTATAGTATCATTTGTAAGAGTACCAGAAAATAAGATATCAAGAGTCTTTTGATGTTGTTGGGTCACAGACATCAGGAAGTCATGGCATGCAAAGGATATGTGACCAAATATTAAAAATTATTACTTTATTCTATATATAAATGCAGGGGGGCCAATAATTGTGGCCAATGTGGTTTTGTTAAAAAATAATTATTTCTTGATGAGGGATTTTTTTTTCTCATAATAAATTAACGTCAATTAAAGGTTGGATTCTTATTGTTTTTTCAGTGTGAGATTAAGCTAATTCACCAAACGGTGAATTTTTTATAACCCTTTTTGCTCATCTTTACAGGGGGGGGCCAATAATTTTGTCCTCAACTGTACGTAGATCCATATTATAGTGGCATCATGATGCTAAAAATCAAATGCTAACCATTGTATGGAGATGGTGGGCCTGTGCCATGGAGCTGGCATTTTAGAAGGCCTTGAGGTAAAAAGGTTTTGGGTTTATTTACCGTCTCCTCCACTTTGGCCTGAGCCTGTGCCTGAGCCTGTCTGTCCCGGGATAGGAAGGTTTATGCCAGGGTCTGGCAGTGCCAATTTGGGTGGTGTATCCTCCATTCATCCCCGCAGTCATCTCCACTGTACCCATGACAGCACTTCCACTCCATCTCAGTGACCATCTTATAGGCTACCTTGTACTTGGGCCTCATGTAAGTCCTATACCTGAGGAATGAGAACAGGGAAACCAACTGAAATTGAAATTACTGTAGAAAACCACCTTGAAATACTATGCATGCTTTTTTTTATATTTTGTTGTTATTTTCACCAAATACACTTTTTTGGGGGGCAGGGGGGAGTTAAGTAATGAGGATCATTACTTCTTTGGTTTCACAACGGCAAGAAAACAACACAAATAGTAGCTAGGTTTCTATTTCAACAGCAAGTTTAAAGTTGCTCAAGTCTGGTACCCAGATGATGTTGCAGTAAATTTAAATTAAATCAAGTAAAGCCAAAATATTAAAACTAAAGATCACTGATTAACCTACAAGCTCCTTAATACCTACACTACAAAACACACTGCTCTGGTTATTGCGATTTGAAATCCTGACTTTTTATAATATGCAACTATATGTGTAATTTGTACAACTGTTGTAATAAAATCTACATATAAAACAAACAAAGAAAAACATCACTCAAGAAAGGGTTCCAGCCAAGAACCTTAGAGCATTTCAAACCCCAAATCTCCAGCGATATCCTCCAATCTCAGTCTCCCTAGTCTAAATGTCCAGTAAAAGAGTACTGTGTGTTGCAATGAAGCATCACTGCCAAAACCCAAATTAGTTCCTGAGGCACTGTTAAACTATAAACAGACTGGCGTGGACCATACTTCAGCCCTTGTCCAAACGTAGCCTGCATTTTCTTTCAAAAGGTTGTTGTTTTTTTTTCTTGTTCCACTAAACTGAGGAGAAAAAAACGAATGTTTCACAATTAATTTGCTGTATGTAGAAAAAGCTGTGTACTCTTTCTCCTTTTGGTGTTTGTGACGCAACTGTTCCATCTGCCATCCAGCTGTGTAACCGTGACTGTCAGGCCAGATTGGCACACAATGCCCAAAGTGCTCATATCAGCATGGCCCTTCTTTGGAGGGCCTATCCTCTTTGTTAATGAATGTTCCTTCATTGAAACATGAGCTCCGTAGTAATTCCAGGGGAGCGTTCAGACAGGGTGAAAACAGCAGCCTAGCGTGACTGTAAGGGAACCCTTTTACTAGCTGTAATTTGTCTTGTAATAATTTCTTAAAGAGCCAATTGTGTTGAGCTTCTGCATTTAAAAGTTGTATTGTTTACAACACACTCTTTGGGTTTAATCACTTTGTGCATATGAGCTTGTTTATAAATGAAAAAGTGCAAACAACAGGCATAATGAATCATATGATAAATATATGGCCAATATATTGTATAATTGGTTTTTGAATGCTACCGTTTAGCTGTTTATTACAGGCAGTTGGTGAGATCTGTTACCAGTTTGGGTTAGCAGATTTTACACATATTTTAGCAATATTTGTAACATAATTGTTTTACCTTGGATTTTAGATCCTCAATGTTAGAATCTAGCATTCCATAAACTGAAGGCAAATGACAGTACACTAGGTAATGAAGATAAGTGACAGACCTGGATTCAATCAACATTTGTCCATAACTTTGACTTTAACATTTAAATACAAGTGTAACATTTTTCTTCACAAACATAACTTGGTGAGTTTAGTGATCACAGCATGTAACCTGCCAAAATATGTTTGTGAAGAAAAGAGTTAAGCTTTAATTTAACAGTAAACCAGTTAAGGTCAAATGATGATTGAATCCAGGCCAATGTGTTTTTGGTGGGTTTTGTGTACCACTACATGACCAATGTGAGAAAAACAAGAGCGCAAGCCACACTCTGCTTCTGTGAGTGGAAACAGCAGTGGTGTTAGTGGGCTCCCACCCGTTTCCTGTGGTGGTCTGGTTGTGGTGCGTGGAATTGTGGGCCGGCCCATTCCTAACATAGTCTTGCCCTGTACATTCATCCGATCCAGGGGAAATGGGTTTAAATGGTACCAGGTGGGGAAGTGTGTGCTGAAGGTCTTTGGGGACAAAGAGCCAGGCAGTCTTTAACACACACTCTATCCTTGCAACCAACCAACACACGATCCCATTTGCAGTATTAAAAACATTGGTATTCTGCAAAAAACTATTACCACACACACACACACACACACACTGACACATAGATATTACCTGGAGGCAATCCATGTTGCAGTCAAGAGCTTTGTGTGTAATTTACTACTTATGTTTATATGTTTTATTCATAAATGTGAATGTATGTCTGAAAAATAGGGACATTCTAAAAGGCTTAATGTGGAAATGGCTTAACAAGGCAAAAAAACCTTAAAGTTGATGAAAGAATATATGAAAAGTTGTAGGGCACCGTGAACACTACTAGCATTGGTGGGAAAATAAAATATATATCACTATATATATCATTTTTATAAATTAATGGAAATGGAAGTGGGGCTGAATGTGGCTTAATGAGCTAATATTGAAATTGGAAAATCTAAAAATGTAAAAGAAGAGGTGTCACAAAAATAGGGAAGCATTTTTTGAAAATCAACAAAATCCAAAATTAAGCAAATGCCAGAGAGCTTAAACAAGAGCTTAATGTGGCGTAATCGCAATAAAACAATTCAAGATGAATTCAGGCCCAATGGGATGTGAGGAGATACCCTGGTGAAATGTTCTAGAGAAACTAAAATCATTACAGTAGTCCAACAAATTAGCCAAGACATGCAATTCAAAATGAATGGGAATCATTCAGCTTAATGGGGCTTAATGGCCTAAAATTGAGGTAAAACTGTTTGTAAAAAAGCAAGAGTGGGCACATGTTCTCATGTGCACATTATGTTCAAAAGAAAAGCCCTGAATGAAATGAAGACATTTTTTAAATAAATTCACAAAATAGAAAATTGGCCTCGAAACAGATGTGAGAAATTAACGTGGAATAATGGCCTTAAAGTTGGATGGAATGATCTGAAATTAATTTCAGGCATACTTCCCCATGAGTTCTTGCTATGTGAAGAAGGAAACATCCAAGACATAACAGGATATATTGGTGACAAATCAACAAAGTATGAAAGTAAGCAAAAAGGAGCGCTTAATGTGGCTAATGTCCTACACTGAAAATCTGAATTTAATTAGAATTTAGGGGGATGTGATGAACCATTGAGGAATGGTTCCTCATGTGAACGTACATGTGAGGAACCACGTCAATGGGAACCATTGAGCTTAATGTATTTACCATGGGTTAATGGGCTAAAATTGAAGTAGAACTCAAAAAGAAAAAAACAAGACTCCCCTTCTCTGTTTTGCAATCTGAAACCTTTGAGATAATCAGGGGAACCATGGACGACAATGGGCGGTATCTTGCTATTCCCCTGAGCTGGTTTGCTTCATACTTTTCAAGACTGCCCTTATCAAGCCGCTTAGACGGGCTCCTTGCTGGCTTCTCACACTAATTCCACAGAAGTCTCCCAGGGCTCGATGCTTGGCCCCCTACTTGTTCTTGCTTCACAATAAATCACTTCTTCTGGACTGTTATTTTTTTTACCAACATTTTTCCTGCTACTTTTTATGCCAATAGCTTGTTCTCTCCTTTCCCCACTCTGTCTCCATGCAAATTACTGCATGGCTGCCAGAGATTCAGCTACCTGGATTTTCATCATCCTACAGTTAAACCTTCCAAGACAAACCTACTCTACTTATGGGCTCAAACGCCTCTAAGAAGTCTCAATAGCTATGATTGTTCCCCTCCTAGACTGAATAGAGCCTTGGGGTTACCCTCATTAACAAAACTCTACTTCACAAAGATAATAACGTACACGTATTTGGAAGAGAGATTTCTGTTTAAGTGTGACTTGTAACTGGCTTTCTTTCTTTTTGCATTTCTCTCTGTATTTTTTTTTTAGCTTTCTTATTGACCACTTAAATGAACCACTAAGATGTATGAAAATTCAGAGGCATCTCAATCTCCTGATGAGTACTGAACTTCTCAAACTGTTTTTTTATTTTTTTTGAAAGTTATTTTTACTTATGGTATACAGGCCAGGGTCCTAGCAGGATTAACCACCAATCAGCCCCGCATGCAAAGTTCTTTGCATACATTTATAGTTAGTGGCAGTGTGGCATACTCACGTCACCACACGAGGACATTGCACCTGTCCCCAGGAGCAAGGCTGGTAGTCTGGCTTCACATAGGTCTCCACCCCATCCTCCACCACGCAGCTCACCGTCCGTGTCACCACGTACGCACACCAGTTTCTACAGAAAGAAAAAAGGACAAAATGAATTCACTGTCTTCCCATGATATGTCAACGTGTAAAAATGAAACACACACACTATTTATATATTGTAATGATATGGATAACCATAAACATAATGACAAGTTTGATTGCGGTCACACCAGAGAAACGTTTGTTTTGTCTTTACTCCAACTCTGGTAAAAGAAAGAAGCTTCTGAGAAAAGAAAAAAAAAAGAAAAGAAGTTTCACATTCCAGTGATGATATAGTTGCGATATTTGTCTATATTATATTATTACTAAATTGCAAACAAGTTCAATTATTCTATCAAGTAATTAATAACACCATATAATGATGACTTTCATGGAAATAGTTTTTTTGTTTTGTCTATGGAATTCCTGCATCGTAAAATACATATCTTTGATTGAAATGTATTCAAGTGAGCCCAAAAACTGTACCCAACGCCAGCAGCACGGTGTCATCTCATTCGTTGGCAGCCAAATTTTTCATGAGACGGTCCCATAGCTGTTGCATATAGCACGAGTAAGGGAAGCCTAGCTCTGATTAGTGTCAGCAATGCACTTGTTGACAAGAATGAGTACCTATTCCTAGACAGAGCAGATCTTGCCAATTTAATTATACCACAGCGTGAGGAAGGGATTGTGTTGCTTAATGGAAGGTTTCTGCGGTGGTACATGGAGACTGAATGTACACAGTTCAGCAGGAGATGGCCAAGTGCAAAGTACCAGTCTCTATGCCACAGTTTGCGCATTTTGTTTGACATTTTCTTTCTTTCTTTATTTTAGCACATTTTGGAAAGGCTCAGATTCTGTGGGCCCCCCAGTTTCTCAAAGCTATTGGCGATCCGCATTCCTAAAACATTGGTCATGGAGGATACACACTTCACAGATGCTTTCAGGTTGGGTTAGTGCGCCCTTTCTTTCTCATCTTCCGATTCTCATTGCGTTTCACTGCAGAAGACAGAGACAGGAGCTTCCCTCAGACAAAGGAAAGCTTACATGCTCCCGTTTCAGTGGCCAGCATTCATTACTTTCATTCGCTCGCAATAGTGACTTTTTGTGCCAAAATTCATTCATGAGGTAATGCAAGTCTCCCTCGTCCATCAAAAAGGCTTTTTCTTTTCCTAGTAGTTTTTTTGTGGAAACCACCCACGAACACATATTTTGAAATTATCATAATAACAGGACCACGTTTTTCATGTTGAGATGGTATGGTCCACAGAAGTCACCACTGTACACTGGCTTTGTGTGACGCTTGTCAAGTCAGCGCTGAAGAGTTAAAAGTTGAAATCCCCTTTCACACTTTGACCAGAGCTATTCAGTTCTAAAGGCAGTTTTAAAAGGAATCCAGTTGACAGGACCCTTTGTCAACTGCATCCATATATTCCATTCACACAACAGGGAGTCAAACTTAGCCGCCTTGTGATATACAAAAGCAATACAGGTTTAAAGAGCGGGGAAAAGGACTTTGTTCAGGTATCCATCAGTTAGAAATATTCTGAAAAGATTCTGTAACCCCTTAAAAGGCTGAACTCCTGGAGAATTATGGGATGCACAGAAGAACAACACATTCACACTAATGGAAATGGACCAGTGACAAAAAAAACTTGCAAAAAAAACAACTTATGTTCAAGGCCAGAGGGAAGGAGGCTGAAACCCCCCGTCACCACAGCACGCTAACGGCCGTTTAGAATGCTTCAGTGACAACTGATTTATTTGTGGGTCTGGCTGAGCTGTGCTAAGGATGCTGATTGTGGAGGAATGTATTTAAAAAAACACTTGAATGAAACCTATACAGCAGTATCCTCACCCACGGGCATGCACAGCTGAGGTTGACAGGTAATCAGCGCAGCTGTTGCTTGTTACCTTTATTAGGCAAAGCCTACAAGAGGGATATTGCTGCATGTCTTGGACCCTCACAGCCTTCCAAATTGCCTGTGATTTGTTTGACACCCTAGTCTGACTTTTTTCATAAACCATTCAGTTTTATTTAACTTATAATCAAATAAAACTACTTATTTTATAGGCTTATTTACTTCTATTTACATGTTTTGCTAATAATTGTTTTCTTTCCCCCAGTCATGCTCACCACCCAGCACAGTATCCACACTCATTGTGAAGGGGCTGCAGCCTATACACTCTCAAAAAGGATGTGGTAATATCCAACCCACATTTAGTGCTACTACATTTGTGTTGCTTTCAACACATTTTGTGTCAAAGTTATAACTTTTGTGTTACCTTCAACACATTTTGTGTCAAATTACACAATTTATGTGTTAAGAAGGGATACTTTTTAACAGAAATGTGTCATCTTAGACATGGAGGTGTTTAAACATGATGCGTTATGTGTTGTTTTTAATACATCTGTTTTGAAAGTGTAACCACTCTGAAGGGTGAGCTCCACAACATTATTACAATTTGGTATTATATTCAATTTCTCTGTGGATCTCTGTCATTTCATTTGTGTTGTGGTCTTTTCAAATTTGTGAAATATGTGAAACCCACATTTTGGAAGCGACTTCTATAGGCAACTGGAAACAACCTATAGTTACGTTTTTGGTGTAACAAATAGTCTAAATAGTGAGATAGTCTAAATAGTGAGACAAACCCTACATTCATGCAGACAAAAGCCAATTATTCAGAACTCATAGTTTAGAACGCTGTCATTTCAAAGAATGTAGTCTTTATAAAGAATAAAACTCACTACTGCATTTATTAATCAAACTGCAAGTACCCTGGATCTCGTTGCCACAATAAGGTCATAGCGATTATCATGACTGAAAGCGCAGTCAAGGCATTCTCTGTTTCGCTATTCTCTTCCCTGATAGCCTTTGATGAGATGCAGCTGATGTAAAGACAGAGTGCTCCTTCTCTGTTTTCTTGAACAGAAAACAGTAATTTCATATCATTCTGTTCATAAAGTAAGCCCAAACTACCCCAACCTTGGTGGTAATTACCTGGAATGAACACACTTTGAAGAAGTGTTCAGAGAAGCTGGAACACCATACAAAACTTGAGCATGAATGTCAACACACATTAGCAGTGAGCTCTCCCCAAAAATGGCTTTCGATCAGAACATTTTCAATGGAATTTTCATTGCATTTACGACCTCTGACCCCCACACTTCCTGTCTCTTAGGCTGCAGGTTTATCCTTCCTGTTCTTGCTGCTCCACCATTTGTAACATATTTGTAAATCTGCATTCATCCAGGGGGATGAAGTATTCCTTCAGGAACCAAACGTGACACATGTTTATCATGGCAAACAAGGGGTCACATGACCCCCATTTGTCTGTGGATCAAAAGCAGAAAGTCCCCATTAAAAACCTTCCATTCTTGTGTTCCAATTCAGACCATGAATAAGGCCATACACTTGGCAGATCCAAACTGCTTCACACCCAGGAGGAAAATATTTAGATATATGTTTTTGCAAATAACTTTATGATACTTGTAATACAAGCAGAATGCAAAGGTTTCACCCCGCTCAAATTGCATGTGCTGTACATTTTATATGTGAAAAACAAAACCTATGCAGGGAACAACTTAAACGTGACATATTTCTGTAAATTTAATGCACAATTACTATTTATTTTACACTCCTTATCGTGTCAGCCATTTTTTTACACAATATATTTTACTAACCATTAAAAAATAAGGACACTTCCATGCGCACAATGTGTTTTTTGTAAGTTGCTTGTTATGGAAAGATACAAATCAAAATGTAGAAAGCCAACATTTAGTGGCATATTGTAAACCGCACACGCAAAATAAAGGTAACAAAAAGACCGTACTGCATTTAAGCTGAGTTTAATGACAAGCTCAGGTTAGCCTCATCAGGTTAGCTTCTTGAGAGTAAATGTGAAAATATTCAGAAAATATTTTGTTTGATTTTAAGCATTATATATTTGTTTTTGTACCTCAGCCTTGCCCGTTGATGTTTGGTAGCTGGCTTTTGTGAGCTAGCTATCAGAAGTGGATTTTTGCATGTTTATAATGGTAAGTTTTGCTTCCTAAGAATATGTAATGTCAGCCACAATGTTCATGTATCGTCCACGCCGACCCTTTGTGTAAGGAGGGGAGACTACAATTTGGTTGTGAAAATTAGCTATTTGGGCACACAGTAATACTGTATTAGACATGATGCATTGATAATAGTCCATTAGAATATAACATTACACGGTTAAATTACTGAACTCAATCGAACTAAACTAGGTTTACAAAAAACGGTGGTTGTGGTGACATGACTAAGATGAAGTAGAAAAGGATGACTCCTTATGATATCACACTTTCTTCCTGTAGTTACTCTGCTCGTATCCTGCCTTCAGTATTAAATTTCTCTCAATTTCCACTCTGAAACAGTATGCACTTTGTCCCCTGCTCGCACACTACTGCATGCCAGTAGACTAACTTAACTGTTCTGATATCACAAAGCACGTGCATGTGTGCATGAATGTGTGTGTGTGTGTGTGTGTGTGTGTGTGTGTGTGTGTGTGTGTGTGTGTGTGTGTGTGTGTGTGTGTGTGTGTGTGTGTGTGTGTGTGTGTGTGCAAAGACCTCTTTGTCGAGGAGCACTCATGGCACAGCTTGGCCCTGTCCAAATATGAAGCTGTGCTCACACAAATGTTGCAATTTTTCTCCCTTACTTACAAATCAGTTTGTTCATTTTAGTGGCAACTGAACTAACAATACACTGTTTAAGGAATAGCATTAACGTGCAATTTGCACAAACATTATTCAAAAACTTCACAAACATGTCACATTTTAGGCTTGAGAAATGTGGGCTGTAAACTGTGTTAATAGCTAGCAATGGCCTTAAAACTCCACTCTTACTCAAATCAAATTAGAATATATTGACACATAACATATTGTATAGGAGCCACAATGCTATTTCCCAGCTTCTTCCTAAAGCCCTTACTCAATCAAATTGTTTCATGCTGTCTTCTGTCTTTAAATTTCTATTCATCGCTTGTGGTTTTATATGTGGATTCTCACATCTTTATCAGTGCTCAATGACCAGAGGGTTGCAGATCCTGCACTAACTGTGTCCAGTAATTTTGTCAACTTCCCAATTCCAAAAAAATTACATTCCACTGCTCACCTTACCCTGCCCTTCCCCCGTTTCTTCGGAGGATAAAGAGTTACACAGATGCTACCATAAAGAGACAGCCATTAGAGTGGAATGCTTCAAATTAGCATGCACAGCAAGCAGAGGCACACTGTTTAATCCCATTTAGCCTCTCCTTGAATTACCAATTTTTTGTGCATTTTGGGCGCTGATGACATCACACGGAGTGCCAGTCAGGAGAAAAATGTACTTGGTCGTGGCTCTTTAAATTCTGCCTAATCAGCCTGAAACCTTTCAGCAATTCTTCAAACCAAATTTTTTCCATTTTGGCTTATAAGGGATAGCCAACAATGTGAGCAGAGATTGGAGAAGTGACACAGAATATTTAATGTATAAATCAGACCATTCAGGCCATCTAGGCCCGCATTTTTGCCACTTTGAATTGAAATAAAGGTGAGTCAGGGCTCTCGAGTGGCAAATTCAGCTGAGGCAGTAAAATATTCTGTAGACTAATACGGTGAGTTCCATATTCTTAACATTTAAAGCTCTCTCTCTTCCATTGCAGCAGAAATAGTCCAATATGGGATGATTATCAGACCAATCCCACAGGAAGTATCTGGTTATGCTTATGCAGGTTTGTAAATCGGAAATGCATGACAAGCGAGTTTCTGCTTGATACCTCTAACCTAAGCACTTTCTTTTCAGTTCATTTTACAATATTAGTTGCATTACATTTTGTATTATACATTTAAACAGTTTGCTATTAATGTAAGAAATGCATTGCTGAACAGTATAACAGCAGTATATTTCAGTCAGATAAAAGGTATGAAAGGGACAACTAAAAATGACATTCAGACATTTCTAGCATTCTGAGGACACAGAATGAGAATGAGAATCGCCCTCTGATTCTCTGTAGTCTCACCAGGAGAGAGAAACTGAGATGGCACTGAATTGGAGATTAACTGATTAAAGGTATTGTGTTGCCTTAACAATAAAAACTAAAATAAATTTTAAACAATTCCCCTTTTAATAGAGCCCTTGAAGAAATCTTTTTTTTTAATGCAGTGGTGCAGTTATCATTTGTCGGTGACACTGACCACAACAATTTCACAACTTTCCACAACCAACCCCCCCCCCCCCCCAAAAAAGAAAAAGTTAGCCTGTCTTAGATAGTCCATCTTCCCACTGGCCTTGACTAAGGTTAGAATGACTGACACTAAGTGAGTGAGTGAGAATCTAGAGACAGTCCCTCTGCCCCAACCACTGTTGTTGACACCGGTCCACCCACTTTTTATCACTATGTTTATTTGTAGAATGGGAGGAGGATGTGATGTCCTCCCATCAGCGTCCCCAGAGTCAGTGTCATTAGCGTTCCCAGTGAGGACATGGACACAGCGTACCTACCGGCACAGCCTGCCCGAATGCAAAAAAACAAGAAAGCAGGAATCAGAGGAGTACACACACTTTGGCTGCAGTGCTCCTAGCATGAGGGGTGCAAGTGGCTCATTTTGTCACACTAAATTGGGGAGAGAAAGAAAAAAAGGAGAGAAATTAGCAAATTTAGCAAATTCCTAAAAAAATTAAAAAAACACCGAAACAAAGCTAAAGTCTCTTGTTTACCGATATTTCAGAAACCTCAATATGGTTCAAATTGTTTGTACTTGTTTGAAAAGCACCTTCCAAGAATAAAATATTTGTTTTTATTCAGTGATGTGTCAACTGACATAAGGCTTTAAACATGCACTGGATGAAATAATATATGGTATATTTATTTAGAAACCTTCTTGAGAGGGGTCAAATACTCCAGTTTCAAATCTTAGTCTGTTTGGAATATTTAGCGAAAGTGCCAAGAGATTGCTTTAATATACAAAGATTTTTTTTTAATGGAACTAGAATACAACTGTAATAATCCAGAGGGAAATGAGCTTTCCAGCAGCAGCACTGATAAAATATCCAGGCATCATATAAGATTTCCGTAAGCCTACTATATACAGCATGGTACAATATACGTATATACAATAAAATAGGTACATAGCATATGTAGCATAATAGTACCTGCAAGTGCAGATTCTGTATCCAGTATCCATTTTAAAACCTCTTAACACACAAAACTTTTACATAAAGTGCAAAACATATACAGTTGCACTGACTGGCGAAATGGCTGTAAGTTATCAAAGGTCTGAGCTATCGAACGAGCCCCAAACCATCACTCTGTTGCCAGATATGGAGAAGATGTGGATGGATCACTGCAAGGGTTATGGAATGGACTCAAGCCAGTCTAGACAAGAACAGAACCAGTTCCTCCCACCAGTGGGTTTGGCCGGTGTAACCACATTGGCAAAAGGTCACAACCTCTGAACCAGTCCGCAGGCAGTCTCTCCAGAGCTTGGTCTAAGTGACCCCAACTGACTGATAGCTGGCTGCAATGGACTATAAAGCACGTTGTTTTATGTGCAAGACCTATGCAATGATGCATACCCTATGGCCAGATATGGAGTAGATGTGGATGGATGACTTTAAGGGTTTCTTCTCCTGACTTTTTTCCCCATAGAGTTCTATAGGAAAATGAGTCAGGAGAAGAAACCCTTAAAGTCATCCATCCACATCTACTCCATATCTGGCCATAGAGTGATGGTTTGGGGCTCGTTTGATACCTTAGACCCTTGATGACTTACAGCCATTTCGCCAGTCATGTGTTCCATACTGTACCAGTGTAACTTACAGCTGAATCTAGTCTCACCCCCCAATTCCCATAGAGATCCATTCAAATGCAGAGAGGTTATAGTATCGCTTGTAACAGTACCTGAATATAAGATATCGAGAGTCTTTTGATGTTGATGGGTCACAGACTTCTAGAAGTAACAGCATGCAAAGGATATGCCACCAAATATAAAATATGATACTTTAAAAATACATTAAAGCAAAGGGTTTGAATACTCATGCACATGAGAGATTTCAGTTTTTGATTTTTAATACTTTTGCAAAAATTTCTAAAAATATGTTTTCACTTTGTCATTATGGGTTATTGAGTGTAGATTGATGGGCAAAAATGGCAATTTTATCCATTTAAAATTAAATCTACAACACAATAAAGTGTGCAAAAAGTGAAGGGGTTGAATAATTTTGAGTGCAACTGTATATAAAAAAGACCAGGACCATGTGGCCAAAACATGTTAAAATGAAAATATTCAGGGCTAATTCAATGCTAACAAAGTTTATAGTCAAAGTCAAGGGAACGTACTCTGTGTATAACATTCTGCTGTGTATATGTCACTGCTGAACCAGCTACCAGAGGTATGTCCAGCGCTCATGGGTCAGAACCACAGGTCTGACGTTAATGCACTCGGGGGTGTTCAGTTCGCACTGCTCTGTGCACTCGCTAGGCCACAGGCGTCCCCTGGCCGCTCTTTCCTCCTAATTGTATTTCCATTTAGCCCTCGAGTGGCTGAATGCCAGACCACTGTCCCATGTCATATATTTAAGTATTGTGGAGGAAGGGGAGGGAGGAAGAGAATGGACTCAAGCCAGTCTAGACAAGAACAGAACCAGTTCCTCCCACCAGTGGGTTTGGCCGGTGTAACCACATTGGCAAAAGGTCACAACCTCTGAACCAGTCCGCAGGCAGTCTCTCCAGAGCTTGGTCTAAGTGACCCCAACTGACTGATAGCTGGCTGCAATGGACTATAAAGCACGTTGTTTTATGTGCAAGACCTATGCAATGATGCATACCCACAAATTATCATGGAGCACTCGCCCTTTGGTCCAATAAACAATAAAAACTCCGGATTCAATCAACGTTTGTTCTTAACTTTAATTAAAATTAAATGCAAGTGTTTTCAGCTTTACCACAGTTCAGTAATCACAAACATTAACTTTTCATAGAATTGTATGTGAAGAATAAGGAGAAAAGATTTGGCTGAATACAGACCAATGTCAGAATTTGCCTTTGTGACACCAGAAAGGCATTCATCACTGAACCAGGCCCCAAAACAGGTCAAACCATAGAGCAATTCCCAAGGCCTTGCCTGCTTCTTCATCACGTCAGCCACAACCATGTCTGGAGGATTAGGGGACTCTGAATAGCATACAGATGTATATGCTTAACATGCCAAAAATCAAACCCTGCAATGTCTGCTATCATTCAGATTCACTTCCATAGCCAATAACATTCCTCAGATGTATTCTTGGCTGACGTATCCCACAATTCCTCATGTCTTCAATCCACACAGTGAAAGGTAGTTAGAACACAAAGCATAATGCATCCACAGATACTATTTGTTTTGCCCTTTTGTGACTTTGACACAACACAAATAAAGAAAGTCTACATTCAAATATAAATTACCTGTGTTTGTATGGAAGTAAATCGCTGGAAAAATTCAAATGAAAATTTAATATGTAAAATGCCAAAGTAATCCAACTTGAATTTAAAAGTCCCATTCATATGTGCAAATTTTGTCTCAAAATTCAAATTCAAATTAAGTAACATCATTTGAACTTGCCATATCATACACTAGTGTTGACATTTAATTTAAACAAAGATTTGCATGCTTTATGATTAGCTTATGATTGCGATATACTTCCATAGTGTTTGATAGAATGCTTGAAGAACACATTTCTCTTTAACCCCTTCGCGCAGATGGCAAATTTGCTAATGTTGTATAGCTACATGGCACCGATATTAGTCATAATATTCAAGCTCACCTTCATGAGTTGCTCCATTGGTCTATAGACAGCCCCGTGTTGGGCACCAAATTATTTACATTTTTAAAAAAAAAGTTGCTCCAGCAGTCAGAAACTAACCAATGAAGAATGACGTTTTTCTCTCTCCATTCACTTCCATTGCATGGCGAAAAAGGTCTCAAAGGCACACTTTTAGCACATAAATGAATGCAAACAATGCGGATTATGCCGATATAGAAAATCACGACATCCGGAACTGGGCTGGCAACCACTCACGGAGGCAGCGTTTCGACCGAGAGCAACTAGCGAGGCGGTGTTATGCTTTGGGTTGGGATTGCAGTTCTCAACCTAAAACACGAGATGGGGTTTCAAATATTTCTGTAAAACTCATATCACTTTCTTGCAGACAAGTATATAAGAATGGGGGAGGGTTAATCTTTTATTTACCCAAAATATATTTGCTATCTCTTGTTGGCTGTTGTTGTTAAGCATGTTGTATATCATTGCCAGTTTGATTCCTTGGACCATTCTAAATAAAGTTTATACATTATCCCCTGTGTTTCACATTTTAATTAAAACACACAATGACCTCTTAACCAATTCTAAGCCTGCATTTATCCAAGACCTACATATTAACTGATCCCCCTTTGAACCAAACAATTGTTCTTTTCAGTTTTACGACCACTTTCTGGTGAAACTTTAATAACAGAAGTGTTTAGTCTTGGCCAAATAAAGCGGTTGAACCCACATAGCCCCCTCCTCTTCCTCAACCCTGGCCCCATACCACCGGCCAACACAGGAAGTTCCCTTAACACAGAGGGGCCACTTCATGAGTGTGAATTTCCTGTCTGGAGCAGGAGGTGTGGGGTGGTCTTGATCAGGGAGGGGCTGATGGTGACCGTAGGGCAGTTCCACGGTCGCACAGCTCACCGTAGTCGCCACAGCTGTGAGGAGTCAGACCCTACAGACCGGTTGTTTTCTCTAAGCTAGGCTGCTCATTTACATTTACACTTATTTATTATCCACTTTGCAGTGAACAATAAAATCAATTGGACAGACTGTTTGAAATGGCCCTTGTGGTGATTCCATTACAGATACACTAAATGTACATGTGGGTCCACGTATTATTTTGGCCACTGTCAAAGGAAAGACTTCAAAATGTACCCTCCCTGCCTGTCTCCCTCAAACCTTAGACTAACACTGCCTCTGCTCTGGGCTGAGGGTTAAAGCTAGGGGTGCCTACTCCCACCGGACAAAATCCGGGAGATTTATGATGGTCCACACGACTCCACAGTCCATCCACAGTTCTGAGAAAGGGGTGGCGTCAGCCTGGAAATAACTTGCCAATGTAACACATGCGGGGAGCGTAAAACAAGAGTCTCTCATCATTATTAATATTTTTTGGCAATTTGTTTGTTACAATGAAAAAATATATATTCCTGCAGGCCAAGGGAAATTCCTGGAGGCTCCTGGCTAATCCAGGAGAGTTGCCAACCCTAGTTAAAGCTGACAACAATTATGCGCTATAATATACCGGTTTGCATACTTTTATGCG
Organism: Synaphobranchus kaupii; assembly: GCA_029718625.1. NCBI lineage: Eukaryota > Metazoa > Chordata > Actinopteri > Anguilliformes > Synaphobranchidae > Synaphobranchus > Synaphobranchus kaupii. The sequence continues at coordinate 30,955,227 of CM056390.1, read as the reverse complement.
AGGTACATTCACATCTCACAAGCGCTAACGATCTCAAAGCGCTTTATTGCAAAGGGACGGTTTTATGTGTAAGTGAAGGTGTCTCCCATCCAAGTACTAGCCACGCCCAAAGGTGTTTAGCTTCAGGCATTTGGGTACATGGTGGTGTGGATGCTGGCACATCCAACTTCAGAATTGTCCTTGGTCTCGATATGTGAGCTTCAGAGAAAAAAATGGTATTGTACAGCTGTTCACATTCACTTGACTGTACTCAGATTACTCTTGTAGTATACCTTTAGCTTGACCATGGCTCAGTGGTTTTATAACTGGACATATATACTACAATTTCTTTCCACACCTTTTTTAATGACAAGTCTAGATCCTGTATATAAAACTTGCAGACATACAGTATGTAGTTCACATATTGCTGACAATTCTAGGTTTAGTATATTAGTGATGACTCATTTTTTATAAAATATGAAACTTGCACTATTGATAGCGTCTTACTTGTTCCACATTAATAGTGTGAACTGTGGTGCTGATACTCCTCAGACTCCAGTGTGGACAGTCTGTTTGTAAAAGATGGACAAAGATGAACTACAACATAAACAATCTTCTTTGTTCATCCAAATCCATTATGCAAATAAAACCGGGGAGTATTTGGCAAATTACTTCGTTTTAGTCAGCATTTTGGCAATTTCTACATCGGACTCCAAGGAAACTTGGCTTGCATAAAAGCAGGAAAAACCCCTGTCCAACAGCAAACTAAAAATGACATCCTCCATGTCAGCCATGGCTGTAGTTAACTAATGAATAACATCTTTTGAGAAATCAATACAGCTGTATTTTTCAAAAAGGACATTTAAAACTAGCGCAGAATATAAAACTTCATGGTTTTAAGTCTTAGGTCAAAGCAGTGAGAACATTGAAAGTTTTCAATATACAGTATGTGAACCAAGATCTAGTTATGCTAAAAAGTGTTACGTCATTTTCAGATTTTCAGTTTATCGGCCAAACCTCTGCTTTAAAGGCAGTTGGATTTCCAGGGAAATGCTGAGGTTGATTAGTTCAAGGGAGGGAATCGAAAAGGGTCGAGACCACTTTTCTCTATTTCCCCTCCCGCTGTACCTCGGCTAAACCAATCACATCTAAAGACGGTAATTTGATATTGGCGGATATTTTCTTCATACCCTCCTTTGATAATTCTTGAAATGAAGGCAATGCTTTCAATGCTGACCTCATGGCATGAGAACAAAAGAAATACTGGGTCATGCACCAAATCTGTCTGTCTTTACAGGAAATACTTCAATATGGTAATAAAAAGTGAGTATTCTTTTTCCATGTAAGACTTGGCAGATGATATGCACTGGTGGGCTATAACATACTAATTGCAAAGATGTGATGCGTTGGCTGCAGCACCATATTGAAAATAGATATGTTTAGCATAAACGTATGTGCAAATTTAGAATCTGCATTGCTTCAATAGGCCTCTTCCTCTTGTGTTCTCTGTGAGAATCATTAGGTCCTCTCCCCAGAAAAAACACACATCTCTATCTATTCTCTTCTCCAGTGAGCAGGCAGTCCCAGAACAACCTTTCCTGAAAAACGCAGTAGTCTACTGTGGCCTGTCGCCATTTTAAAGGCATACTGAACCAGGGATGGGAATCGAGAAAGCGGTTATTTATTTAAACTCAGAATCGTACGCCTTAGAGCTTATCGATTCTCTTATCGATTCCAGCATGTATTCCTGACAGCTACGCATAGCAAAACAACGTCACGTCATGCGCGCCGTCGTTTTTCATTCAGTCAGCGCATGATGGCAGGCAGAGTTTGGCGCCCCGTCTAAAAATATAAAATGTAAATTTAAAAAAAAACTAATACTACTGCTAGGCTACTGTCATTTAAAAATCAATAGGAAATGTGTTCGAAGCTCCATTTTGTGATCCGTCTTCGGAAATGATCAACTATTCAGAACTATAACAGATTTGTGGAGTGTGTGGACTTCCCTCGGGAGCCTATAACCAAGTACAAGTGTAAAACTACAGTCTTTTGATTGGCGGTAGACTAATCCGACAACGATTGCCTGCTTGGCGACGCACAGATGAGTAGCCTAGATTTGGAAAGCGAATAACTAACCTAAATTAGCTAAATGATAATCTTCAATCTTCGTTATCTTCAGCTAATAAGAGAAGCCAGCTTGCCTCAGGTAACGTTAAAGATCTCATCTTTCTTCCATGTAAATGTATAGGCTAAATGAGATAGGGGAGAATGGTGACAGTTTAAACTGTTCTTATAATACAGAAACCAACGCAAACGTTACGGTGCAGCTTATGAAACACGCCTAAGAGCCTAACTAACTCTAAAGTTTGCGATCTTCGTTAGGGAATGAAACTACTAAATATCCAAATCACAGAGCAGCGGTTAAACAACAATATTTTAGCCATCTTTTTTTATCAGTTAAACTGATAATTTATCCTCTCTTCTCGCGTCCTTTTTCATTATTTTCTGGTGTCTCTTACTTTCGTTGACGTCTGATATGTTTAAGCACTCGTATTGATCAAGCCAAATGACATTTATAATGCCATTTCAATTTACAGAATTATACAATTCAGACTTTTATTGGATGCTCTGCCACTTGTGCAGGCCTATAGCAGATAAATATTTTCCATGATATGACTAAGAAATATGAATGAAAAACGAATGCTTTATACTTTATAAATATTGTGTCATTGAATCCATTTTAGATGACCACCCAATAGTAATATGTTTTGCTGTGAAGTGCATTGTGACAACTTGTTGTGAAATGCGCTATATAAATAAATATTGATTGATTGATAATAGTTGGTCTTTTAATAGCCTGGGAGCAAATAATATTTAAGGAATCGATAAAGAATCGGATCGATAAGCGGAATCGATAATGGCATTGGTATCAATAAAATCTAACGATTCCCATCCCTATACTGAACTTAGTTAGAACATAATGTTGTATAGCTATCTGGCCCCGATATGAGTCGTAATATTCAAGCTCACCTTCAATACTTGCTCCAGTGGGCAGCAACTGGACAACAAATGTTTTTTCTCTCTTCTTTGACTCCCATTGCATGGTGAAACAGGTCACAAAAGCACAATTTTAGCACATAAACAAATGCAAACGCGGATTATGCCGATATACAAAATCACGACATCCGGAACCGAACGTTTGAAACTTTTGAACCAATTTTTGGTTGATTTGATTTTGAAGAACTGTTTTCTGAGAACTAGGAACTGTTGCTAGCCTCTTTGCTGCTCGGTTTGTTTACTAGCGCACGCTTCAGGAAGTGAGTGGGACCATTACGGGCGCAAGAACGAAACAAGGAAGTTAATAAGCTAACGACCGGATCTTCTTCCAAACCTTTGTTTGGAAAAAGTATAAAATATCATGAATGGAGCTTTTTATCTTTTCAAACGTTCGGTTCCGGATGTCGTGATTTTGTATATCGGCATAATCCGCGTTGTTTGCATTCATTTATGTGCTTAAAGCGTCCATTTGAGACCTGTTTCTCCATGCAATGGGAGTGAATGGAGAGAGAAAAAACGTCATTCTTGGCCATTGGAGCAAGTCATGAAGGTGAGCTTGAATATTACGACTCATATCGGGCCAGATAGCTATACAACATTATGTAGTTCAGTATACCTTTAAGTCTCTTAAAAGCACTTTTTTGTAAAATCTTTTTTAGATTTGTATGACTTCACATTATGTTCTCTTAGTTTAAATGCCCTTCATTTATGACTGATTATTGTTGTCCGTGCCCTGCTCTGTCTTTTCATATTTGCTGCTGTGTTGTTTAAACTTCTTTTTTATGTATTTCTTTTTGGATGGCATGAACTAAAGCCATCTACAAATAAAAGTATTACTTTTTATTATCTCTTGTAGAGCCACATACTGGCCCTTTATGGAGCCCCTGAGTGATTCTGTGGCAAAAAGCCACACATTCTAGACTTCTCAGATCATCTTCTAAAACGGTTTCAAACAGGACAAGAAAATGTTGTGTCAGCATAGCACACATGTAACATTGCAAACCTCACAAAACAAATGCGGATACTTTTTTTAAAAATGGGGACAAAGACAAAATCCTGTCAGCATTTCTCCTGAGCTCTATATTTAATTACCGCACCCACCACTTTTGAATCAAGTAATGCATCCTCAGATAAGAGATTATACTTAGATTACTTTCATCCATTTATAAATGCACCCTTCCCCTGTCATCTTCACAAAATAATCTGATGGACCTAACATCCAAACAAACTCCTTTTGATGCCTCTAAGTAAAAGTTCTCTCCAGTCTTGAGTCAGGACTGAACTATTGTTCCTTGAAGTTCGACCAAAGGATCTTAGACTAAATCCTATAAACGTTGCACAATCTGGATTTTTACACCATAATTCCCTCATGAATCTACAGATGCCCCCACAGGTGCCTGTGCCTTTATCTATACCCATGCCCTTCATGTAACTATGGTTACACATTAACTTGCTCATGCGAAGGGCATGAATCCAGGTTGCTTTCTTCTGTTTGAAAGACTGAAATAACTAACTGAAATATATAGAAATGGTGAGCCCCCCCAATCTAACCTTGAGGAAATGGGACTGGAAAGCTTGGCTTTGACAAAGTTTAATGATCAGCCATATTTCCAGTCTGGTGTCATGTTGATGTCTGACCTTAGATTTGAGAAGGTATACAATGTAAGTAGCCTTGCTGCCAGACTATCAAACTATGATGATTTCAACGGCTTAAGATGTAACAAAATCCCGAAGCTTGCACTTCGGGACCAGGGTTTTCCCATCACTAATCTATGAAATTAATCACAACCGCTAATCTGTAGAAATCTGTCATTTCCATTAAATGTAATGAAAGGAATGTTTGTAAGACTGAAGCACTCAACACCCTCATCAGCTTCTCAAGGACCTATTCTCCAGGCAGGTCCAAATGATGGACAATACTTGTTCTTCCACAATCCTAATAATGATCATTATCACTTAACAGCGGAATAATAAAATTAGGAGGAGCTCAGTGAGCATGTTTACATTCAATTCTTCAAGGCTAAGTCATGAGCCAGACACCATTAGACGGTTACTGGTCCTGTGGACAGCAACACAGGGTACATTGTTTGTCCATCTACAGGTATAAGCACTATCAATCGAACAATAGCAATATTTTTAAAGCATTTTTGATAGTATGTTTAGGCTTTATAGTTTTTTTTTCATTTATAAAATCCATAGTTGTCTAAGCCCTACAGACCATGAGGAAGTTTTTTTTTTTTTGTTCCAAAATTGCAAGAATGTGACCCGGAGAATGTGGAGTTGGATGCTCATGGTTTAAAGTAGATCCAGTTTTCCTGTGGGCAGCCTAATATCTGAGTTTTCCTTTAAATATTTGGCTGCCCTCAGGAAAAAAAGAAAAAAAAAACACTTGAAAAGACATTTTAGCTATTGCTTGCAAACTTCAGGAATTTCCCAGCATAAAATATGCTCAATTTCACTCATACATTCTTAGTTAAATTTGACTAGATCTGTGGGTTTCCTTTAAAATGTGTATTGCTCCATTTGACATGAGACAAAAAAATTATCCATTTGTCCCCTATTCCAGTGAAAAATATCTGGAATAGTGAAGATGACTGAAACAAATGATCATAAAATTAAAAACACACACACACACACACACACACACACACACACACACACACACGCACACACGCACACACACACACACACACACACACACACGCACACACGCACACACACACACACACACTCCTTGTGGAATACTTTTAACATCTGTTAAAACAAAGGGTTCAAACAGATGAGCAAGCACTTGTGCCAGATCCTTCTTACTGCTTCTCAAAATGGACTGGATTCGGCGCCCTGTAGGGTTCTGCAGTAGTGCAACAAGAGACTATATCACTGACATAATTCAAGAATAGCAGACTGACCCTTAAAATCTATATTACTGACATAATTCATAAAGAGCAGCCACAGACTGACCCTCAGAGACTGAACACCATCAGTTTGTACAGTCTATGACAGCACCAACACTGCCACGCTGTTCTATGATATACTATATGTATGAGGGTAAGGTTTTTTTACTTGGATAATGAGGTTGGAACCCCCCCCCCCCCCCCCATCTCCGCTAAAAATGCTTTGCACTTGCATCAAAGTAACTGGCAAATGGTAAAGGTTTTGACCCTGACAAAGGCATGTTAGTTCCAGTGTGTCTGCCCTTATTTGTTATGACCTTATAATAAAGGAAGTGTGACCCTTACATCTCTGCCTTGTGTGCCTTGGACTTTGAATGACGACAATAGCATCACTTTTCAATTAGGGGTATTCTGAACCAAATGGACACTACTACTAACTTGTCCGTAAGTGTAGTTCATGCAGTTTGTACAGTTCTCATCAAGACTCCACCAAGCTCCACCAAGTCTTCAATCACACGGACCTCACTTAACTATACAGAGTAGCACCGAGGTATGGCTTAGACATCAGCTTTCTAAGTGGAGAGGGGCCTATTGTCATTCAAAAGCAATAGCTTTTCAACCCAGTGAATCTAGCAGCGATCCAGAATATGTCAGAATTCCAGGGAGATTCTGTGCACGGCTTCAGATATTTTCCAGTGCACTCAAGCCAAAGTAACAGAGGGAATCTGCCAGTTGTAAAAGTTATCACTTTATTTTTATTTTACAATGTGGTTGAGAATGTTTACTATAAATGATTTCACAAGCATTAATAGGCATTAATAAATGCCCCATAATATAAAGCGTTAATAAATCAATTAATCGATCATGATTTTTGTATCACCACAATTTACAAACAAATTTTCACACAGTGCTGCACAATCCCAATTAAGGATGTAATTTTGAGCCTGCAGTTCTAGGGTGCACTCAGGTTACAATGATCAACAGGCTTTATTTTCTAGGGGAACCACAGTCAGTGCTGGCCAACCCCTGATCCAGGGAAACCACGCCAGTACTTAATGTTTCTCAAGCTCATTGCTTACTTTCCCCCAAATGGCTATGTATATAAGGTGTTTTGGTTCTTGTGAAATACAGAACTTGAAAGCCTTGCAGGAGGTTGTGGGTATCTAAGAATGTGGCTGAGGGCAAGTGGCCTGAATCAACCCATAACAGAGCATTGCATGGTGCTCGGTGGGGGGAGGGCCCTGTACCCCCCCCAGCGCCCCCCCCCCCCCCCCCCCAAAATATAAATCAACCCTGATCAGAAGGCCTTGTCCTGATCAAACCCAGGCCCCTGCAGGCAAGCCTGTGAGAGTCTGCCTCCATGGAAAGTGTTTTTCATCTCTGACACTCAGGAGCAGGGGTAAGACACTGAACAGCACTGCAGCACTGTCTGGACAGACACTAGATAGCTAACCAGCTCTTGCAAAGTGTACTATTGTCGTCTTGTTCTCCGATGAACAGATCTCCTGGCCATTTCAATACATCTTTTCACTACATGCACCTTCTCAGAAGACTAATTATTATGATTATCATTCTCTAGCTTCTAGCTACTAATTATACAGCAATAATTACGGTATATGATTGAGCCATGTGGACAACTGGATGCATATTCAGACCACTAAGGACCGCTTTGACAAAAAGTTTTTTTTAAAAATCATAACAAGTGCGCAGAAGAAATGGAACGGAAAATAACTGCCATTACCTGTGTCGGCTCGCTGCTCTCGCTCCATTCTGCGTCTGGGACTGGGACTGAGCTTGCCCCGCATACAGATTGTATCGCTGTGGATAAGACGCACTCCGACCTCCTTCAGAGAGCGTCAAAACAAAGAGCAGAAAAAACGGAACAGTTCCTTCCATTCCTGATGGAGAACTCACTAAAATAATATATCAAAAAACGCTCCCGAAAATTATCACAAAACAAGCGTGAAGACTTGTTACGCAGATCTTTGGTCAAACTCCCCAAATGAATGCGCTCCTGTTCCACAAGAACAGCAGGGGAGAGCGTAGTGAAAAAGAGGTGACGCACTCGACCCCTTGCAAGTAGGGGAGATTCATATTATCATTCCATGGTATATATCCACTGCCTCTGCGGTGGCGTCTTTGCTTGTTTCTCTTTTCAGCAGGCTACCTGAGCATTTTATAGGACCACTCTTGGGTGTGAACGCAAGTTCCCCGTCTTCACTCTCAAACAAGTCAAATCCGTTTTTTACTCATATCTAAGTTGTCTGGAAAAATTCAGGGGCACATCCAGGCGAGGTTGACTCAAGTCTCCCTTTTGTTCAGTCGCGGTTGCGAGGGAAAAAGTTTTTCTTTTATATGTGTTTTTTATAGAGGAGAGGTGTTCCTTTCACCGCAGCGCACATCTGAATCCCTATTCTCCACCCTCCTCTGTCCAGTCCCCCCCCTCTCTCCATCTCCCTCCCTCTTTTCGCTCCACAGCCCCTCCCTCCGGTATACGCACCCAGCCCCCTTCAAATGACATATCTCTGAAAAGGAGCACACCCACTACCATTTCGGAGAAAATACGCACGTATTAAAGGTTATTGGGGCGATTTATCCCAAGAAGGAAAATCCTGGCCCTATGATCCAAGGGAAATGGCTTTCAGTTCGCAGTAAGCTTAAGACCACGCGTATATTTATGAGTCAGCCAAACTTTCCGTCAGACGGAGAGAACAGATCGGGGCGATTGGATAAAGTGGTTTCAGATAACCCACTACATATTTCTCATCCTTGGATTTTTAGCGAGTGTTTCGTATCCACACATTTTTCTTTATGAGCAGCGGAATCTTGAACCAAATAACATTGCTGCATCTGTATTTGATTTGATAGGTCGGCATTACTGTTGCTAGTTAAAGGCCACGGATATTTTGCGAAATGTAACTTTTTTATTTTAAGAGAGAATAGTGATATTGACATATTTTCTATTGCCATTATTATACATTTATGTTTACTTTTTAATTGTTTTGAACAATATGCTTACTATGCACAAAACAATCTGTGTTTAGGAATGCAAATGTTAAAGTGAATTTAAAGGGTTAGTTCGGAATTTTGGACATAATGTCTCAATTACTTACCCATGATGTAGTTGATTGATGGAAACCATTTTCAGATAATTCCATGCCGTCCCTTCTTTTGGACATACACACATTGCTAATGCTAGCGCAACTCGTAGGAAACTAGTAGCATCCACTACCAAACTCACTTAAACACTCCAAGGTGCACCCAAAGCAAATAAAATACGACGACAGTCTATTTGGGTTATTTTCAGTGATTATACCATCATTTTTCAAGTCAAACTATCGTTGAATCCTTTACTTTGTGCTCACCTAAATTCTCAGTGGAAGTACGGCAGCGGAGCTAGCTGTAGATTAGCCAGGGTATCTGCCTGTAGGCTATCTGCTGTACTGCACAGTTGCCGACACAATCCGTTTTGCCGTAAAGTTACATATTTGGTAGACAACAAGTCAGCTAAACATAAACATGCTACAGAATAACACAGCATATACAAGCAAGCACACTAGCTACCAATTTGCAGGAAAAGTTTGACCACTTCCATGACTTCCCAATCATGGCAACTAGCTAGCTAGCTAGCTAGCTGAATAGATAGATCACGCATGCAATCATTTATTAGTTACCTGCTCGTCAGTTGTTTTCAGTGCATGAAGAAAAACAGGTGATGGCACAGCAGTCTCCTTCAGTAGAGGGTGTCCCGCCCGTCCTTTTTTGATTTTCACATAGTCATCCTCCATGAAATGGTCACTACAAACTTTTTTAGAGTCTCAATTGGTGACATCCATGCGAGCAGCAAGAAGCCACAGCTGTTTTCTTTGTTGATCTTCCACTGGAAATCGGTGAAAACTTTGTGGTGCCCATTTTTTTTTGCATGATTTGAAGAACCTTGAAATACACAGCGAAATACCATCTTACCTGAACGTTAGCTAACAATACTACGAGTCTGATACTTTCACACGCGCGATATTGTTTTTGGTCGGCAGAGCTATAGGCTACTTTACGTTACCTAGCTACTAAACTAACACCGTACTTCCACGGAGAATTTAGGTGAGCACAAAGTAAAGGATTCAACGATAGTTTGACTTGAAAAATGATGGTATAATCACTGAAAATAACCCCGATAGACTGTCGTCGTATTTTATTTGCTTTGGGTGCACCTTGGAGTGTTTAAGTGCATTTGGTAGTGGATGCTACTACTTTCCTACGCGTTGTGCTAGCATTAGCAATGTGTGTATGTCCAAAAGAAGGGACAGCATGGAATTATCTGAAAATGGTTTACATCGATCAACTACATCATGGGTAAGTCGTAATTGAGACATTATGTCCAAAATTCTGAACTAACCCTTTAAGTGATTAACTGCATACATACAGTAAATTGTGGCATTTGCAGGCACTAGGCTACCTCCCCGAAGCATATAACCACAACGGACATGTGTGCCAGTGACTCCACCCAAGCCAAAAATGCAACGAATACTTTATATTAGGATTTTAATGTACAGTAGGACATGGAAACTTTGCTTTTTATTTTGGTGGTAGTCACAGTGATGGGGTCCAAACTGATTTCAATTTCTTACAAATGGTTTGTAAATGTAATACCTAGATCTACTGTATATGTTAATGGGCTCAATTACATTAGTATTAATACTGGCACATTTTAGTAATGCTAAATCAGAATATATTTTGAATACACACATTTGTACTGTATGCAGTCCATAAGTATTTGGCATATTTGGCATTTGACATATTTTTGTTATTTTGGCTCTGTATTCTAGCACATTGGATTTGAAATGAAATATGTGGTTAAATTGCAGACTGGCAGCTCTAATTTGAGGGTATTTACATATTGGGTGATCTGTGTAGGAATTAGTAATTATAGCCCTTTTTATACATAGTCCCCCCCCCCCCCCCCCCATTTTAAGGGACCATAAATAATTGGCTGCTCAACTGTTTCTTGGTCAAGTTGTGTGTCATTGCATCATTAATTCATGCACAAGAAGGTCTACAGTTGATTCTAGGTGTGCCATTTCCATTTGGAGCTTATTTCAGTTATTTCTCAACATGATGAGTGATGAAGTGTCAATGCCAGTAAAGCAGGCCATCATGATGCTGACAAAATAGAATAAATCAGAGACATAGCCAAAACATAAACATTGGGTGTGTCAGAATAAACTGTTTGGTACATTGCTATGAGGCACGAACGCACTGGTGAGCTCAGCAATAGCAAATGACCTGGTAGACCACAGAAGACCACAGTAGTGAATGACCAAAGAATACTTTCAATTGTGAAGAAAAACCCCTTTTCAATTGTCGAACATTTCAAGAGCACTCTGCAGGATGTAGGCATTGATGCGGCAAATACTACCATAAAGAGAAAACTTCACCAGCATAACCTCAGTGGGTTCACCACACTGGTAAGCCTCAAGAACAGAACAAAGGAACAAAACGAGGAACGAAGTCTTGTGGACAGATGAGACTAGTATTAACCTTACCAAATGGATGCAAAGAGGAAAGTGTGGAGAAAGAAAGGAACTGCGCATGAACCACCCCCCCCCCCCCCCCGCATCTGTGTAATATTGTGGAGGTCGTGTTATGTTTTGGTATGTATGGCTGCCACTGAAACTGGCTCACTTTTCTTCATTGATGATGTAACTGCTGACGGGAGAAGCAGGATGAATTCTGAAGTACAGAATCATCTTATCTGCCAAGATCCAAGGTGTGAAAATATCCTGTCGTATTTTTCCTAAATCACGGAAGTCTGTGAGACCACCGGACCAGAGCACCAGTGCACAAGCTCGGGAATGTCATACAAAAATGCACACCTGGCTTCCTTAGAAGGTGGATCCGCATATCACCAGGGGAACCACGGCCTCATTGTTGTCTGAGTATCCTAGCTCTTCTCAAATATGAAATGCTTCAAGAGTCATTCAAGAACCTCTGGTGAAATTTTCTTTTTCTTATTTATCATTACATTACATTAAAATCACTCAGCAGGTACTCTTATCCAGAGCAACGCACCGTGGAGAACATGAGTGTAACTATACAGGAATACAAAAATACAATATCACCAAGAAGGCACAGAGGCCCATTAATAATCAATAAGTGAAATGTTAACCAAACAAACAGAGGAAGCAGAATGGAGAGGTCTGGTAGGTGTGTAGGGTCTGATGATCCTTTGAAGATATAACGGAGCTGTCCATTATAAGCAATCATTGGTCATGTTATTGGTTTTGCGTGTGCTAAATGGTTTTGCACCCGCTAAATGTGTTAGTAAATCAGGCCCCTCAGTCTTTTACTTTTCACTGAGCTGTGCGGTCATCGCGCTGGAAGGCAACACTACTTTTGCACTTGAGCGCAGGCAGAACAGGAACCCAATCAACCTGAGGAGTCGGTTTCCCGTGATGAGACGCGTCAGTGCCCCGCTGACTGAAACAGTCCCTTCTTAGGCAACACTACGGCTCTGTTGGGCTGCCATTACATTCAGCGTCTGCATGGTCAGCATCAGATTCCACACCGGCGGAACATGCCACTGCTCTAAGAGGAAGCAATTCAGTTGTATGCGCCACCTCATCCTCGACACATATTTTCACATTTTTTCAACAAGGATGCTTACTTTGGGCGTTATTAGAAGTGGTGAAAGCCCAATGTTACGTAATGCCTTTGAACTTGTTTGTTTTTTTGTGTGAAAGGTTTTTGTTCCACATAGTTGCAGCAAAGAACTACTATTAATTTGACCGGGGGGTGGGGGGAGAGGAGGGGGCATCTGTAGGGGAAGCACCGCCCCCCCAAGGTGTGCACATTAGTTGGCAGCAGCAAACCACTTTAATGTGTAGTCCCTTCCATGTGTCACAACAATACACATAAGTAGGCATCACTATTTCATGCCAAATACCTTTTTATCTCATATCTACACCTGTTACATCATCTTCTAGAGTATTTATGTTAGGCAGGATATCACGTTGGAATGTGCGTCGTGCTTGGTCCTCTATGGCCCGTGAAAGCTAGGCTGGGCCTGCGAGTCAAAGACCAGAGACTCAGGGGCTTCAGGAGAGAACAGCTGATTTGTCCGATGGGGGACAAGGGGGGTCGGGAGGGCGGGGCCACGAAAAGGATCAGAGGTCAACGGCGGGGTAGGGAGCGGCACGCACGTGCACCGGAGGAGCGGAGATCATGGACGACGGATGACACGCTGAGCTTGGTTTAGACGGCGGCCAGTGCCTGCCCTCAATCGACCTTTCCCCTGACAGGGGTGGGAGAGTAATGAGCCAAATCACTTTCGCAGATTTCACGGGAGGGGTGGGTGGGGGGTGGGTCCCCCAGCACACGCCACCTGTCAACCCATGTCCTGTCTATGCATAAAAACGACACGGGTGAGTGCCCTGGAGTGTGCTTGTGCTTATACAAAAGGCGAATTATAAGCATGTTGCTCAAGCTTTTAAAATATAAACAGTACAGTTGTGGATCTTTTTAGATTTTTTACCTCAGTCGAGCAGAAGATAATTGATGACCATTTGGCCTCTACAACCCCATTCCTGGGAATGCCCTACTTCCTCTACAACCCCACGCAGCACCTGCTGAAACCATGCTGGAGAGACTGGATGAGCTTCGCGCCAAATCAAACACCAGAGACCTCAAGCCACTGAGAACCTGCCTTGAACAGGTGTGGTGGGGTTTCCACAAAAAGCGCTTTGGATTTTCGGGGGAAAACATACAATGTGTGGAGGTGTGGAGGGGTGGGGGCTGTGTTTGGGAGCGATGACACCCCTCAGCATAGAACAGAGCTGGAAATAAAACCGTGAGAAACACAATTTATCACTGTCTTTTGATGAATAAAATTGCGTATGGTTTTGACACCTACCTTATGAACAGCTTTTATGTCCCGACATCCGTACAAATAAAGTATTTAGGTTTGAAGACAGGACAATGCTACATTACATTGGGTGTGATAATGAGGTGGGGTGCACGTCAAATTAAAAGGGCCTATCCTTTTTCCTGTGATTGTGAAGATGACAACTCAAGCCGGCAATGAGGATGCGGGAGCTGATTAGCTCCAAACGCGGATCAGAAGTCTTTTATGGGCATCAGTTTTGAGGGAAATGAGTTACACAACCAACTAAATAAAATTTCTAATATTAGTCCTGGATTTACTTGAGCCACTTTGAGTGCACTGTCCCAAAACGTCTAGTTCCTGTGTACGTACCCCCACGGGGACAATACCAATCTGTCTACCATTGCCCATTTTGTTGCTGTACTGAACTGTTGCCATCACAATGGTCGTCAGGGAGATTTGCACATATAAATATGGAGGGCAAAAATAACTAAATATATAAATAAAAGGTCTTCACCAAGATAATTGGAAATATTTTTAGCAATGTGCGCTCCTGCAAAAGCACAAAGATAACAATGGGAGCCCTGTTTCCTTATCCGTGTGCTCTTGCTTTATGGGGACATTAGGGTAAATGGAGTCAGGGGCCGGCAGTCAAACTGACATTGTCAAGCTGTTGTGCTGAAGCTCACACAAAAAGTATTTTTGCTGTGAGTCAGGCTCAGGCTGTGAGGGGCAGTATTGTTAGAGTCAGGTCTAACATGCAGATTGTGCTTAAAGCCCATATCCAAGGCTGTATCCAAGCCTGGAGAATGTCACAGCCATGAGTTATACAACCTCATCTCAATGCCCCCCTGAAATGACCGCTCTGAGACTGGGGACCCCCTCTCAATAAAACTCTTAACGCTTGACACCTTTAGCCAACACCCACTACAGGCCTCATTGCCGGGTCTGTTTGCTTGCGTACATTGAACCATATCTAAAACATATACCATCATCATATACCATGAACCTCAGACATATATGTTCTACCATATAAACAAGTAATAAATAACAATGATCGTGATATTTGTTCGGTTTTTCAGCAACTTTGGGACACTCTGAGGCTGAAATAAAGAGTCTGAGAACTTTTACCGCACTTTTACAGTTATTGAAACATATGAGCTACCTTCTGATTGGCTAATGACATAAATCAGCTGCCCTCTGATAGGCTAATGCTGCAAATCAGCCGAGTGCATACCAAGCAAGTTTCAGATGGATATTTGGGGGATGGGGGGGGGTATACAGTGTTAACATAGAGTTCACAGAAAGTGCCTGCCTCGCATTCAAACATAGTGCTCATAAAAAATCTTTTATCCCTCATTTGGGAATTCAGAGTGGTCAAGGGACCACCTACACACATCAATTACCGTTGCTGTTGTTTTATTGTTAATATTTAGGCAGTGTATCCTTTATTTTTATAGGGATATTAATGGGTAGCTCTGAAGGCAACATAAACCCTGTCATTGCAAGCTGTACGCTGTACTGTTCTGGACGACTTCCTGTTTAATGGGATCCCCAGTGCCATTACAACCTGATACTCCTGCATGGACATACGCTCTCAGCCCGTCTCCTCTCCATCTGGAGCACACGGACGACGGAGCAGAGGAAATGCATGACAAGTTCCTTATATCTGTTCTTCACCGCCCCCCTATAGAAACAGCATGATTATAACAGAACGCAGTACAGACCCACAGACGGCACTGTATTTAGCTTTCAGTAATTCCGCTAGCTTTGCAGGTTTTGTTCCTTCTGATGTAAAGGCAGACCCGGGATCAAGATAGGCGTCGAAGACTTTCCTTAAATCCTTCAAGCTGGCCTGCCATGGCGGTCCTTGAATGCCACAGGGGACCGGCAATAAACAGGAGCAGCGTTCGGTGACCCTTGGCCTCGGAAAGGGACAAAAGATGTGAGTACTGGGTGTGGCTATAATACCCGAGTCTCCCTTCTTAAAAATGCGCTTGTATAGCAGGTCATTCAAATGTGATTCAGACATTTATTTCCATTCAGATCTGAAATACGTAGTGAAAAAATTTACTTTGGTTTATTTGTGTAGACTCAAGTGGGAAATAAACTATATGAAAGCTCAATTTCAAACACCAATTCAAACAGTATTTAACAATACCTGCTGTATTTGCCTGCTGTACGTTTCAAAAGAAGACTAATCTTGTTTGGTGATCATTAGTTTACTGCTTGAAAGGCAGTAAATAGTAAAATGTGCTTACGGCAAGCCCAGGTGTAGAAAACAATGGCTTTTTGTTATGGTCATTCCTCAATAAATCTCAGAGGAGATAAGTGTGAGCTTAAGAGGAAGGTATGCACTCTACCTTCTCTTTCAAGGGGTATAATGTTTTATACCCCCTGAAAGACCCCAAAGGTTGTCCCTGGACAGCGCAGTGACCCAGAAAAATTGCATTAGGGAATGTTACCACACATTTATAAATCTTCTGTGTAAAGGTTATTTTCTCAGTCCATGCTTGGTATGTCCATATAAATACCTTCACGTTCAAGCTGTAGAAAAGGTTGAAGTTTTCCTGAAAACTTAGAGGGCCTGATTTACTAAGACCTTTAGCATATGCAAAACCTTTTAGCACATGCAAAACTAATAACACAACTAATGATTGGTGAATAATAAATACCATGACCAATCATTGATCATGTTATTGGTTTTGCGTGTGATGAAAGGTTTTTGCCCATGCAAAAGGTCTTAGTAAATCAGGCCCAGGTGTACATCAAGCTGGAAATAAAGTATTCTACTATATTATTTTATACTTAGATAGAGATAATTATTATATTTCATAAAAAAGCTTACTGTGCGTTATAAGGTGATACAAGTCTTCATTGGAAAAGCTGCAACCATAAACAAATGTGATATGCTGAATGAATCTTTTTAGAACCGAGAAGAACAAAAAACACAAAATAATGTCCAAATTGTTTTGTTGCATACATTTCTTGTCTTATTGCTTTCTTGAGAAACCTTTAATTTAGGAGTTTTACGAAGCCCTACACAGTGGCACTTAATTTTAGTGCCTTGCCCTTGGCTAAATCTCCAATGCCACATGAAGGATTGACCCCTTGACCCCAGTGGTCACAGTTCACTAATCCCTACCCCTTAACACTAAAACAGAATTACGTCATGCGCTCCTGACAGCAGGGACGTAGGTCTACAATGTTCCGTGGAACATTGTATATATATATATATATATATATACGTATATATATATAATTTAAGAATGAAATGCACAGATAAATTACCCATGGTGAACAACTTTATAATTTTCCTTTAGACTTTCCTACGTATATCCTGATTGTGTGCATGTATTTCTCTATGTACAAAAACAATCAGCAATAAGTAGTAAAAGTATGGAAAATTCTTGCGATCCAACAGGACAAAATGGTGGATCCAGGATATTTTTCTTCTCAGAAGTTTCTAAATTTGTTACTTTACAAATTGCATTTCCCTCAAAGCGAATGAATGCATCAGAAATCTGCAGGCAGATTAAGTGACAGTAACGATAGGGCAGTTAGCTTTGTGGGAAGAAATGCACAGGGCCACCACGGTCGAAGGCTTTGTGGCGATCCGCACACCGCCAGCAGTATGCTTCCGTGTGACTGCTGTCTAGCTATTCTCAGTCCTGAGCTTTGAACAACACATCATTAAAGGCTCTACAAGCAGAAATGTTCACATGTTGCAAAGCCCACCAGAAACAATGGTTTTCACTGAGGACTAGTCGGCGACATGGGTGTAAGAGCCGTTCTGATGCAAGTTGAACACTTTAAACTTTTGCTGTACCAAAGCATGACCTTTTTCCACATCCATCATGCACACGTCATCTCCCTCTTCCTGTCTTTAAGCACCCTCAGGCTTTTTTGTAGCTTCCACATTTTGTTCTTGTTCATTTCGGCAACCTCAGTCAGAACGCATAATATAATTAAGAAAAAAACTGGAACACTGGCACAAGTGATGGAAGAGCAGCCTGTAGGATGCGTGTTATTGTAGTGGAAGGTGTAAATGTCACAGCCAGAAAGAAGCCAATGTTTCATCTCAGTGGTGACCTGCAGATGGTCTCCTATCAGGATAGATGGTCAGACATTTCTGCGTGGAAAAATATATTCAGCCTTCATTTTTCTACACATTCCATAAGTCTTTTTCAAATCCTGTTTATCCACACAAGCGAGTCTTCATGTTTCGCTTACATTTTTTGGGGATATTTTTAGTGCTGTTATTTTGGACACCCATAAAAGGGTTGTGAATCGGTAGAAGGCCATGGTCAGTCTGCCAAGATTTGATTTAGTAGAGCTGTTAATAACTTCTTTTTATAATAGGAAATTGAGGTACCTTATACTAATGCAAAAATGCGAGGGTTGTGCAAAAAGTGGAACATGGGGGCATGGTGGTCATGACAACTAAATCTAAAGTCAAATGGATGGAATAACTGCTCTCATTCCCACTGCTAAAATAAATACATTCAATCAAACCAACATGACAGCTCTGTTCTCTCTTGAAAAGGTTCCAGGATTCGTAGTTCATGGGAACAGAGGCCTGCCGCAAAGACTCTTTACCACCACGACATTACACGAAATCTTTGGATCTGAGCTTTGTAGATCTTTGAGCCGATGCTGTACAGTACATTTGGAGAAAAAAGATTGAGAAAACCTCAGCGTATGCCATTATTGAATGTTTTCATCACCGGGAGTCTGTGCGAACTGCACAAAAATGCATTTCTAGCTGCATCGTTGGATGGTTTTACGTCGCCTCGGTTGATTATGATTTATGGCAGTGCTATTCTCTGTCTTTTTAACTGTTTCCGAGCCCTGCCCCAGAAGCCGGTCCAGGTGTCCGGCTCCCGGCAAAGCCCACATTCCAGACAGTGTCCACTTCCCCACTCCTGGAGGGGAAATGACAGGAAGCGGTGGCTACAGCGAGCGTTAAACAGGTGAGACGCCTCCAGCTCCTGAGACCTCAGGGCCACGCGTTGCAGTCAGCCGGGTTTTACGGCCTGTCTGAAGTGTCTTGGCCTCTCCTGCCCAGACGCAACAGCAGGAGAGATCTTCGATAATCAAGAGCAAATGCGCAGAGCTGCGCGAGGTGTCCTGTACCTGAGCGGTTTCCAGCCCCTCTAACAAATGTGGGAATTTTGTTCATTTGCAGATAATCAGCATGGCCCGAGGAGATGCGAAACTAATCACTGACAAAATGGATTCAAAGAATGTCTCAGCTCAAGAGCCCCTCGGGCTCAGTATCTCCACCTTGCTATTTAACACTGTAGAACATGGATCAAGATCTAGTACTAAATAAGGATGTTGTTGTAGCACAGATCTCTATAGGAGATATGTAAATATTTTAACAATTACTATGTGTAAACCATACAAGGTTTATTTTTATCTGACAGTACAGAACTTAGTATGATATATATTTTTTAAATTTGTACATATAAACTAAATATTCTTTAAAAGCTGAAATATTTGTTTGTCTGATGGCCCTCTGGGAATGTTTCATGAACCCTAGGGCTCCCCAGACCTCAGTTTAGTAACCTCCCACTCACAACATGATGAGAAAACAATGAATGACCTTTGATACACACTGCTTTATGAGCATTTTGAAAGAGAACAACAAAAAAGGGACGGAGCTCAAATTTAAGGAGGGGAAGGTGAGAGGACGGAAATTTGGCCCGCTGCTTGCCCTCACAGGGCTGCGTCAGCTGTTGCCTCTGACGTCCCATTCGCTTCCTCCGAATTGCACGTGCAGCACTAGCGTGTGCTTCTCGGCTTCCATCCTTCCCTCACTAAACAAAGCTCTGGGGTAATGTGGCTGTTTAGACAGACGCAGACAGTGATGGGATGCAGAAGGAAGGCTCTGTAGAACGGCCAGGAGGAGACTGGGGGAGGCGGCATGTGGGGGCGGCAGCTATATCGTGGCCAGACGGGAGAGAGGGAAAGCAGTCGGGCCACGGGACGGATCACAGACCCCTCGTTGGTTGGTGAGACCCAAAATCTAGACCCCCCCCCCCCCCCCCCCCGACCTCCGCTCTTTTCCCAAGGCATCGTTATGCATGAAAAATAGTGTCTGTCTACTTATTTATATCTGTCCTCCTTGCTTCCATTAAATGCAAGTCCAGCGTGGAACTATGGAGCACCGCCTGTTGTATATGGTAACCTTTGATGCACTTCTCTCTCTCTCTCACACACACAGACACAAACAAAAGCAGAATTATACACAAGATTCAGTACAGTCAATTGGATTCTGGAGTCAGGAGTCACCCATGTTGACCAGGATGTTGACCCTTCCAGTTTTGTGTCAGAGTTTTGTGGGATACAAAACATAAAAGCCAACAAAAGGCACACATTCATGTACATTTGTATTTTATAAGTATTTGTGGGTACTCCAGAATACACAATTACTCTAAATATTGCTGATTGCCATGTAGTTCACTAACCTTAGCGGAAACTCCATTCCTCTTCTCTGTTAAATGCCATTTTTCGAGATAAGAACCTGGATTCAATCGACATTTGTCCTTTGACTTCACAAACACAGTTTGGCATGTTAATGTTAATTTCTGAACTTGCCAAGCCGTGTTTTTTAAGAAAAAATAAACACTTGCAAATTGCGAGACTAAATGCAAAGAAAAACAAAGATCCAATCTGAGAATGAATCCGTAACCTTTAAAGTGATAACGGGTCTCTTTCTCTCATCTTTGTTGCCCATTTAAGGAAAACAAAAATATGAGCTGCTTTTTTCATTTTCAACAAAAATATTTTCCGTCTGTCTCTTCTGACATTATCCACCGGCCACCTTGGAAATGAGCTTTAGATCAATAAACAAGTCTGCTCTATCTGTCCTCTTGTTTTATCACTGTCAGGTAAAAGCCATCACCATGTGACCTACGCATGAGGATAAATATACTGAGGTCTCCACATCTGGTGGGCCACAGGTTTTTCCATCATCAGGCCTCTTTACGCAATCTATAAAGAGGATAGCAGCTGGACGATGAGGCAGCGCGGCTTCATTCCCCCTGCGGGTAGAACTCAAAGAGATGCACAGCCTATCACACAGGCCCGCAGGCCTCGGACCGCCCATGTGAGAGGAACTCCCGTCCACTCCTGCGTCCAATGCAAACATTTTACTCAAAGTGTTACATGCCGCTGATATGCCGAATGAATGCGTTTAAGTTCCAACCAAGTTATCCACATTAGTATTGCCATCTGGAATTGTAAGCATAGGAGTGCAATGGTTAGTGTGGAAACTGGGCTGAGTGGTTGTGTATGCTTAGAGTTGTAAGAAACGTTGTGGGAGTTTTGCCTCACTGTGTGTGTGTATGTGTGTACGTGTGTGTGTGTGTCCTGGGAAAAGACTTGAATGGAAGAAAAGCTGTTGAAATTTAAAAAGCCTAAAGCATATGTGCTGCTCGGGTCTTTTAAACACCATGGCTACATTCCCCTGCGCAGTGTATTTTAACAACACTTTTTTACCACTTGCATTGAAGTAGGCAGACCACATAAATACAGGCTCACAAAGCCATTTTGTGGTGGTGAATTATAAACTGGGAATGTATCGCGTGCCCACAAATGGAATTATCTCACGTAAGTCCCACAGTATTACACGTGATTATTAATGTAAAGACCAAAATCTGATCTCCTGGGAACAAGTCGATATGAACCGAGCATACCGCAACCATGCAGGCAAAACAAGGCCATACTTTGCATGCCGTGGCAAGCCAGGACCCCAGACTAAAAGCAAGACCAAAATTTTATTGTGAATGACAACAAAACAAAAATATACCAGCAATCACTGAGAATCCTTACAATCACTCATTTGACAACAAAAAGAAAGCAGAAATATTAAATATAAAAGTTATTGTTTATCGTATCTTTGCTGCAAATGTTTTCTTGTTTACTATGCAATTGTTCATTGAATCAAGATTTATCACAGCAACACATTCCAAAATACAAATATTAAGGTCTTTTCAGGCTCATGTTTTCAAGTTATTTTCATCAGAGTGGATATTTCATTGAGTTATAGGATGGAATGTGTGAGTTTGTGTTTGTGTACATGCTGTATGTGTGCATGGGTGTGTGTGAACGTGTGCACAGTAGATAATAGGCCTACGTAATGTAATAGTGTGTTGGAACTTCCTCTACTGCAGTACAGTATATACGCCAAGCATTTCAAATATGCTTTCACTTTTATGAGTTTTACATTCCCTTTTTAAACCGTTCAGAGAATTACAAACATGTTTATAGTAATGTTCCCTCCCTCACAGAGAATGTTTCTGTAGGTATGGGATCACATTGTTTCTGACACAGGTCAACAGAGTACAGCGATATCTGAAAATCATGTGCAAATGACCATTAAAAAGTTGTATTCATAAGGTTATTATTATCATGTGGTGTTGTGACAGTCATTCGGAGCGCTAAACCTGTTGACACTCATTACATTCTCTCAACAACAAAGTCCAGGATGTAGTGCTTCTTGGTATAGTGTCACCCAAGCCTTTACTTATCTCTACAAGTGGCACACATATAATCAGCATGTGCTGATTTCATTAGAGAAACTAAGCAGTTGCACATGCCATATCAACAGAATCTGGGGAAAGTGGACTTTTTAAAAACCATAGTACAACCCTGAATTGTTTACCTCTGCATGAGTTATTGCATTGCAATAGTGATGCATGATTCACTACCACACCATATAGTGATTGGTTACCTATAGCAAACAGCAAACATATAGCATGTATTTTTGGGTTAAGAAAGAGAATCATAGGAGTGTTCCCCAATAATACAAAAAAAAAAAACGTTAGTAAAACACACAGCCTTCAAGTCAATGCAGGTCAAAATTACTTCATCAACGGAAACCCCACAAAACACTGGTTCCTCATAGAGCTGCTCCCCTGCTGAAGAGCTTTCAGGTTAATGCACTGATGCACACCGGTTGCGAAGGGAGTTAAAGTGTGATAAAGGACACCACACTATAGGGTGACTTATCCCCACACCTGCTGACTAGCTCCAAACAGAACTGTGTACCTAACAGCTTTTTGGTATTTGTATGAAAAGCTGAAAAGGAAAAAAACAAGACGAGGCAAGCCGAGCTCAGCCCGGACGCCTGTATGCAGCCAGTGGGGAACATTGGACAAGACACGGCGGATATTGTTCTGGAGCAGATTGGCCTGCATACCGGGGTGACGGAATGCATCTGATTCTCAAAGGTGTGTGTGTGTCAGAGTATGTGAGTGGGAGCGAGCGAGGAGGGGAAGCAGACCTAATTTAATTTGAGTGATGAGCACGATTAGGATGTTACCACTCCGCAAGCTCCAGTTCGCTCCGGTTTGTATATTGTGAAAAAATGGACGTCACATATTTTGTTTAGATACCACATTAGTTTACTTCATAAAATATTAATTTATTAATAATTTTGTAAGCCTATATGGAGAGTTGAAGTTGTGACCTGTTGACATTTTCTGTACACAGAGAATACACAGTGGGTCTCATGCATGAAGCATTCCTAAATATGCACGTACATTTATGTATGAAACAAGTTGGTACGAAAAATTTACGCCGGATTCTTCAAACCGTTTGGGAAAGGCAGATTTTTTCATATTCACATACAAAGCACGTTCACATTATTTTGTGATTAGCATAAATCCACGCCCATGAATTGCCTAATATGGAGGCTGTCACTTGCATTTAAAGGTCCATACCTAGTCAAAATGGCCCAGAAAAAGAGACTCAACTGGCTGCAGGTGTGGAGAAAGCAGTTCTGGACGACGCATGCACAGTTTAGACAAAGCAGTTCTGGACGACGCATGCGCAGTTCTAACCCGAACATGGCATTGAGAAAGACTAAGTTATGGAGTAATATTACAACAATTATGAACATCATTATTATGGAGTGTAATGTTGTAATATAGAAAGCTAGTAAATGTTTTAAAACTATAAAATGCCTAAATTGTAATATTTATATCACAATGGCGTATTGCTTAGTGTGCGCTCGTAATGTTATATTTTTAGCGATGATGATGGACTAGCTTGCAACTAGCTTGGGATAGCTTGCAAGGTAGGCCTACTGTAATGAATGCCAGCGACGTCAGCGTAAGTGACGTAGTGCAGCCTAGGTGCTTAATTGTTAGATGAATGCCACCTGCGAGGCTGGGAGATCTAACAAAAGCCAAGAGATGGCACAGCGTCCTCTCTCTTCTCCCTGGCCAGTCCGTGGGCTAGCTAGGTACTTCAATTTTGAACGTAAAGGCCGTTTTATATATTATTCCTAGTCTTTGCGGGATTATATGATAGGTTGCAATAGCAAAGGTCCACTGAAATGTTATTTTTGTCCTATTTACCTGACAAGGCATATGATAGTACTGAACATGTCACATTAATGTTTACAATAACCTCTTTCACACATGCAGCCTTATCCGTAAATTTTCCGGAACATTGCCAGATAGGGGTCATGTGTGAATAAGAGCCGAAGTCGAAATTCCGAAATATCCGCGCCGGCAATTTGCCGTGTCAAGACCTAGTGAGGTTTCCGTAAAAGTTCCATATCAATGTGACTTGTGAACAAAACCAGAACATTACCGGATCAATCACGCACAACATTCTGACGTAAACACGGCAACGTGAGTGAACCCATCACAAACCTCTTGACCTCAAACGACCTCGATCGCCTCAACCCTAAACTGACAGCCTAAACAGCAACATTATAACGTTATGTCTAACTGGAGTGACTCAGAAATTGTCGAGCTTCTCAGCATCCGTGCTGAAGAAGAAATATGTCGTAATCTGTCGGGTACCGTGAAAGACGTGGTCGTCTACGATAAAAAAAATAAAAAAAAAATTTTTTCAATAGTAAATAAACAAACGTATCCTAGCAACATAGGGTAGAGCGTTGGTTGTATGAACGCCACCAATATGGAACATTACGGAATATTGCTGGATCAACTTTTCCGGTAATGTTCCGTATTGCATGTGTGATAGAGGTTGATGACTAATTATGTTACGTTGGAAGAGGAAGAAGGGGGGAGTTGCAGGCCTTTTATTCCGTAGACAGTCATCTGGGCTTTTGCAGCGATTTTTGTCAACTTTGTGCAGGGCTAGGGGAGTGAGTGATGGAAGGAGTGAGGGAGGGAATGAGTGAGGGAGGGAGGGATGGAAGGAATGAGTGAGATGGAAGGAGTGAGTGAGTGATGAAATGAGTGAGTTTACTATTGTGAATGTTTACTATTTTGTTCTAATAAATGTTCATTATTATGATTTGTGACTCATTATTTATTTATTTTTACTTGGAGGGGTTTTGGGTCTGTGAATGAGAGTAAGTTGGATATGGCTTGAGTAATATCCATTAAGAGCTCAGGTGTTAACATTAGCTAACTAACTACGTATAATGCAAACTTTAACTAAATGAACACTGCTCACTGTAGTCGGGTGCACGCACCCTTTATGATAAGACTGAATGGCTGTGTTGGTAACGTTAATCGTCAATAAAAGTATGAATTAAGGCCAGTTTATAGTCCAGCGACAGAGTGTCGCTGCGACCGACGACGTACCATTGATGTTGCTGGTCGCAGCGACATTTGGTTTATACTTGGGCGACTGTCGTCCTGTGGTCGCTGCGACGGTCGCTGCCTCTGTTGTTATGGTAACGTTTGTCTTGAACAGCGGAGACTTCACTCGAGCTGTCAGCTTACTAGCTAGCACATAAGCTAACTGTTAATGGACAGATTTCTTTGTTTGAAAACTTTGTGCGTGCAGCCATAGGGTAGGCTTACCTACCCATAGCTTACCTACCTAGCAAGCGTGTGAATATCATTATAAATGAGCACAATTTAATATTATTATTAATAGCCTAATAATAATAACAATGTATTTTCACCGATTGATGCTTAGCTAGAGGTTGAGAAAACGTTGCAATCCAAAACAAGAAGCAGCTCACTTCCAATGCTACAAGTTAGCCTACCAATAGCCTATTAGTCTGTAGGCTATTGTGAATGGTTACAAAGACACATTTGCAGCTTGACTACACATTTGTAGTGTTGTAGGCGCCTGCAAATGCATTACAAAGTTATTTGCTTTCACAGTAGGCTAACTTAGATTTTCCAGATTAAACTTTGTGCAACGACTCGATTGACAGCCCATCTGATCCGTGGCATTCTGATAGCGAGTGAAATAGGCTACTCCACATTCTTGAACCTCATTCTCTAACTAGAGAATTGTAGGCTGCTCCCCCAATGAGTCCCGTCTTGTAGCTAGCTATTTAGATCCCTAACGTAGGTTATGCCCTCCATGTTTTCCGACTAAATAACGTTTAATATGAGGCGTTGCATCAATGTTGAGGTTTAATTACAAACGTTTTATTTGCTACCTTGCTCAAAACCCACATAGCCTACAAGTGTATGAAAGACGCAGTGAATCATATTTCAAACAATAGGCCCTCGAAATTGACATTTATAAACTTTATTTCAGAGGCCTCCGACAAAAAAAGAGGTAAAGCAGAAGACATAATGAGATGTAGGCTAGCCTATTAAAGCTGCTTCTTCCTCCATTGTCCCCTGAGTGCAAACTGTCGTTGGAATGTCGCTGGAGTGCGTTTATACTTTTTGCGAACGACAAAGACCACAGTGTATGTAGCGCAACAATAGAATGTTTATGAAAGTTCTGCGATTTCAGTTGAGCAACACACTGTTGCTGGACTATAAACTGGCCTTAAGTCCATCATCATAGCTAAAAATATAACGTTACGAGCGCACACTAAGCAATACGCCATTGTGATATAAATATTACAATTTAGGCATTTTATACTGCGCATGCGTCGTCCAGAACTGCTTCGTCTAAACTGCATGCGTCATCCAGAACTGCTTTCTCCAAGCCTGCAGCCAGCTGATCTAGCAGAAAAAGCAAAGGAAAGAATTATTCCGACACTGAAATCTGAGTTTTATTAGCAGATGTTCAATCAAGGAAAAAACAATAGTTTAGTATTGTCAGTACCGGTGCCATGAACTGGGACAGTAAAGGCCTAGCAGGAGATAACATGTACCATCAACGCAGGATCATCCCTCACACAAACTTTTAAAGCAGTAAAATAAAAAATAAAAATGCATTGACATTAAATTGGAGGCGAAGAAACGCATAGCTGCGCATCTACGTCTGCATCGGATGAGCGAGCGCATTGCTTTATCGCAGCCAGGAAATAAATGAAACGTTATTCATTTTGTAATTTTGTTGAGGTTCTGTGCATGTGTGTTGTGATTTGAAATCGGGTAATCATAGGCTACCTTATTTTATAATCTCTCTGGTGAAACGCTGTTTCACCGACTTTTCAACAAAAATGTTCACTGAGGTGTGCAGTCTATGGCACCAATAACATTGGACAGGTTGGCAATGTTATGGTTCCCGCATGGGGGGGCCGGACCCAAATGCAAGACACAGAGACGGCTCAAGGAGAAACTCCACAGGGAGTACATCTATTGAAACACAGGCAGGGGCAAGACAGACAGGCGTGGCAGGGACAGGACGGGTCAGGCACAGGACGGGTCGGGAACTAAGGGGAGGTCAGGAACCAGAAAGGGTCAGGAACCAGGCTGGGCAGAGACGGCGCTCAGGCCGTGCGGGGGAACAGGAACAAGACGTCACCCAGGCCGTGGGGTCCAGCTTAAGGACGGCACGCCGGCCGTGGGGTCAGAAACGGGTGCGGGGGTCCCGCGGATAGCGCGGGGGGCCCGCGACGGCACTCTAGCCGTGGGGGTCAGGAACAAGAAGGGACAGGAACGAGGAGGGTCAGGAACGAGGGAGCCTGGAGGGAACAAGACCGAGATGAGACTAGACCAAGACCAAGACGAGGGGGTCCATGACACAAGGGTACATAACCGGGGGGTACAAAACAAGACAAGACCACAAC
Source organism: Synaphobranchus kaupii (assembly GCA_029718625.1). NCBI lineage: Eukaryota > Metazoa > Chordata > Actinopteri > Anguilliformes > Synaphobranchidae > Synaphobranchus > Synaphobranchus kaupii. Next base: position 30,927,497 of record CM056390.1, on the reverse strand, counting down.
GGGAAACCCAGCTCACGAAATAGACGAGCTACACAAGACGGTCCGGCCCTGAACAAAGAGACAGGGCAGACTATATACACTGCCCGGCCAAAAAAAAAGTCGCTGCACTCTAATATTTCGTTGGACCGCCTTTAGCTTTGATTACGGCGCGCATTTGTTGTGGCATTGTTTCGACAACCTTATGCAATGTCACAATATTTATTTCCATCCAGAGTAGCATAAGTTTTTGGCTGAGATCTTGTATTGACGACGGGAGAGTCGAACAACTCCGTAAAGTGTTCTCCAGCACATCCCAAAGACTTTCAATGGGGTTAAGGTCAGGAATCTGGTGGCTCATTCATGTATGAAAATGATTCCTCATGCTCCCTGAACCACTCTTTCACAATTTGAGCCCGATGAATCTTGGCATTGTCATCCTGGCATATGCCCATTGATGGGATAACCTGGTCATTCAGTACATTCAGGTACTTCACTGACTTCATTTTATTGCTGCATAATGTTGCTGAGCCTAGACCTGACCAACTGAAGCAACCCCAGATCATAACACTGCCTCTAGAGGCTTGCACAGTGGGCACTATGCATGACGGGTGCAATGGCTACTTTTTTTTGGCCGGGCAGTGTACAAGACATGATGAGGACAAAACGAGCAACAGGTGGGAGAAGGGTAACGAGGACACGAGAGGAAAACACAATTCAGGTGTGGGGAGTGCAGGACACAAGTAGGAGGGAGAGAGGGAAAACACAGGGTGGACTGTGAGACAATAGGAAAATCCGGGATGGAATCCGGGTGCCTCACAGGCAATTTCATAAAAACCCTGCTTTACCTCCACCTGGCTTTGCATCTTGTCAGGGAACTGGATGTATGCTGGCATTAGCTGAATTAAGCTGTTGACCACCATTGCAACCCTGGCTACAGACATGTAAGCCACTTTAAAACAAATTTATTTCATTGGTTAAATGTGTCTTTTAATTAGCATAGCCTATTAAGGTTGTAGAATTAAGATTTTTAGCAATTTAGAAAAAACAATTGATTAATAGGCGTAATCTAAAGTGTTTGCTTTTTACGATCATAATTTATTACATTTGCAATGTGTATTTCAACTGCTACATTTAGTCTTGTGAATTTAACAGAAAATAAAAATAAATTCATATTCTGATTATCACTCAGAAGCTAAATTTAATATGTGCAAACAAATCTCATACGAAAACATTGATGAATGCCAAAATATGGCCAAATTTGCTAATACGAACAATTTACGTACAAATTCGTTCTGCTCACAAGTTTTTTTATGTGGGTGATTTAGGTCTGATCGGTTGTTTGTAATGAACGATTATTTTGCTGCCGCCTTTTTACCATAATTACTCAAAATTTAGGCATGACGACCCCTGCTTTTTATCTTGGATTTTGTGCAGAATTTCAGAAAAAATAAAACAGAAAACGCTTTTTGTATTGTCCCGAGATGCTCAAATGAGTATTACCGAACAAAACTTAATTTAAAACCAAATTTCCACAAACTGCTTTTTACCATACTAATGCTGCAGCCTGACGAGCCGGCAACTGCAGCGCAGCTGCATTGCCTTGATATATTATTTAACAGCCTGCAAATATATACTTACCGCGACCTAGCATCACAAGCTAACGCTTATTTTATATAGGCAATATTAGCTAGACACAACGTTAGTTCCCAAACCGTTTATCAAGGCAATGCAGCGGCGCTGCAGGCCACTGACTTGCCAACACTATAGTTTGCTAACATGAAATCTGTGGAGTGGTTAAAAAAGAGTTTTAATGACTTCAACCTAAGTCTATCTAAACTTCCAACTTCAAATGTATTCATTTAAATCTGTCATGGGTTATTTGCAGCCTTTGTTTTTCTACGTTTTTGGTTTCCTTTTTGCCGTCGTTGTGTTCCTCTATCGGATTTTTTCCGCCTCCGTTCGGCATTCATGTCTTGCCCGACAATTATTCACTTCACCTGTTTTGTGTTTCCTGCCGGCTATAAATACCTCAGGACTTCCGCAATTCCGCACTTCGAGATTGTCTTTGCTAAGTTGACATACGAAGTCGGTAAGGTATAGGAATTTCGGTCGCTGCATTTCTGGTTCGTACGAATAGGAAACGCAGCAAGTCTGGTTATAAGATTTAGGATTAGATTGGTTTTCTCTTTCCTTTCTGATCTTTCTTTATCCTTTATTCTTTTTACCTGTTGCCAGTTGTGTTCAGCTCTTTTGACATAATAGCTTTGGCTAACAGGTCTTTTCTATTATTTTCCTTCACTCGTTTTTTCGAATTTTGTTTTGTTTCATCACCTCTTGTTACGCCTAATTATTTAGTGCGTGAGGTTCTTTTGTTATTCTCGCTGTTTATCGAGATTGCCTCAGTTTTTGGAGGTTGCTTTGTTTCGCCTTGTGCTAGGGAAGTTTTGCTCCCGATCCTGTGTTATCCGAGTCCTGGTGCAGCTACTTCCGCATTTTGTGGCGTATCTTTCTCTAGATAGGCTACGCTTTTAGAAATCCTTATCGGTCGCGTTTGGTTCTCCGAACCTTACACCCCCCCTCACAAAATCTTGACTGTCACCAAACCATGTTGTAGATTTCTTCAAATAAATTAGAAGTAGCAATCCGCCAAGTTCATTAAAGGCCACAGAACGTTAATTCAGACATACGTATATCAGCATTAACAGTTAGCCCACACGTTATCTTGGATTTTGTGCAGAATTTCAGCATGTTGTTGTTTGTACCTTTGTGCAGAAAACTTGTCGATGTACCATTTGACGAACAGGAGGCTAAATGCTTTGAATTGCTCTTTATTTATTTATTTGTCACTCAGCAGGTCGCGTATTTGCCGAGACCACAGTAAAAAAATTATCTGCTTTGAAGTCGGCTTATTTTTCGTTAGTTGTTGCTCCTCTGACATTGATTGAGTTTAAAACATGGGCGATATCTTCCTTTGGAGAGTGTAGCTATCTGTCCTAACTTCCCTGAAGTAAAAAGTTAACAATAAATGAAGTCCCCCTCCCGCTGTTGAAACAATATTGACTGGGCGATAACGAGAAAGATTATACATTTATTTCAGCCAATTGACCTGTATCTTTAAACATATCCACAGTTGTTCATTCATGAATTTTGGGTGCTACAACTTGTAGCCTACTAGTAAAAGGGGACGGGAGTTAGACAGCGAACCTTTTACCGTAATTACTCAAAATTTACGCATGCACTTTCAACATAGGGGGATCAGGTAGCCAGCCAGCCAGTCAGTCAGTTACCCACATTCAATCGTCCGGGCAAAAAGAAAAACAGAAAACAGGAAACAGGCCTCTCTGAAGTTTGAGTTAGGATACTAGTATCAGTTCCATGTTACAGGATTTTCTAGTGATCAATTACGATTGCTGCTCTTTTCAACTGTGTGGAAATACTTTTAATCATATTTGAAGGAGGTTGCTGTTTAATGTTAATGAACTGTCATTGGCAAGTGATTTAATGCAATGTACAGAATGTTATACTGTTTTCTTTCAAACTATTAAAAAGAGACAGTTTTGCATTGTGGGATTTAAAAAATTTTCAGTTCAAGTGCATGTTTTTGATTGGCCCAGTAGTTTTAGTGTGCGATGAAGGATACTAACACCACAGCAGCTTGTACAGAAAAATGCCTCCAGATATTGTATGTGTCTATATTATCTGATTATTATTTACAGAAATATTACCATTATTTTTCTATTTCCTATGGCTTGTACAAACCAAGATTGCTGCACTCAGAGAAAGTAGGTCTGCCATGAGATAAAAACTGATATTTAGAGATCTAAGCAGCGAGGCAGCTGGAAACCTATTGCATTTGTTCCATTTTTTAATTATGTTTATTCTCTGGCTAAAACACATAAGGAGTGATAAGTGTTGGTAAGGGTGGCAAAGGTTCCAAGATATATGAAAATGACAGCAATTGACTCAATGGTGGTACTATATTATGGTGACGTTCCCTTCCTCTAGCAGAAAGTTTTTGTATATATTTTTTAAAATGATATGACTCACCAAAGACCACAGAAGCTTACAGAACGCGAACGGGACTGTAGGCTAAGTGGCAGTCCGCTATATCATCATATGTTTTACTTGAAGTCAGAAAAAAACATTAAAATGGTCTGGTAGAGCCTCATCTCCACTGCAAATCGTACAAATTTATGAAATTCTATGCAAACATGATACGTCACATGCGTCCAGATGTATTCATTTTGCTAGTGTTTCTCTTCTGCTAATATATAGCAGCTGTGTGCCTCTCTGTAATGGCTTCACTGGTTGAAGCTAGTGGTTTTCACTAAACTCAGTAGTCTCATGGGAAAAGGAACAAGACCAAGGTGGGGCGGGGGAGGGGGGTGACAAACTGCATCTTGGACGTTGTTCACAAAAAGTGGTCATTATTACCAGACTAAGTTGAAATGCAGTTAACAGTGTTTATTGTTGTGCTACTTCAATAAATTGTCACCTCATTGCTTAAGAATTTATTCTGTACACCAACTATGAGTGTGTGAGTGTGTTTGGTTGTGGGGTATACCCTTATGGAAAAAGAATATCCTGCAGTATATTGTAAATATATCAAAATTATCTTCACAATATATTTAAAATATACTACAGTATATTGCATTTCCATGAGGGTATGGAGAGCTATTTAAAAAATGGCTAAATGCTCGCAATTTGAGGACAAATAAACTGCAAATACTTGGATGTAAACCAGGAGAGGGCACTTGAAAGATTAAAAAACGATGCCGGTGTCCAGATTCTGGCGGCGGGGGTTGCTGGGGAAAGGCCTTGTTAAGATCTTGTTGTTGTTGATGATGATGTCACATCTCAACTTTTATATGCATCACTGTAACTCGCAGTGACAGCTCAGAAAACCCCAAGCCCCCCTGGCACACTGTCGATGTGATGCATGAACTCCCCTTCTCTCATTTTCAGACATGGATTCAATTAAATATCCCCCCACAACCTCCCTTGTCGATTTCATGTCAGTGAGCTCTGAGTGGCACGCAATTTAATAAGGTGCACAGAATATGTTATAAAAATGTGGGTTTTTCCACTTTTTTGTGAGTGTGAGAAATAATTACACATTTGTTTTGGTGGGGGGGGGGGGGGGGGGGGGTTGATATTATTTCAGTTTAGGTGTTCGTTTTTGGTTGGTCCAATCAGTTTTTATGTGCAATGGAGGATATTTCAGATATCAATGGAAGATTCTGATGGCCGGTATAGGGACATTTCGAGTTTTGTGGTCTAAAGTAAGAAAGCCCACCTAAAGTAATTCTAAAGCAGCTTATATAGCAACATTATGTCTCCACATATTGCATGTATGTATATGGTCTGATTATTATAAAACATTACATTTTATCTTATTTTCGGTTGGAATTATTTCCTTTGACTCAATCTGAGTCTGGTCCGCTCTGACAGTTCCAACACAATATAAAAACTGATATTTAGGGGTCCAAGCAGTGAAGCTGCTGGAAATCAATTGTATTTTTCTGTTTTCTTACTGTTATGGTTTCTCCATCTAGAACACTTGAAAGAGTTTTTTTTTTGATCAAATGCACCATATTACAATTCCCACAATTAAAATTTTTTAGAAAAACAAATCTACTTCTCATGTGTGCAATATCAAAATATGGTTGAATGGCAAGCCAATCAAATAGATCCATTTAGGCTTGTTAATTGGTGTACTTCAGCTTGGACCTCGATAATGGCTGCTTGTACAGACCCTTGAAATTTAACAGCACTTTACAAACTACTTTGCTTTGTTCTTTGAATAAGAGTTTTTTGCTTTAGACCACAATCCCTGAATGCCCCTATACCAGCCAACAAAAAAAACACAGAACGTGAACTATCCCTTTAACAAAATGAGAAACACCTCAAATAAACTACATTCCATGAATAAGGTGGACGATGAAATTCACAGTGCTCAGACCAACAGCAACTTATGTTAATGTCAACCTCGCTAAAATCAAAACAACAAGGGAATAAAGTAACTAAACTGATTTCAAATTAAAATATGCTATAAACACAACAAGGAAATATGACCAATCAACTGAATCATGGCCATTCTATTTTCAGTTCAACACCATGTCATCGCAATTGCCGAAACTCCTGTAAATTCTATTGAATTTTCTGTTCACTTTTTATTTCTTTCTGTAAAAATATACAAAACTAACAGAACATGACAAACTAAAGGAACAGCAAGCATTTCCAGCCCAAGGAGCAAATGTTGCAATGTCTGTTCTTCATTAGAAAGCGCTACAGTAGGCTACAACTGACACTTCCTGTCACTTAATGCAGCGTGAGCACCATGAAAATAAGAATTTAAGGCACACATTACACACAGTAGGAAATCACTAAACCAAAACATCAAATCTATGCTGCTTCAGTTTGATGTTTCATAATTATATAAAAAAATAACAAATGACTTTTTTAGAACTTGCTGCTGCATTTTATACATGACTAGGTGGGCATATACATTGCCTCTGTGTTCGTTAAGAGTAATTATAAACACACATATCCTCTACATTGTCTGCAACCCATTTCTTAGAAAAGGGGGTCACAAGCAGAGGATGGGACTCTTTGGGGGTTTTGTAAAGGAGCTCCAGGAGGTCCTCAGCAAAATTGATTTAAAAAAATATATATTTCCATTAATTATGTATTTTAGGTTTTCAGCTAAACCATGTCTGATTTACACATCTGTGGTAATACAGTATTGTTGTGGTAAAATGTTTATTTCTCACTAAATTACACTATGATGTTAAGGCATCACATTTTAAGATATGCTTCTATGCACTAGTGTGTTAAATACCAAATATATTACAGTGTGTAGTGAGTGTCGCTTGAAAGTGTCACGTGAAAGTTTAATTGAGATGGGTGTCCACAGGGGTCGAGATGAAAATGGTAACTCCTGTCTTAGTCCCCACAACTCTAGTCTGTGAAAAGTGTTTGTTTGGACATCTCTGCTTAAAGGTTTGAACTGTACCCAGATAGATAGGTGATGTCAGAGGAAATGGGAGAATGTGTGTGATTATACAGCACTTTAAGCAGTGGTAGAGGAATCAGGCCTACTGTTAAAGGACTTTAAAATTTAGACTCACAACATAAAATTTGCAGACAGGTTCATTCTTAGTCACACACTGTGAAAGCGTTTGCCATTGTGAGTGCAGAAGCTCTTTTCATCAGTCTGGAGGTTCACATAAAATGGCCCATTGCACTTCTGTGTCATCCATTTCCTCAGGAATCTGGGAGTAGTCTGTCGCAACATCCTGGAGGATCACCCATCAACTGAAGCTAACGCTTCGCATATCAGACACGCTCCATTTCTCAAACTGGACCTCCGTGTCTCCCTGGAGGCTGCCAATTCCACTCTTTGAGTCATGATCGATGATGTGCCAGCCCATCTCCATGAACGTCACACCTCTGATGATCTGAACCTGCTGTGCCCTCACAACAAACACAAGGTGAGAATGCGCCCTTATTTTGTGTAGCAATCCAAACCAAAACACAATCCTCAAAGTCGTTTTAACTAAGGAACACCTTTTCCGCTATATTCTCTAAATGCTCCAAACTTTAAGTACATAGCACTCTTATTAATGGCCATGTTTTTCTCTTCATTCTCCAAATACTCCAAACGTTAAATATTTAGCACTCAAAACCGAAACACACTACTAAAATATATATATATATATATATATATTTTTTATAATAAGCACCAAGTATTTTTCTCTGAAACTGAATGAAAAGAGAAACCCATAGTTTAGCTATAATTTTCCAAGTTCATAATTACCATTAGCATTTAATTTGAGTGTGAAGTTACTGGTAACTTTTTTAGACGTTTTATGTCTTTTGTTTTACATTAAAATAAACTCTAAATGAAAAATAAAGTATTTTAAATATTTGAAACTTTGAACCCCAGTGCACGCCAGTCACAGGGCCTCATGGAGCCATTGAGGATATGCGCTTAGGCCGGGTGTGGATCCACTTTCATTGTCTCGTAATATCACCCTTGGTGGCTTTTTAATGAAGCCTAACGCTCCTTTGGGAACTTACATTCCTTCCTCTTCTAACTGGAAAATTAATGTCAACAGTGACTGAGGACATCAAACACCCTGATCGTGTGCTTGAACGTCTGAGTCGGCTGCCTCCTGTGGTTTATGATGTGTCTCCCAGAAGCCTGGATCCGTGCGTGGTGCAGTCCACGCGTTTCAGAGATGGGTCTTGAGAGTTTGTGTGTTTAGTATTTCGTTCTGTAACGGCACCTGACACTGGGTAAGGAGTCCAGGTGACGGATTTATGTGCATCCGAGTTAAGAAAGCAAAAAAAAATTAAAATGCATAAAGAAAGGCCTCCTTTGTGTGAGGAGCTGAGGTAGAAAGTCTCAAAGCCCCCCACACTGCTTCCCTGAAATACTGCCCCCGGTCCACAGGGATGCTACGTGTGTAATCCAATACAACCCAAATATGCCACCCCTCTGCTTCCACTACGGTTAGAGAAAGAAAATGTTTCAATGAATCAGTTCCTTGCTACTAGGCATAAACTGCAGCGTTTCCAAAAGCGCTACATGATGTCATTCATAGCCGTGTTTAAAAACACTTTTTTAAACTCGAAGAACTCTAAACTCTTTGATGCACCAGGAGGGCATTCAATATCCGCTGCATCTCTGGAAGGTTTTCGCTCATAAGGGGACATTTCAAAAACCATTGTGTGTGCACTGGTGCTTTACAGCAACCAGCCAGAGGCAGTTCTCTTTAGATCTGAAGGTGCTGGGCTTGTTTTAGTCAGCCATCACGTTGGTGGCTGCTGTTGAAATGTAAAGCATTCAACATGATGTTTGTAGTTGGTTTAACATGTTGGTATGTGTATGTGTATATACATATAGGCCTACTGTATAATCCCATATATTTAACTGGTTGTGGCCAGAGGTGTCAGATACCTGAAAAGTCAGACAGTTTAATACAATACTTTAACTTTAATACTTTTTTTGACTAATGTACATCCTTGTGCAATTTAATTGATTTTGTCATTTTTTTTCATTAGACCTTTCTGAAAGCCTATAAATCTCTCCAAAAAGGTTCTTCTGGTTAGTTTCCTCAAGTTTTCGGTCATTCTTTCCAGTGATTTTTGGGAGATTTGCCTTCAGGTGGATGGATTCTGCTGTATTGCATCATACCAGTGTAGCTGGGTCATAAGTGTCAAAACGGAACACGGGAAATGGAGGAATCCAACAGAAGCATACTAACATAATTCACAAAAAGAACCAGTATGAATTTAGAAGATGAATATGGATGAACAACGGGGGTCACTAGAATAATAATGATCAAGAACAAAAGAATCAGGTGTGAGGATGGAACGCATGAACACACCTTGATGAGGATGGTCTGGAAATTATGCAAATGAAGATGTGTGGAATGTATGGATGAAATGGTAAACAAAAATGGCTGCAAATGTGTATGCGAGTGTATGCTTCATTCAATTCATTTGCACAAGGATGTATTTCAAAACCTGTTTTAACATTGTGCTTAAAATGCCCAAAATGGTGGTGGCGGCTCACTTGCAGCAAGGTGACAGGGCATTTTTTTACTAGTGAGAGCAAACCCTCCTGATCTCCCTACTCTTAACAGAACCCCTTTGTCTGACTGCAATTTCTGCCAGGAAGGTAGCTTGATATAAAAAAGTAGTCTAAGCCCATAATCTGTTTAAACAGTGTCTATCAGCATATGCAGCTAATGTTTCACCAAAATTCAAACTGAATTTGCTTGCTCATCCGAGTACACCGTGCGACTCATCAGCATCACATGCCCTGCTGTGGGAACAGGCCAGAAGTTCCGCCTCCTTTTCTCTCCTCCAATCACGCATCTCGGCCAGCCCACAGGTCAGAAACAAAGATACCCATTCATGTCCTATAAGCACATGTATGTGGTCCATTGGCATCTTTGGGAAAAATCGAATCACTAGCATGTAATCAGACGTATTGCCTCACTGCATGTAGGGGTATACCCTCTCTTTGTGTCACTGAACTGCAAAGGTCAGGGTTTGACAGCTACAAATAAGCTCCATCTGGCCCTTCAGGATTGATTCCTTGGAAGACGTCATTCCTGCCAATTAAAGGCATCTCTTGAGTTTAACTGAATCTGGGGGGGGGGGGGGGGGGGGTTACAAAACGACGTAGCTCCAGGCATATGGGCATATCCACAAAACAGTCACTTGGAAAGCAAACACTTACTCGGGTCCAAGAAGTTGATTTTTTATTGGTATTTTTATTAAAGGCTATAACTCATGTAGTGAGAAAAATTACTAAATATTTCCAGTTTGTAGGGGGTAGGCATATACAGTAAAAAGGTGCCAATTGAGCATATGGTGGCACCTTACAGAAAGTTAGTCAACTGTCCTGGTAGCACTATAGCATGACTTTAAATTTAGAAAGGTCATAATTGGACCCAACTAACCAAAAAAGTCCTTAATATTGGATTTTCTGGCATTTTAAATGTTTGAAACATTTAAAATGCTATGCTGGGTCCTTACAGTAAATTGTAAAGGAGAAGTTAATACATCTAAAGATTGCGGCATAACATCCAATCAGAGTGCATGAAAGGGCAAATATTATCAGGCACTTCAACAATGACAATACATGGCCTTTTGTTAAGTGAACATGGTTGAATTGCAGTGGAGTGGTGCACTTGGTGTATGGATCCCAGACCTGCTGCTTGTAGCTATGTTACTACATGCTTTTATTTCATAGAAGGATGAAAATTTTTTACAAACTGCATACTGACTGTTACCTGTCACATCATGCCCTCACATCTTAGCCAGGTTGCTATGAAAGTCGAAAGCATGTTCAGATCTTATTAACTAAGGGCACACTAAATAATGTAATGGATGTCTATGCTTATAATTAAGCTGTGCTGTCAGTAAATGCGCAATTTTCAGAATGAGCTTCTCAACAGAATAACACTGGGGTCATGTTTAATCCAAGGCACTCATGATGTCATCTGTTTTCTCATATTTTGTTGTAAGTGGTTCAAGCGTGACAGTGCACAGTTGGCATCGCCATTAATGCCCTCCATGCTTGTGATCAGCCTCGAGGGCCAAGATAAGCACCAGACTCCAGACTTGGCCATTTTGAAATAACAGTGCACACTATACAATTACCTAATCAGTGCTGATATGCGTCTGTACAAATTGCTTGTGAAATACTTTGACACTTGAGTAACAAATACCTTTGAAATTAAACCCTATTAAATGCAATGTTTTGGAATTGTGTGAGATACCCTTGTTTTGAAATGAGGCATGCTTGCTACCAGTGAACATTACACTACCACTGGCGTAAACAGGGCCTGAGACCGTAGTTTGGCTCTCTTGACTGTTTTGAGAAGTTGACCTTTATGCCACATTTATGTCAAATGTATATTGAACTGAGAGACTGTATCAATTCAGATTTAATCTGAATTAAACAGGCTAGAAAGGGTGGTACTGGGTGTCTGGATGAACAGGCTGTGCTCATATGAGTCTAATCAATAAGAATACTTCAGACGTCTGAAATACTTCAGTCTGGCCAAGGTCAGCTGTTACTCCATTCTCCCATCAACGGTGATCCATCACTCTGCTTGAGCCAGGCTCCCAAGAACTCACGGAACAAAGTAAACTGAGCCGACTCGAGTAAACAGGCTGTTGCAACATCTCAGTAGGTGCCCTCAAGGCTGCAAAACAACAAGGCTGTGGAAATCCTAGATGGATCCCACTGACGTAAATGACCTGCTAATCAGTAACCTGCCAGTTGAATGCATATATCAGGTCTTGTTGCCAGTCGACTAACAAGTACTTGAGCAATGTACACATTGGTGTTTGGGCTGTTTTCTGTGCTGGGTTTATCCATTAAGTAATACTGTGTTGGTACAAGACCTGAGAGGACCTACTCTTATTTCCTTTAGGTTCATTTGTAAAGCCTGCGTTCCTGCATAACACTCTCATAAATGTGAAATAATGTCATTACAATGTACGATTCCCTCCAAAATTATTGGCACCCTTGATAAACAGGCTATATAAAATAAATTACATGCCCACCTCAGTTCCTTTTCCATGACGACTAAAGAACATGCCAGGAATCTTGGTGTCATCATAGATGCTGATCTTAACTTTCACCAACATATAAATAATGTAACAAGATCAGCTTTCTATCACCTAAAAAATATCTCAAAAATTAGAGGCTTTCTGTCTAATTCAGATGCTGAGAAACTGATACATGCCTTCGTCTTAAAGCAGACTTGACTATTGTAATGGTCTTTTTTCTGGACTCCACAAGAAAACTGTTAGGCGTCTGCAGCTTATACAGAATGCTGCTGCACGGATTTTGAGTAGGACCAAGAAAAATGATCATGTCACACCTGTTCTTAAATCCTTACACTGGCTTCCTATCAATGTCAGAATTGATTTTAAAATCCTTTTATTTGTTTATAAGGCTCTAAATGGCCCTGCTCCCCACTACATTAAGGAGTTGCTTGTGCCATACCAACCAACAAGAAACCTAAGATCATCAGCCAGTGGACTTCTTGTTGTCCCCCGAGTGCACTCTAAAGCAGGAGAAGCTGCATTTAGTCATTATGCCCCAAACAAATGGAATGTACTGCCAAGTGATATCAGAAATGCCCCAACACTTAGCTCTTTTAAAAGTAGACTTAAATCATTTCTTTTTACTGTTGCTTTTAACTAGGTTTTTAATTTTCTTTTAATTAAGTCAATGTTGTGTTTGTTCGGCAATTGTCTGGTCCTTTTTTACGCCACTTGTATTTTATTCCTTTTTTATTTTATTTATTTATTCATTTTTTATTTATTATTTATTTTTTATTATTATACATGTTTTGCCTTGTGAAGCACATTGTGTTACTTTTTGTATGAAATGTGCTCTATAAATAAACCTGACTTGACTTGACTTGACATGGGTAATAAGGGATATTTTGTCAGGCAAGTGAGAATTAAGTCAACTTTAAATTCAGAGCTGGTTTATAAGAAGATACATCACCAAGACAAAGACAAGGTTTCACATCTAAAGATTTAGATTAACTAAATTAAGCAACATTAAATCTAAAGACATAGAAATAAACAAGCTATAAAAGTGAAAATAACTGTAGACTAGTGCATAACTGGATGGTAACAAAGTGTACATAAGTGATGATTCATTTTTCATCATGGTTTCATTACGTGGACTCTCCACGGGACGGGACCGTGGTGGCTGCCTCCCGCTCTGCAAGGAACCTGGGGGTGGTCCTGGACGACCGGCTGGACTTCAAAGAGCATAACAGGGTGACGGCATGGTCCTGCAGGTTCCTCCTGTACAACATCAGGAGGATTCGACCGTACCTGACTACCTACTCCACCCAGCTTCTTGTCCAGACCATGGTCACCTCACGCCTGGACTACTGCAACTCCCTGCTCGCAAACCTACTGGCCTGCGCCATTCTGCCTCTTCAACTGATCCAGAATGTAGCTGCCCAGCTTGTGTTCAACCTCCCGAAATTTTCCCATGTACCCCCCTGCTGAGGTCACTCCATTGGCTGCCAGTTGCAGCCAGGATCAGGTTCAAAGTTCTGACCCTGGCCTACACTGCAGCCAATAGGACAGGCCCCGCCTACCTGCAGGACTTAATCCAGAACTATGTTCCTGCTCGACCACTTCGCTCTTCTACAGCAGGGTGACTCGCACATCCCCCCCTCCGTGTCAATGGCTCTCGCTCGTCCCGACTGCGGAGCTTTTCCACTTTAGCTCCTCAGTGGTGGAATGAACTTCCCATTCCCCTACGTTCTACTCCAACCCTGCCTGCATTCCGTCGAGGCCTGAAGACACACCTCTTCAGACTCCACCTTGACTGATATTCTACCCTAGGACCTCATGGTACTAGTTCCCTGTGTTTTCCTGTCTGTTTGTTATAGTTTATAATAGTATTTAGAATAGAAGTGTAGTATAGCTGATTTACCCACAGCTTACTGTGAACTACAGTCAAGGTTCATTACTAGGGATAGCTGCTACATTATGGGAAGGATGTGCTTTGTCTTGTCTGTTCTGTAGTGACCTTGATGACGTCTCTGTATGCACTTATTGTACGTCGCTTTGGATAAAAGCGTCTGCTAAATTAATGTAATGTAATGTAATGTAAGTTGATTTTAATGGGAAGTATTGTTAGTGGTAAGGTGATCATGAGAGAAATGAGATTGTACTTTTTATCTGCAGTACGGCATATGTTTTTCTGCTACCATTATTCCAGAAACTCCCTGATGGTGTCATTAAGCGATCCTGAGCTCACTCATTACCCAAAATGCACTGAAGTTGGCGAGCCCCACAATAAACACAGCAGGAATCACACTCAGAGGTTTCCATACAAGGCTGGGAACCGACCCTGTGTTCTGCCAGCCCTGGCTACCATTTGAAGTTAATGGTGTACCTTTTGATCAAGGTTGGTGATTAAATCAGATAATAGGCTTTGTTGGTGGAGGCGGTTCAGTACCCTAATTGGGGAAAAGTTAAACAAGGAGGTCCTGGTAGACCTGACTGCTCTATTCAATGAGGATTTGATAAGGCGTGTCTCTCTTTAAAAATAGCACCGGGGCATCTGTCGTGCTTTGAAGAGGCACACTGTTCATTTCAGATAGTCAAAAATTGGAATGTCTTTAAATGGTGACACACCAAGAAGTTCTCCTTTTATGTCAGGGGGTTCCTATGAAAGAGTCCCAGAGACTTTTCCATTTCCATTTTATAAAATACAAAATAAATCAAAACATATTTACTTGCCCTTAAACGTGACCGGTTGTAACAAATGTCCTCATTATCCTTTTGAAATGTTTTATCACGATTGCCAAAATGGAACGCATGATATTGCATCAAAACCAAAAACATAGAATTTGCATAACTGAGCAACAGCAAAGGCAATGATGATGCTAATTTGCTTTAGTTTTGAATTTTGGCATAATCTTAAGTTTGTTCTAACTTTCTCTTTAATTTTTTCTCTTTTGAAAAAAACAACAAGTTGTGCCCCCAAGCTATTTTCCAATTCATCTAAAATTAGGGGCTTTTTACTGGTCTGGAACAAAATCTTATCTGGTTTTATTCAGCCAGTTTGGGCACTTGGCCAAGGCATGGCACACATCTTGGTCTGCTCAACAGGCATCTTGGGCCCCCCGATGTGTTCCAGATGAGGCTTGCTGCCTTGCGAAAACAATTGACCTGATAGTCCCTTGATCTTGGAGCTTCCAGCTGCTTGGATTTGGCAGTGCTCTGCAGTCTGCAGGTAGCGTCACTGCAGATGATATAGGAGGTCTCCTTGGTGCTGTAACTTCCATTAAAGATGAACACTCTTGCGCAGGTGGACCATGGCTCACAATATTATGCCTATACTTAAATCTAAGAACAAGGCCTGTGGGTGTAAAACAGGGGCCGAAAAGGTTTGTACAGTACATTCCCTCTTTCTTTGATAAATGACCAGTGATTTTGTATAAGAACTGTATTAGGTTACAAATCTCTCAGGACAATACGATGCGAACCAGGCAGAGCTCTAGCCTTTCTGCCATCCTAGGCGAGATTGTGGACAGGTTGGGGGGAGTGGGGGAGGTTGACTCTCATGGATGCAACACATGCATTTTTATTTTTCCCCTTCGCCCCAGACAAATGGCGCGCTAGGCGACCGCCCTTCACGCCTATGCCTATAGAACCAGCCCTGACTCCAACCAATTCTGCAAAGCTACTCTGTAACTTTTAAGCATTCACAGTAAACAGTAACACACACTTGAACTATGTCTGTTCAACATTTAGCTCCACTCACCAATATCCCACAAGTAAACTGGATTTTTATTATCAGTCACTATAAAAAGAAGAATCAAACATTGCAGAGAGAAATTGTTCTAAGTCTTCAGTGTTTTAATGTAAATCTTTCACTGGAATGGTAACAGTCTTATACTTAGAATTTGTGCCATGCATGGAAAAGGCCAAAGCAATGACTATCAACACATTTTGAGTCCTTCCCATTTTATACATCAGGTTTCTGAATGCCCGTGTTGCTCAATCAGCCTCACAGACTGATGCCCAGATGCAGACTGCAGAATTATGGTCACTGTGGTGTTGCGTTACCACCATGTTAAATTGCAGATTATTAATTCAGTCTGTGTTTCCAGGGGTACTAGTTTATGCCAAGCAGGAGGTTTGTAATTGTATTGGAAAGACAAAGGCAGCAGCAGCAGCAGCAAGTCACTTCAATAAAAGAGCAAGCATTTCCACAGTCCGAATTTCAGAGCATCGTCCTAATCAAAAATCACTTCCTGTCTCTTTAATTCAACTTTGAAAGGGTTACCCATACATCAGACCAGGAAATGAGCAAATCTAACCAGGACACACAGTGTGCTTTTCAGCATAAGTAAAAAAGCAAGCACCATATGTTTTTGTTTTATTTAATAGGAAACTGTGTTTGCAATGACTGCCAAATTCATAACTCATGCAAGTCATAACAAAAATGATACACCTGCTTAGTTTGTCACTTCTAGGTAGAGGACAAAGTCCACATTTATTACTGCACACACTATACCTATACACTATACACACTACACACTATGGGCCCTATCTTGGCGATCTTGGCGCTTAGTCTAAGCGCATGGCGCTAAGTCCATTTAGGGCGTGTCCAAGTCCACTTTTGCTATTTTAACGGCGTGTTTTTTTGGCGCTAAGCACGGCGCATGGTGCAACTGGGCTGAACCTAGTCGCTTCATTAATTATAGGTGTGTCTTGGGCGTAACATTCAATAAACCAATCAAAATGTCATATCCCATTCCCTTTAAAAGCCTGCTTTTCCACCTTGGCGGATTGCTTATGATGGCGAAACAGACATGCTCGTGCGTGTTTAGTGTGATCAAGGAATAGGCTAAATGGAGTATGATCAATATTATTCGGACTAACCATTAGCCTATGAGTTCCCGGTAATTCCAGACAGGGCTGTTATTTTACAAAATATGTGCGGTTAAATTTCGTTAAAAGGACCTGCAACAGCTGAGCATAAGCTATCAATGACTTCAGTCTCACCTTAGAAAACGCCAAATTAGCCTGCTTGTTCAGCGAATTTCGTTTGATTATGCAATGAAAGTGTCAAACATCAAGTTCAAGCTTCATCCAAAGTTCATTAGGCTACCTGCATAGTAGGCTAATATTGATTAATAACATACATACCTGTTACGTATCTGTTACGGGACGAACCCAAGTGCAACGACCAGGAGACAGATTTCACAAAAGGGTATTTTTAATAAATTAAGTGTTGGGGTAGTCCCAACACTGTACAGGAAAGGCAACACAAGTATTACACAGGTTTTTTCGCCTGGAAGCCCGGGGCGGGCTGCTCCAAGCCGGAGCTGGACTGGAGGATCTGGAACTGTTCGTTCCAACCCGGAACTGGACTGGACAGGAACTGGACCGGGTGGTCCACACGGGAATCAGGTTCTGGAACGGAATGTTCCAAACCGGAACTGGACTGGACTGGAACTGGACCGGGAGGTCCACACGGGAATCAGGTTCGGGAACGGAATGTTCCAAACCGGAACTGGACTGGACTGGAACTGGACCGGGAGGTCCACACAGGGATCCGTGTCAGGAACGGAATGTTCCAAACCGGAACTGGACCTTGGACAGGTAGTTCGTACGACTCACGCCTGGACTGGACTGGAACTGGCAGGGGAGCGACTCACTACGGCAGGGCAGGAACTGGACCGGACTGACTGCACCGGTACAGAACAACAAAACAGAGGGGGGTTAGTGCAAGGGAAGGCACGGGAAAGACCGGGAGGTTCTCACGGAGGTGCAGGGCTTGGTAGACAGGTGACTGATGTAGCACAGCAGGACAGGGTGGTGTGGCGTAGCTGCGGTAGGTCCGGAAGGAGCTGACTGGTCTCCAGAGCTCCAGGAGCCGGCGCCGAAGAACTAGTTGGCTTCTTCGGTCGGACAGGAACAACTGGAGGGTAGCCAGGTAACAAGCCAACCCGGAGCCTACACGAGCTGGAGGTGGAGGTACCGCAACACACACAACGAAAACGGGGGGATACGAACACTGCCACGGGAGAATGGGTGCTGGGTTAGATGGAGGAGAAGGGAAACAGGTTAGCGACATCAAACGACAGGAAATTGTGCGGGAGGTAAACTACCAATCCGTAGTTTCGCGTAGAACTAATGCTGTACGGGAATAACATCCCACAACTAAGCGAATCGTTCACACTAGAAGACCAGATAACAAGACGAGCACTAACACCAAGTGACGATAGTTAACGAACTGGCGCCGACTGGCAGCCAGCCGAAAGACTATATAGTGAGGTTAATGACAGGACTAAATAAGGCACAGGTGTGAAAATAAACCGGGAGTGATTGCGAAACACCAGGTGAGGAAATGCATGCAACGAGGGGGAGGGAGTGAAAGGCGGAAGTAAGACAACACAACCAGACGAACAAGACAGGGAAGGACACGCCTAGTCCGCAGCAGCGGGGAAAACACGGACAAAGGGATCCAACATGACACGGAGGGAAAACAGGAAAACACGGAAAACGGACAGGAAGGGAGCGGAACATTACACATACCGTTGTTTTGCCTTAATGATGACACTAAATAGCCATACAATAAAGCTGTCAGGTTCGCAACCCATAAGTTCACGCATATTTCCCCTTGTTTAATAATGTCCTGTTTATGGAAATGTGACCAACCTGTTTTACTCGTAGCGTAATCCTTTAAAACAATCCACTTTCCCAGGAAGACCGTTAAACGTGCGACTTACAGCAGGGGAAACAGAACATGCAGCTCACGTGCAGAGAATGGCATTAAAATGAATTGTGAATTAATTGTGTAACTTGCTGCAAATTTGTTTTAGTTTCTAATTAGACGCTTAGTTCTCTTTAAAATCGTTTTGTTCAGTTAAGGAATAACGGGTGAAATCAGCTGGGTTTTAAACGGTGAGAGTATGGAAACCTGGTCACTGTAATTTAAAAAAATATGAAGGACGAAGAATAGCTAAGGTTACAATTTAGTTAACATGGTGACATCTCCGTTTTTTAACCATAGGCTATCGAAAAAAAACTTATGCACAGCGAATCCGCTGTAGCCTAGGCTATTTGAAAAACAATAAATGCAATATTCACTGGACAAGGTTTTGAACTTTTTTCAGTCACAAACCATTCTATTTACTTACAGGCTGTATTCACAGATAAACAGAGCTGTATTGTAATGACATCTGAAGCGCATTTTCAGAACTTAAATGTCCGTCTATTGCCGTGCGCGAGTTTTCCATTGAATGACAATTCACGCATTAGGTGCAAAGACAATTCGCGCATTAGGCTTGATAGCTATAGGTGTTATCAGCTCCTTTTTAATGGATAGCCATTGTCCCGTACCATCGCACATCGCCTGGATGTTGATGGAG
Organism: Synaphobranchus kaupii; assembly: GCA_029718625.1. NCBI lineage: Eukaryota > Metazoa > Chordata > Actinopteri > Anguilliformes > Synaphobranchidae > Synaphobranchus > Synaphobranchus kaupii. Next base: position 30,908,061 of record CM056390.1, on the reverse strand, counting down.
TGGGCTGAGAGCAATGTAATGTGGCATTGTTTCCCTTCGCTGATGGAAAGGTATGTGGACCTATGGAACCTTTTATTATTATGCATTTTTGATATAGCCTACACAATAATAATATTTCACATTATGATCTAGATATTTTAGTCATGCCTGTGCACGCCCCTGTGTGTAACAGACAGGAGGGTATGCGCGTTGTGCACACGCCTATGTAGACGCACTTATATGCGCCGTTAAAATAGCATGTAAACAACTGCGACATGACTTTAGACCAGGTTTGTGGTGGTTCTAGCGCAAGCGCTTTCTGCTGGCTCAAGATAGCAATATGCCAAAAAGAATCCTGGCCACTCCTCATCTTAAGACCAACACGCCCAGTTCACTAATGATGGCGCAAGAGTTACGCCGTCAACATGCTAGTTTGACGGCGTAAGCGTTAGGCGCTATTATGGACCTAGCGCCGGGTGTAAGATAGCAAAGACACTTGCGTTTGCGTTAGCGCCGCTTTGCGCCGGGTGTAAGATAGGGCCCTATACGTTTTCCAAAAAACAACTCTTCCACTGACTACTGGGGGGGGGGGGGGGGGGGGGGTTGAAACAATGTGAAAAGCCTGTCAAAGTCACTGATATCATAACACATGCATTACAGCTGTCATTATAACCTAGAGTAAAGTTTGGGGGAGATCAGGCAAATTATGTTTTTTTCAGCTGTTGGACGATGCACTCTGCAGGGACGTATGGCCACGTTATCTCCTGTGCTTTAAAAAATCATCCCCTTCACTGCAATTAACCCCTTTTCAGTCACCGTGCATTTCTTAATCCCTTAGATGTGTGACAGAACAGTGTTTCCTAATCGCATGTTCACAAACTGCTTAAGAAAGACCCCTCCACAGTGCTAACACGATAATGCATGTGACTAATGCATAAGGGAGGGAAGACTAGATCAGAGGCAACTGGCCTACAGATCAAATAACCAGCAGGCCTATCTCAAAACCCACCCACTCAGTCTACAATGCACACAATGTCCTAAGCTCCATGTGTACTTGGAAAAGAAAACAGGAATCTTAGTCAGAGCCAAGAGCGCTGAAGTGAGGGTAAGCGGCATTACGTTTATTTTGGGTCTTCTTTACCAGTAAGAGCGATTGAAGCCGTCCAGTATCTGATGTGATGCGGGAGCAGAGATAAGAAGGACACAGACCATACTCTCGTGGTATCTTTAGTGGCCATCTCCACAGCTACAAATGGGCCACTCTGAGAAACTCTTTACTCCCACGTCCTGCGATATCACTTCCCGTCACCCTTGTGAGCTGGGATTTACTGTAATGGGTATGCAAGGGATCTAGACTGAACAGCTTCCCTAAATTTCCTTGGGTGTTTATGGATTGTTTTCCGAAGCCAAAGTGGCAGCTGGGTCTAATGTGGGTGACAGGAGCACATGTGAGAGATCCATGGTGCATTCCTGTTTCCATGTTCACATGGACTCTCCATTAGTCTTTCAAAGGAGTCCACAAAAGATTTGACATTTTTCTATTTAATTAACGGCAGTGTTATTTAACCAGGAAAGAACTCATTTGCAGTGAACATATACATTTGCAATGTATGTCAAAGTAGGGAATACAAAGTGCTCAGGGAACACAAGAGATTATGCTGCCAGTCAAATTTTGGGGGGATGAATGGGTGGCCAGACGAAGAGAGCCCGTTTTTGTGGGAGTTTGACAGAGATAAGAGTATTAACACATCTACCCAACACTCCTGAAATGTGCCATGACCGCAGTAGGCCAGGACCTTGCTTAATATATTATCCAAAGGGATGCACCCTTTCTCCACTGAGATGAGTGGCCATAGTTACTCAGGATGGTATAGCTTCAGCTGTAAGGCGTGTTATTTCCCAATGCCTTGTTGCAAATAGCAACTGCTCTTGCTAACTGGGTACGGTCCTCTGGATGGTGGGTTGCAGGACATGCATGGTGGCGTGCAACTTCCTGGATTGACAGAGGATGTTGCAACAGGGAGACGATTCTTTTATCATGGGATGGGATGCCTTCTCTCATGTGATACCACAACCATGCATATAGAAGTTAAAATCCATTGTTTAAAGGAAGAGGAAAGCATGCCAGGACAACACAAATACAGAGTGGATATGAAGAGACGCATAATTCATCCAAGTATATTTGTATAATATCTTCCCTCAGAGAAGCAGGAGAAAAAATAAAATAGGCAGGAGTAAGGGAGGACAGTGATGGAAGAGATATTTCCTGTGTGTGGTGAGGACAAACGCTCCTGACCGCAACATGAACCTAAGGTCCTTCCATGGTTGAGGTCAACTTTCGACTTCAAAAGGCTCAGATTTACAGACATGGGCAGACAGCATAAGATGCACAGACACCCACATGCAAAAAAGCACACATGCACAGATGTATACAAACAATACTGATGTACACATGGACATACACTCATACATACGCATGTACACACAGCGCAATCATGCCTGCTCGCACACATGCATATTATACATACACAGCACATACACATATGTAGACACACACACAGTAAGTAGATGCACACATACATCAATACGCACAATATGAAGGTTGCTCAAGTGCTAGCCACGTGCTAGCCAGGTGCAGTTAACTTGTGTGGAAAAACTCTGCAGCGTATTTGCATAGTAGTCTGGCCATGGTAAGGGAATTCATTACATCTGAAAAAGACTTCAGACCACAGCCACCTGGACCCTGAAGCGTGGATAACAGCTCGGAGTACGAGCCATTTCGCACCCAAGGATGAAGCTAGGTGGGATGTCAGCTGGGGAAAGTATGACCACAGCTGACAGAGCTCCTGCTTAACATGCGCTAGACACACTGACACTAACATTTTGATGGCAGTGATTTATTCACAGAGCTCAAAGAAGTTAAGTTTTAGGCCATGTACTCTATTGCTGTGAGACTAGCAGAGAATGTATATGTAAAGTTAAAATAGTTTTTACATTTACTCCTTTTCTTTTCTGCCCTATGAAAGTTTAAAGTATGTTTGTGTGTGATTTCCCTCCAAAAACTTTCACTATGCTCGGTTATGGTGACAGACAAACATGAGTTTTCTTGCTAGGTAGCAGGTAGCAGAGATTTGAGCACTTACAGGTACAATGTGTCCAGCTCATAAAGCCTAATTCATGTTGTCAAAAAGAAACCTGCACAGCTGCTACCTAATGGATGCCTGCAGCTGGCGATGTCCACAGTACTCTGTGGGCTTTCATCCAAAAGGGTGTCAATACCTTCCTTGTGGACGCCCGTGGTTACAGGGACACATGAAGTATAAATGAGCTTTTAGACATCTTGGCTCTCAAGGAGGAGCTGACAGATGTGTGCCCTGTCAACACGGGGAGAATCGAGCCTGTCTGCAGAAGACATGGATCTTAGAATGAAGATCCATGTCTTCTTGCACAAAACTGGGTTTGTGTTGACAAGAGTTTTAAGCTGGCTCCTCCCCAGCCTGATGAATAATAGGGAGTAAGAACAGAAAAATCCATGCTGGTGGTGGAGATCAGACATGGACATCTGCTGGTTAATGTCCTACGACGGCTATGGGAGGAATCTGAATGCCGAGAGCACCAGGCTGGTTCATTTCATCTGAAAGTGTAAAAATGTTAATTTATAAAATATGGAAACATAAACAAAATATACTTAAAAGGGAAAATATTTTTCCAATTTGTTTAAGAACCCTCTTGGGACAAATTTTTGGCTCTGCAAAGAACACCCAACCCATTGATATGGAGGACATAAAGTAAATCTAGTCAGTGTAAATAGATAGCAAGACTAATGGCGGAGTGTGGGAGGGCGGGCACCCTGTTACTCCCACACCTGACCCATCACCTCACACAGAAGAAAAAGAGGGAGAGAGATTTAGATCACCTCACATGCTGTGTTAATCAGAGAGTGGTCCAGACACACAGACATTCAAAAGAGGGGTATAACCTAGAGAAGGGAAGAAATGAATAAGACTGGCCTTGCACATGTGTTTTGTTTGATCTCTTTTTTTCTACGTAGAGTCCAAATCTTTACCACAGCAAAGATTGCACTGAGCAGTGTCGCCAGAACCACAGTGTAACCACAGATATGGGCTACCTCATGAGTAAGAGTCAGGACATGAAGTACTTTTACTTTCTAAGCCTGGTCATCCCAGTTACTGGAGCTTTTCCAGGTAGGACTATGTTGAGCATGACATGAGCTGCTTGACCATGACTGTGTTTGACTGATGTTTATGTTGTCCACACGGCCAGTAGCCAATATTTTATTTGGTTGCCTACTTGGTTATTATTTTGACACTGTATTAACACACTTTGTAGTAAGATCTATGATAATGTTAATTAAGATTTATTTTTTAATTGGTATACTTTTTAACCTAATCGCAATGAAAAGAGGTACTGTCTCAACAACAGTATATTATGTAGTTATATATTTCACCAGATGAACGTTCATTAGGTTTTATTACTTGCAATAAACTTGACTGTTAAATCCAGTGGTTTGTGTCATTCTCATTACCTTTTTACTTCACTTAAGTCATTTTTGCACATTTCACACATTTGGCTTGATGGAGGCCTTTCTATTACTCGTGATGTGATCATAATAAGTCAACAATAGGCCAACTATTGAGACTTCTTAGTCTCGAAAGGGAGGAATTTGATTGAAACAGAAAGATTAAATAATTTACAGAAACCCAAATTCATAACTGCAAAATGAAAAAATAAATAAAAAAGAGCATAAAATATAGCTCATTATATGTGCTGTTTACTTTATTCAGCCTTTTTTACTCATCTTTATGACACAACATTGGACCCGGTTTGACTCCTCTCTGCATGGTGTTTGCATGTTCTCCCTGTGTATGTAAAAAAATAAAAAATGTTACAAATGTATCCTTGATTTTGTGTATATTTTTTGACCAAACAAAATTGCTCATTGGGTATGGAGAACATTTGATAAAAGCTGCATTGTGTATGTGTGTGTGTGTGTGTGTGAGTGAGTGAAAGAGAGAGAGTGAGTACTGGTAAAAAAAATTTTAATAAAAAACGAGCATGGATGAAAAGTATTCTGTCGCACAGCTTCCATGAAAAATCTAACCACATGGAGGGTCATATTTTCCAAAGCAAACCAACCCCCCACCACCACCCCCACCTTCCACATTGTTACTTCTCTCTTTGGCTGCTGTTTCCAGTTAAAATGAAAAGAAAGAAATTAAAGTCAAATGTACTGTAGCTTTGCTGGGAATGACTTGTGCCAAAGCCATAGTTTGGCCCCTATCAGTGTTTGTATATGTCTGTGTGTTGTGTGTGCCTGCGTGCATGTGTGTGTAGGGCATGTATTTGTTTTTGTGGGGTATAGTTGGGATGTAAGTGGGGAGTGAGTTCATGGGGTTTGCAGCCTTTTTCAGTGCAAGCCTTTGGAGCACTATTAATAGCTAATCACTGAACTACAACCCCACACACATGCTAATTAAAACCAAACAGCCCATTCTTAAAATGACTTTGTTTTTTCAAATGTTGCTGGTTAGTTTCCAGCAAGCATGAAAGGGCCTAGCTTTAGAGCTTCTGCCTTTATTAACTGCGTGTTAGAGGTGCTGATTTCTCCAGAAGCCTTGGACTAGTGTTACAGAAAAATCAAGATCTAATGCAAGAGGAACATTTGAAATGAATCCTTTTAATGATATGTATACAGCCAACACTACATCGGTTCTATCAGAACTAATGCCAGAAACATGTTTCTACTCTGTAACCTCAGTGGTTCTTTTGTTTGACTGTGTTGTTGTCATAATTGTTTTTCTTGCATGTTAAGCAACAGTTTTTTAAATGGCAAGAGATGAGTGAACACAGAGTAACAAACAGTTGATAAGGTGGGTTGGTATTGGCCATGGATCTCCAACGCTCATCCTGGACAGCCACAAGGTCAGCTGGTTTTTGTTGTTACTCAGCACTTAATTTGATCAATTATAGTAGGTGATTATACAACAACTAATCTCACCTGGTTTATTGGGTATAATTTGTCACTAATATTAATACAAAAACCAGCAATAGCAGACCCTCTGGTTTTTCTCGGGTTGGGGACCCCTGGCATAGGTGGTCTGAAGGATAGATGAGGAGGTAAACGATAAGGGGAAGTACTGTACAGGTGCACAGTCACTAAAAGCACTCATTATGAAAAAGTCTGGGTTCTATATGTTAGGTGTCGGTGGGGGAAGGACCCAAACGAAGGCAGGAGTATAAAAAACCGAAGTTTAATAAAGGGCAAGGCAGCAATCCGAGGTAAACAGGCTGGGTCAAAAACCGGGGAGACAGGGCAACGGTACAAAGCACAGTCCAAAGAGTGGTGAAGGAACAGGCAGGGGTCAAACCGGGAAGGCACAGCAAAGGTACAAAAGCAGGATCCAAAACCAGGGTCACGAGAACACAGGCAGGGGTCAAAACCGGTAAGGCAGAGGAACAAAAAGAAAACAAAACAGAAATAAAACAAAAACAGGTAACGGACGAGGGAAACAAAAAAACTAGAAAACAGATACTCGGATTAAACAGAACAACTCGGGCAGAATCTCAGGAAAAAACAGGCAACACAGAAGCAAAATATTTAGTACAAGGAACTCGCGAAGAACACTGAAATGACAAGGTATATATACACAGAGGGATACAGACATAATGGGAATCAGGTGTGTAGAAGTAGGGAGGGGAGATTGCTCACAGGGGAGAACAGTGAGGGTTAACAGGGACCAATAAAACAATGACAGGGGAAACGTAAGACACGGACTGGAATACACAGACACAATGATAACAAACGGCCTGGAGTTAGCAGGTAAACAAGTGCACAGCTCAGAGGGGAGGTACACGAAAGTGGACACGTACAGAGAATGCAAAATCACAGATCGATACAGGGACGAGGAGGGAAATGACAGCTGCAGATAGAAACTCAAGATGAATTAGTAATGTTAGTAGTGAACTCTAGAACCCTAATGTTAGTAGGTTAGCTGGTTAGTATTATATACATGTTAGTTTGTTAGCAGGTTAGTATTAAATCTAATCTAACAGTTAGTATGATTAGTACATTAGTATTATATACAAATACAAATAAAGCCAGAAGGAAGAAAACGAGATATACGAAATACAGAGGAAACCCGAATGTTCCCAAAATCACCCGAATAGTGCAATGACAAAGACAGGGGGTGGAATCTCAGAAACATGGAACGCGGACTGACAATCGCGAGGGAAAGAAAACAGGAAAAATAATAACAAATACAGAAATAAACAGACAGAATTACAGGATCCTAACACTATAGGTCCTAGACTCGCAGTCCTATTTTCACAGTATAAATTTTACCCAAGGTGGTCCTGTAATGTAATTTTTACTCATTATATGGCCAATTGCATAAAAAGAATCCCTGCCTTTTCACTCCAGCAACTGACCGTGTCCCGGAGAAATGGGAAATGGGAAAGGAGATATTAGCACTAAAATTAAACTGAACAAATTCAATTTATGGAGATGTGGGAACTTTAATCTCCCAATCTGTAAAAATTTATGGACATGGACGATTCATACAGTATTAAAGGGTAACAAAGCACGCTGGTTTAGCTAGACCCCGCCCCCTTTTGAAATTCGAAAAATGCTGTGATAAGGTAATAATATAGGGACTGAGCTCCAGGTATAGCCCGCCCTCACTCCAAAACTTCAGGGCGTAGCTGTACAGATTTCTATTTTGTCACCGGGAGGAATACGTCATGAAGTTTCTGGCCAATGACAGACTGGACGTGCAGTAGGCTACCTAACGTTTTACCACTAGAGACACTTTTGAGCCGGATTCTTTGGGTTTACGCTGACTACAGTAAATTGTCAAGATTTGGACCAGAATCAATCAGTAACACTTAGAAAAAAGCAAATGTATCAGTTCTCATCTAAAATAAATTGTCATGGTTTTGGACCCTGTTGTCCCATGCGGTCGTTTTCCTTGGTGGCCACGCGGGGGCGCTGCCCTGTTGGTGGATGCTTGCTCCGCCCTGCTGAGTTGGGGGAGTTTCTGTTTGGGCATTTGCACCTGTGCTTGTTACCTGAGAGACATATAAGCCTTCCGTTTCCTACGTTCGGGGCTTCGACATTGATAATTGTTAATTGTTTTGTATTGTGGTGTATGTTTGGCTGTGAGTGCTCGTACCATTTTGGCTACTCGCCCATTTTTAACGTCTCTTGGTGAGATAGGGCTTATTTCTTGCTGGCTTACTAGTGGATTATCTCGTAGAAGTTTGGGACTGTAAAATCTCTGCTCTAGTTTCGCCTGTGTGCGTTTTCCTCCGTGTATGGAGACTTGGGCGATGGTCGGAACTGTGTTCTGTTCGCCTCTCGGTGCATGTGGTCTCATAGGAGATCTGGCGTTTCGCTTCGGCTGGTTTGCTTAGCTTGTCGAAGTGTAGAGTAACTGTTCTTTGTTCCTTTTCGCCGGTTAATGGTTTTCTTATAGAGAGACCTGGCGTGTTAGCTTCTACTTATTTCCGGGTTACGGTAAGCCAGTTTGTAGCTTGGTACGGTTTTTTCCTGTTTAGTCTCCTTCTCGTGGACTACGTTCCCCGTTGTTGTGATTCAGGGTTTTATTTATATTGAGGCTTCGTGCTATTATATTTGCGTAGGTCTTTGTTACAGCAGTCCTGTTCGCCTTTTTACCTGCGAGACGATTGTTGTGAACTGTTGTTCTGTTTCGTTCTCCGGGTGTGTTGTCTCCTTATGTGGAGCTTGGGCGATGCTGTGGACGTGCTTGTGTTTGACTGCGTGTTTTTAATAATAGCCTCGGAACGTTAGCTCTCTGTTCCATTTCGCCTCGTTACCTTTTTTTTCCATTAGGCAGAGGCTAGGGCGGTTGTTTTATATTCTAGCTTGCGTTAGTCTGTGGATAGTAAGTTATGGGACGACGGTACTTCGTTGGCTCACCTGTAAAATGTTTCTCTCTCTTGGGAGATCGGGTGTTTACCCTCTTGGTTTTATTCATTGGACTGCGAGCCTTTTTATATCGCCAGGGAACGTTAAATCTCTGTTCCCGTTCGCCTCGTTACATTTCCCCTTATTGAGAGGCAGGGCTTGTATTTGTGTTTGCGTGTGACTGCGAGCTTCAATCTATGCCTTGGAACTTTAATTACCTGTTCCTTTGCCTCGTTTCATCTCCTGTCTGAGAGGTTAGGACGTGGCTCTGTTTTAAGCTTGGTCATTTTGCTGGTAAGGTTATGGGACTGCGGCTCTCCGTCGGCTCGCCTGTAAAATGTTTCTTCCTCCTGGGAGATCGGGCGTTTACCCTCCTTTAGGTTCCGCATATGACTATTAGTTCTAGCTTATGTAATTAGCCACTTAACATATCTGTTCTTTTGCCTCCTCTTATTAAATTATTTCATTCTTTATTTGTGTACTGTATTTATTTGTGCCTTTTCGCTACTCGCCCGTTTATTGTGTCTCGTTACCGAGACAGGGCGTGTATTATGTCTGGCTGTTCAGATTCCTGTCCTAGCGCTCTACCTTGCGTTGTGACAGTTAGCCGGTTAGTAGTGTCTGTAATGGTGTTCGTTGTCTTGTCTCCTCCCTTATCTGCGGGTATCCCGCCTTAGTGGCCTAAGGGCTTAATGATTCCCCTTGCTGCGTTTGGCTCCTCCCACCTCACACGTCACGCCCCATTACATAAATGGTTTTAATGGTTTGTTACCCTTTAAAATCACAGGAGTAATAAATACCCTTACAGGATGTCCTGGGGTAAAACTAGTCACGTACGAATAGGGATTATGTCTGAAGGAATTCACAAGAAATTGTTTGGGTCACCTCTGGTTACCAGTGCATTTGCTCCTCTCAGTAACACTGTATGCTAACATTTGTTGTCATTAAGAGTTATTCATCTCATCCAATTGCTGCCATCTCTCCTCTAGAGTGGGAGCTGGCTCAAAGTGTACAGAAGTAACTCCAGAGGAAAAAACTGAGGATTCAATATAGGGAGGGAAATTTCAAAAATATAAATGGGGATGCTTGGCAAAGCAGCCATGCCTTAAGTATTGGTAATCAAGCATTGCGCATGGTGCAAATGGTAGGGCACTAGAATTCAAACAAACCTAACAGAGATAATGGTTTTCAGTTTGCACATGCAAAAAGAAAGAGACACAAAGCTTATGTCATTGGTTCCTAAAACAATTGCAAATGATCACCAACAGGTTCCAATCAAAATACATTTTAAAACTGGAATGCTGGGCATTCTACACTGCCTCCAACGTCAGAACAGGAATATGGGTGTGGAGGGATTGAGGGGAAGGATTGATGAAAGAGTAAACTGTTATGCATACTTGTGTTTGTGGAGGGGGCAGGGGTGGGTCATGTCTTCATAGCATCCTGCCCTCCGCATAGCATAGAATTTTGTCTACACTTGCAGGGTTGTAATGCAATAGTACGTTTTGCTAACTAGTTTTAGTTTCACAGAAACTGGCAGCATTTGGCTTGCTTTATTATGACGCAAATCTCCTGTCAGACTTCATCTGAATCAGAGTGTTGTTTTATAAACATACACTGACAGAATCAGACGACCACAGTCGGAGACATAGGGAAAAGTCTAGCTAGTTGTGTGGAGGTGGACTCCAGCAGGTTTTTCACATATTATGTTACTCCACCTTTCGTTTATTTCTAAGAAACCCTATACTGTTTCCGCACTCCTTGAATTGCAATCGTCTCCTAGAAATTATAATTTTATACAAAGTGGCAGGGGGACACATTTATGAAGTAGCCTACTGCTAAGCATTATGTTTGCTTCTGTTGATGTTTTCACTCTCATTCTGTTTAAAAGTCTGAGATCATGCAGATTTACTGGTAATTTCTAAAAAGGCTGAAGATGCAAGAATTTCATTGTCATGCAAACAGTCCAGATCTGCTAAGTTGAACTTTGAGAATTGAGAGATGTTGGTCATGAAAATGTTGAAAAAATATCTGTCCCTCCAATATTCACATTCTTTTGAATTAAATGTTAAAGGCGTGATCATGGCGCACAAAATGGAACAAACTTAATATACAAGTCATTACAGGCATGTGTATTATAGAGGCTACCCATGGTTCAACAAACGAATCAGCTTCATATTCACTCACTTTCTTAACTTATAATAGGCTCTGAGCATGTCAAATTATGTGGGGTATGTGTTGCAAACACCATTAATTAAATAAACCTTTTTAATACTTTCTACTCCTTTTCTGATATGCAAAGATTTCTTGGAAAATATGTCTGTGTATGTTGTTGTTGTTGTTGTCCAATATCAATGTCTATTTTTTGTCATGTGATGATGCCGAATGATGTATTAGTTTTGGCAGTGAAATTTGAATGTCAGCTAGCTAGCTAATGAGGAAGCTAATAAAAATGCCTTATAAACACAAAAGTGGATCTCAGAAGAGAAAATAGAAAATGGACCAGCAGAAAAAGGTAGCCAAGTTGTCAAAGTTGGATGGTTTTTAAAAAAATCATTCACCAACCTGTGACTCAATTGAAGCAAAACATCTGTTGGACCACGACAGTAAGGATATATCAAAAACCTTCCCTGCTCAACTGCTGTCATCCAAGACCTGTTTTAGAGCCGAGATCGCTCAACACACCTACACCAAGCGGGGCACACATTTTCTAAATGAATATTACTGAAGAACTATGTGAGGCGCAGTATAGGACAGTATAGAAAAAGTGCTTTCAAGTTCAGTTGGGCCTCCGGTGTGTGTTTTTGATTTGCGTGAGTATGACCATGCTAAGCAGTAAGCCTTGGTCATAAAATTTAAATTAAAGGTGCACTCTGTAGGATTTTTAGCCTTGCTGTGGACCTGTGTTTACAATCATAGAAGTCTCCTCCTCCGTCTTCAACCCTGCCCAGTGCCCACTCAAGGTGATTGACTTCGGCCATCTAGCTACCTAATGTAGCTATCTGGATAGCTAGAGGTAATGTTACTTACAGGTCCAACAGACGTGTAGATTTTCATCCCCGTGCTAAACTTCAGCTTTTGCTATCTAGGAAAAGCAAATCCTAGGTTAATTGCTTCTTGCCAGCTGTCAGCCTGTCAGCTTGTTTAGCTTCACTGTACTTGCACTTCTTCACCTCAGCCATTGCAGTAGCTAGCTAGCTACAAACGCTCTGCTGAAACCTGATTCCACCCCACAGGCTCTTTAGCCACACCCACCCCTCCCCACACAGAAAAGAGTATCACGCCTAGTAACATTCCGAACACATTTTAGAATAATAAATGCAGGCAGAGGAGCACGGATTCGGCAAATGTGTGCAAAGACAGAGATTGCCAGTGCATGATAAATATCACTGATCATGGTTATTTTACAACATTTTCCATTTTCAAGCTCCGAAACTATTAGTACGATGGGTGTATTTAGTAAATAATCTTTTTGAGCTTGAAAATTGCTTACTATCAATAATAAATGGGTTTTAATGATCCCCACATTGCTTACTATTGATAATAAATGTTTTTTAATGATCCCCACATTGCAACTATCCTGAGGATTATGCGTTTTTCGTCATCTTGCTTTGCTGAAATTTCCATCTTAAATCAGCCTAAGATGGTCATGCTGATTTGAGCTGTGTTTTTGACACTTATTGCTGATTTTAGCAGGTCCACCAGCTGACCAGCCTATAGTCAGCTAGTCCACCAGTTTGGCCACCAGCTTACTCTACCAGCTTAACCAGCCACAGACCAGCTATGCAATGGCTGAGGTGCAAAAACACAGCTTTAACATTATTTTTATCCAAGCTGGTTTTAGCTGTAATTTTCAGCAGGGGGGTGTTGTACATTGGAGGATAATTGACTGTGCATGACCTCCTGTAGCTTTTGAGTAGAGATGTGTCAAGGAACATGTGGATTTTATTGTAAGGGGATTATTAGCTAGCTAGAATGGTTAAATGTGGAGTTTCTGGCTGTACAAATACTTGCTACCTAGCTAGCCGTCTAGCAAACTCATAGCATCGTGGTCGACTTGGGAAATCTGATGTTACCTATTACACTATTTTAGCTTCACATAGGGAATCTACGTATATTATATTTTTATAATGTGACTACATAAAGTTGTCCTCCTAAGAGACTGGTTCCAAACGGATCCAGCAACGTTAGCTAGATAACATAACTAGCCATCTATCTAATGTTTTTTTTTAGCATTGTGAGTTTGAGAAGTTGAATTCAATGGATGTGGAAAATTCTAGAATGTAGCTGACTAGCTAGCTAACTATGTGAATATGAAGTCCTCTGCCAAGTAATTAGGCAATAGGTTGGCGGTAGTCTTGACTTTTTGGATATGGCTTTTTGAAACTGACTACTCTTAACTTTATTACACTAATGGTATTCAAACTATTTTTAGAGAAAAATCAGTTGTTGAAATCGTTCTTCTATTGTAAAATTGTCTCTTGGAGCTTTATCACTCTCCTTTTTCTGTTGGTAAAGAAATGCTGATGTGCTGATATATCACAACTAAATTGTTTATGTACAGTACGAAACTGTTCTGTAAAAATTTGAGACATGTAAATTTACAGTGTGTATCAGGGTTCAAGGCTATTCATTAGTGCAGTTTCAGGACCGTGCAACAGCCCTGTTTATTTCTCTGCCCTCTGAATAAAAGCATCTGCTTAATTATTAGGACCCCCCAATTTCTAGACCATGCATATGCCCCTGGTTGAAATAATTCCTAAATTAACAAAGCATACATGTACATTTATTATGTGTGCTACTGAAATATATTTGCATAGAAAGCAAAATATGTTCTAGCTCACAGGTTGGGATTTAGCAACTTTAATTAAGAGACAAAATATGGCATTCTGTTAGGCATTGGCCTCTATATGGTTGAAAGCCAATAGATATACTTCTTTCTGTTCTTTTACATTACATTTATATTTAATCACACTTTATTCCTACAAATAAGTGCATGATTTAATGCATGGATTTAATGTTATTCTGATTAACCACATGTACACTTTTTTTTTTGCACACTTTTTATTAGACAGTCCAGATAAACTTCAGGACAACCTAACTAGGTAGTATGATAGACAAAGGCCCTTAGGACTACTGGAGGTCTCATTGAATTACCACATAAGTTTAGTCTGTGGAAATGAGAAAGGGTTCATGTAGGACTCATAAAGTGTGCAGTCAAGCCCTCATGCACATAAAAAATAAGAAATGAGGCAGCCTAAGCCCCTGGAATTTTGCAGGGTCACCTGCATTTGAAATGCCTAAGTGTGTGCATTGGGACAAGGCCTCAGAACCAACCTCTGTTTGAGTTTCGTTGTGCAACATTGTAATCATGTTCATTTAAACATGTATCCAAAACTAAATTCCTACTCTATGCTTTTGATGAATCACTGAGTATAATCAAGTGGTATTATATCCTGTAATCAAATATTAATCATGTTGTTTTGTTCAATAGTTTTTTTTTAAATTAAATAATGGCAAATGTTGCCTTTAGCTGATGTTTAGTATATTATGTTATGCATCTGTTCATAATTCAGTTTATAAAAAATTTCCTGGGTGGATAAAGTGACGGACAACAGCTATACTATATCTAATATCTTTCAAACTACATTGTGATGCCCCCTAAGAATGCCCTTCAGGAGAAACTGACTTGAAATATAGGGAGGCGGGGTTTTAAATGTTTTATCACAATGCTTTATGTCTGCAACTAAACCGTGAGAAGCAGATAAACGGAAGAAATCACCACCCTTCGTCTGCACTTAGAGAAGGCACTCAACAGCTCTACATGTTATGACATCAGGCTTATTAAAGGCGTCGGCTTTTATCTTGGTGCATTCCGCCTGTCTATGAATGCCACGCACAGGAGGAGGGAGGCTTAGTGGCAGTGGGGTTGAGTAGGGGTAGGGGAATGGTAGGTCAGGGCACTCAGTTGTCATTGTTGGTGTCGTTGTGTTTGTGTGTGTGTGTGGAGTGATACATAGTGGGATAGGGAGTGAGATGTGTTCTCACAGAAGCAAAGTTGTCACTCCTGCAGAGTGGGCTGCACTTTTCTTAAAGCGAGGCATTCCAGAAGGAGGAGCGTTCGAGTCTGCTCTCAAATCATCTTAAATCACCCTACAACTGACCCCACAACCTCTTTCCCTCCCAACTGTACACAGTGTCTGAAATTCCTATGTGTTATGAGACAATGGATATGATTTATGAGTTAATTTGTGATTCTTTAGGAAATTATGTGAAATGAAACACACGCACACAGCGTCTCTAAGACACGTATTGCTAGGCAACTGAAAATTGGATTAAAGAGGAAGGGCCTATTGCATTTATTAAGATTAAGAGTTTAACATTAAGAGTCTAACTGAATTTTTATGAAGCCATCACTATCACCATGATTGACCAGTCCTTGGTCAAATTCTCTGGCCGTTACTTTTATTTCACAAGGTTCAAAATTACCTCATTGAGACTACTATGTATCAGCATTGGCCAAATGACTGTGTTATTTTGTAGTGAACTCTGTAACCTCCAAAGAAATAGAGCCATGTGTCAGCAGTATTTATTTTGCAGCACAATTTATTTTGACCCACACTGAAATTGGAGGCAGGATAGCAGTGCAGTGTCGTGATTTGCACTCAAGGTCCACAGCCTTCTGGTTCACATTTAAACAGAGGTCTTTAAGTTCTTAATTGGAACAACTGATTTAATCAGAACTGCACCTCCTCTTTGGCATTCAGTTTATAGCCATATGAGAAGTGCAGCTATAATTCCGATGATTCAAACCAGACCCTAATTCTTACCAGTTCTTGTGTTCCTCTTTTTATTTTGATTGTTTTAATCTTAATTTTAGTTTTTTTTAAAGCACCCTGGGGTGATCACTGAAGCACTCTTATTGCATGGTATTGTATTCTGCTCTATTCTAGGGATCTTTCCATCAGTCAGCTGCCAGGTGAATGGTATCCCTGACAATCGTCAGACCCGGTGGTCTCCAGCTGAGGTACCCTGTCACACATTGTATATATTACTGCTTGTTTTGGAGCTTTTGACATTATTACCCTTATAAATAGTGCTGGAAAAAAATCCATGTGAAACAGAATTACTGCGTCAACATTTAGACAACACGTCTGTGCCAAGGGCAGACCGTGGTTCAGCGGTGGTTGTTTTCAATCCATTGTTGGCACATTATTAAAAGTACACACACACACACACAGTTGAAAGTATAACAAGTTTACTCCCCTATGAGCCTTGGGTTGGATGCACAGTAGTGGAGCCAATTCTTGTTAGATTCCCTTGCTATGATGTCATGGGAGGCCTTTCTTTTAAGGGCATTGGTGGGGTACCATTACCGCCCAATGACGTGCACTCAAGAGCTGTTCCATGCTCTATAAATAGCCATAAGTCTGCAGTCCCGTGAAATAGCAGTTTCCTTGACAAATGGCGAATGCTTTTGATGCAGGCAAATGAGCGAGCAGGCCAGCTAAAAATGGACTTAGTAGTGGGACTCCGCTTGGTCGTCCGTCACACATGAGAGGCTTGCATAACAGGAACAAAAAAGCCACATATTGTTTCTGACCCCAATCCCTCGGTTACCCTGAACAAGGCTCCTGCAACTATGTGTTAAAAACAAACCTCATTACTAACAGAACAACCCATAACTGGAACTGTAAATCTTGACAAGACAAATTACTATTCCAGTCCCTTTTTTCATAATTTAATGATCATAGCATCAAGATGTTTGTGAAATACTTTATCATTTTGACCTATGGCAGTGGTTCCAAAACTATGGGTCTATGAGAGCGGGTGGGGATTGGTCACGAGATGCTCATCATACAAATTATACATGAAAGCACGTCTTAAACCCATTCCCATTCGTCACCCTAAACAAGACATTGGCGAGAGTCAGACACATTCTTGTTTTTTTTAGTTTTTTAAAATTTTATTTTTTATTTTTACTTATGTTCAAAAAACTATTTCATTTCCATATTTGAACACATTGTAGGCTACGAAAAATGTCCTTAAGCGGGTCCCGAGCTTGAAAAGTTAGGAGGCCCTTACCCTTGGTCACGTCGTTCATGGCAGGCCTCCTAAGTGTGCCTGCCGTTCGTTTTCTTCCATCATGGCTGACAAGTATGCAGACATTAAGCAGAGCCTTAAAACACAGACCCCCATCTCCCTTTTCGCCTCTCCCTGGCTCATTCCACACCCCTGAGACCAGCCAAGCCACTCTCTACTTCATTATCCCCGCTTGTGCGCTGTTTGAAATCAAAGACAGCTTTGGAGGCAAGCGAGCTGAGCTGGGGGCATGGGCAGAATTCATAAGGGAGGGAGAGGAAAGAAAAGACAGAAAATAAACCCAGGAATACTTTTTATTAAAGGTTTTTCACATTTGGGGAGAAGGGAGGGAGGGGAGTTGAAACAGAGATTTTTCGCTCTTACTCCTGAAGTTCTCCCTGTCCTACTAGTCCTATCGACACATGTTAATCAAGGAAAATGGATTAATACACAATATATACAGATCCTTTCCAAAAAATTTGAATATCATGGAAAAGTTGTTTTTTTTTCCATAATTCCATTCAAAAAGTGAAACTTTCATAGATTATAGATTCATTACACACAAAGTGAAATATTTCTAGCCTCTATTTGTTTCATTTTTCATAATTTTGGCTTACAGCTCCAGAAAACCCCCAAAACAGTATTTCAAGAAATTAGAATAGTGTGTCGAAAATCAGCATTTACTTCAGTTATTTCAGAGAATTAATGTTTTAGACTGAGTGTTACACTCTGTACGTGGTGGTTTTTGAAGCACTGACTCCAGCCTCAGTCCACTCCCTCTGCATCTCCGCCAAATTTTGGAATCGTCTTTGCTTGACAATCCGTTGAAGCCTACGGTCTCTTTTGCTTGTGCACCTTCTCCTGCCACATTTTTCCCTTCCACTAAACTTTCTATTGATATGCTTGGACACTGCACTCTGTGAACAGCCAGCCTCCTTAGCGATGACCTTTTGTGGCTTACCCATCTTCTGGAGGGTGTCAATGATGGTCTTCTGGCCAATTGTCAAGTCTGCAGTCTTCCCCATACTGAACCAAACTGAGATATCTGTCCAATTTAACGACACACCTGTAGAAAAACTTTGTAGGTGTTTTGAGTAAATTAGATGATTAGAGTGTGACACTCAGTCTAAAACATTCATTCTCTGAAATAACTGACGTAAATGCTGATTTTCGACACACTATTCTAATTTCTTGAAATACTGTTTTGGGGGTTTTCTGGAGCTGTAAGCCAAAATTATGAAAAATGAAACAAATAAAGGCTAGAAATATTTCACTTTGTGTGTAATGAATCTATAATCTATGAAAGTTTCACTTTTTGAATGGAATTATGGGGAAAAAAAAAACTTTTCCATGATATTCTAATTTTTTGGAAAGGATCTGTATATACAGTCAAGCCGGAAAGTCTCCCCACCCCTTTCACCTTCTCCACGTTTTATTGGACATTTTTGCCCATTCCTCTTGGCATATCCTTGCAAGCTCCATCAGGTTGGATGGGGAGCGTCGGTACACAGCCATTTTCAGCTCTTTCCACAGATGTTCAATTGGATTCAGGTCTGGGCTCTGGCTGGGCCACTCAAGGACATGCACAGACTTTCTCCGAAGTCACTCCTTTGTTCTCTTGGCTGTGTGCTTCGGGTTGTTGTCATGTTGGAAGGTAAACCTTCGCCCCAGTCTGAGGTCCAGAGCGCTCTGGAGCAGGTTTTCTTCAAGGATCTCGGTGTACTTAACTGCATTCATCTTTCCCTCTATCAGGACTAGTCGCCCCGTTCCCGCTGCTGAAAAACATCCCCACATCATGATGCTGCCACCGCCATGCTTCACTGTAGGGATGGTATTAGCCAGGTGATGAGCGGTGCCTGGTTTCCTCCAGATGTGACGCTTGGTATTCAGGCCAAAAAGTTCCATTTTGGTTTCATCAGACCAGAGAACCTTGATTCTCATGGTTTGAGAGTCCTCTAGGTGCCTTTTGGCAAAGTCCAAGCGGGCTGTGATGTGCCTTTTACTAAGGAGGGGCTTCCATCTGGCCACTACCATAAAGGCCTGATTGGTGGAGTGCTGCCTGGATGGTTGATCTTCTGAAAGGTTCTCCCATCTCCACAAGGATACGCTGGAGCTCTGTCAGAGTGACCGTCGGGTTCCTGCTCACCTCCCTGGCCAAGGCCCGTCTTCCCCGATTGCTCAGTTTGGCCGGGCGGCCAGGTCTAGGAAGATTCTTGGTGGTTCCAAACTTCTTCCATTTACGAATGATGGTGGCCACTGTGCTCTTTGGGACCTGTAAAGCTGCAGAGATTTTTCCGTACCCTTCTCCAGATCTATGCCTTGACACAATCCTGTTTCTGAGGTCTGCAGATAATTCCTTTGACCCCATGGCTTGGAGTTTGCTCTGACATGCACTGTCAACTGTGGGACCTTATATAGGCAGGTGTTGGCAATCCCCAATCATGTCCAATCAATTGAATTTATCACAGGTGGACTCCCATTAAGTTGTAGAAACATCTCAAGCAGTATCAGTGGAAACAAAATGCACCTCAGCTCACTTTTGGGTGTCATATCAAAGGGTGTGCACACTTGTGTACATATGATATTTTACATTTAGATTTTTTATAAATTAGCACAAATGTCTAAAAACCTGTTTTCACTTTGTCATTATTGGCTATTTTGTGTAGAATTTTGAGACAAAAAATTAACTCAATCTATTGTAGAATATGTCTGTAACGTAATAAAACGTGGAGAAGGTGAAAGGGGTGGGGAGATTTTCCGGCTTGACTGTATATACTGTATATATATATATATACAAGCCCCAATTCCAAAAAAGTTTGGACAGTATGTAAAATGCACATAAAAGCAGAAAGCAGTGATTTGTAAATTCGCTTTAACATACTGTATATTTAATTGTAAACAGTACAAAGAAAATACTAATTTTCCTATTGAACTCTATGGAAAAATAAGTCAGGAGAAACAACCCTTCAAGTGATCCATCCATATCTACTGCATATCTGGCAGCAGAGTGATGGTTTGAGGCTCGTTTGATACCGCAGACCCTTGATGATTTACAGCCATTTAGCCAACCATGGACTCCATACTATTCCCGTGTAATTTACAGCTTAATCTAGTCCCACCCCCTAATTCCCAGAGATCCATTCAAATGCAGAGAGGTTATAGTATCCAGTCCCACCAGGATCTCGCAGAGTTTTTTTGTATGCATAAAATGAATGAATGAAAAAATGCATAAAATGAATAAAGTGTAAAAATGGCCAATATGTGTTGTTTTTTCCTTATTACTGTGGGAGAGTGCAATCATCCAATCCACCAAGCAACTCAAAACGAGAGTGAATACCAACAGAAGAACATTGCAGGGGATTTTGGCACATTTTTTTGGGCCGCTACCCACACGGTTAGCTGTGTTGCTCATTCCACGAATGCATGATCCTTACAAGTTGTACCTCGTTGTAAAGGTGACTAATCAGGCTTTCCAGCGAAATAAAATACAATACCAATTGGTATTATTAAAGGGGAGGAATAATCGACCAAAATAATGTTTCCGAACTTTTTTTGAGGAGTTTATATCCATTAATATCAATAACACTGGACCAACCAAGATACTCTTACAGTAAAAGGCCAGAAGCTTGAGTGAAACATGACTGTGGTCTCTGACTGTAATTAGAAACCCACAATGTATGGCTAAACAAATAAACATCACTAATATGTTATTGAAATATATGAACAAATCTTGTGGCATTATGAATGCATATAATTGTCTGTGATGCATAAGGCAGCGAGTGTTGATCAACATTTTCATGGACAATTGATTCCCAGAAAAAAACACCCCACCTGTTTATCTTCTTACTGAAAAATTTAATTAATGCACATTGTGTTTAGATTGAATACAGATATTTGTCTGTAACTGGTCTCAGTGCTGACTAAAGTTTGAATATTTGCTTGCAGATGCAGGAAGCTGCCCTTGTGGCTTTTTCACCAGCAATGTTAACAAGAAGCACTCCACATAAAAGCCCATTGGAAAGGAAGAACAAGGTTATTTTTCCTTCATAAGAGGCTTTGGCTTATTTTTGGCCAGAGTTCACACGGTAGTGTTTGAAGCCATTTACAGTAAATGAACAAGTTGTGTTACTGGGAATTAGATCCTTTAGACTTTGTTGTAGTGGGATAGGTTTCACGGTTAGGACATCAATCAGAGTGTTCTGTCTGCATGTGTACTGACTGCGTCAACCGCATGTCAGACTTAGTGAGAAGATGTGTTAATGTGGCGTCTCCTCACAGTAGTTAATCCTCATGCAGAGTAAGCAAACGTAATAAATGCCTTGAACTACTGGCACATTGTTAAACAGTATGCATTCTGTGTGTGTTGTGTGTGTTGTGTGTGTGTGTGTGTGTGTGTGTCTGTGGGGGGGAGGGGGGGGGGGGCGGGGACTGCTAATATACCATAGTGATGTGTATATGCTTAACCAGTGACAACTGACATAGTTTTCAACTCATCAAATGTAAAAAGAATATATAGAAATACTAAGTAACCAGTCACGTATTCATGAGGCAGAGGAAAGAGTGTATTTTAAGCCCACCAATGACTCTTCTTATGAAAATTATGTTTTCCTTGGAAGCCTCCCAACACAGATAGGGACCAGGACCAGCCACATTCAGATTCTACGGTTTTCAAATAGTGCCCCCAAGTATGGCTGCCAGCAGTTCCACTAGTGCCTATGTATCCTCGAAAAATCTCCTCAGACCCCTGACAGCTGGATCTTGATGTTTGATCTTGCCTCTTAACTCCAGCTCCAATATAAAATTCAAACCATACTTGCTGAGTCAGCAGACCACCTTTCTCCTCTCATTGTTGTTAGAATGAGTGGATGGCTACCCATCACCTGAAGCTCAACCTTGACAAGACAGAGCTCCTCTTCATGCTGTACAAGACCTCCCCACTACATGACCTCTCCATCACCGTTGATGGGACCGTGGTGGCTGCCTCCCGCTCTGCAAGGAACCTGGGGGTGGTCCTGGACGACCGGCTGGACTTCAAAGAGCACATCAGGGCGACGGCACGGTCCTGCAGGTTCCTCCTGTACAACATCAGGAGGATTCGACCGTACCTGACCACCTACTCCACCCAGCTTCTTGTCCAGACCATGGTCACCTCACGCCTGGACTACTGCAACTCCCTGCTCGCTAGCCTACCGGCCTGCGCCATTCTGCCTCTTCAACTCATCCAAAATGCAGCTGCCCGGCTTGTGTTCAACCTCCCGAAATTTTCCCATGTAACCCCCCTGCTGAGGTCTCTCCACTGGCTGCCAGTTGCAGCCAGGATCAGGTTCAAAGTTCTGACCCTGGCATACACTGCAGCCAATAGGACAGGCCCCGCCTACCTGCAGGACTTAATCCAGAACTATGTTCCTGCTCGACCACTTCGCTCTTCTACAGCAGGGCGACTGGCACTTCCCCCCCTCCGTGTGAAAGGCTCTCGCTTGTTCCGACTGCGGAGTTTTTCCACATTAGCTCCTCAGTGGTGGAATGAACTTCCCATTCCCCTACGTTCTACTCCAACCCTGCCTGCATTCCGTCGAGGCCTGAAGACACACCTCTTCAGACTCCACCTTGACTGATATCCTCCCCTAGGAATATCAGTTCCCTGTTTACTAGTTCCCTGTGTTTTCCTGTCTGTTTATTATAGTTTATACTAGTATTTGGAATGGAAGTGTGGTGTTGCTGATTTGCCCACAGCTTACTGTGAACTACAGTCGACGTTCATTGCTAGGGATAGCTGCTACATTATGCGAAGGATGTGCTTTGCCTTGTCTGTTCTGTAGATCTTGATGATGTATCTGTACGCACTTACTGTACGTCGCTTTGGATAAAAGCGTCTGCTAAATAAATGTAATGTAATGTAATGTAATGAATGGTTCATATATGGTTTCATATATTATCATTTAACACTTTAAAATTGTATTTAGATTATGAATTCTGAATCAAAATATTGTTGGTACAAGTTTGTTAGGAAATTGCCTAATTTTTTGAAATTGTATCAAGTGACTGATTATGAAGGAATTATAAATGATACAAACAAATGGCGACTATGTATTACAATCTAGTACACCTCACATGTAGGAAAAGGTCTGGTTCATGTGGACTGCATCACCCTGAAAGCCTAGCTTCTTGTGTATAAAGTCTCGGGAATCAAGGTTATGGGTGTTCTGATCTTTCCCAGCTGGTCGGAATCATTCTCTTTTTCTTTCATTTTTTAATATTACCCTGCGGTTCATCCTGCATTGCCAGGAGAGCTGTGTGTAATTCTTCCCCAGGCTATGAAGGGCAGGATTAGCTGTTTAAGAGCCTTGGCATGTAGGAGGCATCTGCTTGGCATGTGTAGCCTCAGCATTACGATGTTTGGAATCAGTGATGCTCCCCTATTAATTTCACATTCATGTGGCACTCTTTCAGGATTGTGATCAAGGGTAGGTAAAAACTGTGACAGTGACGGCACTGTCAATGGGATGTACAGTAGGTTACCACCTGTCCCATAGTCTGACAGAGCAAACATCTGAACTTTGTGATTCAAGCGTGTGTGGCTGGACACTCTGGATAAGATGACTTACACAACTTCTTAGCATTTTTTGTTTACATTTATCCATTTATACATACTGGATATATACTGAAGCAATTCAGGTTAAGTATCTTGCTCAAGGGTACAACGGCAGTGCCCTACCTGGGAACCGAACCAGTCCGGTTCCTTAACCATTATACTATACTGCCGTCCTTTACTCAGGAATGTGCCGTTCTCACTGCCCCATGTGTCAACCTGGAGTCAGCATCAATACCCTGTTCATCAGGTGTTCATATTTGTCTGTCTGACTGCAAGTGATGATTTATGAATATTTATATATTTTTAGAGCAGTGGTTCCCAACCTCTGTCCTGGAGTACCCCTGCATGTGCTGGTTTTCGTTCCAACCACAATTGCAATCCCAGTTATGGCAAGCTGTTAATTTTCCTTAATTAGGTGCTTTTTATGTTTAGAGGGATAATTCACCCTCCTAAGCCACATTATGTCAGAAATAGCTATGCATGCAATGAAGAATAAAAGTCCCATGTTCACAGTGTGCTTATTGTGCTACGTTGCAAACAATAAAAAGAGGTAACAATATTCAGATTGATTGATTCATCTCAGTCTAAACTGAGATTAGACTGTCAGATTAGACTGAGCTGAATCAATAGGCTCCTAATTAGCTTTTGAACACGTGTTTAAGTTCTCTCATCATTTTTTCCCTTAAACATACGTATGAACACAATGCAGGTTTGGCTCGTTGTCATTTGCATTGTCTTTGAATTCTTCATTATCTACCAAATGGTTAGTTTTAGTGGCTATGTGTCCATACTTTCACAAATTATGATATTATTGATTCATCTCAGCTTTTATTTTGATCAGTTAGTTTCTGTTACCTCTTTTTATGTAATTGTTTTTTAATATTGCACAATAAGCACAATGTGAACATGGGACTTTTATTCTTCATGGAATGGATAGCTATTTCTGACGTAACATGGCTTAAGAGGGTAAATGATCCCTCTAAACATGAAAAGAACTTATTTAAGAAAAACCAACAGCTTGTTATCATTCTGGGATTGCAATTATGGTTGGAACGAAAACCAGCATACACAGTGGTACCCCAGAACCACTGTTTTAGAGCATGGATCATCCCCTGACTGACTGGCTGCACATTTTTGCATGTTAATAGAAAGTAATAAAAGTTAATAGAAATTATAACTACAGAACACTTGGCCATATTATCTAAAATAATTTTAAAAAGACTTTTTAAAAAAGTATTTTAAAAAAGTATTAAACATTGGCTTACTTTTGACGCCAGTCCACATTGTGCTGTTCAACACAAACACAGAACACCTGTGTCTGTACAGCAACCAGTAAATTGGCACAATACACACAATGGCTCAATATTTAGAGCTCTATTTTCCGGCTAGCGCATGGCGCGTGGCGAGCCGTCATAGTCAATGGCATAGCGCATGGCACATGGCGTGGCTACTGAATTTTGTCCACCTTATACTGAAATAGCTTGTGCAGAAACCAGCTAAACAACCGTTAACAAATTATCCCACCTTGCGACATTATGCATTGATATTATGATCAAACATTTACACTAATCAAGCACTAAAAAAGTGCAGTTGGACAACGTTACTTGTGAATAAAAGAAAATTAGGAATATGAGTTAATCCATCTGTCCATGCTTGGCAAGGGTGTATGTATTTATTACCATTGATCACTACAACGATACAACTCAATCGATTTAACTAAAATTAATTTTCAAAACATTGTCAAAGTCATGTACGGCAATAACTCATTATTTAAATGCCATCCACTAAAATAGCAGGATTTATACATTCATTAAATGGTTTTTCACTGGCAACATTGCTGCCAGTCATTTCACCGTTTTCTTATGAAATGCATTAAAGACCTATGGGAAAGACCCGAAATTAGCAACTCGCCACGCACGGCGATTCAAACGGGCTCAGGAGCCTGAAAATGCACCGGCCGGAAAATAGAGCACTAAATAATTACAATGACCACAATATTTCTGAAGATGTATACAACAGACAAGGTTTATTGTGTCTGAAAATCAAAAATATCTAATCTGCAAAAAAAATTTATATACACGAATACAGCTTAAAGCACAACTGAACTGTGTTAGAACTTTGGGTTGTGTAGTTACCTGGCCATGATATGAGTCCAAATGGCGGCGAGATACTTTCATTAGTTGCTCTGTGCTCCCCTGGGGTGATAATCCAGAATAGGGTATTTGTCACTCTCCAATCACTTCTATAGCGCAGCTAAAAATTAAAAAAAACACTTCTAGCACATATATGAA
Organism: Synaphobranchus kaupii; assembly: GCA_029718625.1. NCBI lineage: Eukaryota > Metazoa > Chordata > Actinopteri > Anguilliformes > Synaphobranchidae > Synaphobranchus > Synaphobranchus kaupii. Next base: position 30,882,170 of record CM056390.1, on the reverse strand, counting down.
CGTGAACGAAGCAGATTCTGTCAATACAAACAATAACCAGTCCTCTTATGTATTTTTTTTCATGTAATTTAAATTATTTATAAAAGTAATATTTTCTTCAATGTTGTTAGCAAGCTACCAGAAAAGACTAGCAAAATGTCGGCAGGTCAGTTTGTCTACTATTGGCATGGCAGGTATGCCATCTGCCAAGTTACGGCTTGGCGGGGCATGGCCCATACCCATACAGCACAGAGAGTTTGGCACTTTTCAGGGTTTCCTACAGAAGTAACCACAATTACCATAGACCAGGGGTGTCCAATCTTATCCGGAAAGGGCCGGTGTGGGTGCAGGTTTTTGTTTTAGCCCAGCACTACAACACCTGATTCAACTAATTAACTAATCGTGCTCTTCAATCAAGACCTTGATAAGTAGAATCAGGTGTCATACTGCTGGGCTAGAACAAAAGCCTGCACCCACACCGGCCCTTTCCGGATAAGATTGGACACCCCTGCCATAGACTCTCAGCCCTTAAAAACATTAACTTCTGTATGTTCTGACCTCATGTAACCACACAGCATTCAGATACAACTTCACACATCCACACAATAAAGCCCCAAACTTGGGTTATTTTGCCATTTTTCTCCTTCTTCTTCTTCCTATTTTTCCTGCCAAACTGCCTGCCTCCGTCGCGATGTTATCCAATGGGGAGAATTATTCTTTGAGGGTATGGTCCGTATACCTGCTCCTCAAGCTTATCGCCCAATAATAACGCTTCATACTAATGTTTTTTAATGTCAATATAGCTAATGGCTTCACTCTTTCCAAGAAGCTACTGCGGCCTAATGGTCAGAGTTGCAGTCTCTGACACAGAGGATTGTGGGTTTGAGCCCAGCAGGGCACATGCTTATTTTCCACAAAAACAATGTGCAACTGTTAAGTACTTTTCATTTATTACACTGTTATTATTTTCACATTAACACATTAACGTATTTGTATTGCAAAGGCAAAAGAGGTTTCCAATATTAACTGTTCAATGTTTCACTTGTACTATATCACACCCTCCCCAAACCGGACGCTCGCTATTGTCTGGTTTGGGGAGGGTGTTACGCTCTGCTCTTGCGGTCATGACTGACTGAAGTCCGAACCTCAACGTACCCTTGCCTCGGCCAACATTTCTTTATTCATTAATTTCTTCACTTCAGCTCTGTTCACTTTATCCTTTTCACACATAACACAATGTCACCACAAAATGAACTACGAGGAAAATTACGAATTTACGATAATACATTAAGAATTGACGATAGCCTACTATAAGCTGCAATCCCTCAAAACATCGTATTTATAAACCTCCACTTCCCTAAACATATGTGATTCATGGTTAGTCACTTTAAAAAAATTACTATAGCCTCCGAACATTGCTCTAGTCTACGGTACTCTGCAGACAATGTATCTTACTGCAAACACTTTTAATTCTAATTATAATCAGAAGAATGATCTCTGGTCGGCTACTTTCTTAGTAGTATCTATTGTTTTCTTGCTGGCTAAGATTCCGGGGAAATATGCGTTGTCCAATTAACCTTGTTAGCCAACGTTAGTTTTGCCAGAGAAACGTCAGTCAGCTGCTAGTCAGGAAGCAGGTACAAGCTAGGCTACTACGAAGCGAATCAACATGCCTTACATCCATTGCACTACAGAAAACTAAACTAAACCTAGCTACATGGTCCGGTACCAAAAGATTTCCCGCAGACAACGTTAGACTACACTACCGGGAGAAAAAAAACGCGAAGGTATTATGCTGTGCTTATGAAGTTCGGCAGCTCGTAGCCCAGACATGGAAGCTTGAAGTTACGCATCCGACAAGCCAGTGTTGAATAGCCTAAGGTTATTTCTATAGAATACTAATACGCCTATTTTACAACTGTATTTCCATATTTTAGGCTGTATGTATTTCTTTCAGATACAATGTGTTTGCGTCTAGCCTATTGTGCATGCATGTCTCCATATAGACTTGGTTAATTAATTTACATGCTTCTTCATGATCAGGTTCAGGTGGTGCTGTTCATTGTATTTCATTAGACATTAAATACAGCTCATCTACAAACTCTTTTAATGTAATTGTGGGCTATCGCTAATAGGAGAAATGTTATCATTCTTGTCAGTAGAGGGCGTTATGGTTACGCGAATGTCTGCATGCATTTATTTGGAATGCATGTACTATTCTGTACGCATGTCTCTCTCGATGTCATTATCTTCATGCATTGTTCATCATTAGTTAGCTACCAAAAATAAGTGATATCTGAACAAAAACATCTCAGATGTAAAAAAAAAAAAGCCAAGTTACTCATGCATAGCCTACAGAGCGCTGTCTATAAGTCCTTAAGTCCAACTTGCAAAAACTAGGCCTGCCTTTAAAAGTATTGATATCAAAATGTGGCCAAGTTCCAACTAACAATATTGCCTATCGTAGCTCACACTAAATAAAGTAGCTCTATTCCAAAGCAATGCAATCCAAACTTTCCTAAATTATTTAATGCAACTTGGCCCTGTGTTTCTTCATCTTACCATCTCAAGAGAATGTGGTCAATGAAACTGTATGTTCCACATCAAACTGCAAAATGAGAATAATTTATAGTGGAAATACTCTGATACAGATGTGTTGCACTTAGAAATTAAACAGAAAAATTACGACACTGTAGGGCATGTTTGAATAATTGTCTGCATCCACTGCTTTGGGTCTATGAAAAGCACAGAATGAATAAAATGTATTATAATTATTATTATTATTATTATTATGTATTTATTGATTTATTTATTTGGAATATTTGGATTTCTATCAAAAACTGTGTGGTCCTACAGAGCATAGATATCCTTGTGTTCACAAAATTCTGTTTGCAAATATCATAACTATTATTATGTTAAGAAAATTAGTACTATTACTTATTTTCCATCATCTGACCCACAAACATGTCTGGATACGTTTGTAAAATTGCTATATGTACGCTATTTTAAAAATATTACTTATTTTTATCTGCATTTATTTATTCATCCCCCCTTTCTCTATTGTACATGATGTTTCTTGATATAAATGTCTGCTAGTGAATTGTAAAGAAATCTGTAGCAGCAGTTAACATTTTAAAACCTGTACATTTTCTAAAGTAAACTTGCCAACAGAGTATAACCATATCCTTTCTGGAGTGTAATTCAGGAGTGAAATCATATGTTGTTCCATGAGGCACAATCTCTTCACATGCAAAGATGAAGAAACACAGGGCCAAGTTGCATTAAATAATTTAGGAAAGTTTGGATTGCATTGCTTTGGAATAGAGCTACTTTATTTAGTGTGAGCTACGATAGGCAATATTGTTAGTTGGAACTTGGCCACATTTTGATATCAATACTTTTAAAGGCAGGCCTAGTTTTTGCACGTTGGAATTAAGGACTTATAGACAGCGCTCTGTAGGCTATGCATGAGTAACTTGGCTTTTTTTACGTCATAGATGTTTTTGATCTGATAGATATATACTACCAGGAACGCTTGCTTCCGTGGAAATTTGTACCAATGAATGGTTTCTGACGCATCTGCGCATTAACGCTGTTTCTGGCGTAAGAATTACCTACCGGATTTACATTCAAAATAAAATATGAAAAAGCCAGGAAAGGGCCATTTCCTTTTCTAAAATAAACACGTAAGGAGAGTGGTTCTTGTTTGTATTGACAGAATCCGCTTCGTTCGCCTTCACGTTCATATACGTGCTAGCAGTGTCATTTTGAGACCGTTTTTAGCTGCCCTATAGAAGTGAATGGAGAGCGACAAATACCCTATTCTGGATTATCACCCCAGGGGAGCACAGAGCAACTAACGAACAAAGTTCTACCAAAGTTCAGTTGTGCTTTAACTGCTGGCCTGCATAGTGAAAAGAAGCAGCAGCTGATGTTCACAGGAGACCATGTCCTTTTCTGCTGTCTCATGAATTGATAAAGGAGGTTGCAGCTTTCCCCTTTCCCTGACATTCTATGAAAGTGTGACCTTTGACCTCGGGCAGTGGGTTATATAGGTCTTCCACCCACTTGACATTCTTCTCTCACTAGTGAACTGATAACCTCTACACCCTCACAATATTTAATAGCCTCATCACTCAGGGAACACATTTGTGACAGGAAAAATAGAACAGCAGCCCGTCCTCCATGATCATTCCACTTCAGCATCATGAAAGGGGAAAAAAATCATAACTGATCTTGTTTAAAAGCCGTCCTTATTTCAGTAACAACAGTGCCAGAGTAACACTGTGACAGAATAGCGGCAATTGTTGTTCTCTGTGCCATTTAATTATGGTAGCATCTAGCTGAATTATTGTCAGTGTCATTAGGATTGAGTGACTTCAACACAGGTCTCTGTATCAGTTTCTGTCCATCGATCTGTTATATGGTTCTAAGGCCCTCACCTATGGAACATTTTCACCCTTCAATCTTGCTATTGATTAGAGAGTGTTTATACAACCAACTGTATTGTAGATGTTTACACCAGGAGATGATAGGAGTAAAACCCCATAACTAGTGGATTTGTGAGAAACTTTAATTAATATTTTGAATACCAGCGTGGTCATATCTGAGAAAGAAGCATGGACATCAGTCTATCAGTTGTCCAAATGCATAGTAGGTTTTCCTGTTATGGTACTAGGATTTACAGTAGGAGAAATAGAGAAGATCCCAAATGTATTACATTTTCATGGAACAGTGGCTCAGATATGGGAAGCTTTAAATGGCACTTAAACAGTGAACCCCACACCCATCTATTGGTGGAATGTGCACATGACCTTTGACGCAGTTGTGCGGTTTGGTGAAAAGGGCTCAGTCAATCCTTTTTGGCGTTCCCCTCTCTCTCTCTGCTTTTGCCATCCGTGACTCATTTCCCTTCCAGGGAATCCTCTGTTCACCTCCTCGTGGTTTTGACCACGTCGTCCCGGTAACCACAGCTCCAAGCTCATGTTCAAATATCCCTTCAAGCCTGCACACATAATCCAGAGGCATATGAGCGAGGTTTGCCAAAATGGTTCTTTTTTCATGTCTATCAACATATTTGGGGGATGTTTTGACACAGTGACTGTACCATTCCCCTTCAGTTCCCCTTCTTGTGATCCAACCCACACTAAAATAAATGAAAAATGCTCAACAGCAACGTCATGACATTTCCTCAGGCCACAAATTACTAGTACAAGCTCTGAATGTCAAGTATGCCGCCAAATGAGGCAATATGGTGGCCAAGGATGCAAGGATATTCAAAGGTAGCAAGGGGACAGAGACTCTAGGTCACCTCAGAAAGCTTGGGCAAACAGTGCTTGCTCATGTTTTGTGATGGTGCTGTTTGGAAGAGAGATCTTATTCAATATAATGAAATTGGACAGTATTATATTCAGACTAAGTGAAAATTGGCTGTTGGTGTGGAAAGCACATTTGAATCGGTCTCTTACTGCAGGTTGCTGAAGTGATGAGGCCCCCCCCCCTCTAAAACACCTGAAAACACTTAGCAGATTCAAATGTTGCTAGCAGATGTTTGTATGTATTCCTGGCTTGCAACAGTCATGGGTGCATGTTGTTATACTAGCTCTCACCAGATCTGGCTTAGTGTTGTGAGCTGAGCTAAACATTTTCCGGGCTAATAATTATGCATAGCTAAATTTGTTGAGTTAAGTTTAAGTTTTGTATCTTTTTTTATCTGTAAAAATGATAGTTTTCTGTGTATGCAATCATCCACAGTCATGTCCATCTGTTACCATACATTGCAGGGACCACAGGTAACCCAAGAACTTGATCACACTGACCCTGGGATACTGTCAAAAAGACCCCAAATAGAACCCAGTTGCAATGCCAGTTCCAACCAGATGTTCATTGCTAGACAGCCTAAGAAAATATGGTTTCACCAGGAGAGAGTGGGCATGGTTTTAGAATCATCCTGCCTCTACCATCCTAAATTATGGGCTATATTTGGACAGGAAGATTAAATGCCACAAAGAGAACAGTGTTTGTTTCACCACCTCTTGTTACGCCTAAGTATTTAGTGCGTGAGGTTCTTTTGCTAGTTATTCTTGCTGTTTATCGAGATCGCCTCAGTTTTTGGAGGTTGCTTTGTTTTGCCTTGTGCTAGGGAAGTTTTGATCCCGATCCTGTGTTATCTCAGTCCTGGTGTGGCTACTTCTGCGTCTGTGGCGTATCTCTCTAGATACGCTTTTAGAAATCCTTATCAGTCGCGTTTGGTTCTCCGAACCTTACACTCCCCCTTACACTCATTTCAATTATTAGGTCTAGCTTTATCTGTGTATAGTGTACATTTTTGTAAATGTGTTGCCATCTAGCTTTTAAAGGTTCTAACTGTCATACTGCATCGTCATTTTCAAAGAAGTTCTGTCGTTTGTTTTCTTTGTTCTAAAGGTGCCTTTTTTGGGAATCACTTAAACCCAAGGTTGATCAAGCTAATTGATTCTCAAAACAGTACACTGTCCAAAATAATGAGCTGAGGACGGCATTGAGCCAATGGCAACAGCCTCGCTAACACTTCTCACATTTAGCTGCTATCAAATAATGTTATACAAGCTGCATCTGTTGTTTAATGGAAGTTTATGAGAGCAAGTAGAATTTGGTGAGAGAAATCTCATCTCTACTTCACTAAAATGGTGATCGTTTCCCGTCATCACAGGTCCTCATCTCATTGCGTACCAGGTACTTTCAGTTTGCCTACGCAATTGCAAGTATTAGGCATGACTCATCTTTAGGAAGTGGCTGGGATGAAGGGGAGCTTCTGCAAGTATACACTGGCCAAAATGACACCCAAATGACCTGCCATTGTAAGTCTCTCTCCACACCCACCAGGCTAAGACTTGCACCTGGATTCAGTCAATAAGTGTGCTTAATTTTAAGTGTCCTTAAATGCAAGGGTTTATTTTTTTTTTCTTCTCCGACGCAGTTCCGCAATTACCAAAATTAACTTGCCAAACTTTATTTTTGAAGAAAAAAACAAATGCATGCACTTTTTTTGCAAGTCAAAGGACTCATGTTTATTGAATCCAGGCCTTGGGCCCCGTTAAGACAACTCAGTAATTCAGACTCATTTCAGTAGGCCAATGTGCAGTAAAAGGTCTATTAGGCTATTTGAAGCCAATGAACCCCATGACAATTCCACTAATGTTTTAAAGCTATGCCAAAGTCAAGTTACGTTTGCTGGGAACACCAGAGACACTGTCCAGGCATGTGTTTCTGTTCATAACATTCTTGACGCAGTCTCAAATGTTATTCTTTTATCACAGTATGTCCTGTGTTAATTAGCACAATAAAATCCCATTTCATTAGCTGCTTACAGATTTCCTAAATAAATGGTAACACTTCAGAATATGGTGCCATTATAGAGTTTTTATACATGATTGATACATGCATTATCCATAAAAAAATGAAATGCATTGTCAGTGGTTTGGTTGACACAATAATAAATGTTATTAAATATGTTATGACCAATGAATGCAATGGCATCCATACTGATTGCAACCTTATGTGGAATTTCTCCAGAATTCATTAAATATACCTCCGTGGTGAGATTGACTGCTAATTCAAATGGACACTCCACAACTGGGGGGGAAAAAAAGGGCTAAATTTTATTACAAATCTCAAAATGGCCATAACGTAAAATTTGGTTTTCAGTATAGTCCCACATTTTACTCATTTGCATAATAAACATTGACCAATTCCATCTATATCTGACTATGTGTATTTGAACCACTGTCAGCTCATGGGCTGTAAACAGAGGAGACTAACTTTGAAGCCCATTGCATCGGGATCAAGGGCAAGAGGAGACCACAGAGATAGACTGGTCGGGATATTCAGGTACTTCCTTATATCTTTCTAAGCCAATAGTGTATTAAAATTGTCCGTTAAATAATCTTTTGGAAGATTTGGATAAATGGTAGAGAACTGAGCAATCTTGGGTCACATGCAAAAGATTCAATGCCAATCCATAGCGAATCACATCTATTTCTTTTTCAAAAACCATCTTTTTTATTTGGGCAGACCAATAGTAAAGCTGCATATTTGGTAAAGATTTGTGGCTTTTCATTATTCCAGATGTACTTAGAGATATAAATATAAAAGGGCACATATCAGGGGAGATTTTGAAAGAGATAGTTCAAGCGGGGGAGTATATTAATACGCACAACATTCATCCTCACAAGAAAAAATGAAGTAGGCAGAGTAGACCAGTCAACCAGATTCTGCTTGATTTTCTTAATCAAATGAATAATTTGCCCTGAACAGCTGTTTGGAGGTCAGGGGTAACAAATATTCCAAGGTATCTGAAACATGTGTCAGCTGAGCGAAAAGGGAAATTCGATTTAGTGTTAGATGGGATATTAGTGCCATAAATTTATTCAGATAGAATTTGTAGCCTGAAAGTTTGCTGTTTCAAATACAACAGTACATCATTGGCATATAGAGATGTGATGCTCCTCTTCTTCCACCACTATACCCGAGATATACATGTTTGTTCTGATAGATTCGGCCAGGGGCTCGAATACTATTAAAAACAGTAGTGGTGAAAGAGGACAGCCTTGATGGCAGGCCCTGCCCACTGAGAACATATAGGATTTTATTATTTTTTTTGCATTAACTGTTGCCATAGGGTTAGAATGTAAAAGCCTAATAAGTTTAATGAACTTATAATTCTAATGAATCTTTTCTAAAACAGAAAATAAGAAGCTACACTCCATCAAATACCTTTGCGGCACTCTAGTGAAACAATAATGGCGGGGGTCTTTCTTCCTATTTAGGTGGTCCACAATATTTAGAAGCCGCCAAAAGTTTTCAGAACCATATCTAGATTTGACAAATCCGGTCGGCTCGGGTTTAATAAAATGTGGAAGCACAGTCTCCAATCTGAAGGCCAGTAATAATAATGTCTTGCATTTATATAGCACCTTTCTCACCAACCGGTGACTGAAAGCGCTTTACAATGATGAGGGGGAAGCTCACCTCTACCACCACCGATGTGTAGCACCCACCTGGGTGATGCAACGGCAGCCATTTTGCGCCAGAATGCTCACCACACATCAGCTGAGGTGGAGAGGGAGAGAATGATTTTAGCCAATTCAACTGGGGGATGATTACGTGGCAGATTGAAAGAGCCAGGTTGGGAATTTAGCCAGGACACCGGGGAAACCCCTACTCTTTACGATAAGTGTCATGGGATCTTTAATGACCACAGTGAGTCAGGACCTCGGTTTATCGTCTCATCCGAAAGACAGCATCTCCTACAGCACAGTGTCCCCATCACTGCACTGGGGCAGTGAAAAAATATGCATTAAGTAAGCTCATTGGTCAGACGGATGAACATTCGAATGGGTTTTTATCTTTTCTTAACCCTTTGATGCACAACATATTCAAACACCTTTCAATGCACAACATGGGTCAAAAGTGACCCGTATATATGAATTGTTTTGGCAGTGATAAGGACAACACAAGAATGCCTTGACATTTGAAATGTTTCTATTTTTCAGCACATACGTATATGTACATCACAGATAACCATGAAACATCAATATGAAAACTATGAGGAACTGTAGTTAATGTAAAAAAAAAAAACAACATCAACAACCTGACCTACGATCTCATCAGTAACAACATGATCCTGTTCGTCGAAACATCTGTAAGGCCTCTGCAACTGGATATCTGAAACTATTGTGACAAGCCATGGCAACACCGTGGATGACGAAACCTATAAGCAAGAGAATATTTTTCATATACGCCCCAAAATATTACGCGTCATTTTTGACCCATGTTGCACATCCTAGAGTTAAAAGCAAGCTGATAGAAGCCATTTTCCGTGTCTCTGGCATAGTGTTAATTAGAGGTGTAAGTATGGAACTTATTTCAGGCCAGAACTTTTTATAGAATTCTAACGGATCTGTCCAGGCCTGGTTTTTTTTCCAGAGGGCATTGATTTAATAGTCTCCCAAACCTCTTCCAGGGCAAACAGAGCACTTATAGCTGCACCGACATCTGCCAAAACAGTAGGTAAAGAGACCCTGTCCCAATAGGACATTATGTCTTCAATTAAGCCAGTGCAATGAGAGGTATAAAGAAATTTATATATTTAGAAATTTTTTATTACATCTCATATACCTTTCTTCAGTATGAAATCAGTTAGTAATTGTACTATCAAGATTCCATCTATAGTTGTGAGAGCAGAGTAATTTTGCCTGCCTACTGATATGGTAAAATGGTCTTTGAAATGGTGTGCACAGTTGCTCATTTCTCCATTGGAGACGGGTTTATAATGTTTGGACAGTAACAGCAGGACCCAGAACTCTCCATGACTACAAATACATAAACGATGAGGTCAGTGGCTGAACATTCCCAAGTCTTTGTGCCTCTTCTTATAAATCCTTGAGCCGTTGGCTTTCATGTTTAAGCGTTACGCATTAAATGGGATGAAGGGATGAATCCACAGAGCTCGAAGAAGTATGTATACTTCCCGCCATTGCATTAACAAGGCCACTGTTTTCTACCAAGGACTGCGTCCGTTGTATATTGGAGAAACACACAACCGTGTCTATTTCTCAGACTATTTAGTTATGGTTGGCTTCAAATAGTTCCTTCAAAGGCCAAATAACTTTCGTTAATCTCCAAATAAGGTTTAATATGTGAGATACCAAATAGAAAATATTTCATACATTTTCAGAAAGAAATTGAGTTTTCACCCTACTTTTCCCAAAAGTGAACCTCTACTCTGCTGTATAGACCCAGTTTTAAACACTGATCCACTTAGCATATTTCATGGTCTCTTTGGTAATTTCTTATTCAGAGTTTTACGGGAGATTAGGGAAGGTCATGCCTTTAAATGGATCATCTAAATTCACTGCAACAAACATTGATTTATAAGGTGACCCTTGTTTGCGCCTGATATGCGTGTCTAAATATGACTCATCTGCCAGCACAAAGAAGTAGTTTAAATGTTAGCACATTATTCTTGTACATTTCGCTTCAATGTTCTTGTGAGGATCAAACAAGGCACACTGCATAAACTAAAATCACTATTTCTTCCAGCTGAGAAGTTGCACTTTCTTTGACATTTGGAAAGTGAATATTGTGTTTCCTCAATTATTTTCCATGCCGCTTGAAAGCAAAGTACTTGTATCAAATTTCTGGTAAAGCTCCCATGTGGCTTAGTTGTTTGAGGGGGCTTTCTCACCTACTCTTTGATTCAAATTACCATGCAGTACGTTTGGAGCAAAATGTAAAGCAAAAACAGTGATATAAACACAAAAGGGCATGGATCCAACTAAATGAGCCAAAACCTCTGAGCGGTGGTCCATTTGCAAGCAAACTCTGGTTTGTTAGCAATTTGGACCCCCTAGTATCTTTGCAACATTAAAGCTAAAGCATCAACTATCAACATATCAGTATGTTCAACTGGAAATGTGCCACTCTCAACCAACGACACTGCCTGACTCTTGACTGTAAAAAGTTTGTGTGTCCGTGTCTGCGTTTGTGTGAGTGTAAATGTATATGATGTGTGTGTGGACTGTAGTGCGTTTCCTCCATTTGACCCCGACCCCCCTCTGCGCCCCCCTTCAGAGGATTCTTCAACCATGGCCAGGCCTCCTGGATAAACATAGCTGCTGCTGCTGCTGCCGCCGCTGGGATTGCTTATTATAATGGAGCCCAGTCTCTCAAGAGGACTTCTGCAACGGCTGTCTCTTTACTTTTCCCCTCAACAAATAATCACTGCAGTGACCTAAATGTTTTTGAGGTCTAACATCTCACAAGGCAGGGGCAGATAATGCCAGGGCATGGTTATTTTGCAATCACAACCTTTTGGTGTCGTGGGGCATTTCTGGATCTCCTCAGATGTCTTCTGTCCAAGAGAAGATCCTGCCACCATGTGCCCCACCCTGCTCTGACCCTTTTATATTCAAGGGCCCGAGGTGGAATGTGCTCCATATTATGTTGGCTGTTGTCAGAGGAGAGCAATTTCTCAGTAGGAGAGGGTCTTCAGCCATCACTTCTGACAAAAGTAATTGGACCTAATATTGTGCCTGTCTGCACTTATTGGCCGAAAATACTTTACTTTGGCAATAAGGTAGGGTCACGATCAGACTTCTCAGTATGTGAGTGGACTTCCAGAAAAACACGGCTCCATAAAATCCAAGAAAAACTTTATATGAAGTCTTCTTAGGGGTGTGAACGCCAAAAATAATCTGTACGGCAATAAAATGTAGGCAAAAATAAGACACACCATGCATGATGTTGCCCACAATTGTAACATTGCTTATAGGTACCCTTTAGTGGTATGAGAATGGTGAGCATTGTTGGGCTGAATGGCCTGTTCTCATCATTAAGTTATGTTATATTGAACATACTATTCATTCAGCATCATCATTTCCGAGACATAACTTTTAGTAAAATGATGAAGAATACAAGTCTGACCTTCTGGTTAGTATTTACAGTAAAATTAACAAGTGACTATATCCAGTTTTCCACACCTTGACCTTTCATGAATATTCAGAAATTGCATTATAGAGCAATGTTTCTGCTTCAACAGTCAGAACATTCAATAGTACAGAAAGTTTGTGAACCCTTTAGAATTTTCTGTATAAATTCTGCATAAATTCGATCTAAAATGTGATCACATCTTCATCTAAGTCCTAAAACTTGATAAAGTGAACCCAGCTCAACAAAAAACATTAAAAACATTATTTTTTTATATTATCCAATGGATCACTTTAAAGGTTTCTTCTCCTGACTTTTTTCCCCATAGAGTTCTATAGGAAAATGAGTCTGGAGAAATAACCCTTGCAGTGATCCATCCACATCTACTCCATATCTGGCCGCAGAGTGATGGTTTGGGGCTTGTTTGATACCTTCGACCCTGGATGACTTACAGCCATTTAGCCAGTCATGTGTTCCATATTGTACCAGTGTAATTTACAGCTGAATCTAGTCTCACCCCCCCCCCCCCCCCCAATTCCCATAGAAATCCATTCAAATGCAGAGAAGTTATAGTATCGCTTGTAACAGTACCTGAAAATAAGATATCGAGAGTCTTTTGATATTGATGGGTCACAGACTTCAGGAAGTAACAGCATGCAAAGGATATCCAACCAAATATTAAATATGATACTTTAAAAATACGTATGATCCAAGGGTTCACATACTTTTTCCAACAATGCATTTAACGTTGGATAATTTTGCTCAATAAATAAATTATTAAAGAATAATGTTTTTTGTTGAGCTGGGTTCACTTTATCAAGTTTTAGGACTTAGATGAAGTTCACATTTTAGATCAAATGTATGCAGATATACAGAAAATTCTAAAGGGTTCACAAAGTTTCTAGCAACACTGTATGTACAGTCAAGCCGGAAAGTCTGCACACCCCTTTCACCTTCTCCACGTTTTATTACGTTACAGACATATTCTACAATAGATTGAGTTCATGTTTTGTCTCAGAATTCTACCCAAAATAGCCCATAATGATAAAGTGAAAACAGGTTTTTAGACATTTGTGCTAATTTATTAAAAATCTAAATGTAAAATATCATATGTACACCCAAAAAGTCAGCTGGGGTGCATTTTGTTTCCACTGATACTGCTTGAGATGTTTCTACAACTTAATTGGAATCCACCTGTGATAAATTCAATTGATTGGACATGATTGGGGATTGCCAACACCTGCCTATATAAGGTCCCACAGTTGACAGTGCATGTCAGAGCAAACCCCAAGCCATGGGGTCAAAGGAATTATCTGCTGACCTCAGAAACAGGATTGTGTCAAGGCATAGATCTGGAGAAGGGTACGGAAAAATCTCTGCAGCTTTACAGGTCCCAAAGAGCACAGTGGCCACCATCATTCGTAAATGGAAGAAGTTTGGAACCACCAAGAATCTTCCTAGACCTGGCCGCCTGGCCAAACTGAGCAATCGGGGAAGACGGGCCTTGGCCAGGGAGGTGAGCAGGAACCCGAAGGTCACTCTGACAGAGCTCCAGCATATCCTTGTGGAGATGGGAGAACCTTTCAGAAGATCAACCATCCAGGCAGCACTCCACCAATCAGGCCTTTATGGTAGAGTGGCCAGACGGAAGCCCCTCCTTAGTAAAAGCACATCACAGCCCGCTTGGAGTTTGCCAAAAGGCACCTAGAGGACTCTCAAACCATGAGAATCAAGATTCTCTGGTCTGATGAAACCAAAATTGAACTTTTTGGCCTGAATAACAAGCGTCACGTCTGGAGGAAACCAGGCACCGCTCATCACCTGGCTAATACCATCCCTACAGTGAAGCATGGCGGTGGCAGCATCATGATGTGGGGATGTTTTTCAGCAGCGGGAACGGGGTGACTAGTCCTGATAGAGGGAAAGATGAATGCAGCTAAGTACACCGAGATCCTTGAAGAAAACCTGCTCCAGAGCGCTCTGGACCTCAGACTGGGGCGAAGGTTTACCTTCCAACCTGACAACGACCCGAAGCACACAGCCAAGAGAACAAAGGAGTGGCTTCGGAGAAAGTCTGTGCATGTCCTTGAGTGGCCCAGCCAGAGCCCAGAACTGAATCCAATTGAACATCTGTGGAAAGAGCTGAAAATGGCTGTGTACCGACGCTCCCCATCCAACCTGACGGAGTTTGCAAGGATATGCCAAGAGGAATGGGCAAAAATGTCCAGAAACAAGTGTGCCAAGCTCGTAGCTTCTTTCCCAAGACGCATTGAAGCTGTAATCGCTGCCAAAGGTGCAGCAACCAAGTATTAGGCTAAGGGTGTGTACAGATATGTAACCCCTAAATAACCTATTTTTGTCAGTAAAATAAAATTGCATATTTTCTAAAAACCTGTTTTCACTTCGTCATTATTGGCTATTGTGTGTAGATGTCTGAGGCAAAAAATGAACTCGATCTATTGTAGTATAAGTCTGTAACGTAATAAAACGTGGAGAAGGTGAAAGGGGTGTGCAGACTTCCCGGCTTGACTGTATATTGAGCCGACCTGTGTCCATTTTTCAGGCCACCTGGCTCTCCATAAAGTCTTATCTCACTGCCTGAGGATTCAGATATGGTTAACAAGAATGTCACTGAAAAAACCATCTCACTTTAAGCCATAGGCGTCCATTAACAACCGACCAACATATTCCCCAGCCCTACAAACCAAGGATGGGAAATGACCACTATTTCCACCTCTCCCCAGAAAGTCCCTCAGCATTGGAAATTCCCCATTTCAGCAGCTGTTCCTTTCAAACTGGTATCCAAGTCGAGTCCAATCCACACATGTGGTCATCCTCACATCCATGCAGTTGTGTCTTCCATCTCAAGCATAGGCTTGTTATTAAGTCAAAATGATGACTTCAGATAAAGAAGCTTTACTGGTCAATGTATTATCTGTTTAAAAAAAGAATGTGCTGAGAAGAGTTGAAGCATTTTTGTTCTGCAAGGAGAACTCTCTGAAGCAGCCATGTTGAAATATCCTGTCATTCACAGAGAAAAGACAAAAAACTACACTCTCAGAAGAAACAGTTCCAAAAGGCTCCTCTATGTATCCATAGAGGAGACCTATCTAGTTCAAGGGTTCTTTGTTGGGCAAAATGGTTCTTTGTTGGGCAAAAATCTGGGAGCTTTCACACTTTTCACACCTACCACAGAGGGTTCCCTTAGAACTAAAATTGGGTTTCCTTATGGAGACAAGCCAAAGAACCTCTTTTCTGAGAGTGTACACAACCAGTAAAAAGGGTATTCTGTGTGAAGCTGCAGTCTTACTCCAGACCTCAGCGTCTTCCATCTGTTTGAATAGTGTCGAGTGGTTCCTGCTAGGGGAGCTGGAGAAAGAAGTCATTGTGATAGAGGAGAGTGGAGAAATGGTGTGGGTTTAAGTTTGGATGAACGAGTGTCCAAGATCCTCTATTTTCTCCTTGCTCAGCCTGTGACTTTGCCGTGGGCAAGTTTCGGTGACTGGTTTTAGGGTGTGACGGTGAGTCCTCTACTGACCCACAATTCACCTCTCTGATAGGGCCTCAGATGAGAAAATGAGAGAGGGATTATCTTGACCCCAATCAGGTGGATCATGACCCTTCCTCCATATTGGAATTTTAAATCTTCATGTAGAGTTCCACTGGTCAGGGGGTTGGAAGGAAGGAATGGAAGTGTGTTTGGGGGGGTGTTTATTCATGAGAATGCCAGAGATTGTGGGGGAATGGTAGGGGTGCGTGGGTTAGGTTGTCAGGCATAAACATGAACATAAATGATAAGAGAAGAACAATCTTGCACAAGATTCCAAGATATCAGTTTGATCGCTTGCATTGATCTTGAGGATTGTTGAGATCCTACCATCAAGATCCATTACTGTTTCACGTATGTGCTGTACAACACAATTAGGAAGGATTAAAGTGATAGCCAGTTAATGTGATAGCCATTACCTCACAATCCTCACAACTGCCTGCTTTTTGGATTTTTAAGCTATTATAAAATTAATATTTCAGGGAGATAACTATTCATTTTTATGCTTACAAAGATTCTTTAAAATGATCTTCAAAAAAGTTATGTAACTTTGCTATTAAACTGCAGCCAACATAGCCAAAGAAAATGTATTATGTGGTTAAAGTTTAAAGGCAAATTATGTTCATGTTGCTGTTCAAAAGGCGCAGTACATTAATATTTCTGTTGAGGAATAGGCTCCTGGCTTGAGCCCATTGTCTGCTGCAGCTGAATGCCAGTGCTGCTTGCAGAAACAGCCAGACAGGATGTGCACTGGCAGTGTCACGGGACTCCCTTCCAAGTACCAAGGTCAAACAATCTCCAAGTGCCCGGTATAAAGACAGTGGGTCTGTCATCGGCAGAGCTACGCCATTGTTTGGCTTGGCTTTACTTTGATATTTCCCCTGTCTGCAGACTGTTGGTTACAGATCCAGCCACTCAACACTAATAGAAAAAAATACTGTCTGTTCTTCGGCCAGCGTACTTGGAGCATGAGTGCTGCCAGATTTGCGTTACAGTAGAACACTTACGTGGACAAGGAAGAGGCAATTGTGTCCGCTCCACTGATCATACCAACTACCAGTATGATATTATGCTATCAGGATGTAAACTACAGTACCTGCCTTTTAAACCAAGCAAGCGCTTTTTTTGGTGCTGACAATAAGCCGGTTTTTGTAATCAGACAAGAACTGGGACATGTCTTATGTACATGTCTTATGTAATAATTTCACTGTAACAATTGTTTTTACAACCAGTTTTAACCACTGTATAATGTTTTTTATTTTTAGTTTCGCATTTGGAAAGTTATATTTTTGGCCAATTCACTAGAAGTCCCTATAAAGTCACTATAAATGTATTCTAACCAAATCCAAAAACAATTGAACTGACTTCAAATCAACCTCATCCAGATACATCTTAATCCTAGTCAATTTGCATTAATTCAAACTGTAAAAAAAAAAAAATTGCTTTAACTGATGATTGAGGTGAATTGAGACTTGTGTCTATATATTGCCTTAACAAAGACAGGATTTGGTTTTATTACTTAGTGATAGCCTTATGAGAATCCCCCTACTGTGATACAGATTAATGTCTAGGAAGACATTCATCTGCATCATATGTAAATATCCACAGGTTTTCTAGTTAAAGGGATTTATGTGAGGGTTGAACTGTGAGGAAGGGAGATTAATGGGGGTCAGAGGTCATTGATTGGCCCCATGACTGCTTTCCTATAAAGTGTATTTGTTGTTTCAGCTGTGACATGCCGAGCCTGTGTTGTGACCTGCAGCCGCAAGAACGGAACTTGTCTGTAGGTCCCCCAGACACCTTTTGGAAGAAGTGTCATGTGGTGAGGGGGGTCACATTGTGCCCTTGAGGAAGCCCACACCCAGGGGTTTCTGGGATATAGTGTCAAGGCAAATTGGCCATTGTTGGAATGAAAGACCTGAAGTATTACTAGACGTTCTCTATCCACATTCAATCACCATTTATGTGCAAGGGGAGGGAGGAGGGGGTGTTAAGGTCATTAGGTCATTGAACTTGTTACTTATACCTAATCATTTCCATTCAATCACAATAATGCTCACAAAAAAATCTGGTTAATTAATTTGTAGGACAGTATTCAACATTTGGCCTTGGCCTGAACAAATCACGAAGAAATGCATGAATTTCACTTAACAGTTTGGTCAGCACAGAAATACAAATAAAAAAAATAACCCTTGCATATAATAATAACCCTTCTTTTAAAGTCAAAGCTAAGAGTGAATCCATTATTAGCAGCATACAATGCAGTGACTGTCTAATGCCGACATAACCCCTTCAAAATTGCTTTCAGCCAGGCACTAAAGCATTAAGTGAAACTTCATCAGTATTTGTACGTCATGGGGTAGTTTTTGCTTTATGGACAGATTATTAGCAGGCAGTGAAACACAATTAATGTTAACAGTATTAATAATGTTAGCAATGTTTTATAATAACTCATTGAAACCAACGTACAATATATGATTTCTTAGGTGAAAGTGCTGTCCAGAAAACCCGCAGTGCAATGCACATAAGAAACTGAGAAGCGGTCATTATAAAATCTGGTCAACACATCACTTGGCAGTGCAGAACACATCCTTAGCATCAGAGCCAGGGATTTTTATAATAATTTTTATAAGCCTATCAGTTTTAGTAGCTGAAGCAACCGATGCAGCCACTGAAACTGGAAGAGAAACTGGACTCTCCCCTAAAAACTCTTCTCCCCTAAAACGTAGAAACCAGGGAGCCAACAAGTGCCTAGGTTTTTTTTTGTTTTTTTTTGTTTTTTTAAACCTTTGCTTCAGCCTAAATCGAAGGCTACCACAGAACTGCATGTTTTCTTTATTTTTAGAACCAGTATTTACTCCACTTTGGAAAGCCTGTATTTTTGGACAGACACTGTCAATGTCATGCTCTCTGTCAATTTGGGAGAGTGCAGACTACCACTGCCCTCCAAAGCACATGCTTCCAGCCTCAATTTAGAGTGAAGGTGGCTTTGCCATGGCAAAACTTGCATGGCAACTCACCAATGGTACTGAGATTCATTCAATCACTTCAACTTCAACCACAAAAAGCACTGTCCTCTGTTCATTCTCAGAGCAAGACAGGCAATTTAAAAAAAAATGCTATTTTAAGATAGGTGCAGCCAAAGAAATTGTCCCAGATACAGAACCTAGCATCAGCAAAGTGTAAGATCAACAGATGCATCCTGTTAAAACTTCAAAAGGCTAAACTACTTAATCGCCATCCTGTGACATCCTCTGTCCAGACCTTTATGACAGATCTGCAAGGGCTTAAATTTGTCATCAAATTCAACCCACACGGCCCAGTTTTCTAAGTCCAATGAGTTTGGGGTTATTACACCCTAGGATTAGGCCACAAAAGACCATGCTACATGCTAATTTTACACTATTCAACCCACATAATGCTACAGGAGAGAGCTAGCATGGACTGGGGTTAATGCATATATCTCACTAATTTCAAATGGTAGTCTGTGGGAATCTGGTGTATTGTGGGCAGGGACTAATACACTGGGAGCCTGAGTAACACTGGTTGACCCTACCCCTGGTGAGACAAAGCAGATTCCTGCTGCTTTTGATTTCCAGCCATAGATGGATAGTGACACAGCTTAGGCTGAAATCTGTGATATTTAGGATATAGGCCCATCCTGTAACAAAATGATCCGCCAGCCCCCCAGTTGCGCTCAAACCATGATAACACCAAGATGGATATCTTTGAAACCGCGATATGAAGACTGCAGCCTGCTTTTATGCAACATGAAGTTTATGTTGCCTGAGCTGACGAATCTCCATATTGTTTAATGCACTAGCTTGTTTAATGCACTAGCAGGTTAAGAATCCATACTGTGAGTCTGATGTTTTGCTGCATGGGCTATGGAGTTTACAGACGTGTTCAGCTCACAGGTCCTATTATTTCAGAAAACAGGGTTGTAGGGTCTATGTGGGTCTGTGAGGACTATGTGTGAGGATTAAAAATATATCTTTAGTAAATATTTTTATGATAATAAAAACTTGCCTGGTTTGCCTGCCTCCCACAGGGGTCTACTCCAGGGGTCCTTAAAAAATATGTGATCTGAAGTCTAAAATACATATCATTATTTCCACCACCCTAACACCCCCCGTGCCAGAAAGATTGACGTGTACATTTAGCAAAAAAAATTTAATAATAAATAAATAATAAGAAGCATTACTTGCTAAATATGGATTTTCATGAAGAAAAATATTAAAAGATTTGATATATGAAAAATGCCTAATATCTGACATTTTTACTGTTACCGTTTTGTTCTGCCATCAAGATATTCTGCCTTTGGTTTGTACTCTTTTATATATGTATATTGTTTGAACGTGTTCAAAATGAAAGGAAATTTGTGTGTGAGATTTACATGAAAATTACAACAAAAACTGTCTAGCAATAGACAGAACTCCTCTACTCGGGACAGGTTTTATAATGATGTCAATCAAAATTATGATAATGTTACAATAATTATAATAATAATGGCAGGAAGGTGTGTTTTCTCAGATTGTGCACTGCAGATTGTAATGGTACTGTTCCTGTGTGGTGGGTGGCAATGGTGCGCCACTGATCAAAACCATATGTCATGTATGAATAAGCGCGTCCAAAGCAAACATTACCAATTATTGTTTTCGTCTTTCCAGCCATGTTTTATAAAGGTTAAACCACAACAAAAAGAAGACAAAGCAGTAATTCAGGATGTGGGGAACATGGGGGAAAATATGAGTATTAAAATAAAAAAAGGACATAAATTTCACCGCCCCCCACACACTCTTATTCATTACTGTGTCACTACATGTGCTCAGTAAAACCCGGAACCCCCCCACCCCCCCACCCGCTTATTCATTACTGTGTCACTACATGTGCTCAGTAAAACCCGGAAACCCCCCCACACGCAAATGTGGAAAATATTACGAAGTAAACACACTGTTCCGGGTTTTACTCAACGCAGTTAGCCAGCTACGAGGAATAGGGCCCAGAACAGTCAGCGGAGGGTTTATGATCTCACCTCTCTGGTGTGTCATCATTCCAGATCCTCTTCAGCCTGCGATGTCATGCACTCTGGCAGCTTCCTGCTCTGGTGCCCCTCAGCTTGTCCTTGGCGACGTCACATAATCTCTGTCCTCGCTGCGGTACCCTAATTCAATCATATCCATGACGTTTACACTGTACAGTGTTTCTGAATCCAGATTGTTCTAAGCAAAACTCATTTACTAGTATGATAAATAGTATTTTTAAAGTTGATAAATAGCACAAATGTATAAACATAACGCTACGCCAGGTTCAGAATGAAATTTGAGTATAGGCCACTTTCCGCTACTCTATCTCTCTCCATTGAAAATGAATGACTTGGCAAGAGTAGAGGAATACCATGTTTAGCATTAACTCAGGGTGACTACTCAAACACAAGTTGCTGTGCCATGTGCTGCACTCAAATGTCCTGATTTACTGTAAGAAAACTCTCTTGCTGGAAAAAAAAGACGATGGGAAAAACCTTGAGTAACAGTTATTAGTTATTACAGTTATTAATTCACGAGTTATTAAGCTTTATAAACAGGAAATGTCAGAATGTATGTGAGGACTAAAGTTTGTCGCTCTGTGCCTTCAGGGGTGTGTTTCTCTAAAAAGGCGTGTGTCTGTCACAGCGCCATCTCTCACCACGTCTGTTGTGTTTCTGAGGAAGCAGCTGCTGCTCATGGCAGTGGGTTCATCAGTCAGTGAAGTCATTAACGAAAACTGTGATCATTGTCCTACACAATACAAATGAAAGAAACTTCCTAAAAATTCAGGTTTGGACTTTTTCACTGACCATTTTTGTTCACATGTGACTTCTTATAAACTTATTTGTACACTGCCTGGCCAAGAAAAAAGTCACACACTCTAATATTTAGTTGGACCGCCTTTAGCTTTGATTACGGCGTGCATTCGTTGTGGCATTGTTTCAACAGCATTATGCAACTTCAAACATTTATTTCCGTCCAGAGTTGCATTCATTTTTGGCCGAGATCTTGTATTGACGACGGGAGAGTCAAACCACTCCGTAAAGTCTTCTCCAGCACATCCAAAAGACTTTCAATGGGGTTAAGGTCAGGGCTCTGGTGGCCAATTCATGTGTGAAAATGATTCCGCATGCTCCCTGAACCACTCTTTCACAATTTGAGCCCGATGAATCTTGGCATTGTCGTCCTGGATTATGCCCATTGATGGGATAACCTGGTCATTCAGTACATTCAGGTACTCAGCTGACTTAATTTAATTGCTGCATAACGTTGCTGAGCCTAGACCTGACCAATTGAAGCAACCCCAGATCATAACACTGCCTCCAGAGGCTTGTACAGTGGGTACTATGCATGACGTGTGCAACAGCGACTTTTTTGGCCAGGCAGTGTACTAACATATTTCAAACATAATGTTGGTAACCACCTTTAAGGTGACTTCAATACAATATTAATAAAACCTGTATTGTTAATTTATTAATCTGTTTATTCAACTAGGAGACTGAACCTACAAATAACAAATGGCTCAAAAAAGTATACGTATATTCCATCATTCATGTCGTGTTGTCTAGTGGGGTTTATCAAGTAATCTGTCTCCCTGAAGGAGACACAGGTACTGAAAATCAGAATACAGAAGGTATGCATGCATATCTGTGGCATTAAAAATTGTATTTATTTATTTATTTTACTTATTTATTAAATTTTTATTCAGTTATTTTTCTGCCCTTGGATTACAGTTCTGTCAGTAAACTAGGAGAGAAGGGGTGCATGTTGGTTCCTACTTAGTAGTCAGTTGTAAGGTTATATTTACTGTAGTTACAGCTTTGGTTCTGTGGCAGAGTTCATAAACGTTAGTAGGCACATGCAAATTCCCTACACAAGATGATGTTAACCCCTGGAGCTTCAAAAAGTGTGAGATTAGTTTCCTTGACATTACACCTTTGGTCTTTAGCTCAGCAAGCTGTTTGTATCTCTTCCAGTGTCGTGAGGACGGTGAGAGCAGAGGTTTCAAACCTCCAGCAGACCTACCACCATTACTCTGGCCAACAAGACAAGCTATGTAGAAGTTGTATATGGAGAGTCCTGACAGTCTATTATGGTTTTTCTCAAGAAAAATTCTTCAGAAAAAGAGTCTCATTGTTACCAAGATAAGCTAGTGAAAAAAAGAGCTTGTGGGTTCGAAAATTGTTCAGACATGCCATTGTATATGAATGCAATTCTCCGACCTGAAGTGTGTACATTTTAGCCCAACCTTGGTGTCAATCATGGGAGCAGGGTGTAAAACATAATATATGTTTTCCGAAAACTTATATTTCTCATAAATTAATTCCCAGGGACTTTGGTTTTCAAACGTGGGCTCTCGTCTTGCTGTTTGTAAAAGAGTTGCCATTTTTGGAAACTCATTAAAAGACATGCACTCGCGGACTTGACCCTCCTGAAACGGGGTGTAGTGTTGTGGAATGCTGTATGCAAACTCTCTCAGGACATTGGGGTTTGAAGTCTCACATGTCTAACCGTGCTGCTTTGAGCAGTTTTGCTTTATCCAGTGCTCACAAACCCTGAACTGAGCGAGCAACAGAAGCTTCTGGAATTTAAACTGAACTGTAAGATCATATATTTTCCCCCATAAGCTATTCATCAGCATTTACTTGTAATTGGGTTTGTTTTAAAAACAACACTGTCTAAACTAGTAACGTTGTCAGTTGTGTGGGCTTTTCCTTGTGAACCTGAAATAAAAACACCCAGAAAGCATCGTTGTAGAAGGATCATATGTTTGATGTTTTAGCTAAAATAAAATACAGAAAGCTTGACACACCATGTCCAGACATATCCACTGGGCCCCACCTGGATGGCACAGAAGGTCAGCCACCACTGGCTGCTGTTGTCAGTGTTTGGTCTGACTGCTGGCCCCTTTCTGTTAAAACAAAGAATGAAAATTCAGCTTCTGTTTGGGAGCAAAAAAAACAATCAAACTCCCCTTTAAAAAGTGAAAATCTAAATGTGTGCAGCTGAGTTGTAATTCAAACTTTTTTTGTTGTTGTGTCATTGCTGATAGGGAACAGCTGCTGACTGTGTGACTGTGCAGTAGCTCGATTTGAGGTACACCCAGAGCATATCCCCGCTCAGTCACAAAAGGCAGAACTCCCAAAAGCTGACCCTGGCTAACTGGGAATAAATTATTGTATTTCTGACCTCTATGAATGAAGCAATGAAACCACACAATGAATGTGCTGCTTTGTGGTGAGAGTTGATGTTGGGTGTACTGTGTATTGTGTATCTGTATGCCTGGTTTTGGCAATTTTGCTAAAATGAGGAAAGTATTTTCATAAATGTTTTCAGTCTATGACCTCACCAGAAGGGTCAAAAATGAGAATGAGTAAAAAATTTGTGTAAAATGTTCGCTGGTGTGTGCTTGCATGTGCGTGTTTCCCCAAAACATTCAGTTGGACAGTGCTGACCAATTAAGGAATTACTTAAAATGGAAATCATAAACTGTAAGTCCTACCATTTCTGTTATTCAGTTCTGGTGTTGATGTCATGGCAATGAAGTAGGCTGGGCTACTGATTTTGCCAACTTAACTCTGGGACTTTAATTTTTTGAAAGCATATCAGAATACTAGTATATCAGTCTCACATGGAACATTTTGTGTTTTTTTTTGTTTTTTTTGCAAGTTCCTCATGAAGTTACAAAGAGCTTTGTGAAGAAGGGAAGGTCTAAGTGTTTTTAAGTGTGTCGCTTATAAGTGTAGCCTGCCCTCTACTGACAATCACCATTGTTGAATGACTGTAGCCGATACATGGCTCTGAATGCGTCCTTCCAAGTGTGAGTCGCAACTTCCCAGATAAAGTCACTTTTATAGCTTTTACATCGGCTGCTCAAGGATTCAATGACTAAGCTTTGCAGGCGAATGTTTGGTGAACGACGCAAATGAAGTTTGCAGTCTGACATGCAAACGTGGCCATTTTGACAGAATTCATGACACATTATCTGCAGTTGCATTGTGTACCTCAAAAAAGAGTCGATTATCCCCTTCGTGTTTCCCAAAACCATTTGAAATAATTAATTTCAAGAAGTAACAATGAATTATTTCACATATCGAGCGTTTTGTTTGCTGCCACACGGGTTTGATGATTCAGATATTTACCTATAGCTGAGGCTGGACCACCTTCGATTTTCTCTTATAGGACTCGCAGCTGGGGTAAACTTTACGACATCACTTTCCGGCAGTGGTTCTTGTTGCAGCAAAACAAGCATGGCGGCCGCACCGGGTAGCTCAAGAGAAGCAGATGTTTTGGGGGGTAATTCTCAAGGTAAGGATGGCGGAGGGCGTGATACGGGTGCAGCGCCAGAGCCCTCAACGGGAAAGAGTTCTGACCAGAAGCCTGTGTGCCTTATCGTCCTTGGTATGGCAGGATCTGGAAAAACTACTTTTGTGCAGGTGAGTAACGTTAGCTAACCAGACAGCTCATGTTAGGTAAGTTACACATCTTCATAGTCACTCGAATCACCTAGCCGACCTGTCTCTCTGGTAAGTTTTGCACCTTGCAAACAGATTTGCACCTTAATGATAACCAGACGACGTTACCATTTGTTGTGGTTTCCATCGGAACTTTCATCATAATGCTAGTGCTTGCTCGCTAGAAAATAAGAACCTAGCTAACGTTCAGTTATCTAAACTGGCCATACTTGACTGTCTAGCTAGCTAAGGTAACATTATGTCCTACTAATACTAGGGACATATACCATCCAAAAAAATCACTGAGACATCGTCCCTCCAAGTGGGCATGATGGCCAAAATGTGAGGGTCTGACTCATGGACTATACCTATCGTCCACTACGGGTGTCAAGTAACAAATAGCTTCCTACACCATTTCGAATGCAACATGTGTTGATGTCTGGAGACCTTGTTAAAGTATGAAAGTCAACCAATCTTGCTTGTTCTTGATGTAAGGTGAGGTATCTGGCTGGAAACTTTTTCAGTTGAAACAGGATAGAATAAGATAGCCATTTGATATCCACAGTAACATTACAGCAACAGTTGTGCACACCTGCATTCATTTTATGTTAAAAACAAACAATTGTTTTGCCCTCAGAGTGGGTATTTGGCAAGCTTCTTTTACTCTGGTCGGCCTGGCATTGTTACTGATGCTGGTCCTGATGATAATGTTAACGTTACTTCCAGCGTCTCACGGCCCATCTCCACGCAAAGAAAAAACCTCCATATGTGATCAATCTCGACCCTGCAGTTCATGAGGTCCCCTTTCCAGCTAACATTGGTAAGCAAGTCTTTGATTGCGGACTTTCCCTAGGCTGAATTTATAAGAATTATTTGTAACAAATGTTTCCTTTGTTGCGTTGCAGACATCCGCGACACTGTTAACTACAAAGAAGTAATGAGACAATATCCTTTTTCTCACTTAAGTCAATGAACAACAGTTTAATTTCCAAAGACAAACGTGCGTTTAAAACGGCATCTGTTTGCCTCAAGCAACTCTATAGGTGATGTGGTAACCTCTGCTTTAATGTATTTTATCCATTGAAATATAACATGTCTTCATTCAGTGAAACTCTCCTTAACACAAACTCAGGTATGGCCTCGGTCCAAATGGTGGCATTGTCACCTCACTGAATCTTTTTGCAACCCGGTTTGATCAGGTAATCACATCAAATTGGTAAACCCCTTTTTCCATTTACCAAAAATGGCCAGAAATGGAGTAATGTATCAAAGTATCTTACTGAAACAATATAGTAATCCAATTTATCCTAGTTATTTTTTAATTTAGGGTAAATAAGCTCTTATCTTTACATTTAATTGCTCTGAATGTATTCCACTTTCATTTAGAAAGTTTGTTTATGTGTGTTTTAGAATAAAAAATTATTTAATGAATTTAGAAACCCTAAAGGCCAGTTTATAGTCCAGCGACAGAATGTCGATGGATGTCGCTGGTCGCAGCGACATTTGGTTTACTTCGGGCGACTGTTGTCTTGTGGTCGCTGCGACAGTCGCTCAGACATTAAAGGAGGCTTCGCTCGAGCTGTCCGTTTACTAGCTAGCAGCACATCAGTTAACCGTTAGTAGCCAATGGACACTGACAGATTTTTTTTTTTGGAAAACCTTTAAGTGTGGTCATGGGGTACCTACCCATAGCTTACCTACCTAGCAAGCGTGTGAACACTAGCATTTTAAATTAGCACAATTTAAAATGATGATTATTAGGCTATTATTAATAATAACAATGTAATTGCACCGATTGATGCTGAGCTAGACTGTGTTGAGATGCAATCCAAAATGAAAAGCAGCTTGCTTCCAATGTTACAAGTTACCAATAACCTATTAGTCTGAGCATGGTTACAGACACATTTGTAGCTAGCAAGCGTTTATGTAGGCGCATGCGAATGCATTAAACTTATTTTCTTTAACAGTATCTTAGATTTGCCGGATTAAACTTTGTGCAACGAGTAATCTGTGGCATTCTGATGTAGCGAATTAAATGGGCTGCTCCACATCCTTGAACCCCATTTCTCTAACTAGAGAATTGCAGGCTGCTCCCCCAATGAGCACCGTCTTGTAGGAAGCTATTTACGTCCCTAACATATGCCCTTCGTGTTTGCCTACCAAATAATGTTAGCTAACAGCAATATGAGGAGTTGCATCAATGTTGAGGTTTAATTACAAACGTTTTATTATTTTCTACCTCATTTAAAACCAGCCTACAAGTGTATGAAGTATGAAAGACGCATTGTGAATGATATTTCAAACAATACAGTGCCCTCGAAATTGGCATTTATAAACTTTTCTACGGCCTCGGACAAAAAATGGGGCAAAGCAGCAGACATAATGATATGTAGCCTATTAAAGCTGCTTCTTCCTCCATTGTCCCCTTAGTGTAGACTGTCGCTGGACTGCGTTTATACTTTCTGCGAACGACAACGACCACAGTGTATAAGTAGAGACAATAGAATGTTTATGAAAGTTTTGCGATTTCAGTCGAGCGACACAGTTGCTGGACTATAAACTGACCTTAAGAGTTGTATTACCTTCGATAACTGCACATTCTGAAATTACTCATCTTGTCCAACAGATGGCATTGTTGTTATATGTAGTCATAGTCACAAAGATGTTTATGGTGGATGTTTTGTTAACCTTTTTTTCAGGTCATGAAGTTTATTGAGAAAAAACAGAACTATCACCAGTAAGTTCAAGGAGAGATTTCATCCCTATATAGATCTTTTGAAATGAGACATGTCCACTCTTATGTAACATTCATTATTTTTGAAAATCTACAGGAGTTCTTTCATCCACAATCTCTGCCAACAGGTATGTCCTCATAGACACTCCAGGACAGATTGAAATCTTCACTTGGTCGGCTTCTGGAACCATCATCACAGAAGCCCTGGTATGTCACAGAAATTGTGCTGAATTTCATATCTTCTTCTACCACAAATAATTTAAAATGAAAGGCAGCAGTATGTCTTGATTAGTATGAACCCTGTAGTAGGGTTGGACAGTATGTGGCAGGGCTAGAATATGATGAGGGGTAGTTGTGCTAAGTTAGTACGGGGTTTTACTGCACTGGGTTAGTGCAGAATTATAATCGTGTCATTGTGATGCATGCTGTGACATCCTACTGTTTGTATAATGCTTTATGGTGTCATGTGGCTCAAAGTGGTGTTATAATCTGTTAATACAGTTACATGGTTGCACAAATTATATTTAATCAATGTAGTACAGCAGTAGCACAATTTAACTTTATTTTGCACAGTGAAGTGTTATTACAGATGGAGATGAGTAAGTTTAGCCAATACAAAGTGATGTGGTGAGTCAGTATAGATTGCATGTGCAAAACCATTGGTCATGGCATTTGTTTTGCACCAATCATTGGTTGTGTTATTAGTTTTGCGTGTGCTAAAAGGTTTTGCGCACACCAAAGGCCTTAGTAAATCAGGCTCCAAGTGAGTACATCACTGTATTGTGCCAAGTTAGAACAGAGTGATATATTCATTCTGTTTTGTGCACAGGCCTCCACCTTCCCCTGCGTGGTGATGTATGTGATGGATACATCTCGCAGTGTCAACCCCGTCACATTCATGTCCAACATGCTCTACGCCTGCAGGTAAGCCTCACGGCAATCCCATCATGCCCTGCTGTCAACCTGCTGGATCCCTCATCATATGTGATGTGGATCAGCTGACTGGAGACATCAGCTGGTGGAGAGGGCTGGGATGATGTGAGAAGATGAACTAGCAAGGATTTGAAAGCCTTTGGGGAAATGAGAAATAATGATTTAGTTTCAGTGAGCTGTCAGCTGTTGACCGCAGAGATTTTGTTGAACAATTGTCGGAAGCGATTCAAGAGAACCGCAAACTTCTTTAACGCGCTTCGTGTGTGGTCGTTTGCAAAACCGGAGAAAGTGACGCCGCATCTTACACTACTCACAAAAAGTTAGGGATATTCGGCTTTCGGGTGAAATTTCAGGATGAACCTAAAATGCACTATAACCTTTACAGGTGAAATTAATTTGACCTTCTCTAAACTTTTGAATGCACATGTCCAACTATTCAATGTTTCAGTACTTTTTGCACAACTTGCTGTTCTCTAACAAGGAGCTGAACGGCAAAATTCACAACAGGTGTTTGATCCATGAATCGACCAATAAATTTCCTGGTTCAATTAGAATTGGTATTTAAACAGTCCTCTTCATCATGCTGTTCACATTTTGACATCATGAGACCAAGACGACACCTAACAATTGATCAACAGTACCTCGCCATTGCGAGGCTTCAAACAGGATGTTCTCAGAGGGAAGTGGCCACTGAGCTTAGAGTGTCATCAGCAGGTTGCAACAGAGATACAGAGAGACTGGAAGAGTCACAGAAAGGCATAGAAGTGGACGTCCTTTGGCCACATCCCACACTGATGACCGCTTCATTGTGAACAGTGCCCTGCGGAACCGGATGATGAATGCCACTCAACTCCAGGCACATTTAAGGGAGGTGAGAGGCACCCAAGTGTCACGTCAGACCATTCGAAACCGTTTACATCAGCGTGGTCTGCGTGCTAGACGACCTGCAAGGGTACCTGACCACACCACCAGGCACAGGCGTCATCGTCTTGCATGGGCCAGGGAGCATTTACGCTGGACGAGGGACCAGTGGGCCTCAGTGCTGTTCTCTGATGAAAGTCGATTCACGTTGAGCAGAAATGATGGCCGCCAACGATGTTGGAGACGTCAAGGAGAGCGCTATGCATCAGCCACTGTTGTCACCAGACGACCCTTTGGTGGTGGCGGTGTTACAGTGTGGGCAGGTGTGTCTAGTCAATACAGAACTGCCCTACACTTTGTGAATGGTACAGTGACAAGCCCATACTACCTGAATAACATCATTAATCCAGTCATTGTGCCCCTGCATGAACAACACAGGCCTAATTTCATCTTCATGGACGACAATGCTCCAGCTCATCGAGGTCGCATCATTAGGGAAAGGCTGCTGGAGACTGGGGTACCTCAAATGGAGTGGCCTGCACTTTCTCCAGACCTGAATCCCATAGAAAACCTATGGGATCAGCTGACTCACCGTGTAGAGGCTCGTAACTCTGTACCCCAGAACCTCAATGACCTGAGGGCCGCCCTTCAAGAAGAGTGGGATGCCATGCCTCAGCAGACAATAAGTCGACTTGTGAACAGCATGAGACGTCGTTGTCAAGCTGTAATTGATGCTCAAGGGCACATGACAAGTTATTGAGACATTGACATTTTTGTTGTGGTATACCCACCACTGTTGTTGGCTTTTGTTTCAATAAATTGTTTGAGATGAGGAAATCACCATTGCATGCTTCTACTTAAATGCCCTACTTTCATGATACGTATAATATCACTGTAGCATGAACTTACATTTTCCATAAATTTCACCCGAAAGCCAAATATCCCTAACTTTTTGTGAGTAGTGTAATTGGTAATCACAGTGAAAAATGCTAGGGCTAAGAATCGGGATCAAATTGGCCAAGTAGATCCCATCTCTTCATGTGCACGTGAATACGTGTACGGCACTCTATTGTTGTAAGTGTTTAAGCATTTAAGCGGTAATAATGGCCTGCTATGATGGAAGCCCAGAGGCTAAGAGGTTGTTTCAGGTGATGATATTAATACGACTGTCCCGTGTCTCTACAGCATTCTGTATAAGACCAAGCTGCCCTTCATCGTGGTCATGAATAAGGTACCGTACTGCCGCTGTCCTCACCTGATCCCGTAACCACGGTAACTGGCAGGTCCATTGCCCAAGACGTTGCCATGGCGAGACATTTCTTAATGCCCACCCCAAACTGGGTTTTATGGGTTTTCATTTGCCTTTTACTCTGTCTGGCACTTCCTGCCACTATAAAACATTTGATTTATCAGTTGGATTAATCTGGCCATTGGTCATTTAAAGATGTCTAACAGGGGAAGTTTATTTCACACTGAAGAGTAAACAGTCTTTGGGGACAGAAGGCAGAAACCTTTTTTCTGTTTTTTCAGAGGAAGGAAGCCCCTCAATGTCTTTATCCTCCTTATCCAATCAGTGTAATTAAGTGCACTTATTATATTATCAGTTATGTCTTGGTAACATTGAACCGTACATTATCTGGTAATTAAAGTAGATTTTTATCCAGTTTTCACATTTACCAATGTGAACTTTGCACTTTGTTTTCATAATGAAATGTTCTGGTATTTAGAAAAGGCCACATTAGCTGTAATGGGTTTTTTTTGTAAGATGTATGATAAATGCCAGAATTTCACTAAGCAACAGGAAACAAAGCCCTTAAAGTCAATTGAGGACACACACAATACTGAATGTCAGGGTGAATACAGACCATATGATTTTAATGTATTTTCCCCCAGTTATTTAAGAAAAAAAGTTTTTGTAAAATTATTTATTTGTATGTTTTGGATGTGATAAGCTAAAGGAAAGTTGTGTAATATCTTTGAGAGAAAACCTCTGTAAATTGTTAATCAAGAAGAGGATCCAGGTAGAGAGAATTCCAGATCTGATAAAGATACCTGTAAAGGTTTGGCTCTGTGTACACGTTCTACGCTACAGACAGACATAATTGATCACAGCTTTGCGGTGGAGTGGATGCAGGACTTTGAGACCTTCCAGGATGCATTGAACCAGGAGACATCCTACAGCAGCAACCTGACCCGGTCCATGAGCCTGGTTCTGGATGAATTCTACAATAACCTGCGGGTGAGATGAATGGTGTCCCACCCATAGAAATAGCCCCGCACCCATCAGAATCACATAGCGTTATTGACTGCCAACCCCGTAATAAACGAATTTGGAAGTAATAAATAATTTCTGAATTAAGCAGCTATTGTCTGGCTCATCCAGCTAAGACATTGTTCCAGTGTGTGGAGGCACCCTGCTTTCTTGCACTGAATCCTGACCATGTCAATGGTGACAACAACTGGCAGTCCTCCAGGGGGTATAATTGGCTATAGTGTCACCCGGGGGGGGGCCTTTAAATTGATCGGGCACCCGAAGTCTGCCTGCATCAACTGCACATGAAATGTTCTCAGACAAGCTGACTACTGTGGAGCGAAAGGAAGAAGCAGCTGGTATCACACGCTTGAGGACACGTGTGCTTGTCTGTCCTCTCCCAAACATATGGAGAATGTTGGAGCGATGAGAACGGCTAGCAACTCCAATTGTACATTTCAAATTGGGAGACAAAAAATTATTAAATTAAAAAAAGAATTGAACATTGATGCAGAGATTTAGGTTTATGTGTGCCGTTTACTCACAGTATGTGTGAATGTGGTCAGTATAAATAGAGGGTTTTTAATGATGGGAACAGTCTTTGTGTCTGCGTGTGGAGTGTCAGTCTTTGTGTCTGCGTGTGGAGTGTCAGTCTTTGTGTCTGCGTGTGGAGTGTCGGTCTTTGTGTCTGCGTGTGGAGTGTCGTTTATGTGTCTGCGTGTGGAGTGTCGGTCTTTGTGTCTCCGTGTGGAGTGTCAGTCTTTGTCTGCGTGTGGAGTGTCAGTCTTTGTGTCTGCGTGTGGAGTGTCGTTTATGTGTCTGCGTGTGGAGTGTCAGTCTTTGTGTCTGCGTGTGGAGTGTCAGTCTTTGTGTCTGTGTGTGGAGTGTCGGTCTTTGTGTCTGCGTGTGGAGTGTCGTTTATGTGTCTGCGTGTGGAGTGTCGGTCTTTGTGTCTGCGTGTGGAGTGTCAGTCTTTGTGTCTGCGTGTGGAGTGTCGGTCTTTGTGTCTGCGTGTGGAGTGTCGGTCTTTGTGTCTGCGTGTGGAGTGTCGTTTATGTGTCTGCGTGTTGAGTGTCGGTCTTTGTGTCTGCGTGTGGAGTGTCGGTCTTTGTGTCTGCGTGTGGAGTGTCGGTCTTTGTGTCTGCGTGTGGAGTGTCAGACTTTGTGTCTGCGTGTGGAGTGTCAGTCTTTGCTCAGCTGTGCCCCCTCATGGTGGCTGTTCAGTCACGCATACCGCGTCCCCTCTCTGCAGGTGGTGGGCGTGTCCGCAGTCACAGGAACTGGGCTGGACGAGCTGTTTCAGCAGGTGTCCGAAGCTTCGAAGGAGTACGAGACGTGAGTGAGCAAGTGCAGGCCTGCCTTAAGGCCCTTTGAAATGACGACTCTAGCTGAGGACCCCCACCCACATAATGTTGAGTACCAGGCAGAATTAGGGAAGGTCTCCAAATTCCTTAATTTGTAGTCAGTGAAGATTGTAATGTCTCACAGACAACAGAGATTGATCAATGTTTCTCCTAGATTATAGCTGCACTATAACATCTGTTATGGCATTTTAGAACTTCAGTGACAAAGACTGTCATTTTAGAATCTGAAAACACAGTGCAAAAATATTCAATTAAGTTAATGTGCCAAGGAGTATTTCCTCTGCATTGTTTATTCTGTGATTATGTTTCTTGCACATTCAGTAGAATATCCCTGCAAAAGAGATCTGCAATTAAATTTTTATTTATAAAAAATTAAAATTAAAAATAAAAAGTTTTTACTTATTAATTTATTTTCATTTTAAGAGGTTCAGGTAGTAGGTAACGATAGATAAATGTACATCTTTAAAGAAAATCTATTTGTAAATGGGAACTTACCATGGGTAGTTTTGCACGATAGACTATACTCTTGATTCCTGTGCCACTCCGAATCCCGACGTTTGCCTTTAGAGGATGCATTTTTCACACAAGCTGGTCCATTGAGCCCAGCAGCTCTAACTCAAACAGATGAGTTGTCGAAGAGCAAGATTGCTTTCTGGTTTCTGAAACTGCTTTACCCCCATCTGCCTCTTTCCTTTGCTGCAGATTTTTGGAGAGAAAGTAGATCTTTGCTTGTCTGGCCCCCTCTTTATTCAGCCTTTTCACTTGCCATGATGCATAGATGTAGGTAATAACTAACTTTATGTTGAATTATAGAGAAACCATCATAACATGCAATTCACACCCCTTTGTTCAGGGGACGATTCTCTAAAGAATCACAAAGCAATTTTCCTGATTTTCCAAATGTCCTGATTGCAGCAAGCCAATAGAAATTGTTGTGGGCGTGGCTAGTCACAAAAACGCTAATAACTATTCAATTCTTGAATGGATATTAATAAAATTTGGTGTCTATACTTGCACTGACCTTCTGAGCCAAACTCTAAAGTATTGGCTCAATAGAATCAAATGGTGGCGCTATAGAGCATAATACATCTTTTTAAATTTATAAATTCATAAAAAATCACCATTATTTTTTAGACATTTAAAACTTCCTGTAGTGGTCAATTTCCTCATCTGGAACATATGTATGTCCCATATATGTCGCTGCCATCTTGGATTGGCCACCATTTTGGAAACGATATTACCATTTCCCTTCATGAAAAATCACTGTTGTGTTTTAAACATTGAAAATTATGTGTCGTGATCAATCACTGGGAGCCACAGGTTATCTGTTATGGCTTAGTGGTAAGAGCAATGGCTCGCTATGTGGGAGACCCGGGTTCAATCCCCACCGTAGGTTACTTTTCTTTTCGATAAAAACAATGCACAGTTTGTTATGCTTTTCACACTTAATAATGTTCTTTTCACATTATTGCAAAGGCGAAGAGATTTTACTATATTAACTATTCACTGTTTCACTAGTACTTAAATGAGTGAAACAAATAAAGGTTTAATAAAGTTATTCTTTTTCCTCCCAAATTCTTCATCAAAAATGCTCCATATAATTCTCCCCCTACCATACAACATCTGCGATGGCTTTGTGGTTAGAGTGATTGCCTTCGATGTGGGTGACCCGGGTTCAAATCCCACCGGGTACCAGAGGTTGCATTTATTTTCGACAACACGACATGCGCTTTCTTATGCTTTTCACATCTACAAATCTTATTTTCACATTAATGGGGTAGGAAACACTAAAAGACATTTTTTGAGTTCTAGGCATTGCCTCAGACTGAAGGTCTCTTTCAGACTGAAGGTCTCTTTCATGAATGTCTTCTCAAATTATTCAGTTTACCCAGAATTAACTGAAGGTGGTGGTCTGAAAACAGTTTGACCTTTTATACATATTCATGTTTAGACACTCATGTCATGCAGCTCACATATGTGTCTCACGTATACCTTCCGAGACTCGATTGTAAAAGGAAACCAATGTAACATGATTACAACAAAATTACAACCTTTTGCTTGGACCCCGTGCAGTTGCTGCTTTGCAGCCATATTTATTATTATTATTCCCTTTCTTCCAGACATAATTCCTCCTACAGGTTAAGCTAAACATACCAAACTTGGCAATCAATCTTCCACAGACCTATTAGGTTGCTTCCGCTTTGTTTAACAATATAATTTGTACTTTTTAAGTGATAACGCTTTTAAAAACGGCCACACTGACTTAACATTGGTAGAACGCTAGGCTTCCAGCAGAATACCAGTCTGGCAGTTGAACAAATAAGCATCCTTTACCACAGTAACTGCTGGGAGAATTCTAGCAACGCCCTAGGCTAATTTGAATGTAAGTACTTTTACGGACTTTGACTAACGTTAATCATTGAAAGATTGTGTAATGTAAGAATGTTACTTGGCTAATATGAACATTACTGCTTTTTTACTGAGTTTGCTGCAACAAATTTGGTACTATAGCAAAGCTGATTTGGTAACTAGATTGTTAGTTTAGCAAGCTAGTAAGCTTGCTAGCTAGCTAACATTTCTGATATAACGTTAGCTAAACAGATTTGCAGCTAATGGCCAGATGGGGAACTAGCTAGCTCGCTACCAAGGTGATACTAAGTGTTATGCAACTAGTGAAGTTGCATTAATACAAGACATAACTAATGTTGACATTATTGATTAATTACTTTTGGAATACATAATGTTAGCTAAAAAGATAACGTTAGCTATATTCTCCAACGTGCAACATTTTGTAATGTTACTGCTTTGGCTGGTGATGTGATAAATTCTATTGTTGCATTAAGTTACTTGCGATGCAAAACTTTGTTTTTTTTTTGTCCACAGTCAATCGGGGACAGGGTCAGTTGGGCCCATGCATCGATTTCTAGCAGGTCGTATATTATTTTTAGGGGGCCAATGGCACAATGGTGTGGTATAAAACAAACACTGCTCATTTGGGGAATATTTCATTATCCTCTGGTAGTCAGGACTGAGTTTTTTCCCCATTAGTTTAATCACAGTGGCAAGGCACAAAAACACTTATTGCTTCAGTAAAGCAGTTAAAAAATATTGCCGCAAGCGGCAATTGGGGGTTTGAGCCGTTAAAAGCGTAAAGAAAATCAAGTATATACAACATTTAAGAACATAAAAGCAATATGACAAAAAAGAAAGTAAAGTTTGTAGGTACAGGCAAACTTGAAGTTAGCTTGAGAAACCCAAGCATGGTAGTAAAAATACTCAAAAAAGACTAATGGTAGTAGGCTAATAGGCTAGTGCACACTGGCCTTGTAATTACTGTCGTAGGCTAGTAGTAGTACTAGATGTTTCGCTGGTTTAGTTAACGTTATGTTCTGCTAGCAGTAATATTAGTTTGGGTTGAACTCACATTGATTTTGCTAACTGAGCTTGCCAGAGCTGT
Organism: Synaphobranchus kaupii; assembly: GCA_029718625.1. Taxonomy (NCBI): domain Eukaryota; kingdom Metazoa; phylum Chordata; class Actinopteri; order Anguilliformes; family Synaphobranchidae; genus Synaphobranchus; species Synaphobranchus kaupii. The sequence goes on along the minus strand of CM056390.1, from coordinate 30,845,095 downwards.
TTGAAGCTTTGCACGTTGTTAAACTCAACTCTAGCCTACTCACGGCGGTGTCTTCCAGAAATATCAACTAAAACGTTACGTACAAACAAACTAAGCTCAGACTTAAAGGTTGTATCAGCGATTTTGGGTGACGTCACTTCTGAAGCAAAATCCCAAACAAACAGCCAGCTCCAGCTCAGAGCCAATTATGTTATGTTTTAAAAAATAGTGTTCAAGCATCCAGAATTATAACCACGTTAATAACGTTTGTAAGAAACCAAACCGTTTGTAAATCCGTCAAGATTTCAGCGAGATAAGAGTATTAGCGTATTAGTATCACCCACCCCTTGTCGGTGATTGGTTGGAATACTGTTTATTTTGGTTTTGAGTGGTTGGTAGTACCATTTGTTTTTGTGTACGATCTCGGAGCATAGGCTGCCTAAGGAGACGCGGTTTTTTGACGGCCTGCTTATGGGGCGGGCAGCTAGCGGATCGTGAGGAAAAATCAGATGAATGTGATCATTTATGTTTCGACCCAAAATCGCTGATACAACCTTTACCTTCAGGATGGGACTGACATCCTGATAGGCTGACTAATGTACTGTCTCGCAGTTTTATTGGTTCACCTTAGTTGGCTGAGGTTGAAATATTTGAATGAACATAGTTGATGCATTTTCTTTTTGGAATGTTTTATTTTAGAATCACTATTTGTCGTTATGGAGGCTACTCGTAAGCTGGGTTACACTTACATGTATTTTTTAAGTCATTAACTATTTTGTTGTGTTGAGCTAGTAGCTTTAATAACCATGTCATGCTGAGCATGTATAATGTTGAATGAAGTATCTATCATATTTAGCCTAGTGGCCGAGCTATAGGCTATTAAATACAATGGATGCAAATGCAGCCTGTGTGTTTTAGAACTGATATTCTACATACTTAGGCTACTTGTTATCACGTGTGGTATTTTTGAGAAGCATGCAATACTGAGCATTTTGACAGTTAAATGATGTTTCTACTGCATGTGGTTGCCGATAGCACTTTCCCGTCTGAAAACGAGAGTTTATGGTGTTTTTTGAAGGATTTTCTATATGCCCATCCAGATCCATTGTGTAAGTTAGCTGTGACATAAGCAAAAAGCAATATATCTCAAGACTGCTCAGTTTGTCAAAATGTTGATATGGACCGTTGTATATGATTGTAAATAACCTTGTAACAGGGCTTAACATGCTAAATACCAAACTTCTCCTTTAACATCCATAATTATTACAAATTGTCCAAGTTATTAATTCTGCGGTTTAAGTTTTTGAAACCTATTAAAAGTAGCCTACCTATAAAATCTCTGCACATCCTTAAATAAATGAAGTGACCATCATTTCACCTGATTTATCTTTTACTTCTTTCAACTTGTTGGAAGTTCAACATAACCACTGCGTTAGTAATAAATAATGATATCGTAATGTTTTAATTAGCAACTCCAATTGCATAATTATTTTATCTTTTCCTCTCAATTGGATAGTTATTCACTTGATTGTGCCCTTTGAGTGCCTACAGAGCTGCGAGTCATGTGGTTAAGATAAACTGGTGGCCCCGGTGATAGGTCATGGCCAATTTCATAAATTCCAGCCCTGGACCATGTATATAGAATTTCAGGATTGTATTGAGCCATTAAGTAGAAAAACATGTTTAAGGTTTATAGCAGCCCCCGTGGATGGTTTTGGACATACTTTGGCATGCATCCTCAGTGGTATCTCACAAACATTATTCCTGAGTTTTCTTCAGATTGGATGAACGGTCAATGAGTTATGGCCATGTATGTGACTAGCTACGCCCACAACAGTGTTTATTGGCTTAGTGCAGTCAGGATTTTTGGACTATCAGAGTCGTTTATAGTAACTTTTTAGAGGACCGTCCCCTGAACAAACTGGTGTGAGTTGCATGTTGATATGTCAAATGGTCTCAGAGGAGATTGATTTTAAAGGTTTTTCACAAAATGCTAATTTGCAAAAAATCCAATTTGGCGGACCTCATTGGTCCTAATGGCAAAGTTTGTTTGCCATGAACCAAGGAATCTGAGGCAAAAAGAATTTTGAAGAAGGCCAAACGGTTCAAAAGTTATAGCCCAAAATATTATATTTGTCTCTATAGCGCCACCATGAGGCTGATTGAGGTGAGATTTTAAACTCTTCATTTCATACATTTATGATGAGTGTGCCAAGTTTCATGTCTCTAGGATGTACCATCTCATGGGATATTTAGCAAACACACAGAGAAAAATAAATAAATAATAAAAAAGCAAAAACAATAGGGTTTTAGCCCTTCGGACACAAACTTCATCCCCCAGAAACAATATCCTCAGCATTACCCAGTCAGAGGCACCAAGTTTCCATGAAACTTTATTTTGGGGTGGTTTCTGTTGATGTTCCATGAACAGAGGAAATGGAGGCAGACGTATTGGTACAATGTTTCTTTTCAGAATTCTCTCTCTCTCTCTCTCTCTCTCTCTCTCTCTCAGGAAGCACTATAGAGTCACTATATTGGCTCAACGTTTCATGGAACTCTTCAAACTTAATTGCTCAAAAATTGATTTAACTTTATTTGTCCTCTCTCTCTCCTTTTATTTCTTTCTCTGTTATGCCCTTTAGTGGTATTTATAAAGACTGGTGTAGATGATCAGATCTCCTGAACTTCCCCTGAACCCCTTTGGTACTCTGACAAACATAATGGTTCCTGGTCCAAATAAAAGGCTTTAGAAATGGAAGTGTTTGAACTCCAGTGAACGGTTTCCTTGTCATTGAAACTTCTGGAGTTTGATGTGCCTTGAGACATTTGGGCATCTGTTTTTGCATATTGTGAGGATTGTAAACTTGTTTAAAGTTTGGTCATTGTCATTGTATGCATGTGTCAAATTTGATGTTTGAATTTCCAGAGAAACCATAACGTGATTTGCATTTTTTAGGGAATACCGGCCAGAATATGAAAGACTTCACAGAGAGCTGGTAAGTTTTAAAAAAAAAATTATTTTAATCCATATTTTTGATGCATAAACATTTGTGCACTCGTGATGAATTCGAGAGACAAATAATACATTTTTTTACCAAGCTTTTACTGTGAACTGTCAGAGAAAAGTTAGGAAGAATATGTAATTGCTTATTTGTACTTTTTAATCAATTTTGTTAGTCAAGATGCTATGGAAGCAAAAGTATGTGGACACCTGTTCATCCAACATGTCATTCCACAATCATGGGCAATAATATGGAGTTGCCCCCCCCCCTGATGGGGTTGAGGTCAGGGCTTCGTGCAGGCCAGTCAAGGAAAGGGCCTTCCCCAAACTGTTGCCTCAAAGTTGGAAGCGCAGAATCTGATAAATCTGGAAGCACGAGTTTTGATATATAAACGCATTCCTGTGTGTCTGGTCTGGCCTTTTAGGGTATACTTAATAGCCTCTCCTCCCCACACCCTACAGGCTGAAGCTCAGAGCAAGAAACAGCAGGAACAGCTGGATCTCTTAAGGAAGGACATGGGAGAGGTTTCCATGGAAACCCCTGCGCCCGTAGGTGAGTCTGCCCCTGCCAATGCACAGCATCGCTGGCTATTTTTGGGACAGCCAGCTTGGGACTTCCTGGCAGCAATTGATCATTTATTTTCCGTGACTGTACTGTACCACCGTTTCCATTTGGTCTCACTATTTTTGGGATGACTGTACTGGCGGCCTTTTCGCAGAAGTACCGGACCTTGCGGGCCCCAGTGACCTCATTTTCACACGGGGGAACCCCGATGAGGAGGAAGAGGAGACGGTCGACAGCGACACGGATGACATCGACCACAGCGGTGAGCATGATTTTTTGTGCTTTCTGAGAACCTCGTGGCCGTTTCGGACACTCATTTCCAATGCCGTGTTATTTTAATGCTCTTCAGCTCTGGAGACAAAGGTTTTTTTTTTTTTCTTCTTTTTCTTCTTTCATTCAAAAGCTTAAAAGTTTTTAATTTCCTGGCGCTGCATGAAACTCCGGATCTTTCTGTGTAAATAATGACTCACTGCAGAGACATCTGTGCTCACGCTCCCTATTCTACTCTGGAAAATGAATTGTATCAATGAATTATCCGATTTTGCGCAGGTTTTTAGGCTGTCCTTCATGAGCTCTCAATTTTTCTTCATGTTTGGGTCATTAGTAAGCATTGTCAAATACTGGTCCACTGGTCAGAGATTGCATTGAGATTGCTGTCACAACAAGTAGCATGTACCATTTGATGGATGTAAGTAGTGCTCCTAATGCATAGCGGTTTACTAGACAGAGATGAGTATGCGTAGGAGGATTCCACCCAATACACTTGCCTGCTTCTAATTAAACCTGGAATGGCTTGAACTGCTATCCATTAGGAGTCCTGTTTACACTCCTGGGGCCCTATCTTACACCCGGCGCAAAGCGGCGCTAACCCAAACGCAAGTGTATTTGCTATCTTACACCCGGCGGTAGGTTCATTATAACGCCTAACGCTCACGCCGCTTAACTAGCATGTACTCTTGCGCTGTTTGGGCGTGTTGGTCTTAAGATGAGGAGTGGCCAGGATTCTTTTTGGCGTATTGAAATCTTGAGCCAGCAGAAAGCGCTTGCGCTAGAACCACCACTAACCTGGTCTAAAGTCATGTCGCAGTTGTATACATGTTATTTTAACGGCGCATATACAGTCAAGCCGGAAAGTCTCCCCACCCCTTTCACCTTCTCCACGTTTTATTACGTTAGACTTATACTACAATAGATTGAGTTAATTTTTTGCCTCAAACATCTACACACAATAGCCAATAATGACGAAGTGAAAACAGGTTTTTAGAAAATATGCAATTTTATTTTACTGACAAAAATAGGTTATTTAGGGGTTACATATCTGTACACACCCTTAGCCTAATACTTGGTTGCTGCACCTTTGGCAGCGATTACAGCTTCAAGGCATCTTGGGAAAGAAGCTACGAGCTTGGCACACTTGTTTCTGGACATTTTTGCCCATTCCTCTTGGCATATCCTTGCAAGCTCCGTCAGGTTGGATGGGGAGCATCGGTACACAGCCATTTTTAGCTCTTTCCACAGATGTTCAATTGGATTCAGGTCTGGGCTCTGGCTGGGCCACTCAAGGACATGCACAGACTTTCTCAGAAGCCACTCCTTTGTTCTCTTGGCTGTGTGCTTTGGGTCGTTGTCATGTTGGAAGGTAAACCTTCGCCCCAGGTCCAGAGCGCTCTGGAGCAGGTTTTCTTCAAGGATCTCGGTGTACTTAGCTGCATTCATCTTTCCCTCTATCAGGACTAGTCGCCCCGTTCCCGCTGCTGAAAAACATCCCCACATCATGATGCTGCCACCGCCATGCTTCACTGTAGGGATGGTATTAGCCAGGTGATGAGCGGTGCCTGGTTTCCTCCAGACGTGACACTTGGTATTCAGGCCAAAAAGTTCCATTTTGGTTTCATTCTCATGGTTTGAGAGTCCTCTAGGTGCCTTTTGGCAAACTCCAAGCGGGCTGTGATGTGCCTTTTACTAAGGAGGGGCTTCCGTCTGGCCACTACCATAAAGGCCTGATTGGTGGAGTGCTGCCTGGATGGTTGATCTTCTGAAAGGTTCTCCCATCTCCACGAGGATACGCCAGAGCTCCTACAGAGTGACCCTCGGGTTCCTGCTCACCTCCCTGGCCAAGGCCCGTCTTCCCCGATTGCTCAGTTTGGCCGGGCGGCCAGGTCTAGGAAGATTCTTGGTGGTTCCAAACTTCTTCCATTTACGAATGATGGTGGCCACTGTGCTCTTTGGGACCTGTAAAGCTGCAGAGATTTTTCCGTACCCTTCTCCAGATCTATGCCTTGACACAATCCTGTTTCTGAGGTCTGCAGATAATTCCTTTGACCCCATGGCTTGGAATTTGCTCTGACATGCACTGTACATATGATATTTTACATTTTGATTTTTTATAAATTAGCACAAATGTCTAAAAACCTGTTTTCACTTTGTCATTATGGGCTATTTTGTGTAGAATTTTGAGACAAAAAAATAACTCAATCTATTGTAGAATATGTCTGTAACGTAATAAAACGTGGAGAAGGTGAAAGGGGTGGGGAGACTTTCCGGCTTGACTGTAAGTGCGTCTACAAAGGCGTGTGCACAATGCGCGTACCCTCCTGTCTGTTACACACAGGGGCGCGCACAAGCATGAATAAAATATCAAGATTACAATGTGAAATAGCATTATTGTGTAGCCTATATCAAAAAATACATAATAATAAAAGGGTCCATAGCCTACCTTTCCCTCAGCGGGGGAATGCCATGCACATTAAATTGCTTTCAGCCCACTCCATCAACATTCAGGCGATGTGCGATGGTACGGGACAATGGCTATCCATTAAAAAGCAGCTGATGACACCCAAATCAAGCCTAATGCGCAAATTGTCATTTACACCTAATGCGTGAATTGTCATTCAATGGAAAACTCGCGCACGGCAATAGACGGACATTTAAGTTCTGAAAATGCGCTTCAGATGTCATTACAATACAGCTCTGTTTATCTATGAATACAGCCTGTAAGTAAATAGAATGGTTTGTGACTGAAAAAAGTTCAAAACCTTGTCCAGTGAATATTGCATTTATTGTTTTTCAAATAGCCTAGGCTACAGCGGATTCGCTGTGCATAAGGTTGTTTTCGATAGCCTATGGTTAAAAAACAGAGATAAATGTCACCATGTGAACTAAATTGTAACCTTAGCTATTCTTCGTCCTTCATATTTTTTAAATTACAGTGACCAGGTTTCCATACTCTCACCGTTTAAAACCCAGCTGATTTCACCCGTTATTCCATAACTGAACAAAACGATTTTAAAGAGAACTAAGCGTCTAATTAGAAACTAAAACAAATTTGCAGCACGTTACACAATTAATTCACAATTAATTTTAATGCCATTCTCTGCACGTGCGCTGCATGTTCTCTGTTTCCCCTGCTGTAAGTCGCATGTTTCACAGTCTTCCTGGGAAAGTGGATTGTTTTAAAGGATTACGCTACGAGTAAAACAGGTTGGTCACATTTCCATAAACAGGACATTATTAAACAAGGGGAAATATGCGTGAACATATGGGTTGCGAACCTGACAGCTTTATTGTAGGCTATTTGGTGTCATCATTAAGGCAAAATAACGGTATGTATGTTATTAATCGATATTAGCCTACTATGCAGGTAGCCTAATGAACTTTGGATGAACCGAGAACTCCATGAGAACAGCCTCCTGGAATTGATGTTTGACACTTTCATTGCATAATCAAACGAAATTCGCTGAACAAGCAGGCTAATTTGGCGTTTTCTAAGGTGAGACTGAAGCCATTGATAGCTTATTCCCAGCTGTTGCAGGTCCTTTTAACGAAATTTAACCGCATATATTTTGTAAAATAACAGCCCTGTCTGGAATTACCGGGAACTCATAGGCTAATGGTTAGTCCGAATAATATTGATCATACTCAATTTAGCCTATTCCTTGATCACACTAAACACACACGACCATGTCTGTTTCGCCATCAAGCAATCCGCCAAGGTGGAAAAGCAGGCTTTTAAAGGGAATGGGATATGACATTTTGATTGGTTTATTGCATGTCACGCCCAAGACACACCTATAATTAATGAAGCGACTAGGTTCAGCCCAGTTTCACCTTACGCCGTGCTTAGCGCCAAAAAAACACGCCGTTAAAATAGCAAAAGTGGACTGGGACACGCCCAAAATGGACTTTACGCCATGCGCTGAGACTAAGCGTCAAGATCGCCAAGATAGGGCCCCTGGTGTCTTATTTCAGATTGGGGATCTTCTTCCTGTCTGCTGAATTATCAGTAAAAACATCTAAAGCGTTTTGCAAACCAACCTGAAACTTGAGTCTCAAAAATAACTTGAGTCTGGAGTTGCAAATCATTAGATGCTATCCAGACATCTCGCACCTGATTAGGCACTACAGTTACAGGTGGACGATGACTTGGTTGTTTCTCAAAAGGTTTCCAGAGATTCAGAAAAGGCTGTTTGGCCTGTTGAAGCACGTTGAAGTTCTTAGTGCAGTGCTGTACTCTGCAGTTCGGGTTCAGTCCGGACTGTACAAGTTGGGATTGCAGAGTGGCAAGGAAGAGGTTGGCCAATGCATGCATTTCAGATGATGCGAGTGTTGGTTTGCAGCTCTCCCGAGTTAATGGTGGAAATTGTAGTATAGTGGCACAACCTACAGTTGCATCGGGGCCTTCCAACATGTTAGTTTATTTATTTTGTTTTTCAGTTGGACTGTCATCCATTTGTCATATATGAGTGGGATTGTCTTGTTAGTATTGTGATCAGGCTACTATTCTGACTCTCTCTTTCTCTCTGTCTCTGTCTGTTGTAGTCACGGAGGAGAGCAAGGAGTCGACGGCGTTTGGGAACTTTCTGAAAGAGAGGAAGGCAGTGATGGAGGTGCGCAGCCGGAAACAGCAGTGACACCCTGACCCCTGACCCTGGCTAGGAGATCGTCAGTTACGGCCCCCTCTACCTGCACGAACAGTCCCTGCGGTGGGAGACAGGGGGGCGGTATGGTGGAGCGGCTGGCTGGAAAAGGCGGGGTTTAATTTATCGGCTCCTCCTCTTCTCTGCATGTTTCTCCGATATTGCCTCCTGCACGAAGACACTGTGACTGTAGGGGAACGGCCGCTTCTTGTATCGTAGCAAGCAGGTGAGCTCCTGTGCGTATGGTGAATAGATTGAAAATGCCATTGTTTCTCTTGATTTGAAGGAGCCACCCTGTTCCTGTATCCTTTTCCATCAAGTTCAATTTCACAAATGTACCGCTCATTGCAAAAATAAATAAATAAAATACTTTTTTTTAACACTGGCAAAAAGTCACTGCTTGAAGCCGATGCATGTCTCCCAAATAATAAAGACATTGTTTTTCCAGTGTATAATTTTTTTATTATTAATTGAAGGCATACATACTTATGTCTGCGTAATTGTGCATACTCATTTGTGGAAACTCAATGATCCGGAGAAAGGAGATTTTGTGATTTTTTTGCCCCTCTTCATAATGAGTTTTATAAAAGCTGTGGACATGCACAGAAGCCTGCTTTAGTGTCTGTGTGGGTGAGTGATTGTGTGGGTGAAGGCAGTAGGCTGCCAGAACGGTTATGTACCATATGTCTGTGGAGCGGTCTGGAAATTCCAGGTTCTATGCCTGGCTCCATCTGCCACGTAAGCACCACTTAGCTCCCACACATCCAGAATATTCTAAATGGCAATACCGCTGGGCGAAGTCCATGTCACGTCTCCTCTTCTCAATGAACGCTTACACGCAGTACCTGTCCTTCAGTCACGTTGCTGCTGGTAAGGTTGCCCTTAGCATCGTACAGTTATTGATGTCCCAGTACTTTATACAGCATGACCTACAGATCAGTTTTGTAGCTGAATGGCTGGATTGATGTGATAACACACCCTTTCTCAGTTGGGAGTGCATTGCATTCCATGCTGTTGCTACGGTAGATTTTGGGGGTAGCCTGATACATTTATATTTTAGCACCATTGTTTCACATGTAATGCAGGAGGCTGACCTGTGTTTGTCCATGTGTGTGCGCGCAGCATTGGGTGCAGTTAGCTGGAAATTAAGCTGTGCGCTCATCAAAGCTGGGAAATTAGGCTACTTGGTGTTCCCAGAAAATGAACCACAATACTGAAGGTTCCAGCTCCAGCAGTGTAACCTACTTTAAGCAGATACTATTCAGAAAAGTGATTCTGCGAAACCAATTTAATGTGGGGTTGGATTTTTTTTTTTTTAGACAAACACAAGCGTACAGATTACAGTCGTGCAGCGTAATAGAAACCTGTGAAAGATCGGACGGAACAAATAAAAAAAGTACAAGCTGTCAATTGGCGCATCTTTAGGAAGCACGGCTTAACACCCGGGATGGCGATTTTAGCGCGGGCGAAGCCAGAGCAGCCGCGCGAGTGAGTCACGTCGTGGTGGCATTTAACGGCGCGGCGCTCCACACGCCTCCCGTGGGCCGCGGACTGTGCCAGCTCCACACACTCATCCGAGAGATAGAAATGTCAGAAACGGGGTTGGTGCAGGGAAATGGGAACATTCACAGCCTCCTCTTGGATAATGTCAAAACCCCCCTTGTCAGGGTAAAAAAGCAGGCAGAACATTTATTTAGATTCTATTTAATTATTTTTATGGAATGTGACAAAGGCAAAGAACTTTGGTTCTCTTGCCATAGGGTAAAGGCAACAGGGAAAAGAAGCTGCCTTATTTATTTTACTATCAATTTTACCTCAATGCAAAGGTTGCCACATATTTCACTCAGTAGCACTAGGTGTCACTAAACAGGCAATAATCTCCCAGCTAGCACTCCCCCTCTCTTCTCTTGGCCAATAGCATCCAGGACTGCAGGCCACACTTAGGGGTTTCTCTCACACCAAAATCAAGAGCACCTACACACAAGGAAAACGTTTTTTTGTTTTCGTCCAGCACGTACACGATCCTGATGTAAAAAGACGGGATGTAATAAAACTTGAACCGTTTATTGCAGCGGTCATTCCTATAGGTCTGACATGAACAGTGATGTAGCATGTCTGCTATCTACACATTAATTTGTATGTGCAGATGGTTTATGGCATTATTTGTACATTTGCTGCTAATTTCACTGGGTACAGTGAGTGGCTGGTGGGACCAAGTTAGCTAGGATTTGTTTTGTTCTGTAGAGCAGGGGGTTTTCAACCTTTTCTGATCTAGAGACCCACACACAGGCTCAAAGGCATCCAGACTAGGACCTGGAAATAATCTCCCTAATCTATAATTAAATATTTCCCTAATTTATATATTGTCATTGCATAGTCTGGCCAGGGATCCCCTACAGTACCTCCAAGGACCCCCTGCTGAAAACCTAGGCTATAGAGCAATCCTGCAACCATTAGCTGACCATGAAGAAGTTTGTGCATTTATAGCCAACGGCCAGAGAGGAAGAGTCATTGTGAGAGTACCATTTTGGTAGATATATTGTCTACAAGAAATGCTTAGGAAGTAGCTGTCTGTTTTCAATAGGAATCATTGGGATTTTTCCAGTCTTGTTTCAAGTGAGGTTTTTTGCCCACAGACAAAATCAACTAGTTAGCTAGCTTTGAGCTTGCTCCCAAAGATCATTGTTTTGCTTAAAGTGCATGTGCTGCTACAATATCCATTTAACTAATTATATATTAAGTCGATGGCCTACAATCTGTCTAAACCTTGATTCTCACGCTGTCATTTCCATCTTGTCATCAGCTCCACCATCTTTGGTATGCCTCTTGCCGGTTAGCCTGCATTGAAAACCATTATTCATAATGCGTTTTGCTGCTTGTGAAAATCAGTGTAGGGTCCCCTAAGCAATCAGGATTCATGAGATGCAATTTAATTAGTATACAGCTAACACAATGGCTGTTAAAGTAGCATTTATAAGATACCGCATCAGCAGTCTCACTGAGCTCAATCTCAATCTCATCCATGTAGAATAGATGTTAGGAAGCTAAACTCATAACGCAGAGATAGCCTAAAGGCCAAACGGGAAGTGAGCAATGTGAGCAATGTGTATGCCCGCTAAAGTCCACAAAGGAAATGAATAATGCAGCATTTAATGCGCTTAGCATGTGATGAGGTAGCTTGTTTCTTGCATGCAGGGTATTCACTCAGATGCTACTCCTCTTTATGAAGGACAAGACAAATTAAACGGGGTGACAGACATAATGACGCTTAGTCTGTTTGTTTAAATGTGGGAGCGTTTCATTTGTATTAAAGTGCTATTCCAGTAGTTATAGGGTAGGATCTTTTTTTACTTAAAAACTGATCCTTAAAACTGTTACATGGTTCACAGTAAAATGAATTATTCATTGTGCTGTGCTGTTCTGGTGAGTGATCGATTGCGGTGAGGAGTGAGATCACCGTGGTATACATAGAATTACGCCGTGTTTCTGTGCTGTGCGAGAGGGAGGGAAGGGTCGCACTTTGTGATGTTTTACGGTCCTATTTTTCGGGCCTCTGGTCACACCTCATCAGTGGGGTCATCTTGACCTCATGCTGCAGTCGGACCACAAAAATGACCACTTCAGTGTATTTGGCTTTTGGTCCTCTGCTAAGCGACATGCTCCATGACTAGTGTGAAACACACTAGAGTAAAACACTGTCTGCTAATGACCACCGGACACATGGGCCTCATTGTGAAAGCATTGTTTATCTCTTTTCAAACAAAAGACTCCATTCTCCTTACATGCCTATACATTATAGTAATACTACAACAGTTATGCTACTGATGACGAAGAAGATAGTGATGATGTTGAAAATGATGATGATGGGATGTCCATGCTCATTGCGAGCCGCAACATCGGCGGTATGAATCCTGCTTTTGTCGCATGTGTCTCACTCCAATTCTTCCTGTCTCTCTACACTGTGCCGTCCAATAAAGCTGAAAAAGCTCTAAAATATTCTTTGCAAAATGAAAATGATGATTACTATTATTAGTAGCAGTAACAGAAATAGTATCAATAGTAGTTGTAGTGGTAGTAGTAGTCCCTGTAGAACCTCTCTTGTTTTTGTTGTTTCCCCCCCCCCCCCTCTATTTTAATTGGCTTCGATTACCACCTGATCTGCACTGTATTTGCTGTATGTGGCTGTTCCTGTTGCTTTCCCTGCGGATGCAAGAAATGCGAAAGAAAGCCATGCGGCTGTATACGAACAGCAGCATCTGCAGAGCAAGCTAAGACTAGGATGGAGCCAAGGGGGCTCTCCTGATTGGGCAGAAATGACATCATTGGAGAGCTGCTTGGTTTATGAGGCTTACCTTGCAAGCACATTGTTGCTCTGCTCCCTGCCCCCCCCCCCCTCTCTTTCCCTCCCTCCCTCCCTCCCTTCCTCCATCTCTTCCCCCTCCTCTCCTCCTGGGATGGTTTAGGTCATTGTATTTTAACACTTCATCGTGCAGCGGGACTCTGCGGCTCTCCCGCAGGGGCGAGTGTGACCCCGGAGGTTTCAGGGAGGCCAAAGGCAGCACCCGGGGCGGGGGGGGGGGGGGGCGGGGAAAGGGGGAGGGGCTGTCTCTCGACATTACCCTTCTCCCTCTTTATTTCATCCCCCTCTTGCGGCTATCCTCCCCTCCCTCCTACCCTGGTTCTACCCCTCTCTCTATCGTTCTCTGGTGAAGCGTTGTGGGAGGCAGGCCCGTCTCACGACTCTGCTGCTAGCAGACAGCTGGATGACATCATCTGGGCTGTGTGATCAGAATAGCAGATGAGGGAGGTCATGTGTGCATGAGCGGCTCTCTCCCTGCCTCCCTCCGTCGTTCCCTCCCTCTCTATGCAGCTCATCTCCAGTGCAGAGCCGACGTTAAAGCGACCGTCCCTGTTCTCTCCTTGGTCTGTCTCCCGTCCCGTTGCCCATGGCGACGCCGGCTCTTCCACCTGCTCTCCGTCAGGTCCGTGCATTCTGCATTGCGACATCGAGATATTTAAGGGCCAAATGAGCGACGCTTGTTTTGACCGGCCCTCACGACAACAGCAGCAGTGGCAACAGGGAAATCTTGACTGTAATCCTAAATCTTAATCACAATTTTAGCATCATTATTGCTTCTGTTTATTGAACTCGCCGCTCTCATCATTCCCCATCTGGCTGCATTATTAGATTTCCGCTAGTCCACATGTATTCTGATTTGTTTTTGGACGGTTACCACAAACATTATCGTGAGTCACTTTTGCATGATGTCATCCAAGGAGTGCTGGAAGTCATGAGTTGTTGCAGAAGTGATGTGTGCTCTTTGGGGGAAAGAAGGAGCGCAATGTTTTGCTCCCGCTAAATAGGTTAGTGTTCTAGAGTATCGTGCCATGTCATTTTCAGGTCTCTGCTTCCCTTCTGCGTCTCCTTTCCTGGCGACGGAGTGGGTGTCTCCGCACGTGGATGCCGTTGGTTCCTTTTGTAGTGTCACTTGGTAAGGACACCTTTGAGAAAAAGCAGCAAACAACAGACCGGAGTTCAGCCTCAATCAAAGAGTTCCCTTAACCGTGTCTGCCTTTAGGCTGTGCATGTTTGTGCGTTTGTGGCACAGCAGTATTGAATTGCTTCCCAGATCCACCGCCCACAGTGAGTCACCATCGAATGTGACACATAGATTAATGTGTGGTGAGTCTGGTGACATATCCACCTCTTTCGATGCATGATGTTCCCCCATCCCTTCACCTCCAGACTGTGGAGAGAATCCCCCAGACTTCATGGCAACCCAGCTTCACCTTGAAACTGTAATCTGGGTTATATTTAGGAATTTCATACTCAAAATTAATGAAAGACAAATTAGGTGAAATTCATTTAAATGAATATACTGTATATGGTTAGAAAACATACGACTGTGCAGCATAACATGAGTTTAGGAAAGGATTTATTAACTAGCCCATTTCCATAATGAATGTATTAACTGAGATTTTTATTGAGAATGAGTGTACATTTTAAACATCTGTTGCTTTTGTTAATGCATTCAAACTTGGATTTGGTGTAGGATAGGATCACACCTGGATGTATGGATGAGTTTGTTGACTCTCCCCACCCATACAGAGGAAAGGAAGGATACTTCAATTTACGGTGATTTTCGGTTTAGCGAGTTAAGGTAATGATAGCAGAAGGAGCTATCTGCAGGCTAAGATAATGATAGCAGAAGGAGCTATCTGCTGGCTAAGGTAATGATAGCAGAAGGAGCTATCTGCAGGCTAAGGTAATGATAGCAGAAGGAGCTATCTGCTGGCTAAGGTAATGATAGCAGAAGGAGCTATCTGCAGGCTAAGGTAATGATAGCAGAAGGAGCTATCTACAGGCTAAGGTAATGATAGCAGAAGGAGCTATCTGCTGGCTAAGGTAATGATAGCAGAAGGAGCTATCTGCAGGCTAAGGTAATGATAGCAGAAGGAGCTATCTGCAGGCTAAGGTAATGATAGCAGAAGGAGCTATCTACAGGCGAAGGTAATGATAGCAGAAGGAGCTATCTACAGGCTAAGGTAATGATAGCAGAAGGAGCTATCTACAGGTTAAGGTAATGATGGCAGAAGGAGCTATCTGCAGGCTAAGGTAATGATAGCAAAAGGAGCTATCTACAGGCTAAGGTAATGATAGCAGAAGGAGCTATCTGCAGGCTAAGGTAATGATAGCAGAAGGAGCTATCTGCAGGCTAAGGTAATGATAGCAGAAGGAGCTATCTGCAGGCTAAGGTAATGATAGCAGAAGGAGCTATCTACAGGCGAAGGTAATGATAGCAGAAGGAGCTATCTGCTGGCTAAGGTAATGATAGCAGAAGGAGCTATCTGCAGGCTAAGGTAATGATGGCAGAAGGAGCTATCTACAGGCTAAGGTAATGATGGCAGAAGGAGCTATCTACAGAATAAGGTAATGATAGCAGAAGGAGCTATCTACAGGCTAAGGTAATGATGGCAGAAGGAGCTATCTACAGGCTAAGGTAATGATAGCAGAAGGAGCTATCTGCAGGCTAAGGTAATGGTAGCAGAAGGAGCTATCTGCAGGCTAAGGTAATGATAGCAGAAGGAGCTATCTACAAGCGAAGGTAATGATAGCAGAAGGAGCTATCTACAGGCTAAGGTAATTATAGCAGAAGGAGCTATTTGCAGGCTAAGGTAATGGTAGCAGAAGAAGCTATCTGCAGGCTAAGGTAATGATAGCAGAAGGAGCTATCTACAAGCGAAGGTAATGATAGCAGAAGGAGCTATCTACAGGCTAAGGTAATTATAGCAGAAGGAGCTATCTACAGGCTAAGGTAATGATGGCAGAAAGAGCTATCTACAGGCTATGGTAATGATAGCAGAAGCAGCTATCTACAAGCGAAGGTAATGATAGCAGAAGGAGCTATCTACAGGCTAAGGTAATGATAGCAGAAGGAGCTATCTACATGCTAAGGTAATGATAGCAGAAGGAGCTATCTACAGGCTAAGGTAATGATAGCAGAAGGAGCTATCTGCAGGCTAAGGTAATGATAGCAGAAGGAGCTATCTACAGGCTAAGGTAATGATGGCAGAAGGAGCTATCTACAGGCTAAGGTAATGATAGCAGAAGGAGCTATCTGCAGGCTAAGGTAATGGTAGCAGAAGGAGCTATCTGCAGGCTAAGGTAATGATAGCAGAAGGAGCTATCTACAGGCTAAGGTAATGATAGCAGAAGGAGCTATCTGCAGGCTAAGGTAATGATAGCAGAAGGAGCTATCTACAGGCTAAGGTAATGATGGCAGAAGGAGCTATCTACAGGCTAAGGTAATGATAGCAGAAGGAGCTATCTGCAGGCTAAGGTAATGGTAGCAGAAGGAGCTATCTGCAGGCTAAGGTAATGATAGCAGAAGGAGCTATCTACAGGCTAAGGTAATGATAGCAGAAGGAGCTATCTGCAGGCTAAGGTAATGATAGCAGAAGGAGCTATCTACAGGCTAAGGTAATGATGGCAGAAGGAGCTATCTACAGGCTAAGGTAATGATAGCAGAAGGAGCTATCTGCAGGCTAAGGTAATGGTAGCAGAAGGAGCTATCTGCAGGCTAAGGTAATGATAGCAGAAGGAGCTATCTACAAGTGAAGGTAATGATAGCAGAAGGAGCTATCTACAGGCTAAGGTAATTATAGCAGAAGGAGCTATCTACAGGCTAAGGTAATGATGGCAGAAGGAGCTATCTACGGGCTATGGTAATGATAGCAGAAGGAGCTATCTACAAGTGAAGGTAATGATAGCAGAAGGAGCTATCTACAGGCTAAGGTAATTATAGCAGAAGGAGCTATCTACAGGCTAAGGTAATGATAGCAGAAGGAGCTATCTACAGGCTATGGTAATGATAGCAGAAGGAGCTACAGGCTAAGGTAATAATAGTGTAAGGAGGTATCTCAACATCACTTTCCAGAATCTTGGAACAAAAATAACTTCTCTTTAAGGCTCCAAATAGTTATTCGTGGATGTGCTCATAATGACACTGTGCAAATGAAAGAACCCAATGGGGAAAACTGGAAGACTACCAGCAGAACAGATGGGGGGCTTTGAAGAACTGTTGACAGACTGTTCAAACATAGCCCAGCTTTGTCGGCTAGATGAGCATGCGAGCTAGATTGAACGTGCCACCGTTATCTTGGCTTTGGTGGGACATGCCAAGCTGTGGGGGATATCAGACAGATCCCCATAATTTTAAACATTGCTCCACAAAAAAAATCAGTGGACAAACAAGCTTAATCTGCTTCCGCTTGTGCAAAAATAACATTTCCCATGAAATAAGCAACTGAGCTAAATCATTTCTTCAACTGCAATATTTCCCCTGGTTGTAAGAGGACTTAAAAGGGTATTTGCACAAAGTGTTCTGTTAATGTGAACGGATGAATGTTTACAGTTTAGAACAAACTGAAACAATATGTATGTCAATGGGGATTTCCTCTTCTTCAGTGTTTGTCAAAAAGGTTTTATATTATTTAATATTTATTAACCATGTTGTCCAATATCTTTTACAAGGGAGGCCTGGTCCTAGCATGCCAAGAACGCACAGCCAATAAATAAATAATGCATAGTGCAATATTACAAGACAATACATTACTAACATATTTATAACCATTACTGTGAATCTGCACATTCTTACTGAGGATTCTGAACCACCATCCTTAAATTCAACAACAATGTGCATGTAACACGGGCATGTTAGGAGAGGAGAGCGTGCATTACAAATACGTTGGCCATCATTATAACCCTTCTCCCTTTCGTCTTTGTAGTTCTCCCTATTGATTCCTGCAGCTTAAAACAAAGGGTTAACAGGCAACCCCCACACCACACCCCCTCCTCCCACTATCTCATCAGTGTTCCAAAGGATGCTAGCCCATCAGGAGCCAGCATCCCCCTCGTCCAATGGCAGGGCTCGGAGGTGATGTCATGCTGCAAGGCTGGCTGTGGTGCTGATGCTCCTGAGCAGTGTTGACGAACAGAAGCACATCGGTAGAGGAGCCCTAACGACGAGCATCACTTCGCAGGGGGGTAAGTCAGACAGAGGGGAGAAATGTCGGGGGCTATGTTTTCTTGACCGCGCGTTATCTTCTCTCGTTTTACGAGCGGCTCTCTCTCTCCCGTGATCGCAGCTCAGCTGTTGTTCGCATGCGGCTGGGTGCCTGCTGCTCGAGAAAAGAAAGAAGGAAAAGTCTTGTTTTTGCATAGTTTCGCGGAAGTCCTATTGAATGTGTTGGGTGCAGCAGTTCCGCTGTAGATAGCTGCTAGTTTTTGGCGCATGCTCTACGGATGCTGGCGCATAATGCATCTGAATCCCCAGGTTTCAGAATAGCGTTGTTTCAAAACAGGCTAAAATAGGACAAAAATATGCATAATGTGTCATTGTTTTCAAGGTCCGAGCAGTACGCACTTTAAACGTATCGAGCTGAAAGATACGCGCATACCTTCCAAATCGGTTGCATATTCATGAGCAGATGCATGGCTTCAGGTTGCAGGTTTTCTTCAGGTTGTGAAAAAGTTCGCTAAATCAAGGCGCTTTGTGCTCATGGGCAGGTGACAGAAAACTCCTCTGAGACAGGGAAATGCAGCTGTGGAACATGACGACACATTTGCATCGAGAATGACAACAAGAAAAAAATTTTTTAATTATATTAATATTATTTTAATATAATAATTTTTTTTTTAAAGAATAAAAAGAGGGAAAATTTCAAAGGTGCCATCTCCTTCTCATTATCAAATTCCTGCATGAAATCTGAGTTGATTTGGGGGTCTGGGTGGCAGTATAATTTTATTGGAGTTGGGGGGGGGGGGATGCGGGGTGGGGGTGCAATGCTGTTTCAGAGCATTGTCCATCACACTGTCTGGCTGCGCTACCCGTCGCGTGGAGGCTTTACCGTCTGCAGGCCCGCATCATGCCTGTGTTCTCTTTGTTATGCATATATAGTCATATTCTGTGTTACATAGATATAACACTGCTTTGTTATATCTCACTTTCAGGTTTGTATTCTCTCGTTTCTAAGAAATGCAGACGCTTAGATACTGAAGTGTAGAGACTCTCTCTCTCTCTCTCTGCACATGCTGGGCCAGACTGCCTGAACACTTGTGATTACCCAGTGAGACAGGTGCAGTGAAGACATTGTGTACTTCCATCATGCTGCTCTCATTTATGGCTGAATCGGCTACAGAAAAGGCCCATCTCCCTCAAGCTGAAGGATGTCCAGCATCCTCAGGGGTCTGTAACCAGGCCTAAGGGTTGGACAGGTCCCAGTCCCATCTTTCCTGAAAAGGTCCAACCACATGACTAGAGCTTGTAAACTCTAATCTTTCGATCGTGCCGATGATCTATCCAGACCAAAAGTGCAGATTGTTTTTCAATCTCTCTCACAGCCATGGATTTGGTGAGGGGAAGATATCTGAATCACCGTGAGATGCCTCGGCGGCACTTGATCCATAGTTGGATCTGCAATTGATGCTGTAGGCGAGGTGGGCTTCACAGGTATGGCCCAGTTGTCTTCCAGCTCGGCCATAGGCAGGGAACTCTGAGCCAAAAACACTCACCTGCGTCCCCAGTAACTCACACCTGCCCCTGCCTATCCAGCTAGTTTATATCTTTGCTCTTTGTAGAAACCTTCCTCTACATTGTGCTGGTCATAGGTTATACTGGGTTATTTTGGCCAGAATTC
The DNA here is from genome assembly GCA_029718625.1 of Synaphobranchus kaupii. NCBI lineage: Eukaryota > Metazoa > Chordata > Actinopteri > Anguilliformes > Synaphobranchidae > Synaphobranchus > Synaphobranchus kaupii. Next base: position 30,825,435 of record CM056390.1, on the reverse strand, counting down.
AAGGACAAATTTCCCACGTGCTGTCAAGAAAAGCAATGCTAGTTAAAAATATGATATTTTTTCAGGTTAGCAGAATACTAACCTTTTTTTTCGCTTCAGGAAACTAGTAATACCTAGAGAATCTACTGTGAAAATTAGAAGTAGTAATCAGACTCTTGTTTTGAAAAATTGATAATGGAATGATACAGAACAAATGCAACAATGAGTCCAGGTTTCACTTTACGATAAATTCAGCTCCAGCTTAAATTCCGTTCAGTTGCATGTTTCACCATTAAAAATAACCATTTAAATAAAATATACATTTTTTAGGGTCAAATAGCATCATGGGTTTCGGGAAGGAATATAAAATATTCAGAATAAAAGTGCGAGGTCATTATTGAAATTGAAACAAAAGACTAATTGTTCATTACTTTTAATTCTGGTCTTTATCAGATTGAGACTAAGATGCAAAGTAATATTCATGGACAGGAATAGTCAAGGTAGAGCAAGGAAACTAAGCCCACTATGGTATGCAACAGAGGGAGAGCATAGATCAAGATCTTTCCTTGTTTTAAAAATCCCACCAATGGCAGACTGATACCAAACCAGCATTTAGCAGAAATATTTTGATCTTCTGGAAATGATCACACAACTCATTCATTTCTGTTTTATTCTGTATTTCGCTTTCATCCGACAATGTAAAAGCCTAACGTTCTGAAGAGGTGCTGCCGTATTTATATATTCAAAGAAAATGATAATTTCACCACCCGTACCAAAATAAGGCCTTGTCTCATTTTTTCACCGCCCGTGATATGATGTAACCTTCACATCATCACCATTTCTTGAAATAATCGGGATCACTTTGTCTTTCTTTTGTTCTTATATTGGAACGCCGTGTGCTTTTCTGCTGGGTCTAATGGGAACGGTTCACTCTGAAGTCATAGCTCTGTGGCATTGTTCAGGAGAGACCATCAGTACAAACATGGACTAATTTTATTGCAGAGGACTCCTTCTGGTCCTCCTGGCCCAGAATCCTTTGCGTGTCAGGGCCGCAGTGCACACAACACAGGTCTCGGCCCACATGCACAGAACAAAAGCTCTGTGCGGGTGTACAGGAATGGGGGCTCTTTCTGGGGGCGCTAGAATAGACACTGTCTGTGGAGGTGTGTGTTGGGTGAGGCGTGTAGGTATTATAAGGGGAGTTATGTATCAGTGCGAGTACAACTGTTCTATGTGTGGGTATTATAAGGGCTGCTAAATGTCAGAGTGAGGACCAATGTTTTATGCGTGGGTATTATTAGCAATGTTATGTGCCGTTGTGAGGACTGCGTGTGGGGGTGAGACGGAGATGGTTCAGAATGTGGGTGGAATCATTTCCATTCACAAAGACTTCAAGTCTCAACAATTCAAGTCAATTAATTCCCCAATTCTTGAAATTATATTTGTATCAATCAAAGAAGTAATAACTGTGCATGTAATTAATACCATGAATAGATTACAACTTCATGAAAGTGGTTAAAGTAAGACTGATTTTTAATGCTGATTTCTTCTCACTGGGGAATTTTTTACCCCACTTGCTCACTTTTTGGGGGTTCAGGCCTGGTTTTCGCCAAATTTTCCTTTTTATTTACTTTTACTTTTATTCCATCTTTGTGACAGTATCTCTGTAGAAGGCAGTATACAAATGAAATTGAATTGTTACCACACAATGGCCACAGGTGTGAGGATCAAGGTTGCTGACATTTTTAATACATTTTCATTTATTTAACCTTTATTTCACCAGGCAGGTCGATTGAGAACAAATTCGTATTTGCAATGATGGCTTGGCAAGAGGCAGTAAAGCCTCTTGAGGGTGTAGAGGGTAAAAGGACAGGGACTGGGGTGGGACAGGTTTAAAAAATGGACAAAGCAGGACAAAGGACACTGAAGATAATTCAGTGCTGCGCGGCTATGATCAAAGCGCTCTTCCCACAGTTCCTTTCCTCCCGAAATTATCACCGTCACGAACATTCATTATTATCCTCACGGGCGGCTACACAGATAACATTAACAGGAACAAGTTAACAAATTAGCGGGCATGCCAAGCTCAAACAGGGCCGTCCTCTAAGCTTGTCCCCCTGTTAATGTCTAGCTCCCTTTCAGATCACGCCAGCGGCTATTTATGGAACCATTTCTGGCGAGAGGCAGGCGCAGAATAATTTATCAAAATCCCCCAAATCCCGTATCCTAAAATAAACTGAAGCTGGCCTGGGACAATGGCTTTCTCACTCAGGAGTCAATTCTGAGGGGTCAAAAACAATGGCACTTTCTAGAATGTCTTTTCAGCAGTGTTTAAAACCAGAAACTTAATCCTCCTATTATGTTGATTATGATAATGTTATGGCGTCTTTTATATTTGGGGTCAAATTGACCTGAACAGTTTTAAGGGACACAAAATTATTATAGCAGAAACATTTTGACACTTTGTGTGTCATCTTCTTAATGTTTCCTATTTGACTAGCCTTTTATCCCTAAATATTAAACTTCTCATTTACAGTGAAAGTTTATGAAGTCTAAAACTTGTATGGGAAAATACCCAGAATCACCCACAAAAAATCAGAGATGAAAAATAAAAAGGTTGTATTTTGTTTTATATGTTTTATACAGCTACAGAGCCGGTTGTCAAAAAGACCCCACACAACACCTCTGTATACAAAGTTTGTACAGGAATTTTGATAACCGCATAATGTTTATTGCATGTTTTTCTATTTAATCCTGCCAAATTAGGAAAAGTTATTATGAAAAAATAAGCTTAACTGGTTTTCAAATGCTGAATGGGGTCATAGTGACCCAAACATAATAGGATGGTTAAAAATAAGCGTAGCAGCAGGCAGACTTTAAAAGCATTTTACTTGACACAGTATATGTGTGTCCCAAATACATCCTGAAATTGTCTACTAAAGCAGTGTGTATTAGGACACTGATGTGGTTTTGAGCAAGGTGGCTAGGCTAAATTGCTCCAGTAGGAATATACGTAGTTTATAAGTAGTTATGTCACAGAGGGTTGGTCACGGCTTTCTAACATTCCTGTCTCTATCTGTCTCTCTGTTCCCTGCAGGACAAGCACTGTCTGATTCTCTGCAGATTCCCTAGTGTTTAAACTGAAACATGTGTGGCAGAATGACTCTTGCAGGTAATTGGAGGGTGTTTTACCATTGAATATGCTTGTGTGCGCACCTGAGTGTGAGTGTGTGTGTGCTTGTGTATGTTGTGAGTGTGCATGTACATGTATGTGCTCCTGCATGCATGTTGGTCAGTGTGTGTGTGTGTGTGTGTGTGTGTGTGTGTGTGTGATCATATGTGTGTTTAAGTTCACACTGAGCGAGAGATGTGTGGTGGACGCATGAGGATGCAGATGCACAGTGATGAACTGCAGGTCTTTAGCTCAACGGCACCCTCTGCGGTCTCCCACAGCATACAAAGAGAAGATGAAAGAGCTCCCCCTAGTGTCCTTCTTCTGTTCCTGCATGCTGCCAGAGCCTCAGGAAAAACCCACATACAAAGCAGAAGGTAAAAATATTAATAATTCGCTCAAAGGATGAAACTGTCGATTCATAAATGGTCAATGAATGGGTGCATGGCTCTCTATATAATTACAGCGTAGCTGTAATGCTTTCTGGAAATGACTGCTGACCCCCCCCCCCCCCCCCCAATGCAGATGCAGTTGACCTCAACTGGTGCCGTATGAAGGACATGGAGGTGATTGAGCTGAACAAGAGGGCATCAGGCCAGGCCTTCGAGGTTATACTGAGGCCGCCTTCCTTCGACAGTATGCCCGAGCTGAGCGCCGCCATGCCTCGCCGCCGGGACCCGTCTCTGGAGGACATCCAGAAGAAGCTGGAGGCGGCGGAGGAGCGGAGAAAGGTGAGGAGGAGGAGGAGGAGGAGGATGAAGACGGTCCACACAGCTCTGACTCGGAAAGCTGACTGAGCGTTGAACGCTGTTGCGCTGTTGTTATTCCTTGCTGAAAAACAATAGGTATCAATGGAACTCTCGGTTGAGTTACAGTCAGGCATGCGGGTAGTCATCTGTGGACAAAGGGGTTGGATTCTCTCCATCTGAATCTCTTCCTCACCCTGTCACTATCTCAATTTATTTAGAATAAACTGAAGAAATCCTATTTTTATTTAAAATTTTACCACAAAAACAACTTTACTACTACACAGAATATGAATGTACACATGCACATATACCATGTATACATATGGAGAAAAATCCTGGATGTCCTCATATGATGTCCTCATATATTCAACAATGAGAAATGTTTCATTACATCAATTTAATGTTGCAAAAGGCAATACAAAATGAGTAGTTCAAAAGCTGAATTACAATTGAATATGTTTTCTTTCTCTTTCACACATACGCTCCCCCTCATTCTCTTTTTTTCGCTCTCCCTCTCACTCACAGAGGACTGAGTCATAATTGCTCTTCCCACACAGATACTTTGATCCACTGATTATTCTCCTAAAGCAAGCCCTTTCATTTCTCACAGCTCAAGGCCTGTTTTCTACCTCCCCTTTGAACAGAAAGACTTGCATCAGTGGTGCTTTTCTCAGATATTCAGACAGACTAAAAAAAAATCACAGTGAAATGTAACGCACTATAAAAGGGTATACATTTTTAAATGGGACCTTTTGTAATCACCTGAAATCATATCATTGCGTCTTTAATATATGTCTACTTTAATTTATCCCAGAAAGAGTAAATCTGTACGGGTACTGGGTGTGCTTTATTCAGTGGGTTCCAATAACACCACTTCCTGGTGCCTTAGTAAAGTGTGATTTAAGGTTTCCTAGCAACGGTGCCCGTAGCTGCACACCAGTGATAAATGATTTAGAGGCGAAAGACAGGCTGACCACTCTGCCATCCCGAGCATTTTTGGGCTGTTTTAAAATGGATGTTGGACAACATCTTAGAAATTCACTACTCCTAGATATTTACTAAACAACAAACAAGCAGGACCCAAAATGGATTGGAAATGTCAAATAGATGGGTTGAGATACGATCTAGCATAGTGACAGAAACACTTTACTTGTGAGTAGGCAGTCACTATATCAACACAATGCACTCTGCGTCTCCCCCTAGTGTCAGGAGGCTGAACTGCTGAAGCATCTGGCGGAGAAGAGGGAGCATGAGCGTGAGGTCATCCAAAAGGCCATTGAAGAGAACAACAACTTCATCAAAGCGGCAAAGGAGAGGCTAGAGCAGAAGCTGCAGGCCAACAAGGAGAACCGGGAGGCGCACATCGCTGCCATGTTGGGGCGCCTGCAAGAGAAGGTACCCTCACCTTCTCTCATCTTTTTCCCTCCTCTCCTTCCCCCCTTCCCTCTCTTTTTTCCATGTGTCTCCTTCCCATTTCATTTTAAACAATAATTTATTTAGCTTTTATTGCTGCCATTTTGGCTAAAATACCAGAGGTGAGGTGTGTAGACCAAAATAATTCAGTAATGACATTAAAAAAAAGAAAATAGCCATACATTTAGATGTTTCAGTTAAGATTAGGCTAAAATAATGCCTTAATCGTTTTTTTTTATCACTCTACCCCCTTTCCATTTTTTCTCCATTACTCTCATGTTGCAGACATTTTTGAAAGGACAGTACCACAAACGCCCATTTCATTTTCACTTTTTGACATTAGCTAGATAAATAAACCTGCATGAATATAACAGAGATTTCTGTTGTTATTTTTGTCTTTCAGGACAAGCACACACATGAGGTAAGGAAATCTCAGGACCTGAGCGAGGATGATAGGTGGGAGAGTGTGGAAAGACCAGCATTTTTATTTATTTTTTTGCTGGTTTTGAAAGAGGAAACGATGTCCAACCGACCAGGCAGTCACCAGAAAGGTTTTTCAGTCAGTGGTAATTTTTAAAATGTAGTTCAGAACAATCAAAGAGAGGACTCTATTCAGTGTTGAAGCAGTAGACCTTATTCAAAGGCTTTGTGGAATTTAGTCACTTGTGGAATATTTGTTTTGTTAAGACTTTTTGTTTGTTTCTTGCACAACATTATGACTTCAGTAAGCAATGAACAAAGAGTGGCAGAGATTTCTTTTGTTCTTGTCTTGTGAAACATAAAATGTCTGCTAAAAGACATCAGAAATCTAGACTAAGCATTTAGTGTTTCTATGGTCAAACACCCCACTTCTCCCCAACAAACACATGATATTATGGCCAGTCCATGCAACTGTGTAAATACTGTAATGTTTCATCATTTGATCTGTCTCTGTTTCAGGTCTCCTGAGGTCTATTCAGAACACATGCTGAAAGGACAACAACTCAACAAATAACTGACTATAGAGCTCAGTTCATTTGTGGGGGAAAAAGAAGACAATGACAATAATCTATATTATTGGAGAGAAGACATGCTGGCATGTACAGTGGCTGGTCATCCTGGAAGTGCCACTGTATCGTCCGACAGGACGTATGCAACGGGGACAAAAAACACACTACCAATTCCAAAAAGAAGCTCTTTGTGTGTATTGCTCAAGTGCCAATAGTGCCCATAGTGTGACTGTTTGCATCTTCAAGATCGTCAGCGAAGAAGGAAAATCTGACTTTCAGTGCGATTGCACGTGTTATATGGAGTGGGTTTTACATAAGTGTGTGTGTTTGAGCTCAGAAAAAATGCAGTCATTGCTTCATTTTGATATCTTCTCTGGCTTTTTTTATTTTTATGAACTAAATTAAAGTGTGAATCAGGCAAAGCCATTGTAAATAGTCTTCAGAGTTCAACGATGACTCGAGTGTAATCTAGTGTGCCTGTACAGAAATTGTAATATATATTTTAGATGCCAATCAAATAAAAAAAGAGTGCCGTATCACACTGCCACACGCACTTGGGTCCATTCCATTTTTCACGGAACACACGGAAATGCTAAAGGGGCCCAATGCGTCAGCCGTGGTTTCATTGTTGAGAAATGCTTTTTTTGCTTTTCAGCAAAGCTGATATGGTCAGCAAGACTCCACATACCACAAACCCCTGCTTCAAAAATACCTCCAGTGTCTTTTTATAACCACAGTCACACAGCCCTCCTAAGTGAAGCAATATGATACAGTCAAATTAGCAGTTGGAGAATCGCGGTTCTTCAAGCGGCTTTGCTATACAGTGAACGTTCCTGCCTTTTTAATAATTTTTCACATGGTAATTACATTTCTGTCAGGACAACTCACATATTGAAATTACATGTTTAATGAATGAATGTGCTGCATAATTATTTTAGTTTGGCGGTGAATGGATCTGCTTTAGTACTGCTCCAGAGCACGGGCATCTCCCCCCGCTAAACAGGAGATGACCAGAAACCCCCCATACTAAAGCAGATCCAAACGACAGGTGGCAGCTGGAGTGGTGGAGGGTGACATTTCTTTTAACACAAGCCGTAAGCAACAAAGAGCAGCGCATCAGCATTCAAACAGTATAGAGAGAACTAATTCTTGGCTTAAAAAGCGCGCTCCATTAGAGGTGTGTGCATGTGATTAGTTGAGTATGTGACACGTGATTGCTAGCCGACCATGGTCGGCTACAGCGAGAGATTGTCTAACAGGTCTTCAAATGTATTATTATTATTAGTATTATTATTAATTTTATTATGTACAATGATTTATTGCCCATTGTTTCTTTTATTGTTTTGGCCTCCGGGAAACCTTGGTTTAGCTGTCATTGTCATCGCTGCGTCTTCTGTGCTTTAGAATTACACTCACAGGAGTCCAGTCTATTGGTATAGTCTATCAGCAAAGAATGTCCTCACATTGGCAAATCCACCAAAGGGAGAGACTTAGCTCAGTAAAACACGCAACACACAGTTGCAAGTTTTTAGCTTAATTTAATAGAATTGAACAGGGACACATAATCCAGACTGACGTTTCAACACAGCAACCGCCTTCCTCTATTGGTATTTTTATTGATCATTCAATAAATACGCACAGAGCCAGAACAAATACTTTTTAAATAAATGGTATAAATAGAGCATTAAATAGGTTAATAAATTAATACAGAATTCCAGAATTAACAAACAAATAATCGAATTCAAAATATTGTGATGAAAAAGACCGAAATGCAGGCATCGATCCGTGCTCCCATGCCTAGCTACTTTTGCTGCATTACATTTGGGCGGACGCATGTGCAGCCGACAGAGATGGTCTTGGTCTCCAGTTTGTAGGCGTATTTCTGCTGGTCCATCTCTACCCTCCTCAGGACCAGAATCTGATGGAAGATGGGCTTGGACTCAAAATCCATGACCTCTTGACCCTCTGCATTCAGGCACCCTTTCAAAAGGCATGTCGCCTCAGCAATGTAGGGAGGGAAGCAGTTTTTGTCATGGGTGAAGCTGGATGGAGGGAAAGAATGTTAATATTAATGCTTTATATACTATATATTTATAAAATGCAGTATACAGTATATTTATATAAACTTTATATACGGCATTAGTGTACATGCTTATTATGTGCATATATTATTAGTAGTAGAAATAGTGGTAGTAGTAGTAGTAAAATAATTTATATTTTTATTATACTCTCCATGACTATTCATTTAAAAATGCATAAAAAGTTATTAACCAATCCATATTATAGAACCGTCCCATCAACTGTCAAACCTTTCCAACAAAGGAACTTTCAAGCCTAAGATGACATAATGACATTCAGGGTTACAGTCTAGGGGTTACTTTCTTGCAATATAGTGGTGTTTTATTCATTTTGTAATTTCCTGTGAAGATGATTTTTGGTAGATTTGACTCAATCTGGGGCTTGAATGCGACTGAGACTAGAGCAGCAGCTCACCTGATCTTCCAGGGAGACAGGGAGTTAGCCCCGATCTGATGCAGAGGGACGGAGCTGGACATGGAAGTCGGATCCAAGAGCAGGTCCACCGTGTCCATCTTGGCATCCTTCCCTCGGGACTGCCCGTGAGGTCGCCTCTTGACCTTTCCGCCTCCTTTCAACGAAAACCCCTCAGCTCCCATGAGCAGGACCAGGGCTCCCAGCGCGTATAAGGCCTGCCGGACATTCATGTTTCAAGCCTTTTAAACTGATTCGGTAATGCCTTGGTGTGTAAAAGCACCAAGATTTCATGCATGGGATCAAGCCCACGTATACCATATAGCACAGCAGTGTTTGTTAGTCTCGCCCATCTGTATAGACATACAGCAGCTCTGTTCTCAGGGGAGTGAACAGTTACTACAAATAATTGGAAATAAAAACTGGAAATTGGAAATTAAAAAAGAAAATGATTCAGAATTTGAAGATTAAAGTGGTTGAAAGTGCCAAACACACACAAAAGCCAATTACATGACACGGGTCAAGTCATAACAAGTGTCGAGGTTCAGCTACATTCCCTTTGTGTTAATTTCAAGAGAGAATCCTAACAATTTGCTTTTAAATCACAAATCTCAGACTCAATTGAGTCAGTGCTCAGACGAACACATGCTCTCCAAATTCTGCTTGCATCGTAAAAACGCCACTTGACTTCTTGAGAACTAAACTTCACACTCTTCTCTTGACCCAGTTTAGGTGGCAAGACTTGACTGAGCAGCTCACTTTTCAAAGCGGATGGCGAGCGGTACTTACCATGAAAATCTGGGTGTTGCGCATTGTCAAATTTGCTGTCTTCTCCCTTTGGTTTAAGGATAGTGTCTTTGTGACGGAGGTTGTGTGTTTGTGAGTGATCGCTTCAGATTTATATAGTGATCGATGGATGCTGGTGGAGGAGGGAACTTCTTACTCTGAATTTGCATCTCTCTTTGATGACGTGATAACAAAATGGTCTTTTCGCTAAAATGTAGGGGAAAGCGGGGGAAGCAAATCTTTGCCATTGCTCCAGCATCGACTTATTTGCAGAGACAGTAGACTTCCGGTTTCTCTTGTTTATTCTTTTAAATTCAAATACTCATCAGTTTTGAATTTTAATGATTAAAAAGAAACAATGAAATCAGTGCATTGCAAATTAGCATTCGAAAACTTGGACAGTTTATCAAACTAACATTTACAGAATGACTTAAGGATATCATATTGGAGACGGCTGTCTCAAAGTCTTGATTTTGTCTCAAAACAACACATCACACCTCCTTTCTTTTGTAGCTCCATCAACCTTCACGCTTATAAATTAATATTTGATACACATATCTTAGAATAACTGAAGTTAAAAAATAGGCATTATTACTTTACATTGAGTTGCACCTATACCTGTGTCATTAAATTGTAACTCATTTGTTTAATAGAGGATATTTCCAAGGAACTCCAACCTAGGTAACATGGTACCGCAGTTAGTGGTATTCTTAATTACATATGAAACAAGATCATACTTGTTACATCTCTCCTGCTGAAATCATTCCGTATTATAAATCATTCCATATTATTCCGTGTTGTGAAATTAGCAGGCAAGGTTTATTTGTTGTGTATCATGAAGATGTGGCCTATGAGTGTAAGTAAGGTATTTCAAAATATTCACATGTGTAATTAAGAATACGGAACAGCTGTTCCATGTTAGCTACATTGGAGTTACTCAGTAAAAGAGCTGGAGGTCTGACATGGCATATCCATTACGTAATAAATATTCACTTTAAGTTAACTTCAAATTGTCAACCCACAGTGGATGCTACACTGATTGGTAAACACGTAATTTACTATGTTACGTAAATAAGCAACATGGTCTCAAAAAACAAACAAACCAAAAAAAAAAACTGGAAACTCAATTCCAGAATATGGACATTGAAAGTTTCAGCTCTTAACTGTTGAAGTAGAACCATTCCAATTCAACACATCATATGAATAGCATGCATGGAAAATAATGATGGCATGCTTGTTTGTGAATGATAATTAGATAACTATAATATAGCAACAGAAACTCCTGTCACCAACTGAAATGCCCTAAAATAAGAATGTATAGGGAACATGGAAGGAATGGTGGAGCTGACCATCGTGTAACTATAGTGATTCTATGGCTTTTAACCGTAATCTGTAATTAAACTAACCAGCAGGCAGGCAGTTCATCTAACTTGCTTAAGTTTTTTTGGACATTTAATGCATGGACCAAGCCAGAGTCAGTAAGGGTTCACTAAAATATTACATATTATAGTGATTACCTACATAAGTTCTGTAGGAGTACAGAGTTTTGTAAACATAATGGCCAGCAGATTCACTCAAGTGGGCCACTGCTGTTCTGCCCTTCAGCAAGGTACAACTATCCTATTATGTTAATCAAATGTATGCTAAACAACTGACCTTGGGGCAATTTACGCAAAACAAAAAAGTTAAGTAAAATAAAGAAAGTATATTCCAGCTTCACGTTATAGCCAAATGTAATATGTAAAACGGACAGACAACCTCCCCTATAAGGGAAAGTTCGGGCAGGTACGCAGTCACGTAATGGGGGATGAGCAAAGTGTGATTCCATTACAGTTTGAGGGGCTTTGTAGTTTTTCAGGGGAATATAAAAAAGCAATGCCATCCCACAATGTTTCATTCCAATATGTGATTCACTTTCGCGAACAATTTCCCCCTTACGGCGGGTTTCTCCGTTTCCGGGGCAAACAACAAACATCATCAATCGCACTTTTTAGAGGTGTGGCAAACCTGCAGTCTGTGACATAATGCACCACCTACGCATCATTGTCTTTTCATGTAAAGTATGTGTCTCATACCTTTTTTTCTCCCCAAGAACTGGTCAGGACTCCCCCCCCAAAAAAAGTCTTCAATCTTCAAGTACGAGATTTTTCTATAGACAAGCAAGAAGGAAACAGGAGCGAGCCTCAAAGCATGAGTATGAGTGTTTCTATGCTTTTGAATCCAGTGGAAAGGAGGTCACAAAAATGCTGATGTGTTTCCTGAGAATACAGGCTTGTGGGCATACTCTGCCTTCGAGTCATACACACCGCAAGTGAGTGAGAGAGGCTTCACAGGACCACATAAAATGCGGTGCCTTCAGCCACATTACAGTCAAAGATACTCATGCTAAAAAAAAAAGGTTTCTAACAGATAGGTCAGGGGCATGCCTCAACGCTTTTCTGATGAGCATCAAGGTCAGATGCAGAGACGACTGATCGAGGAAATTCTGCAGGTCCTGCTGAAGGGATGTCTGTAAAATGCATTGACGAACGTGCTGTACATAGCGTGACGATAACGGAAACTTTCACAACTGTATGGCACTCCAGTATGCCATAACTAGCAAAAAAGGGCCCATCGGTATAGGAGTTTTTATTTAACTTTAATCAGGGAAAATCTTGTTCATGAAATTCACCACATTCCATTAAATCCATGTTTTTGTGGAAACACGGAAATGGCTGGATATACTCACTTTCAAGATGGCAACATTATTTTGAAAAGCCAAGTTGCTCAATTGATAGAGGACAAGTATAGCCATTTTATGGAAATTGGTTCCAAAAAAACTATATTGTATCATAGTTGAAGATTTTTAGTTTTGATTAACTTTTTTGGAGTAAATCATTATAAATGAAAAAACATACAGTTTACCTAAACCTAAATACATTTTCTTATATTAGGATTTCACCTTGCAGATAACTAGATTCCTGAAAACACTTTTTGGTATTTCTCAACTAATTTCACAGTTGGAGAGTTACAATGGTGTCCAAGTGGGGCAATGTCCCCTGCAGCAATGCTCGGTGAGGAGGGAATGGTGGTGGCTGTCGTAGTAAGAGACGGGATAATTACGAACCCAGATTGAATGATTGATGGAATGATTGGATGATTGAAATAGTTAGTGTTTGCATGAGTAGGGTACTCATTGGGATTGAGTGATTGGAAGGGAATGTTGGGGCTGGGTTCCCTGTGGGGATATAATGAAGCGCACCTGGGGTAAAAGGCGGAGACTGACAGAGGGCGAGAGAGAGCGTGTGTGGTTCTCTGAGCACTTGCATGAGGCGGTGTTTTCTTTTCTTTTAATTTCGTTATTAGTTTGATTACGTTTTCTTTGCATGAGTGCGAATGTGTTGTGTCCATGTACGGCGAGAACTTACCTGAACGAGGTGGGCAGCTGAAAGCAGTCTGAGGCGCCTGTGAAAACAAGAACCACAACAGCAGTGTTAGACCCGGAACTGGTGGAAAGCAACGACGGCGAACTGCAGAGGTGATCAGTGCGACGGAGCCAGTGTGCCGGGAGATACGGCGATGAGTTGTTGCTGGGGGAACTAAGCGGCAGCGGGTGTGCTCTTTCTTCCCAGCCAGAGTCGGTGTCCCGCATCCAGCCTGGCGAGAGCGACGGGCACAGTGAAGGCCTGGGTCCCGGGATTCGCCCGAGTGGTGGACAGTGGGAATCCTCATTGGCGACCACCAAGGATGGCAAAAGCTGTCCGTGTGTGTTTTGTGTGTGTGCTAACTAATGATGTATTGTGTAGCTAACTAATGATGAATAATGCATGAAGATAAACACGGAGACATGCATTCCAAAGAAATGTATGCAGACATTCGCTTAACCATAACGCCCTCTATTGACAAGAATGAGAACAGTTATCCTATTACAGACAGCACACAATTACATTAAAAGAGTTTGTAGATGAGCAGTATTTAATGTGTAATGAAATACAATGAACAGCACCACCTGAGCTATGGATCATGAAGAAGCATGTAAATTAATGAACCAAGTCTACATGGAGACATACATGCACAATGGGCTAGACGCAAACACATTCTAGCTGAAAGACATACAGCCTAAAGAGCTAGTACAGCCTAAATAGTTTGCATCAGTAAAATATGGAAATACAGTTTTAAAATAGGGCTATTAGTATTCTATGAAATACATTTAACGTTAAGGCTATTCAACACTGGATTGTCGGATGCGTAACTCCAACCTTCCATGTGTGGGCTACGAGCTAGTGAGTTTCTGCACAGCAGTTTTTTTTCCGGTAGTGTAGAACGTTACCTGCGTTTTGGTACCGGACAGCTAGGTTTAGTTTCGTTTTCTGTAGTGCAATGAATGTAGGCTATAATGCATGTTGATTCGCTTCTTAGTAGCCTAGCTTGTTTCTGCTTCCTGACGAGAAGCAGGAAGTAACGTTGGCGAACAAGCTTAATTGGACAATGCATATTTCCCAGGAATCTTAGCCAGAAAGAAAACAGTAGATACTACTAAGAAAGTACATACCATAGATTTAATTATTATAATAATAATAAGAAGAATAAAATGTTTGCAGTAAGCTACATTATCAGCAGAGTAGCGTAGAGCCACATTCAGAGGCTATCTATTTATTTATAAGTGACTAACCATGAATCAGATATGTTTGGGGAATTGGTTTATAAATCCGATCGCTTAAAGGCTTGCAGCTTAAAAGAGGCTATCCTCAATTCTTAATGTAGGCTATTATCGTAAATTCTTAATTTTCCTAGTAGTTAATTTTATGGTGACCTTGTGCTATGTGTGAAAAGTGTAAAGTGAACAGAGCTGAAGTGAAGAAATTAATGAATAAAGAAATGTTGGCTGAGGCAAGGGGTTTCCACAGTCAGTCAGTCATGAACGCAAGAGCAGAGCGTAACACCCTCCCCAAACCAGACAAAGGCGAGCGTCCGGTTTGGGGAGGGTGTGATATAATACAAGTGAAACATTGAACAGTTAATATTGTAAACCTCTTTTGCCTTTGCAATAAAAATACGTTAATGTGTCAATGTGAAAATAATAACAGTCTAAGAAATGAAAAGTACTTAACAGTTGCACATTGTTTTTGTGGAAAATACACGTGCCCTGCTGGGCTCGAACCCACTATCCACTGTGTGAGAGACTGCAGTTTTAACCACTAAGCCACAGTAGCTTCTTGGAAAGCATGAAGCCATTAGCTACATTAACATTAAAAAACATTAGTATGAAGCGTTTTTATTGGACGATAAGCTTGATGAGCAGGTATACGGACCATACCCTCAAATAATAATTCTCCCCATTGGATAACATCGCGACGGAGGCAGGCAGTTTGGCAGGAAAATGGGAAGAAGAATAATAAGAATAAGAAGAAGAAGCGGAAGAGGAAGGAGAAAAACGGCAAAATAACCCATGTTTGGGGCTTTATTGTGTGGATGTGTGAAGTTGTATCTGAATGCTGTGTGGTTACATGAGGTCAGAACATACAGAAGTTAATGTTTTTAAGGGGTGAGAGTCTATGGTCATTGTGGTTACTTCTGTAGGAAACCCTGAAAAGTGCCAAACTCTCGGTGCTGTATAGGTATAGGGCATGCCCCACCAAGCCGTAACTTGGCGGATGGCATACCTGCCATCCCAATACCGCCGTTTTTGTGTGTGGGCTTTTCCCCTCATGAAGTATTGTGGGGCCGGGTGGCCGGCAGCCCCCGAGGTGGGCTATTGAGGGTGATCACGAGTGTGTGTGTGTATGCCCATCTGCTATAGCCTGAATACCTATTACGAGCACTGTGTGGCTACAAGTGGTGTGTGTGCCGGTGTGTACTGTGTGGTGTGTGGGGGTAGGCATGCTTACCTGCAGGTGGGGTCGGCTTTGTCCGGCAGTGGGGAGAGGGAGAGACTGGGGGGGGGAGGAACCCACAGACGGGCATAGCCTCTGTTAGCCGTGTGATACTGTGACTCATTGTGTTTTTATGAATTGTAGTAAATAAAGATAATTTTTACCTCTATTACTGTCTGGCGTACTGTTTGGAGAGTGGTGGATCCAAAAAAAAAACCTGGTCCGGATTTGGGCACGGGATTATCCCGGTTGAACCCGTAACAAAATTTTGGCATAGTCGGCAGGATCTACCTTCATATACTCTCCCACAGTATACTAAGTAATACGGAAGGGCAAGGTGCGGTGGACCCTCAGGGGCCTGGTCCCGCCAGTGGTACCGGTTTTGCGTTCCCTTGGTTTATGTGTGCTCAATGGCTACCTAAATTTAATGGGGGAGAGGGGACCGTGAAATTCAGGGAGTGGAAGGTGCAGGTGCTGACAGAAAACCAGCAGGTGGACTTTGTGTTGGGGGCCCTGGAGGGAACAGCGCAGAGGGAAGTGCGGTTGCTGGGGGAACGGCAGACTATCAATGCTGTGTGGGAGGACCTGGACGGGCGGTATGGCCAGCCGACACCACTGCCAGTAACCCGGCGCCGTTTCTTCCAGTGCCGACAACGGCTGGGGGTACCATTGTTTGACTATCAGCTTGACCTCCGTGAGCTTCATTTCAGGTGGCACGAGCAGGAGCCTGGCAGTGATGAGTGGAATGACATCCTGTTGCGGGACTAATTCTTGTTGGGGCTAGAAGACGAGCCGGTCAAGCGCGAATTACAGCGGCAGGTTCGACACCAGGATAGCCGCACGTTCCACCAGGTGACCACGGAGGCTTGCGCCCTGGAGATCCCTATATAGCCGGAACAGAAGGTTGAAGTCCGCAAATGCCAGAATCGGTGCAGACATCAGCTCATCGAACGCCTGCTGGCACTCCTCTATCCAGGTCACTGGCTGCGTCTTCTTCCCATGAGTCGAGGTCCCTACAAGCAGCTGGTACACCTGGAGATGGCGCGGCTGGGAGCAACGGAACAGCATTGGGTAGCCCAGCTAGCCATCTACCAGCTTACCCTTAAGTATCGCCCCGGCCGCGCTAACATTAATGCTGATGTGCTTTCCAGGTTGCCAGGGGAGGGTGGAACAGCAGAGTATGTGTGGACCGGTGTGCCTGGTGCAGGGAGGCCTTGCGGTGGACTTGGACTGGAAGGAGCTGCAGCGGGGGGATGACCAGCTGCGGGCCCTGGCTGAACGGGTGCGGTTAGGGGATACGGATACTGTGACTCATTGTGTTTTTATGAATTGTAGTAAATAAAGATAATTTTTACCTCTATTACTGTCTGGCGTAC
This sequence comes from Synaphobranchus kaupii, assembly GCA_029718625.1. Classification (NCBI taxonomy): domain Eukaryota; kingdom Metazoa; phylum Chordata; class Actinopteri; order Anguilliformes; family Synaphobranchidae; genus Synaphobranchus; species Synaphobranchus kaupii. Next base: position 30,808,629 of record CM056390.1, on the reverse strand, counting down.
TGCTTGGAGAGCGGTGCATGTACTGCACTCAATAAAACCCCACTGTCCCAAAAGATTACCCTATCAGAATCATTGTTCTGTTTGTCAGGTTTCCAGTAGGAATTTTTGCCATTGCTTTTCACTGCTCTTTGTATTTCATTGACAGACAGGATTTATTACATGCAAACCAGATGCACTCCTTTTGTCATCGGTATTGCCTTATTGTCAACAGTAATAGGAGGCTCTAGCTCTTACCAGCTGTGAATGCATGGTCTTCAACCACACACATCATTCCATTCATAAATATTCAGTGAACCAGAGCAATTGGAGCTTCAGCAACACTAGACACACAAATGTCAATCCTGGGAACACAGATCTTGTTAGTATATTGAAAATCTATGGCAGACACCCTACTCAGGGCTATATACTGTAGATATTGTATAAGAAGTAACAACTGTACTCCATTGAATATAGGGCATTGAAAGGTCCATAAGAATAAACTTGCAATACAGTAAAAAAAAATACAGATATCAGAAAAGGAAATCTACAGTGTTCATGAGCCTGCTTTGTACGGTTTTCACATTGATAAGGAGATAAGGGAACTTGCGCGCGACAGCAGCCAATGTGGGTCGATCTGCACCTCGCAAGCAGCAAAATGATTCATTTCTGGGTCCGAACACGCTTAGATGTATCACACTCTCACCATGGGCGCTGATCACGGCTGCAGATCTATTAAGGTTGATTGGCGAGATATGGTTGCACTTACGATATCTCATGAATCAAACTGGGCTGGTTATGCTTAAATCAATTTGGTGCATGCCGTCTCATCGGTGTAACACTTCTTCGAGATGCCATTTCATTTCTGCATCCATATACAAGTTTCCTACACTTTGACTGACCTTTCTGTAAATGAGAACACATGCTTCTTGTTAAATCCAAATTAATTTCTGCATACTACTTCTGCTCCCCTGGTTTTTTATTTGCATACATTAGAAATGCATGTTAATCTCATCCTTGTGGATTGAAGGCTTGTCTGTGTATGTCAATAAAAATTGATTGGAGAAAGAGAGCATTTCTGTCCTGTGCCTGATTTGGATGTGCATATGGATGTTCTTTTAAATATTCATGCATTTCTTGTTCTCCCTTGTTGATAATAACATTTTGGGTCATTTGGGTATGGTGAGTGGTGGAGTTCAATGCATAAATTACTGTACGTTATATACAAGTGCATTCTTCTGATTTTCATGGGTAGTAGAGCCAGACCCGGTTACCAACATTCCCAGACTAACAAGTATATTACAAACATCGCAAAGCACTACTAAAAATCAACTATGGTAAGCAAGAACCAAAATGCAAATACAGATTATTTGTGTACATGAATACCTCCATATGAGCTCTAAGAAAAATTCTCGTTCATATTCGAATAGTGACGTCCTCGGCCGTTGTTGGCACTGGAAGAAATGGCGCCGGGTTACTGGCAGTGGCGTCGGCTGGCCATACCGTTTGTCCAACTCCTTCCACATGGCAACAAAGGTCTGCTGTTCCCCCAGCAACCACACTTCCCTCCACGCTGTTCCCTCCAGGGCCCCCAACACAAAGTCCACCTGCTGATCTTCTGTCAGCACCTGTGCCCTGAGCATAGCCTGTACCTGCACCTTCCACTCCCTGAATTTCACGGTCCCCTCTCCCCCACTAAACTTAGCTACCCATTGGCCGCACATGAACCAGGGGAACGCAAAACCGGTAACACTGGCAGGACCAGGCCCCTGAAGGACCTCTGTACCCTGTTCTTCCATACTAGTTAGTATACTGTTGGAGAGTATATGATGGTGGATCCTGCCAACTACGCCAAAATTTTGTCACGATTTGAAACAGGCAAATCCCGTGCCCGAATCCGGACCAGGTTTTTGCAGAATCCACCACTCTCCAAACAGTACACCAGACAGAATTAAAAGGTAAAAATAATTTTTATTGTTTTACGTCTGTGGGTCCCTTTTCCCTCCCTGTCTCTCAAAACTGCCGGACGAAGCTGACCCCTTCCGCAGGTAAGCGTGCCTACCCCCACACACCACACAATACACACTATCGCTCACACCACGCATAGACACACTGTGCTCATTATACTTATTTAGACTACTGAAAAATGGGCACACACACTCACTCGTGATCACACCCTCAATAGCCCACCTCGGGGGCTGCCGGCTGCCTGGCCCCACAAGACTCACGAGGGGAAAGCCCACACACAAACAAACACGGCGGCATTCACACACATACAATAACCAAACTCACTGTCATTCCACGCCACAAACAAGCAACATTAAACATGCAAAGAATAAGTGTCATGGAGTCCTACCCACACCACAACCCTGGGAGGACTGCCACAAATAAGAATAATAAACCAACAAGACACACAAGCCGTCCGGCCAAAAATAATCACACGCACAAACACACAATAGGACAGCTTTGCCGCCCTTGGTGGTCGCCAACGAGGATTCAGACGGTCCACCCCTCGGGCGAATCGCGGGACACAGGCCTTCACTGCAAACTGTCGCCCTTGTCACACTTGCCGGGCTACCGACTCTGGCAGGGGAGAGACGGACACACCCACTGCCGCTCAGTTCTCCGCTTGCACCGGTCTGAGACCCACACACACGCTGCAGCTTTACGTACGGCGCAAACACGTTCCTTACGGTATGGGGGAAGTCAGTTCCCCAGCAACAGCTCATCACAGTATCCCCCCAGTACACTGGCTCCGACACCCCGATCAGCTCTGCAGTCCGCCATCGTTGCTATCTGTCAGTTCCGGGTGTAACGCCGTTGTTTGGTCTTTCTCCGCAGTTCCTGGCCGCTTCAGCTCACTTCCCGCTGCTCGCCGCATGCCGTAATTTCACGTCGTACATAAACACAAACACTTCACACTCACACATAAAACCAAACCAAATGAAAAGAAAATCACACCGCCACACACTCAGGAGCTTAGAGGCAATCTGCCCTCTCTCACTCACCTCTCGTCAGATCTCCTGTTCAACCCGGGAGTGCTCATTATATTCCTTCAGCCCCTGTCCTCCCCTTGCAATCACCCAATTACCCAATGAGTACCATTCATTCATCCAATCCTCCAATCATTCATTCAACTTCCCAATCATTCAATCTGGCTCCGCAATTATCTCATTGGCTACCACAGGAATCACACACAGTCCCTCCTCGCTGAGGGAGACTGCAAACATGCTACAATTATATGATACCAGAAATGAATGGCCATTGACTTAACATTGGGACATAAATTTGATAGCCACATGATGCTAATTGAACATTTGAATGTTGAACAAGTTTCCTTCATGCGGGTCGATTTTTACTCGCTCTATCTCTGACGCTTCATTAAACTGCCACAGCAGAGAAACTGGCTGTAGGCTACTAAATTACCTATTTTTAACCTAAAAGTCCAAATCGAGTTTAGAATTTTACAGTATGGTTTAACATTTTTCTGAATCACAAGAAGAGAAAATCAACTTGAGAGAGCAAGGTGGATATTTTGCTTAAGATATTTTGCCAGGTCAGGGATCAGCAGTTCCACATAACTGACCGAACGGCATCAAACTGCTAACTTAGCTACCGTTAGTTAGTGACAAAGCTAGCAAGAATAACGTTACAGCTAACTTTGCTAGCTAACGTTAGATAAAACAAACTTATGTTTAACAAAGGTTAGCTACTAATGTTACTCCTTTCAGACATGCCCACAATATTTCAGTAATGAAGCTACAAGCGCCACACAAGCTCTCAGCTAGCTAGTAACACAAGCCCCTGTCGCACATGGAACCAACAGTGCCAAGCAATGCAGGACAATTAATGTTAACATTATGTTAGTTTTTCTGTAAAATAGCCAGATATTTTGCTGAATATAGTTTTGGCAGAAATTAGACTAAATCCTACCAAGACAACACAGTTGAAGAGTGATAGTTTAAAGATAATTTATGGTGATGTACACCAATATAGAGTATGTCAGATGTTGGCGGAGTCTGGTTTCGGAAATAAATTCCCTATGACAGATGGGCAGAATGGGCTTCGGAGACTATCGACTATTTCTTGAAATCTGATTTATAGAATGAGCCGAAACGTTTCTGGATTAGCCTTGTGGTATAAGGATATAGACCATATATCGCATGCTCCAATTTTTATTTTTTAAAGTAATGGATTAATGATTGTAGTTTGACTTGTAGTCCACTTTAACGGACTACATATCCAGTACTGCAACGCACGAGTGGTTCTCGACCAATAAGATATCATCTCGTCTGTCTGGACATTTTTGGCAGATGGGAGTACTGCCGCTGAAGACGAGCTAACGTTATTTTGCTAAATTGAGAAGCCTGCCCGACAAGGTCAGAAACTAAGCTACGGTTAACCACATGAAGCAATTCTAGCTTTTAGTCCTTCAAGCTAGCTAGCTAACGTTAGAAAAAAGTGTTTAAAAATGGAGCTGTGTGCTACTGCTGGCTAACGTTATATGACAACTTTTGGAGACAACACTGCTCATCTGGAGGGAATTATGGGCTGTTGAGTTTTTAAACACTGCAGAGCTGGTATATTCACAAACAAATACTAAAACGTAAATTATACTCGAAGCTGGTCCAGAAAAACTACATAATTTGCGAACGGGCGTTATATTGAACAATCCAGGAAATTGATGGTAAAACAATCACTAGAAATGATTTAAAAGTAAGTGTTAGTTAATGTCTATGCTCTAAATGAATGGGGAATTTACTTCCGAAACCAGTGTGACGTAGTCACTTGAGTATTCTATAATGTTAACTCAGTGAATTTATATGATTTCAAATGGCTAACATTAAAGGTATACTATGTAGTTTTAGAACACCAGATATAGAGCACGTAGGATAAAAGGGCTCCCCGAAAATTGCTTATCACGTGTTCTTCTCAGACACGCACGATGACGCACGAGCATTGTGGTGACGTTTCACACATTTTCTCTGACCGTGGACTCAATTCACTTCGCTTTATTGACATGACAAGGCATTGCATCTGTATTGTCAAAGCATACTGCATTAAAACAGTCAAAGACATACATCTAACTCTGAACAATACAAAACAGCAAAGACTAGAAACAAATGAACAGTAACCATACATGAAAACAAGAACTTTTCTTTGATCATGGATTTAGAAATAACAATGTAAAATAATAAAGTACAATTAAAAATAATAATTATCAATAGAAATGATAATGATGCATATGACACATATGATCTTATAAAGTGAATATAATAAATATAAAAAATTTAAATTGGTTTATAATGATCTCAGTCACTCACTGTCCCTAAGACGATGGCAGGCAGCTATATATTGTGCTGCCAGGTCACAGCACATCCTCTCCTCTCCTAAGAGGATGGGGCGTTTTTGGATGTCTGTTAAATTTTTTAATTGAGGGTATCTCTGATTTATTTTGGGAAAATATTTATTTCTGATTTGATTGTATTTTTCACATTTTCTGATAAAGTGCCGCTCCGTCTCAACTGTTGAGATGGCAATGTTTCTCCTCCCGGAGTCTGTTGACTCTATCACGGTCACTCTGATCAAGCTGTCCTCTTCCCCTGGCCCTGCCTCGCCCACTACGAACACGATTGTCGCTTTGGATAAAAGCGTCTGCTAAATGACTGTAATGTAATGTTTATGTAATGACTGCCCCTCACCCTTACTCTGGGGCCGCGACCACTACATGTTGATGGCTACAGAATGAACCGAGCAGAATGACAAAATTATGATTTTGAATTATTATGAATTATTTTATGAAAATGAACAGTGGTCTAACTTATATGCTTTGAGCATGTCACAACAATGCCAGCGTTACTAAACACCATTCAAAGTAACTAAGCAGACCAAATGACAATGTGCTTACACACTGTCATAAATCAATAGGATTCAAAAAAATCTCGGTCGAGCCCCCATTTATGTTACATACTCGGTGTAGTAGCCAACATAATCGGAACCAACACCAGGTTTATCAAAAGCGTTATAATTTATTGTAGAGCTTACCACAGCCACATAAAACCATCTCTAGTTTAACAGCTGGAATCAGGCATCTTAGGCAGGGCGATGTGATCCAGGTGTGAAGGAGAGAGGCTGAAGCAGTGGATCAGCGCATCTTAAATAGGCCCCCATACAGGTGTTCTCCATTTCCTGGAAATAATTAGATCAGGTGAGACACAACTAACCCCCCTACTGGCGAAGGGGCGTAACATCATTATTCAGGCAACACTTCACACTATTATTAGCTAGGCAAGGACCACTTTGAGAAGGCAGTTGCCTTTCTAGTTCGTATAGAGTTCTGTGGTACCTGATGTTTCTTGATATAAATGTCTGTTTGTGAATTGTAAATAAATCTGTAGCAGCACTTAACATTTTAAAATCTGTACATTTTCTAAAGTAAACTTGTCAACACAGTATAACCATATCCTTTCTGGAGTGTAATTATTCATGAACTGTTCAAAACATTAATTGAAATCATATGTTGTTCCATGAGGCACAATCTCTTCACATGCTAAGAAGAAGAAACACAGGGCCAAGTTGCATTAAATAATTTAGGAAAGTTTGGATAGAATTGCTTTGGAATAGAGCTAGTTTATTTAGTGTGAGCTACGATAGGCAATATTGTTAGTTGTAACTTGGCCCATTTTGATATCAATACTTTTAAAGGCAGGCCTAGTTTTTGCAAGTTGGAATGAAGGACTTATAGACAGCGCTGTGTAGGCTATGCGTGAGTAACTTGGCCTTTTTTACATTGAAAAATGTTTATATTTTATTTGGGCTGCCACTGGTAGCTCGCTCAGGGAGATGAGGACAGCCACGCCATGCACGTATGTTGACTGATTGTAATGGAGACAAGCTGCAGAAATTCTGAATGGAGCTGGAGAGGCCTGATGGCAGCTGCAGAGAGACCAGAAAAGAGAGAGTCACAGTAGTCCAATCAGGAAAGCACAAGGACTTGAATAATTTTGGTGTATCCTGTTAGGATTCACTTAAGATTTTTGTCCAGTCTGGGATGCGGGCACTGTTGTATTAACAAGGGTGATAGACAGATCTTGGAGGGGGGTGGATGTAGCTGGTGGGAAGAAAACAGCTACATTATATTGGTATGTACTAAAAGGTCAATGAAGTAAGGAAATTCCACTGCTGAGTAATATCACACAACGTGTTGTTCAGTCATTGCACTCAGGGATGGACAAGAGGACTCTATGCATGTACAAGATTTTTTTTTACTTCTATAAGATTTTTAAAAGTCCTTTAAAAAAATAAAAGAAGATAAAATGAAAATGAGATTTTCGACTTTCACAACATGGAGCCATTTATAACAAGTTCCAAATTCAATAAGGATCTGTGAAGGCAGCTGCAAAATCAAGTCATAATTGTCTCAGAAACAGGGCCCATGATGTTAAAAACCAGTCTGTTAACTTTAGACGGTGTATGCAAACGTTTTAAGATGGGGCTTGTGCCTTGTGAAGACCTTGAGTTCGAAATCTAAATCAGGTTGTACCTACCTGCTGTAGCCTATACTCATGCAGCCTGGCTTATAAGTGAAGTCTACCTCCCTGTGTATTTTTAATTGAATAATCATTTCACGCTCTCTGTCTTATCATGATGTAAGAAGGCTGCACAGTATTGAAACCACAACCTTTGTGATTGCACACCCCACACCACCAATGCAACTCCTGAGTAATTTCCTATTGATATTTATTGCAACAATTTTGCACTAAGCCACAGTATTACTGGCAAACTGCTCCTCCTCTTCAGCATATATGGCCAGGTACAATGGTGTCTAGGGGGTGGGCAGTAGTGTAAAGTGTTATAAAGTTATACCGCTCTGATCTCTGCCTGTGATATCAGTATCGAAACTTAATTTCAGCTTAAATATTATGCTGTTCAGAGTATCATTCTGCTACAGCATTTGTTCTTGCTGTATTGGTGGCTTATTGGATTGCATTTGCAAATAAAATTTTAAGGTCTTCAGAGACAATTCTTCATGGTACACATGCAATCTTCATAGTACCTGAAAATAAGATATCAAGAGTCTTTTGATATCCTTTCATACCCAGTCATGATAGCATCACCTGTGGAATGTTCCAAACAGGTGTTTTTTGAACTTCCCAGTTTTTTTTTTTTTTGCCCCCGTCCCAACTTTTTTGGAACATGTTCCAGGCATCAAATTCTGAATTAGCGTATATTTACAAAAATCAATGAAGTTGATAAGGTAAAACATTAAATATCTTTTCTTTGTACTGTTTTCAATTAAATATATGTAAAAGAGAATTTGCAAATCGCTGCTTTCTGCTTTTATGTGCATTTTTTTTGGAATTGGGGTTTGTTTCCTCATGACAATTAATGTTTATTAGGTCCACCATATAGGTTTTCTGACATTTTGTAAAGCATTCCTCTGAGACAATTGAATTTATTGACATGCATCTTTCTATAATTTGTTCTTTGAACTATTCTTCTTGTTGCCTTTTTAAAACAGTTGTTTATGTGATACAAGCAGAGGAAAGGAAAATGACATTATTTTACACTTTTGCTTGGCCATTTTATAGTCCTCAACTGTACCTCCAGTTTCTGTTGTAAACGCATTGTACAGTGGAGAAAGCTGCAATGCAATCGACCTGCTGAGGTTCCGGGTTCAGTCGAGCAAAAGCTCATGCATACTGCCTTAATGCGTGGGCTTTGGAAGTGTGTTGAAGGTGGCATTCAATATGTATGTTCTCCTCTGATGTGTCTCAAAATGTATTTATGTTAACATATAGAATTCTATTCCTCAATACTTAAACTTGGCTTGCTATATTTAAGTGCACAGCTCAGTGGCACTCAGTATCCAAACTTTAATCCTGAGGCTCCTGAACTTTCCAGCCCAGTTAGCATGTTTTTTTTTCCAACTGGCGAATGAAAACATTAAACTTTCTGTATAATTACAGTAGCAAACATATATGACATTTTTTTGCATATGCATATTTTTTCCCCTTGTATCCACTTTATGCCCCCTTAAACACTGCTTATTATTATTATTATTATTATTTCCCAGTCTACAATCAGTGCATTGGGTATTTTACTCATCGAGCCTCCTTCCTCTGATACAGACCGTCCTCATTTGCAGAACAGCATTATGCCATATTAACCTAACATGCTGCCCTCTGCTGTACAACAAAGGAGGTGATATAAATCCAGGCAGTACATACCCACTCACAGAAACCACTTAATACGGTCAGTGTACAGTGATTGGAATGTGCATCCAGGATCTGTACGTGCCATTGCTTATAATCATGGATGGTATCCTACACCCATTACCGACTGAGACAAGTGTTTAAAAGAACATTCCGAATATAGGGTGGGAATTGGATATGCACAGCCCTGCGTTGGGTGCCAAATGTTTTTTGTTTTTTTTAACTATGCCCATTAACATGACACAGCACGTTCACCTGGATTTGGACTGTAAAATACTAACTGTTAACATATCTCCTGTGTCCACTTGATAAACTGGCTGTTTTGAGATGAATAAACAAAATGCAAAAAGTGAATGTGAAAATATATTCTTATTCTGAACGATGCTTATGAATGTTTTCATATGATACATTAACTCATTCAAATTTTCACTCAGCACTTTGAGAGTACATTGAGAACTCACACGCTACGCTATAAGTGCATGGGACAAATATGAATAAAACCAGCCTCTATGAACAGAGTGAAGAAGACGTTTGAAACTTTTTAAATTAATTAATCAAATATCCCTGATAAATTAGTCATAAATTAGTTTCAATTTGGTGAGGTCAGAAGCCATTTAAATAAATGAAATGCATACTCACTTAGCCAAATATGTTGGTTGTTGTGGAATGTTGTAAGATATTGTGGTTTTGTGATTTTTATGATTGGTTGGTCACAACTACATCTGAGAAACAGTTTCTTGCAGGGAAAACGTATGTGTAATTACATTACATTAATTTAGCAGATCTGGAATCTGGACCTATTTACAATGTAGCTGGAAAGCTGTAGTTTGGGGGGTAAAAAATGCTAAATTATTTTTTTAAAAGCTCCTCACAAAGTTGCCATGCACACCACCATATCAAAGACATATTACAAAGTTGCAATAATATTTCATGGTAGCTGGGTCACCCCCATGCTCTGAGCCTTCCTGAAGCCACCAGGCCTCATTTAACACTTTTAATCTTTCGGGAATCTCCCTTCCGTGACGTCCTCTGCCACTATCATGTTATACAGATCAGCAGTAACTGATTTTTATTTTTATCAGCTTAACATCAGCTTAACATGGTTTTTCGGTAACCCTGAGAAATCAGATAAACCGATCACACCACGGGTTATAAGAGACAGAGAGATAGAGAGAGAGAGAGAGAAACTCTGATTCTGAACCAAAGAGAGGCAGAAGCAGAGTGAAAAGATGATTCTCACGAGAAATGCCTGCATGGTAAGTATAGACCCTTACATTTCTATATCCGATCCACAATGCTACTCAAGCCAGTTTGGAGTCATTAATATCAGTTTGAAGAACAAATTAACTTCCTGTGGTAGTCTGTATTTAATTTATTTTCCGTGTAGAGAAAAAACTTTTTCCAGGTGTTGTTGGACAGGAGCTGTTGACCACGTGCACCATTTATATATATATATATATATATATATATATATATATATATATATATATATATATAAATGTTTTTTTGCTGTCTACCACAGCATATTGAAGGTTAAATAATGAATGTGAGCTCAAAGTGCAGACTTTCAGCTTTAGTTTGAGGGTATTTACATCCAAATCGGGTGAACGGTGTAGGAATTACAGCACTTTTTTTACATAGTCTCCCCAATTGTAGGGGACCAAAAGTAATTGGACAAATTAACAAACTTAAATCATGTCATAATATTTAATATTTGGTTGCATATCCTTTGCATGCCATGACTTCCTGATGTCTGTGACCCAACAATATCAAAAGACTCTTGATATCTTATTTTCTGATACTCATCTCATTATAGCAATACTATAACCTCTCTGCATTTGAATGGATCTCTATGGGAATTTGGGGTAGGACTAGATTTAGCTGTAAATTACACTGGCACAGTATGGAACACATGGTTGGCTAAATGGCTCGACGTCATCAAGGGTCTGACGTATCAAACAAGCCTTAAACCATCACTCTGCTGCCAGAAGTGCAGTAGATATGGATGGATAACTTGAAGGGTTTCTTCTCCTGACTTATTTTTCCATAGAGTTCAATAGGAAAATTTGTCAGGAGAAACAATCTTTTAGGAGTACCAGAAAATAAGATATCAAGAGTTTTTTGATGTTGTTGGGTCACAGACATCAGGAAGTCATGGCATGCAAAGGATATGCCACCAAATATTACATATGATAAGTTTATGTTAATATGATAAGTTAAATATTTAAGTTTATGCTAATTTATCCAATTACTTTTGGTCCCTTAAAATGGCGGGGACTATCTATAAAAGGTGCTGTAATTCCTACACCGTTCACCCGATTTGGATGTAAATATCTCCAAGTTGAAAGTCTGCACTCACTTTGAGCTCATATTCATTATTTAATTTCACCTCCTTTGTCAATGTCCAAATATTTATGGACCTGACTGTATGTATATATATATATATTTATATATATATACACACACACACACACACACACACACACACACACACACACACACACACACACACACACACACACACACACACACACACACACACATTATACAATATATAACTCATTCTTGAGAATTTGGTCCCACCAAATTCTTTTTACAATTATTACTTAAAACAACAAATAAAATAAAAAAAATTCTGGTGAAAATTTACATTGAATTGTTTTATGTATGATTTATTTAATTTCTTGGACTAATTTAATTGTTTTAACTTCTGTATTTTATTTATTTATTTTCAGTGAAGTTATTTAAATACTATTAAACCATTAATAACTTATTTTTTCAAGCTGAAACATCTGCTTTATTTAGCAAAACTAGTAATGGGAGTGCTGTCTTTTTGTAATGGGAGAATGTTTGGAATAGCATAAAAGTGCTATTTAAGAAAAAATAAATCACTGGGAGCTTTAATAGCCTTTTTAATTGTGATAATGTACCTGATTTCACAGCATTGTCACAAGTCAGTCCTTGACGTTGCAGTCAGACTGAAACGGTCTTATATTAGGCAGATTGAATAGCCAGATTGAGGATAGTGTACCTGATTCTTATTGATCGTCTGTCCAGTTCCGACCTATAGAATCTGGGGCACTACAAGCCAAGATGTATTGAAGAGAGTCTCAAGGTGCATGTGAAATACATTTTGCACCATAAACCATAAACAGACATTCACACTAATTCACCTATAAATGCTGCACCACCTAGTGTAAATGTGGTCATTCATACAATTAAAATATGTAGAAGTTACAATTAACCCTTGTGTGGTGTTCGTGTCTGGTGGACCCACAACATTATTTGGTTTTTAAAACAATAAAGCCATACCAATTTACGTAAAAATACTTCCCAGATATTGAATTTATCTCAATTACAAGCAATATAGACAGCATATATGGTTAATATTGACCATTTACCTCTGCTAGATCACATTTATCAATAAAAGTGATATTTGTTTTTTGTGATAAAATGTGATTTTTGTGTTCTTTTACATGTTTATCACAGAAAATGAGCCCAGGCCAATGAGTCTCAGGTTGAAAAAATTATGAATTGTATAATTTTTCTTTTAGTAAACATTGAATACGGGTCCCACAGACCCGAAAAACAAGGGTTAAGACGAGGTTGACAGCCTCTTTTTTCTCGATTCCTCAGGTAGCGTGCTGCCTGGCCATCCTCTCGGTGACCACACAGGCAAAACATGAGGCCAAAAGCATCTGCAACTCCGAGCTGAAGGTCACACGTAATTACCAGGCGGTGCCCCCTGGTGCTCTGGTGGGGAACAGTAACATCCACGCCAGGGCCTTGTCTCCCTGGACATGGAGGTGAGCCACACTGCACTATAGTGGTGCCAAATAGATTAGGCCGCAGATGCTACTTAAGGTGTATATCTGAATGAGGGTGATAGGGAGGAAGAGTGTCTCAGCAGTCAAACCACCAGCTTCTTGATTTTATCAATCAACCAATTCACCTGTTACCTGAGCTGGGCAGAGTCATCCTGCTCTACTTTTCCCAAAGCACTTATTGTGGGTGGATTTATCAGAATAGATTTTCCGATTTGTATTGTTTACTTGAACACCAACATATGGTTCCAGACAGCAACCCACATAAAATAACACTCAGTGTATCTCCTCTCTCAGGATAAACTTTGAGGAGGACAGGATCCCCAAGACCATCTCTGAGGCAGTCTGCAGCTCAAAATACTGCATAGACCCCAAGAGTGGGCCAGGCTGGGCCCAGAATGAAGTGACGCTGAACTCTGTCCCGATACCACAGAACCTGCTAGTGCTGCACTTCAACAACACACTCGCCTGCTACCAGGCCTCCTTCATCTCTGTCACCATGGGCTGCACCTGCGTCCAGGCTAGGATGGCATAAATAAGCCAATGAGAAATGAATCATATTTCCCGGGGTGGGGGCCCTGTATTTGTAGTTTGACATTTTTTAACCCTTAAAGGGTGTGTAAGTGTTTCCCCAAACAGATGGCAGTAGCTTACCTCAACTACTACTGCAATTACAATTATTGTAGATTTAAAGAAAATCTGAACATTTCTGAACGCAAACTACAGTGAGTGGTTTCTAATGGTCTGGCATAGATTATAAAAGTCAATGGTTGGGATTCAACCAACATTTCTCCTTAACTTTGGCATAAAAATTAAAAGCAAGAATTATTTTTTCTTTACAAACTGTTTTGTGAGTTCAACAAATGTTAAATTAGCATGCCAAGATGAGTTTATGATGAAAACGTGAGAAGCTTGCACTTGCTTGTATGTAAAAGTTAAAGGTATGCTATGTAGTTTCATTGTAAACAACTCGTTCTTTGTTTACATTAAAATTTTCTCCCCAAAAAACATTGTATGTATCCTTGTGGTCTAATAAACATGTTGAATGTATTTCCTACTTCATAAGTCGTTCGCAAAGTGTTTTTTTGTTAATGTTTTGAATGCTACACTGTTGACATCCCGCCGCCATGTTTAAAGCCAGAGACAGCTAAAATTGTGTAAATGTCATGAATGGGCAGTTCCTGCCATTTGATTGACATGGCTAGGCCATGTAGGCAGGCTTCCACGTAAACTCTTATTTTAGCTTAGGCTACTTACCGTTACGTACGCATCGTCAGTACAATTTAGACATTTAGGGCCGAAACTTACCTACGCAAATACGCGAATGTCGACGCTTCGAGCTACGCAAACAGTTTTTCTTTTGCCATGACATTTGTGAAAAACAAGTCAGAGCATTGCAGCGAGGGACGCTATAGCAGGCAACAACAGTAAACAACTTTCTTGTTCGATTTGACTGAACACATCCACGTTACCGTTGCTATTGCTTGCTGCTCCTCGGTGGCCACTGTTTACAGAACAGTGTTACTGTTCTGTAAACTCGTAGGCCTAGTTTAGGTTAATTGACAAAGAAAGGCTTGTATCTTGTAGGCCTACATTTTGAATTCTGACGTTAGCTAATTATACAATTATATATATAGCTTAGGCTACAGTGTGTGAATTGATTGGGGGATATGAGAAAACGAAAAGGGTAGCTACTTCCATTATACATTATTGTAAAGAGGTACCCAGCTAACAAAATTAGGTCCCCGGGACGTCACCTGAACGTCTCAAAATGTCATCAGTACGTCGCCTTGACGTCTTTTTGTACGGTTTTCTAAACGTTACGTGGACGTCACAGAGAACGTTCCCGGGACGTTCTAGTAATGTCCCCCAAACATTCATTACATGACGTTATACTGTAACCAGTAACAGACGTTGCAGGAACATCCCTGAATGCCCCATGAATGTTATGAGCACAACATCATATCATAACCGGATAGGGACATTGCTTGAACATCCCCGAAAAATTCAAATGAAATGTCATATTGTAACCAAACAGTGACCTTCCTAGAACTAGTAATGTTTTTATGACATCCCCAGTGAACGTCACATCATAAATGTGACTAAAAGAGGACATCCCTGCGACGTTCACTGTTTGCTGGGTAGGTGAGCTGCCAAAGCTCACTCCTCGTATTGTTCGTTTGTTGCTAAATTCTACCATAGCTAAATTCAGAAAAGCTCCATCTAAATGCTGTAGACCTAAATAGCCTAGGCACTTTATTAGCCTAATTTTAGCATAGGCTACGATTCTCAGAAATGAGAAGATGAGTGTGCATGAAGGTGCACGTTAGACTGTCAATGGTTATGTCCGATTCAACACCCTTCTATAGGCTACTGTTGAGTAACGTTATGATAGTTGAGTAGCCTACACTGGATGAGAACGTGAAGCAGGCAAAATGTTCCCTAAATGTAATGTGCCTGAAATCCCCAAATGATATACTTATTTCTGAGTTTTCGCTGATAATAGTAGCCTATGGAGGATATTTTTCGCATACTGCATGTCACTAAACAGTATGCAGTATCCTAAGCAGTATACAGTAGGCCTACGGTATTACACAGGATGCAGACGAGACCATTCGAACACAGCAATGTAAACAGTGAATGGAGTTTTTGCTTCCGGAACCTAAGCCCCACGTTTCCACTCTATACAGCGTCGCAGTCTACATAATTGCAACAGACAGCGGGTGCGCTGATAAAACCCAATGCACCGCGTCGTACCGGAAATACGCACACACTCCTGACCGTGCTGCTAGCCAATTAGTTGCTGACTGTCAGTTTCCCACAGTCCAACCACCTTATGCAAGCCTATGCATCAGACGCTGCCTACGAAGTGCGTCAAAGCGGCTGAGGCTGAGACTAGGTCTAGCCTAACAGTGTAGGCTACTATTTTTCTCAAGCTAACGTTAATAAAGAGGTATAACGCAGGATTCCTCGCGCTTTTTGTGGACAGTTTTCCATGCCAACATTGTCTCCACATAGTTATTTTTTTTGGCGCCTGCTTTTCAATTTCTCCCTGCCAGTGATTTTCTACCAGAAACAATCAGTTTGCAGTGAAGATAGGGGGCTCTATAGAATAGAATAACTTTTATTTTCCCATTAGGGAACTTCAGTTGTAGTTTCCAGCAGTAAAACAGACGTAGACACAAACAAACATGTTAAATAAAGACATTCAATTGAATCAGATGTTTCACATTATAGTGAAGCTATGTGTGATTATGATTATGATTAAAATTATTATTATTATTAGTATTATGATCAAAATTATATTATATTAAATTAATTAAATATGAACTATGATGAAAAATTGAGCATCAAAAGCAATAACAGTTCCTATCAACTATCTAAAAGTTACTATCTTGGCGATCTTAGCGCTTTGTCTAAACGCATGGCGTAAAGTGCATTTAGGGCGTGTCCATATCCACTTTTGCTAGTTTGACGGCGTGTTTTTTGAGCGCTAAGCACGGCGCAACGTGCAAATGGGCTGAACCTAGTCTCTTCATTAATTATAGGTGTGTCTTGGGCGTGACATGCAACAAACCAATCAAAATGTCATATCCCATTCCCTTTAAACGCCTGCTTTTCCACCTTGGCGGATTGCTTATATGATGGCGAAACAGACATGCTTGTGCGTGTTTAGTGCGATCGAATAGGCTATATGGATCAATTATGATCAATATTATTCGGACTAACCATTATAGGTTCCTGGTAATTCCCGACAGTGCTGTTATTTTAGAAAATATATGTGGTTAAATTTCGTTAAAAGCACCTGCAACAGCTGAGAATAAGCTGGCTTCTGTCTCACCTTAGAAAATGCCAAATTAGCCTGCTTGTTTAACAAATTTCGTTTGATTATCCAATAAAACATTGTCAAACATCAATTCAATGAGGCTGTTCTCATGCAGTTCAAGTTCAAGCTTCATCCGAAGTTCATTCATGCATTCTAATATTGATTAATAACACAAATACCTTTATGTTGCCTTCACAATGACACTAAATACAATAAAGCTGTCAGGTTGGCAACCCAGAGGTCCACGCATATTTTCCCTTGTTTTATAATGTCCTTATTGTAAAACAATATATGGAAATGTGACCAATGCGTTTTACTAGCAGCTAATGCTTTAAAAACAAGTCCACTTTCCCGGGAAGACCGTGAAAAGTGCTATTTAAAGGAGCTATATGTAATATTGACACCGAGCGTTTAAAATGGGTACTGCAGTCCAAATTCACAATATTGGGGAGAGTTGTCTCTGCCCGCCCCCTCCTCCCCAGACTCGAAGCTCACACGGGTTGCCAGGTTGAGAACACTGAACGAACACGAGCGCAACATTATATTTTGAGACTTATTCTATTTTGAGAATGACAAGCGACGAGTCCTACACTGTAAGTTGATCAGCTAATGTATACATTTGCAATTTATTTATTGTTTGCAAATTATAAACCAGCTCATGTGAATTTTTTATAACTCTGTCAATGTTATCTAGATGCATGGCTGGCTATATGTTTACGGTCACACAGATATAAGCTAACATTAGTGGTATGTTTAGCTAATATACATATATATATTTAAATCTTTAGCTAGCTAGCTAAATGAAAACGATGTTGAACTTCGCTTAGGCATTCGTAAATCGGCTGTCGGAGTGCCGTAGTACATCTGGTTGTTCGTAATGGGCAGTGGGCGGAGTCAACCCGCAGAATAGTGAATCACACAGGCCATAACAAATACAGATGCTCCGACCCGGAATGGAAATTTCAAAGGAGAACATACTAGCTGTAGCATTGTTTCCTTAATCTCTGATTAATAATAATGACATATCATGGTCATTTTATGATTTAGTACAGTAAATTTGCTACATATAGCTCCTTCAAAGCAGGTGAAACAAACCTGCTCCTGTATAAAGTTAAAAAAATCGTTTTGTTTAGTTATGGTATAACAGGTGAAATCAGCGGGGTTTTAATAAGCTGAGAGTATGGAAGCCTGGTCACTGTAATTAAAAAAATATGAAGGATGAAGACTAAGGCTAAAATTCAGTTAATATGGTGAAATTTATCTCAGTTTTTTAACCATAGGCTATCGAAAAAACCTTATGCACAGCGAATCCCGGGGACTGTAGCCTAGGCTACTTGAAAAGCAATAAATGCAATATTCACTGGACAAGGTTTTGAACTTTTCAGTCTATTCAGGAGACTGTTCAGTCACTATTCAGTCAAACCCATTCTATTTACTTACAGGCTGTAGGCCTAGATGAACAGAGCTGTATTGTAATGCCATCTGAATCGCATTTTCAGAACTCAAATGTCCGTCTATGCAGTGCGCGAGTTTTCCATTGAACGACAATTCACGCATTAGGTGTTAATGACAATTTGTACATTACGCTTGATATAAGTGTTATCAGCTCCTTTTTAATGGATAGCCATTGTCCCATAACAGAAGATTGTCCCCCCAGAAGATTACAGGAATTATTGACAAATATAGGCTTGATAAGTCATAGCTTGATCCAGGATAATTTTGAATAGTCTATACATGTAACCTTACCATCGCACATCGCCTGGATGTTGATGGAGTGGGCTGAAAGCAATTTAATGCGGCATTCCCCTTCGCTGAGGGACAGGTAGGCTATGTGGTCTTTGACCTATGGACCCTTTTTTTATTATGCATTTTTTGATATAGCCTACACAATAATAATATTTCACATTGTAATCTTGATATTTTTAGTCATGCTTGTGCGCATTCCTGGGTGTAACAGACAGGTGGGTGTACGCGCGTTGTGCACACGCCTATATAGACGCACTTATATATGCCGTTAAAATAACATGTAACATGTGGTGGTTTTAGTGCAAGCGCTTTCTGCAGGCTCAAGATAGCAATACGCCAAAAATGATCCTGGCCACTCCTCATCTTAAGACCAACACACCCATTTCACTGGCATTGAGCGCAAGAATACATGGCATTTAAATGACGTGAGCGCTAGGCGTTATAATGAACCCTGCGCCGGATGTAAGATAGCAAAGACACTTGCGTTTGGGTTAGCACCGGTTAGCGCCGGGTGTAAGATAGGGCCCCGGATGTGTAACGTTGTATGACGCATGGGGAACATTTTCGGTGTGACGACAACATGGAGTAGACACTCCCATCTCTGCAATTCTAGACGCTGATTACGGAGATACTTTATCCTTTCCGAATCGGCCATTAACATTACAGACGTCCTTTGATAACAGTTACTTTATAGACATTGTCCTGAAGACTTATCCCATCCGAATAGGGCTTTAGAGTGGACGGGAATGCAGGCACCGTTTTTTTACCGTAAGTGTTGCGATTATAGGGGCATTAGCGGGGATACAGGGATTCGTGAGGACGGTAAAAGTGGGGGGACCAATGTCCCCCTGCCCCCCCCCCCCACCCCATTCAGGCGCCCGTGCCTACAGTCCAAGCGGTTCCGAAAGGGGAAGCTTTAATCATTTGAGGAATGACACATGCCCCAATGACAAGACTAGATTTAAGAAATTTCTGCACAGTTTTGTGATGCAAAGAAAAATATTAGCATCACAAATTAAGATTGGGAATAATTAGCTTTACACATTGGAATTGATTAACCCTATCTAACCGTGGCCCACAAAAGGCACTTTCACCGAGTGACTACTTGTGTTATTTAAGTGCTACTATCTAAAAATGAATTCAATGCACATCAAGTTCAAATTGAAGAAGAAGCTGTATCATTCAGAAATTTGCAACAGAATACATTTATTTCAGAATAGTCACATACAGTATATACATATTACGCATAAAATAAGTAGCCTAATGTATTTAAATACGTTTTTTTTTTTTTTTAAACGTACAAAAACATGTGTTTTTACATGACAACAGCAACGCATTTCAGCCCTGGTCTCAACGTATTTCAGGTGGTCGCTGTAGAAATGTCGACTGTACTGGACTTTGGCGAAATGTAATAAGATAAACTCTTCAGGTTAACCAGAAAACCATTGTAGCTTAATACCAGGTAGGATATGTTTTAATAAAACATTTTTAAACCAGAGATTTTGAAGAATAAAATTAGTTCTACTAAACCGAAAGTACAGCGGGTACTGTACATAGTACAGTAAGCAATGAAAAAACGCAGAATGCTTATTTGTACCACGTTTAAAAAATATATTATTGTTCCTATATCAGAAGACGATTTTCTTAGCATGTATAAAGGGTGTATTTTATTGTCTAACTATGGAAAGATGAAGGTTGTAAACATGGTATGGGCTATTAGCATCCTGCTGTTTTATTGCCCTGCACTGCAACTTGAGAGAGGTAGGTGTTTTCACAAGTCGTGACCGTTCTGAACAACCCTGCACCGGAATGTTTCGGTTTTCTTAAAGCTGTAGTTTATAATTTCAGAGAAACATGACTACTGTAATTTGGTCGAACCCAACTACCACTAGGGGGCAAAGTTACATCAGGTTAATCAAATAATTGATTGTTGATGAAGAAAAGTAAAGGGAAATAGGCGTTTCCAGCTCATCCAGTGAAATGTAACTGTCACGGTTTGACAATCCTTTCTTCCATCTCTACGTTTATGGTTCTCTGCAGCCGTGTGTATTATTTTGGCTCACGCCGGGATTATCTCCCTTTATTTTCGCATCTGCTCGTTATTCGAGTTGCGCCCAGAGCTATTGGGGTTGTTTTCTGTTTTCGGTACTTTACGAGATTATTATCTCTCTCAGTTAATCTCTCTACTCGAGTTTACGAGTATCGTCCTGTTTTTATAAAGGACGTTTAATTTAGTTTGTTTGTACGGGAGTTTTTGTCCCGCCTTTCTTTATTTTTCTTTTCTAGTGATTATTCACTTTGCGTGGATAATCGTTCGAATCCTTTTCTGGTCACATCTGATCCTCCTACCCGACCCCCCTGACAGTAACTGGCCTATATCTGAGGGAACACAGCCAATTGTAACTCACTGTTGAGGCCGATCCCAAATTTACAAGTAGAGTCCAGCCTGCGTTTACGATTAGTGCCTTTAATAGCTGAGTCACTCAGTGAGTCATCAGCTTAGTGCTCTTTTCTGCATTAGTCTGAATGATTGTTGAACCCGTCACACATCAGATATGATAATAAACAATAATAAATTCTTGCATTTATATAGCGTTTTTCTCACACTCAAATCGCTTTAGAGTAATAAGGGGGAAACTCGCCTCAATCACCAGCAATGTTTATCACCCACCTGTACGGCAGCCATTTTGTGCCAGAACTCCCACCACACATCAGCTGAGGTGATCAAGGGATTTATTTAGTGGCAGTTTAAGAGAGTCAGGTTGGAAATTTAGCCAGGACACCAGGGAACCCCCTACTCTTTACAACATCATGTCAATACAGTGTCATGGGATCTTTAATGACCACAGTGAGTCACTTTAACATCTAATCCGAAAGATGGATCCAAAAATCTTTGAATGAATAGAACACATGCCAGCGAGGGACTAAAAGTAACACATGGAATTATCCGCAAGTCAAAGTGAAGCACAAAGGCTGATTGAATGGGTCGATGTTCTTTTGGCAGCACAACAACAACTCTTAGTTCACGCTAATTGGAGACGCGATTGGCCACATGATATAATCTTTAATAGGGCACATGGGGGAACTCCAAATCTCCTCTAGTGTGGCTTAGAGGATCAAGGATAAGATGGAGCAAGCTTCATAATCAAAAACGTTTACAAATATGAGCTCTTTTTATCACTAGATATCATTACAAATAGATTGAGTTGCTCTTGCTTTGAAAGTTATTTTAAGTTGCACAGCATTGTATAGCAAGACTTTGTTATTTGCCTTGTAACTCCAATCACGTCAATGTTGAATGTACATTTACAACCAAACTGAAACCTAGTACGTGTCAGACACGGAATAAAATGAAAACACTCTGAACAAAAAAAGCTAATAGTTAATATTTTATCACATTGTGTAACGTGGTTGTTTAGTTGATGTTCACTAAATCTAAATAAAGTGGCAGTGTTACCATTTACAATTTTTTAAATTTGTGACTGATGTTACCAAATAACTATTAACTTTCTGGCTGATATTACCACATTTTGTCATCAGGCACTGCTGTCCTCTCTAAACATGAAATGAGAACTTTGTTTTATTTCTTCTCACATTGGCTACTGTACAGTAAATGCTGTTTTATCGCTCGGCTATTGTAATTCAACTAAAAAGCTCACTACACGTCATATTGGGGATTTAGTCTGAAGGTAAGCTGTATTGTTCTTGTTTAATTTACCATTTCCCTACATTCATACCAGATTACCACTTGTCAATGGCAGGATTTAACTCAACAATGCAACCAAAAGCAAAGGGTATGCAAAAGCTATTGTGAGCATTGTCAAAGGAAACCCTGATTCTAAAATGCAGCTTCCCACATTAAAAAGGTCTCATAAAAGAAATTTGAAATCTTTGATTGAATAGAACACATTCATTAAAATGCTACACACCCATGGTTGACTCGAGACGCAGGATTATGACAAATAATCTTGAAACACAAAGGAAAATAACTGGGATGTCAAAATGTTCATGGATGTTGGATGATTTTAATAAGTTTTGCAGTAAAAGCATAGAGGAAATCAAATAGAACCCATATCCCTCAGTAGTGGTAGTCCTGTGTGAATAGTCAAGGAAGCAAATCAGAAAAATAAAACTGCAAACTTTGACTGCTCAAGTTTCACTTAGATTACATTTTACATTGTTGGCATTTAATGGACAATCTTAACAGAGTGACTTAACACAGCGACACACAGCTTACATTGTTAGCACACAATCCATCAATACAGCTGTATATTTACTGAAGCATTTGAGGTTGAGCACCTTGCTCAAGGGTACAATGGTTTTCCAATTTCGTTTCCTTCTTTAGCATGTATCATTTCCCAAGCAGGGAAATTAAAATGCCACAGTCAATGTGATTTTAACTTTTTCTTCTTAACAAAAGTGTTTTTAGACAATCTTCAGCCCAGATTTTGTAAAGAGGAATAAATTGTGGAATCATACATACTGAATCATACACCAAAGGACACATCCAGATAATGTTGTCCTGTTACTTAAATTTGCCAAAATACTAAGGGTTTGAATAACCCTAAGGATGTTCTGCCAGGATATAACCCTGCCAATAATTCTTGTGCAAACAAAAATGAAAAAAAAAATTAAAGGAAATATTCATGTCTGCAACAGTGTTCTGAGTTCTGGAAGGGATATGCTTCTACAGACTAATACAGGCCTATACTGCTGTTTACTTCCTTACAATGTGAGTGAATGACCATAAGATGGCAGCATAAACATTCTATATACAATATGTATATGTAGATCATACAAATGGCAACTGTGGGCAGGTGTCTAAATGTTGCACATAATTAGTCATAGTGTCACCCCAGGGAGGGAGAGTATCAGCAGTCTTCCCCTGAATACATGCTCTCTAGCCCCTCCTCTGGTCAATCAGTCACCTGCAATCTGACTGAGACAGATGTAGCATTTCAGTTGCAGTGATGGGATGGGCATTGATTGGGCATTCCAAAAAAATACAATTTTATAGCACAAATGTTCCATTAGAATACATTATACATTGTGTGTGTGTGTGTGTGTGTGTGTGTGTGTGTGTGTGTGTGTGTGTGTGTGTGTGTGCGTGCGTGTGTGTGTGCGCGTGCGTGCGTGCGTGCGTGCGTGTGTTTCATGTTTTAACTTACAAACACAATTTTCAGATCAGATAAGGAGTTGTAAAAGAAAGATGAAATATGAGAGCTTGGACAAATGTTACACACAACACACAATATGCACTCACACAGCAAAGGTAAGAGAGAGAGAGAGAGGGAGAGAGAGAGAGAATGAGGAAGTATGAGTTTTTCTTTTTTCCATTCTCTAATGTGATAAAAAAATTGCCCCCTAGTGAATGAACATCAACAGTATGAGAGAGGTAGAAGCTAAGAGGCATCTGAGAGGAAGATTTTAGAGGGAGACAGAGAGAGACAGAGATGTTGTAAGTCAGAGACAGAGAGAGATAGAGAAGAAAAGTGAAAGAGAGACATGCAGAGCCAGGCTGTGGAGGTGTAGCTTTACCAGTACTGTTCGTGACCGTGCTGAGCGGTCACCACCACCATCACTCTGTGCTGACAGCCCTCCGAAGACCGTAAGTATTGGCATTCTTCACTGTCCTAAACCCTCCCAACAACAGGTGCATATCGGTCTCTCTCTCTCTCTCTCTCTCTCTCTCTGTTCTTTCCCTTCCTTTCACTGTTTCCTAATTACACACAGCCAGTAGTATGGTCTGCCGAACTGAAGTGCTGAACTTACACTCACAGATGGTAGTGAAATGTTTCAGCACCTCTTGCACTGTCTGGGTATTGTCTTGTTCATTTCTCTTAGGTGAACAATTGTTCCTTGTTGTGGTGAATGTCAGAGGTGGAAATCCAGGGGACATAAAGTAAAAGTCCTCCCCAGTATTTTGCTCCAATCACCTGGATTTGCTAATTAACATAATTCTTCAGCGATGAGGAAGAACTAATTTGTGAAATTAGCTGGCTGAGTCTATGGGTGGAAGAAACACATGGCAGGACTTTTACTTTATGTCCCCTGGATTTCCACCTCTGGTGAACGTTTGCCCTTTACTTATCCCAGCCTATCAATGTGTAACCAGCGTTGTAAATGGAGATCTGCGTGTTTAATCAGCCTAGCAACTGGGCGCTCATTTTTTCTGAAACAAGTCAAATATAGCCCAGTTCACTCAAAATTCAAGGGTTTGTGAAGACAGAGTTGTTTTTCAGGCAGGGTTAGGTCTGAGTTCTGAAGCGTTCAGGCATTGTTCTTGAATCCTATCCCTCCTCAGTCACACGTTAAGGGCGTGCACCGCACAATCTTAGATTCGATTGTTTGTCAATCAAACAACCACAGAACAGTTGCATAAGCTTCTTTTTCTTGTTAATGGCCTAGGCCAAGGAGGTTGTATTTCTGTGCGTGTGTGTGTGTGTGTGTGTGTGTGTCTGTGTGTGTGTGTGTTTTATACATAGGTTTTAACTTACCAACACATATTCCAGCCCAGATCTGGAGTTATAAAAGGAATATGAAACAGGAGGGCTTGGAGAAAATGCTCTATAACATGATGGTGTTTGGTGTCTGTGGCTCCAAAGATGTAGGAAACCACAACCACAACAATAACTAATCCTAACAGATAACAAAAATCTTGGAATATTACACATGCACAATAATAAAAAGTGATCATGGCTGGAATAGAGTGCACAGCAGGCTCATTTGGTGTAGGTTGAAGAAGATCCAACAAGAGCGAGTAAAGGCCATGGTCCATTTGTTGCCAATAATGCGATGCAAGATTAACCAATAAGGATGATGGTTAGTCATTGGTCTAATTATATTGTGGCATACCCATGCCCAAGCACATGAACATTGTACCCAGTCATTTTGAGTGAACAAATTGACTGAAGGCTCTTATCCCCAGTTAAACTGGAATCATTTTGTTGTGAGACCCAGTGCAGTCTCTTTACCTGAACTTGCGATTTCAATCGCAAACTGCCTTGCAATGAAAATGATTCCCATCAATTACACCCTATACCCAGCATTCCTAGAACTTGTTCATCACCTTTCAGGGATATTGTGATCTACATCATCTCCCGCATAGAAAATTCCTCCTGCATGGCTCTGGCCCACAGATAGCAAAGAATGGTCGCCGGATAAGGGCCACACACGGGCCAAAACAGGGCCAAATCTCAGCCGACCAGGTTGCCCCCAAAACTGAGCCACGCAACCCCATCCACAATCGGCCCACATGTTGTCTGCCATCACATATGCATTGCCATCGTTGCCACACCTGGCCCGCACTCGGTTAACAAGCTGCTTTCCGATGCCAGCACGACGCCAGCAGTGCCAGCTTGAGGCCACATTTGGGCCAGAATCGAATATGCTATGTGGGCCGTCGCTGGTGTGGCCATTTGGTCAGTGTTATACTAAAGCAGGAAATGAGAAGTGTTGTGGTGTTTTTTTTACCTATGGCTTCTTTGTTCTTCTCCTCCAGAGAGGCCGATTCCATAGCGGCATGGCTCCAATCGGGATGCAGGTGGTGGGCTGGGCAGCCGCAAGATCACTCTCCCCAGAGTTAATCCTCGCTTCCCTGCTCTGTCTCATTGCGCTCATAAAATTCCTCGCCATCTGCTCCCAGTGCAACAGGTCAGTCATCAGTTTTCCCTTCCTTCAATGGCCTCTTCTGGATTAAAGCTTGTCCGTTGGCCCTGTGTTATTCCCAAAAATGGAGCTGCAAAAAAACATACGTCAAAATAAAACCATACAAAAATGGTCACTTACTGACACGCCTTTTTAACCTTTATTTTAAGCAGCCAGGCGAACTGAGAACTCAGTTCTCTTTTGCAGTGACAAATCACAGGTAGGAAGGCCAGAGACCGTGACCGAATACAATCCCTGTTCCCTGCCTCCTGTCCACTCAGACCCCTATCTACTATGTGCCCTGTCCCCTCACTTTGCAAGCAGTGTGCAAAAGAAATCCTGCAAAATTCTTTCCAAACTAGTGAGGAAGTAATATTTTTATTTATTTATATTTTTTTATTGAGAACATCGCCCACTCAAAAGCTTTTTGACGAAGTTGACTCAAATATGTTCCCTCAAAGGAGTTAAGGAGCCGGTCACGGCCTGTGTAACCAGTCAGGTGTCGGGGGCGATTAGCTGGCCAGGTAGAAGGCCAGTTTCATGGGAAGACATGAGCAGAGTTAACACCCGTGATCATTCAAGGGGCCATGGGATCTTTAATTACCACAGTGAGTCAGGACCTCTGTTTAATGTTTCATCTTCTTCAGAGCAGTGCCTGCATCTCTATGTTGGGGTACTGAATTTTCTATTTTGCCCAGAGAGAAGAGTGCCCTCTACTGGCCCACTAACAACTCTTCTAGCAGCAACTTAGTTTTCTCAGGAGGTCGTCCATTTAAGCCAGGGATGGGCAACTCGAGGCCTCGCGGGCCGGTGTGTATGCAGGTTTTTGCTGCCACCAGTTACCATTTATTTAATTAGCCCAATCATTTACATGATATGATATTTTATCTACATTCCGCGATATGAACAGCAGCCGATTAATCTTCTTGCCTGCGTGCATGTATTGTATTGTTTTATCATGGTGTAATTTACGAGTTAATCGCTGTGTATGCCGTATGGTGTATATGGCCAATTAGCTGATTGAGCCAGGGTAACTGTCGGCAGTAAACCCCTTCATACACACCGGCCCGCGAGGCCTGGAGTTGCCCATCCCTGATCTAAGCCCAAGCAGGTCCAGCAGCGTTGGCGGCAGTGTAGTATAATGATTAGAGAACTGCACTTATAACCCAAAGGATGCCGGTTCCCAGGTAGAACACTGCCGTTGTACCCTTGAGCAAGGTACTTAACCTGAATTGCTTCAGTAAATAATATCCAGTGCTATGGGCCAATACTATGTAAAAGGTTGTGTAAGTTGCTCTGGATAAGAGCGTCTGCTAAATGCCTGTAATGTAAAGTTCACATCTGCTTGGCTTCGACATTGTGATAAGGTGGTATGACAGCTGGATTAGTCACAACAGGAGACTCATTTATTAGCAGTTATGAGACGTTAACAGTGGGCTCTCTCTCTAAATGAGCTAATGAACCTCATGGCCACAGTACAGTGCCGAACAATTCTTGCAAACCTGGCTGTGTGCACTGCTGAGTACACGGTTACACGCTTCAACCCACAGAGCACAGTGGGAAGATCGAAAGTAGTAAGTGTGGTCTTTTAAGCTAGGTGCATTACAAGACAGAATGACGGAGCTCTGGGCTCAGTCCATTGTGATTAAGTAGACAATACAAAAGCGGTCTGCCTAGTGTATTGTGGGTAACTAGACAGAATGAAAGGACTTGGAATTCAGTGCACTCTGGGTAAATTGACAAAGCTAAAGTATTTGTGCTCAATGGGTTAGTAGGACTTTTAGGCTGGTGGACCCTAAAGAGGATGTATTTCTAGGAGGTTCCAGCAACAATTCTATATACTGACTAGGGAATCTTGGTCCTTGATACTAAGCTGTCAGTTTCAATCAGGAACAACACAAACTTATACCGTTTCAGTTGCCTTAAAATGGAGTGAATTTCTGTATGTGAATACATGGTCAGAATCTTTTGAAAGAATAACAAAAATAAACCCTCCTAGTAACAGATTCATTCTGAACTTCAGGACTGTGCCCAGTGCATCGTGGCTAGTCAGGCATAGCAGCCACTCCCAGACGTAACTTGACATTCCCCTTTGCATTCCAGGGACAGACCAGATGATTTTGTTCACTCCAGGAATCTCAGGGCGTAGACTTGTTTTAATGTGTGGTCTGAACAGGTTCAGAAAGATGACAACTTCCTTTAATCTCTCCCATTCTATTCCTGTTGTTCAAGAAAAAAGTCCAGCAATAAAATAAGCTCATGCTGCAAGCAAGTGTGTGAATGCCATGAATCGTTTGGCCTTGCTTCACTGTGGGGGTAGTCTGTTGTTCGAAACAGTTAATCATTCTCCATGTTTGCGATTGTACTCATTCTTTCCCACATGGGAAGAGTTTAGAATTTAAGGGTTGTTATCTATACTTTTTCCCCACTGGGATCTTAACAAGAACACAGACTTTGTCTACTGTGCTGGATTGCCTTTTATGTGTCTCATTCAGTACTTAGCTATCACATTTTTTTAACTTGGGGAACCTGTTTAGTTGTGTCAGTGAGAGAGAAAGAAAGAGAGAGAGACCTGAGATTACATTAATAAAATGTTTAACTGCCTTTCTTTCCCCCAACACCTACATATGCACATGGAAACATATCATTACATCATGGATCATGGACTACAGAACCCCAGTCTGCTGGATTATTATTACTCAATTATTGGCTGTGCAATCCCACCTGTAACCAGAGGAGGGCAGCAGACACCTCAGAAATTCCTTTGGAATTGAATTATATTATATGAACTACTTTTCATCACTGTAAAGTTACAGAGATATGGAAACGTAATACCAGAAATGTGGATCCAACGTGGACATTTTGTTCTGTGTTTCCTGACAATTGTGTGTAACAAGCATGGTTCACATGACACATGCAACATAAGAAAGGAATAGGGTTGTCAACAGTCACATATTAGTTGAGACTTCCTGAATTTCAGTCAAGAATGGTTTGTCCTATATACAAGATGTGGTCTGTCCCCCATGTAGAGCTTTTTTTGTTTGAATAACCTAACAAATTAGGGGTGCTATACAGTTACCATGTATCACTAATGCAATTGTAATGTCACTAATCTCTTTGGTAGACATGCATTTGATTTGGGAGCGTGCCATCAAATGGAGAACTCCTCATCAACTCTGATACGGGTGGTGAGTAAGGAGAATGATAAATATCGAAAGCCCACCAATCACAATCCACAGAGCAGCTCTGTCGTTCGCCTGCTCAAACTCAACGGCCTTTATCCATGCTCGCTTAATACACATTATGCAGGCTTTGCATCATAATAAAAACAATGGCACCACCAATGAGGTGTCACATAGTTTACCCCTATTGCATTATTCTTGCTCTTTCCCTCTCTTGGCTTCCACCATCTCTTTTATTTTACATTCACTTATTCCATAATTTGGTCCCTCTGTCTGACTCTGCGACTGCATTGGGAACTTAACAACATTGACCACACCAGGCATCTTTGTTTAAACACCTGCATAATATACCTTATTCATGCACTGTATTTTAAATAGCACTTGGAAAATGTTTAGGCCAGATGCGCAATTCTTTAAAAGAATGTGGTTCCAGGACCCTGACACAGACTTTCTTAGCAGTGTCTCACTACCAACGTCTTCTCAGTAACTACATAGTACTGGAGGCCCCTGTATTTGCACATTTTGGGTACCTTCTTGGAATATTCACCCATCTGTTTCTGTGGTTCAGTTTCATGTGGTTCTGCTTCCTACAGGTTAAACTGGAGGATGCTGCGATGCCCACAGAGAATCCCTGTTTTGAATACATCACAAAAGATGAACAAGGTAGACCTTTCATCTTTATGCGATTTAATGCAGACCCCCAATCTGTCCTGTTTAGTAGACGGCTGCTGACGTTATGCCATTTTGTCTCGTATCAAACAGAGATCTGCAGATGCTAAGGCTAATATCGATTCGTAACTATGCTGCCTCGCGCTGTTTGTTTTAAAAGGGTATTGGCGATGCTTCAGTTCACACAAGCGCTTCAATTAAAAAAACTCATTAATTTTTGACAGCTGTGGTTTTTGAAATGTGCTGTTTTCTAATGGCAGCCACCAGCACTGTACACACATGATGATCTTGTACAATTAACACGATTGCTTTTTCACACCCCAGGAAGCATCCGCTATTAGCTGTTATCAGCTGTTTTTGTCTATGGTCTTTTCCCTCACTGTAGTTTCTATTGCCACATCAGACAACAGATCCCTTCAGTTGTCCATTAAATCTGGGGAAGTGTGGTACACACCATGGAGAAACCACACCAAAACATCTATTCACCAAGGCAAGACAAAGTTAGCTCTACAACTTGTATCAACTCCAGCTAACATCAACAATGCAATTTTAAAGGAAGGATAATACGGATCTTATTGCTTTATTGAGCATGCATTACTCAGCATTGAAAAATGTTGCCGATAATCAAGTGTTTTCTTTGCTCTTTTTTTGTGTTTCCCTGCAGGTCACACAAATCCTGACATCCTCAATCATGAGGTGATCCCAGTGGATGCAGACTCCATTTCTCCAGCCGACACTTTTAACAGAATTCCAACACCCTCTGGAGTGGCAGTAACCCCGCTGCAGGAGGAGGAGGAGGTCATAACTCCCCCACCAGCCCCTCCTGAGATTTCAAGCCACCCAGAGGGGCAAGTTCGGCCCCTCTGGAAGCCAGAGACGCGGGAAGACAACGGTGGCATTCCAGAAAGTCCCACCCTGCATCAGCAGTGGATGAGAGCGCAGCATACCTATGAGAGCCTAGAAGATATGGGGGCCGCCACCACTGAGGAGACAGAAACCCCCGCCTACGAGACTGTGGCAGACATCATTGCCTCAATGCCTCATGCGTCTGACCACATGCGGGAGGCTGGGTCAGATCAGCTGGAAGTTCCCACTGCAGATGTGGGGGTGGAGGAACGGATGATGGGCAGCGGACTGACAGCTATGTATGCCCAGGTGAGCAAGAAATACAGGGACCCGGCTGAGCTGTCCCAGTCACCACTAGAGGGGGAGGAGCCTGTACCATTGCCCCATCTAACGCTGGAGGAAGAGGAGGAGCCTGCTCCACCACTCCCAGACAGAAGCTTTGAGATGTAGGAATCAATTACGACAACTCAGGAGGCTATACTATGAAGCAGGCTTACTGAGTTAGCTGGATAACTGCACTGAGTAAAACCTTTGGGAAGGTTCCGGGTTTTACTCAGTGCAGTTGTCCAGCTAACTTAGAAATCCTGCTTCGTAGTATACCCCCCAGGTGTTGAAGCAACAACCGTCTGCACTGGCCAATCAGGACAGCCCAATCACTTTAAATGAGCATTTTTCCCACGACCAGGGTGTATGTTTATTTACCGCCATGGTGTTGGTGTTGGGTAACCAGCATGGCCTTTGTTCACTGTCCCCAGCACATACAGTTTGGCACCGTCCCAGGCCCATATTGCCACATACTGTATAATCTGTCAAACATCTTAGATGCATTTTGAGAATTCCAGACATTTAGACATTCAGTAACACAGTGCTTACGGTTTTCGATAAGGCACAAGAACCACTGGTTTATCTTGATATCATAAACAATATTGTTTTAATATGTATAACTGCAATTTCATAGTTATGCCTCATGATATTTCCTTTCACATTGAAAATTATTTTTCACCATTTTGTACCAAGACTGGTGTCAATTACATATTTGAAGTACATGTCATTATCCAGATCTACAATCATGAAAGACTATTGTTCTCACTGTAGGTGAAAATATGTTTGTTTTTTTGTCAGTAATCTGCAGGAATTTTACCGGTGTACTGTGAATGGGCCAGTCATTGAGACTGGAACTCAATTTTATAGTGTTCAATATCAACAACCATGTCTCTAATGGCAAGCAATCCTGTTAATATGTTCAGTGTGCTGAAAAGTGGCCTGGATGAAGGAGATGTGGGTAGTCCCAGGGTAATGGGTGAGCACATTAAAGACGACATAAAGAACATGTGACCTGACCATATGGTTGCTATACAGAATCTGTGCTATTCCTCTCACAGCAACAGGAAAATAGGGAGGCAGAAAATGGGACCACGGAAAACTGATCACTTACGGTATCGCCAGAGTCACAATTTGTTCCTGCATTATGTATTAAATAGGACTATATCTGAATAAAAGATTTAGATACAGATCTTGGACTGCAGATGTCTTTTCAGATGTCTTTGATGCAAATTCAAAGAACTGTTAAAAGAATGAAGTGTAATAATAAAGCGAACTGAATTGCCTGCTTTTGTGTCACTATGTACAGAAAACATCTATTTTGAATTCTTCTGAATTGGTATTGATGTCTCCATCATTGTGGATTGTGACCCACTCCAAATGTGATTCTGCCTTGATACACCTGTTTATCATTTGTATGGTTATTGTAATTGCACGACTACATTTGTTTAATTGAATAATTTATCTCTGAAGGATGGAAAGTTCATTTGCTAATGACACAACAGACATTTGATTACTAATCTTGCCCTATTTCCTATTTTGAAAGCACTTTATTTGAAATAGTTTGATTGCTGTTATTGTTCTAGGTTATCCATTGTCCCAAATAAATCATTATTTACAAAGTAGAGCAGTTCTATAAAAACAAATATTGTGATTCATTTTTTTCTATAGCATTCACATATGGCATTGTTACCATAGGTAGCGGTGTATGGATGCCTTCATCAGTAAATCTTTATTTTTCAAAATTATCCTGGTGCAAAGTGCTCTGGTATTATTGGCTCACAATGCCAACTATGTTAAAACCACGTTTTAACTGCTGGATTTTCATAAAAACAAAAATACAGCACCCCACTATAACACCAGTCCAAACCCACAAAGAAATGATTCAACCCTACTCACTGACACCTAGTAAAACAGCAAGCTTGAAACAACAGTCAGTTTTCATTATCTGCAGTGCTGTGGAGTCCAAAATAATACTATTTCCCTTCAGTCGTTGCAACAACAATTTGTGTCTTAATACCCAGACTTAATACAAATTAAGCCTAGACTTAGTATATACTTATTCATCAATTTGGATGAAAGTTAACACACATCTTCCTCTACATTTTTAACAGTACCCTGGGTTCATATCATGTAAACTCCCACACAGTAGTGTAGTGGAGGGTATACGCAGTATACCCACTTCTTTCTTAGTGGGCATAGAGTATACTCACTCCTTAATCTCCACTGGTGCACGTATCAATTACTAGTCATTGATTTGCTAAATTAGAGTATACCCACTTCTCTAGAGTACACCCACTTCTCTAGGCACTACTACACCACTGCTCCCACACTATTAGTAATTTCACATTTGACATATATTCATGTCACGGGTTGAACAGGGCAAATCCTGTGGCCAAATCGGGACCAGGTTTTTTTTCATGGATCCACCACTCCCCAAACAGTACACCAGACAGAAATAGAAGTAAAAAAATTTTTTATTTACTACAATTCATTTAAAACAATGAGTCACAATATCACATGACTGACAGAAGCTATGGCCGTCTGTGGGTTCCTTTCCCCCCAGTCTCTCTCTCTCCACTCTGCCGAACAAAGCCGACCCCACCCACAGGTAAGCGTGCCTACCCCCACACACCACACAGTACACACTAGTACACACACCACTCGTAGCCACACAGTGCTCATAAGAATTATTCAGGCTATTGCAGATGGGCACACACACACACACACACACACACACACGTGATCACGCCTTCAATAGCCCACCTTGGGGGCTGTCGGCCACCTGGCCCCACAATACTCATAAGGGGAAAGCCCACACACAAACAAACATGGCGGCATACACTCATACAATAACAAAACTCACTAACATCCCACACCACAAACAATTAACATGAAAAAACAAAAGAATATATGTTGTGGAGTCCTACCCACTGCGCCACTCTGGGAGGACTGCCACAAAAAATACTACCGTGCTGTATCTCTCTTGCCCTTCCTGTCTAAAACTCTCGAACGAGCTGTCCTTAACCAACTTTCTGTTTTTCTCTACCAGAACAACATGCTTGACCCGCATCAGTCCGGCTTCAGAACCGAGCCTCCCCCCTCTCCTCTGTCCTCATTCTACTTTACCTGTCTGCAGCGTTCGGCACGGTCAACTATGAACTTCTGATCTCCACACTCACTGAGATGGGCATTTCTGGGACTGCCCTCTCTTAGTTTGTATCCTATCTTACTGATAGATCCTACCAAGTCTCTTTGAAGGGTTCCGTCTCTGCACCTCATCCCCTTTCTACAGGAGTCCCGCAGGGATCTGTACTGGGTCCTCTGCTGTTCTCCATTTATACTAAGTCTCTTGGTTCAGTAATTAATTCACATGGCTTCTCATACCATAGTTATGCTGATGATACTCAACTCTTCCTCTCTTTCCCTCCCTCTTCCCCTCAGGTTAAGGAGAGGATATCTGCTTGTCTGACTGACATCTCTGAGTGGATGGCTACCCATCACCTGAAGCTCAACCTTGACAAGACAGAGCTCCTCTTCATGCCGTACAAGACCTCCCCACTACATGACCTCTCCATCACCGTTGACGGGACCGTGGTGGCTACCTCCCGCTCTGCAAGGAACCTGGGGGTGGTCCTGGACGACCGGCTGGACTTCAAAGAGCACATCAGGGCGACGGCACGGTCCTGCAGGTTCCTCCTGTACAACATCAGGAGGATTCGACCGTACCTGACCACCTACTCCACCCAGCTTCTTGTCCAGACCATGGTCACCTCACGCCTGGACTACTGCAACTCCCTGCTCGCAAGCCTACCGGCCTGCGCCATTCTGCCTCTTCAACTGATCCAGAATGCAGCTGCCCGGCTTGTGTTCAACCTCCCGAAATTTTCCCATGTAACCCCCCTGCTGAGGTCACTCCACTGGCTACCAGTTGCAGCCAGGATCAGCTTCAAAGTTCTGACCCTGGCCTACACTGCAGCCAATAGGACAGGCCCCGCCTACCTGCAGGACTTAATCCAGAACTATGTTCCTGCTCGACCACTTCGCTCTTCTACAGCAGGACGACTCGCACTTCCCCCCCTCAGTGTCAACGGCTCTCGCTCGTCCCGACTGCGGAGTTTTTCCACCTTAGCTCCTCAGTGGTGGAATGAACTTCCCATTCCCCTACGTTCTACTCGAACCCTGCCTGCATTCCGTCGAGGCCTGAAGACACACCTCTTCAGACTCCACCTTGACTGATATTCTAACCTAGGAATATCAGTTCCCTGTGTTTACTAGTTCCCTGTGTTTTCCTGTCTGTTTGTTATAGTTTATAATAGTATTTAGAATAGAATTGTAGTATAGCTGATTTACCCACAGCTTACTGTGAACTATAGTCAACGTTCATTACTAGGGATAGCTGCTACATTATGGGAAGGATGTGCTTTGTCTTGTTTGTTCTGTAGTGATCTTGATGATGTCTCTGTATGCACTAATTGTACGTCGCTTTGGATAAAAGCGTCTGCTAAATGAATGTAATGTAATGTAATGAAAAATCTGTCAGGAAGGCTCTATGCCACCACCGGTGGGTCCATTTACCCATTTAGTAATGGACTACGTAGATATGATTGATCGAGCGGAAGGCAAAAGATAATGTCTAGTAATCATTGATAGATTTTCAAGATGGGTAGAAGCATTCCACACTGCGCATGCAGATTCTAAAACTGTAGCTAAAGCCTTGGCAAGATAAATTTTCCCCAGATTCGGGTCTGTCAGACCCTGAGCAGCGACAATGGTTCACATTTTACATCTGACATGATAGCAGACGTTTGTAAAATGACAGGTATACAGCAGACATTTTCATGTGTGTACCATCCCCAGGCAGCAGGTATAGTAGAGAGATGCAATGGAACACTAAAAATGAAATCTCCCGAGTATCTCCCGAACACACAATCACACATATCACATATACTGACTACAGTACACGAAGAAAAGAACAACACAAAGGGGACATAATAAAGCTCCGACTGACTAAAGGCCCTTAGGATAGATAAGCTAGACACATAAATAGATTTAAAAAAGGGCCAAGAAGGTAGGAGACGCCTGAGTGAAGTACTGGTAACCTCTCCTCAGGTCATGGGCTCCTAAGAGGAGGAAGAATACATTACGAGTATAATCCAATTCTTTTGATATAATCTTTTGTATAATTATAACAAATCTTTGATAATCATTAAATACAGTAACCTTTTGATATAACCACTGTTAATTAAAGGAAGTATTAACTTAGTTAAAGTATAAACTATCCATGGAACTAATCCACCACAAATGTTTATTTTTATCATACAGCTGAAATGTTATAACTCCACCGGGTGAAACATCAACAGGAGAGTGTGGGACCAAATGGTCTCAAAGGGGGGAATATGTGGAAGTAAGCTGTTTTGTGAAGCTGTTCTGTAGTCCCAAGAAAGCCACATATGCAAGCTTCTATATAAATAATGAAATAGTACAGTCAAGATCTAGTGGAAAAGCACTGAAAATGTCTGGGGGGGGACGATGCAGGTGCATCAAAGCATTCCCGTCAAAACAGGAATGTGTCCCTCCTGTTTTCCCATAGCTAAGCAAGAGTTGTACCCATAACAATAGATAAGATAGATCATGCTGACCGAACAGGTGGGAGAATAAGAAAAAAGAGAAATTAAGGGAAATTACATGGTCTGATTAAAAGGCACATAAGTCGCAAACAACTTTTATTTGGTAGATCAAGAGTGCATAGGGTAGGTTATATAACATGTTTATTTTTGCCTAATTTGTTATTGGATAAAATAAGATATGACAAAAGGGTGTCACTGCACATTATTAGTGTATTAAGTTAGGTAGAGGAGGAGTTATGATATTACATAAACTAACGTCTGTCTTTGTTCTGGGAACTCCTGATCCCTCTGAGCAGGCTGCTCAGTCGCAGAATGGCTTCAACTAACAATGAGTGTAGCCAGATTTGAGATGATATCTCACCAGGGAAGGGTAAGGGAATATGAGAAAATATGGGGTAAATTTGAGTCAGTTTCCTGACTTAAATATAAAAAGATGCCATATGTAATCAGTGCCAGACTGTTGCTGTTGGTCATTTTCGGTGTGTGACATGCGTGATTACTTTGCATGAGAGGGGATCAAACAGACACTATTCATAAAAAATATGATCCCTTTTCATGTGAAGGGCCTTAATGCCACGACTACTTTGGATCTGTGGTGTACGAGACTGCTTTACATGGGTAGGCCTTTTATCCCTTTGCATGTGGATTGCCTAAGTGCCATGACTACCACTGCCCCTCACCCAAATACATAGAAGAACTCAGAGGTTGGCATGGTGTTCTTTCCGTATATACGTGTGATTCTACCCCAGCGTGTGTAAGGGTAGGTGGAAACAGGACCCAGTAGCAGGCAGGAAGTACAAAAAACGAAGTTTAATAAAGGGGCAAGGCAGCAATCCGTAGTACAATAGGCAGGGTCAAAAGCCGGGAAGACAGGGCAACGGTACAAAAACAGAGTCCAAAGAGTAGTCACAGAACAGGCAGGGGTCGGAAACCGGGAAAGCACAGCAGATGCACAAAAACAGAATCCAAAATCAGGGTCGCGAGAACACAGGCAGGCGTCAAAACCAGGGAGGTGTAAAGAGGAACAAAAAGAAAAGAAAACAAAGAACAGACAACGAAAATAAAATAACAACAGGAGAAGGACGAGGGATAACAAAAACTCGGAAACAGATACTCAGGAAACTAACAAACAACTTGGATGGTACTCTGAAAAACTAGTATGAAACAAACCAACGGTGAGGAACTCGTGAAGAAAGACTGAGAAAACAGGGTATATGTACACAGAGGAAGACAGACAAAATGGGGAACATGTGTGCAGAGGCGGGGAAGGGAAATTGCTCACAGGTGAGCACAATGAAACGATAAGGGAAGCTGATAATACAATAACGAGGGAGAACGTAAGACACGGACTGAAGTTAGTAAGTTAGTAGATTAGTAGAAAACCCTGATTCTATGGCATTAGTAGATTCATAGATTAGTATTATATACAAGTTAGTCAATAGTAAATTAGTAGACCCTAATTCTAAGCTGTTTTGTTGTTAGTTAATTAGTATTATTTACAATTAAGTAATTAGTAATGAAGGAATGAAGGAATGACAAACGCATGACAAAGGAAATACAGAGAAAAACCAAAATCACCAAAGACTACCGAATAGTGAGACGAAGACAGGGGAGTGACGACAAAGCAAACACTGGAACAGTGCGACCAACAATAAATACATAATCAGGAAATAAATAAAAACCATAAGAACATAATACAAACTAACAACCACAATTCAGAGTCCTGACAGCGTGTGGGACGGGCATCATCTGAAGAGGCCACGCTGAGGGTCACGCAAAAGAGAGGGGGAAAGATGAATGAAATCAAAAGGCAACAGACTTTGTAAAGGATATGGATTAAGACTGTGGAAGTAATGGTTCAAGACTATATAAATAGGAGAGGCAGAGAGAGAGTGAGAGAGAGATTGAGAGAGAGAGAGTGTGTGTGAGAGAGAGAGAGAGAGAGAGAGAGAGAGAGAGAGAGAGAGACTGTGTGTTTTGTGTTGTGTATGTATTGTATGTTTGTCTCATGTGGATTATTGTTTATTATAGACCAGTTCTCAGCACAAATTTTTTTAAATATTAATTTGATTCATGTATAGCTATTTTTACAGGGACACTGTCATAAAGACACTTTAGAGAAAAAACAAGAAATTGGAACAATTAGGCAGACTGAGCCAGCCTCAGCCCCCAAAAATCCAGAAAGTAAAAAAAAATAACTGCTCAATTGGAAGAAAAAAACTCAAACAGTGGTGAGAAAAAACTCTCCAGTGTGAAGAAATCTCAGGAGGAACCCAGCTATAGATGGGCAGCCTCCACTGGTCACCCCAGTGTCAACACGTAAAGATAAGCTAAATGATCATTGAGAATCTATCTGGGCAAATAGCTACACAAAGTGGGAGGGCAGATTATAGCCTGAGTTCTTAAACCAGCTGGGAAAATATAATGTCCAAGCAAATAAATGTATATTATATTGTTGTAATATATAAATGTATAATACAGGTTTGCCGTTTTGCACCCAATACAGTACAGAACAGCATACCAGAGATATCACATGCAACATCAGCTCAACTCGGCTCACCCTTCTCACACGTTTTTAACTATACTTTTGACATTTAAAAACATATAGTGTGTCTGAAGCCCGAACTTGAAATGGGAGAGTATTCCATAGGACAGGAGCTCTGTAGGAGTAGGCTTTGCTACCCATTGTAATTTTAGGACTTTGAAATAGCCAACACCTTATGAAGTAATCGTGGTGGAAAGTTGGCTAAAGACCATTTAACGCTGTACGCCTATAGCCTAAATTAGGAGAAAGACCTTGCGGAGCATCAGATGAAGGACCGAAGGACCACAATGAAAAGAGCTCTTGAGCTTTACTGTGTTACCCTGATACCCTTTTAAAAAAAGAAAATTCATGTCTTTTTTCTGTTTGATGAATTGCACATGTGTTAACCAATTGTGGGTTGTCAAATAAATTAGATCAATCAAATTCAAGCAGACTTGGTTCTTATGAAGTAGCCTACCCTATAGCAGCTTCATTTTAAGTTGGTTCAGACTGCAGAATTGAAATTGCGTTTTATAAGTTATTGTAGGCGACAATTTTGGCTTATTTGTTTTGTTGTTGCTTTTATGTACTTGGAATTGCATCAGAATAGCTGCGGTTTTCAAGACCAACTGTTCAGCACTATGGGATAAATACAGTAGCCTAGCCTACATTACGCGGCCATAAATAGCTACAGACTGCATTTTGTGAGCCATTGCGGAACTGATTCGTCGCCTTTGCTGTCCCTCTACGTGTGGTACGCGCTCTGTGAAGCCGTCATTATAGCCGATCAGGGAACCATGTGTTCAGTCCATGGAGTGTGGTTCAGCCGCACGTAGGGTACAGCTACACTGCTGAAAACACAACCGTTTCAGTGAGGGGGTGGGGGAGGAGTAAAGCGTCACGCTTTCCTGCAACAACAGTTGAACTACGTAGCCTACACTGGGCTGTCTACTTTGACATATGTGTTATATAATCTTATACGTAGGCTAGTCTCCTCCCTTTTTCGTGAACATGTATCTAGGCTACATGCAACTCTTTGTTGTTCATTTTTTAAATGGGGGAAACGTAAAGCTGCATGAAGACACAAGTTGAACATGCACAACGGTCACATTATTCATTGTTGCACTCAGTAAGACAGTAAATAATATAATAAGTGTGTCTCACTAGGCTACTCTAATGGTGAGAAGAATGAATGAGTGAAAATGATCGGATTTGGTTACAGTCTCAAATTAATGATAAACTACGCTATTTTAAAGTGGGCAACAAATGCAACACATTTGCATCCATAAATTGCAAGCAAAAACTCAGGATGTGTGTATAGATAAATTAAGATGAATGGATGATATTTATTAATTTGCATCAGAATGTAGCCTACATCAGCAAAGCAACATATAAGATATGGTAATGAACGGAGGAAACGCTCGATTCCAGTGCACTAACATTGTGCAGTTAGCACTTCGCCAGCGTTCAGCACGCCCCTCTACCTCTGAAACTCCTTGTAAACAAGTTGGAATTGTAGGGCGTGTGTCTTGGAAAACATGGCAGAGCCAATGAGCGCCGACATCCTTACCACGTGGTTCAGTTGTTTACTACAAGAAGTGAAAACCCACTGGAATGGAAGGTAGGAAAACCTGGTGCTAGCTCCATATCCTTCTGTTGTTTTATATACGACAATTGACAGTTCCTATCGTTTTCAACGGAGAGTACCATCGCTGTTCTGACTATTACCCAAACGCTGTACGAACGGTTGAAATGTTTTGTCTTCTTTCGCTATGAAGGTTGGCACAGCGCGGTAGAAGTTGTAGTTAAATTCCGATCCAATGAGGATCCACCCCGTGTTTGCGTAATACATTATTGTAACCCGTTCCAAGCGTAGAAAAGAGCGTTTTCAAGTTACAGCCGGTCATTGCGATCTTAAGAAGGGGGTGTGTGAAATTGCTGAATCCTGGTGAAGGTACGTGTGCATTAGCCATTGAAACTTTGTATTGTTTTTAAGAGTAATTGTCAGTAACTGTACGTGCTATCTATCTATCTATCTATCTATCTATCTATCTATCTATCTATCTATCTATCTATCTATCTATCTATCTATATGTATTTATATATATATATATATATATATATATATATATATATATATATATATATACAATGCATGTGGGATTAAAAGTATGCTGTGTTGTATTCCATCTCGCACAGTTGTAGGTTGCAATAATACTAAACATAAACCTGTACACACTCCACCTGACTAACTACATTAGCCTATATTATGATGAGTCTAGCTTTGAAAATATTATAATTATGTGCTTAAACTACATGTAATTGCTCAGGCTTTAAAACATTCTAGCGTTTCCTTTCCTAGTAGCCTACTTCTGCTGCAGCTGAGCACTGTAAGCGAGAGCAGGACTTGTTTTGCATTACTGTCGAATGGGAATCGACTCTATTGTTGGTAGCTGACAGGACACCCCCCCACCCCCCAACCCCAAAAGCAACTCATCAACTTCTTGTAACTAAACAATGTATACATTAAGAGACTAATAAAAAATATTTTACAAAATATATTTTTCTTTGATAAAAGAAATACAGGTAAGTACACAGAAGTAACAAGTAAACAATGACATTGTGGTGCAGCGAGACTATACTGATTTGTGCAATTCTGTTACTGTATGTTTTTTTTTGTAGTTTTTCTATATGTGAATGCGTTGATCCTAGTGATGTGTGTACAGTTTGTATAAGTATAGTATCTGCTACTTAATCTGCTCAAGCTTGCTACATTCATGCGTACAGAGATCAACGTTCCCAGCTACGCGTGTCTGGCGGGAGGGCGGGGCCGTTCAGGTCTTGCTGCACGTGCACGCTGCTTGAAAGTACAGATTGTTTTGGTGGTGCTCACGAGCTAGTACACTGCGTCCTCTGTCGTACAGTTTTACAGTAAAAGCTAAACCGTCGCCTTTTAAGTGCCTTTATATTTTAAACGTGCACCGATTTGACAGGATAATAAATATTTTCTTAAAATCGAATAGCCAGCCCATTAAGCAAAAGGCGTAAGCAGTGGTAGCCTACATCTTAAATGTAAAATAGCTGGAGACCGTTTATGGCTGTTGGTTGCAGGCAGAATGCCTCCGTAAAGATTAAGAACATTTTTATAGAAAGCAGGGTCATTCCAATAACCAAAGACAGTATTTAAGTTATTTTAAATTGCATATGAACAAATAAATTCCCACGTTTCCTGCATTTTTTATTTTTAACGCCAAAGGTAGGCTATAGCTCTCATTTTTTGCATTTGAGGTTATGTTAACGCATATCAGGGCAGTGCATAAGAAGTTGTGGAACAAATGGTGGCTTAGTTAATAGTCTTTTCAATATTTCACAGTATGAGAACCATAATGGTAGTGCCATACAAGCATGATGACATTCCTTTTTATGTGTAATATAGATTAATGAATACTGTACATTCTCAAATGATCTTAGAAATTATATCATGAAAATATACATTTAGATATATACTTTAGGCTATATAGTGGGGCAGTAGTCAGAAAGTCTGAAAACATCAGTACCCTCAAATGATCATCTCAGATACGAGAGCTGTTTCTCAATGGAGGTAGATTTCCAAAACCTTGTTAAAGCAGTTGGGCTGCTAACCAGATTAAGACCAGTTTAGTATGTGAGTGAATATGGCCATTGTTCCAGGCCTTTCTGGTCAGATTCAGCTATGGTGTGCGGGTATATTGCGCTTAAAGCAAGGAGCTGGGTCCTGGCTGACTTCATCATAGGCTCAGAGATTCTCACGAGTTCTGCTCCATGAAATGTCCAATGATGAAGTACACACTACTGTCAGGAATGCCAGCCTTGCAAGACCATGTCACCCTCCCCAGTCCAACTCTTTTAATGCTGAATACCAAGCAAAGAAGTAACAGGGTGCAGTGACACTTGTTTTGATGCCCAACATATGTTGGCACCCAAAGGGCTTGGCTGGTGGAAACAAATGGCAAATGTGGCATTCAGCAAAGCAGCTTTTGTGTCCTGACCCCCCCCCCCCCCCCCAATCACATTTTCTTAAATTCTTTTGCTCCAGGGTTTACACTTAGCTACTCTTACTTTTTAAAAACATTTGCTTCTTTTTGTCTTCTCAAACTGTCCACGAGCCTTTTCTGTTTCTTCTTACCCTGTGTGGTACCATTTCTTGATTTTCTCACTATCTACCCAATCCCGACCCATTTTCTGCCTTTAGTTTTGTATTTTGGCCTTTTGCACTAATCCTGGTTTCTGATTGTGATTGGTCAGAGTACCCAGGATCATTCTCGGTGGTGAGTCACCCTTTACTGGAAGATCTAAAAACTCACACTTGCACAGCTGCCTCCATTCTCCCCTTTCACCCCATCCACCCTTTATGTGTGTGTGTGTGTGTGCGTGTGCGTGTGTGCGCCATTGTGTGTGTGTGTGCTTGCACACTTTCCCATCTAGAAAAATGAGTCATATCCTGTTACCTTTGCTTTTCACAATTTGCGTCATTAATTGCAATTTCTTAATATTATGGCACTAAGTGATGTCAGGTGCTTGTGTGTGTGTGTGTGTGTGTGTGTGTGTGTGTGTGTGTGTGTGTGTGTGTGTGTGTGTGTGTGTGTGTGTGTGTGTGTGTGTGTGTGTGTGTGTGTGACTGAAAATATTTTCAGTTCTTGTGATATGGTTTTAAAAGTGTAAATATGCAGTTTGACACTTAAAGAGATCTACTACAAAATCTCTTTAAGTACATTAAAATGCAACATGATTATGACAGTTTGTACAAACAGGAACAAAATGATGACTGATTTATAAAAATGGAGTGAACATAATACGTTGGCAGTTATGACATTAATGGTGAAACCCGTGATCAGGTCAAAGGAGATAAACCATCTGTCTATGGAAATGTTGGAGAAAATATCCATTTTTGCATTTTTAATTCTTCTCAGCATGTAAGTGAGCAAACTGATTGACAACTGAAGTAATAAAGTTTTATGACATTGAAAAAAACAATTCCTGTCCCAGGGAACAGAGAATCCAAAAGTGAACCGAGGTCAGTAGTCTCAAATCTGTAGTGGTATACATTTGTAAGAGAGAAAATGTGTGTGTGTGCTTGCACACTTTCCCATCTCGAAATATTAGTCATATCCTGTTGCCTTTGCTTTTCACTATTTGCGTCATTAATTGCAATTTCTTAAAGTTTCAGCATGATGTGATGTCAGGTGGCAAGTGTGTGTATTCTTTGTGCGAGC
The DNA here is from genome assembly GCA_029718625.1 of Synaphobranchus kaupii. NCBI lineage: Eukaryota > Metazoa > Chordata > Actinopteri > Anguilliformes > Synaphobranchidae > Synaphobranchus > Synaphobranchus kaupii. The sequence continues at coordinate 30,763,971 of CM056390.1, read as the reverse complement.
ATGTGATACGCTTTTATAAGTTGTAAATATGCAGCTTTACACTTAAGAGATGTACTAAGAGGCATTAAAATGCAACATATGGATATGGCTCCAGTTCTTACGAAACAAGAACAAATTGATGACTGATTTATAAAAATAATTGAACATAATGCTTTGGCAGTTATGACATTAATGGTCAAGCCCATGATCAAATCAAAGGAGATAAACCATCAAGTGACCAATGAATGAGTTCAGATATTGTTGACTAATGGACTCAAAAGGGTTTGACAATCCTTTACATTGGCATTCCTTCTTTAGCATCTTAATGGCTATATGACCTAGCCATTCATAGGTAGGAAGGCTGTAGCCATAGACCATGACACTGGTCACCCTCTCCATTACAAGCTTGAGATGCTTCCCTCTGGCCGGTGTTACAGAATGCAGATGGCAAAAAGAAACATATTTAAGAGGTCCTTTGTCCCTAGCTCTATCAGCCTCCTCAACAAGGCTAGGTGACCTCTATGGTATTTTGAGTGTTTGGTCTATGTATTTGTGTGCTCAATCTATGTATTGTGGAATGTAACTGAATATGTTGATGTTGTATCTCTGTGTTTTTCAATGCCTACCCTTATGGAAATGTAATATACTGCAGTATATTTTAAATATATTGTGATGATAATTTTGATATATTTACAATATACTGCAGTATATTTTTTTCCATAAGGGTAGGTGAGGCCAAAGACAATTTTCCAACCCTTGGTTGGACAATAAAGTTATATTCTATTCTACTCTATTCTATTCTATGCACATGTGCACATATGCAAACAATTAAAAATATGTGAATGCTCAAGACAAGTCTTTCAAGTATGGTTAACTAATGGGAGAATGATGTTAATTGAAATATTTGTATTGATCATTTGTAAGTCTATCGGTCTAGAGAAGCGTTGGAGCCAAATACATTTTTGCATTTGTGATACTTCTCAATACGTAAGTGAACAAACTGATTTATAACAGAAGTAATAAAGTTTTATGACATTGAAAAAAAAAGTTGGGAACAGGGAATTCAAAAGTGAACTGAGGTCAGTCGTCTCCAATCTGTAGCAGAACACATTTGAAGAGAGAAAGGCCTTGAGCTTCACTTCACTTCACTGAGCTTATAAACAGACATTCAGAGCTCAAAAAAAAAAAGACATTCAGAGCTCAAAGACAGAGATACAAAACAAAGTAGCCATGATTGCGCTTGAGTGCGTGCAACGTGTTCCAGCTTTGGCTTTGTCTTCAGGCAGAACTGAGTGTTAACCTCTATCCATCACAAAGGTAGCTCAAACTGTTCAGGTAACTTAGGTTTGTAGTCAAGTGAGATTACATTTTCACAAACAATTCTGACAAAGAAAACATAAACAGCAGTTTTATAGCAGTATTTCCATCATTGTTTACACTTAACTTCATACCAACAGAGAATGCTTTAGGCAGGAGAACAAAGTTACATGCCTGGCTAGAATTTTTATTTTGTTTGAAATTATGAAACCTTTGTGTTCTCCTAATTTTTTTGCATTGCAAGCACATCCTTCTCCTGTGGAAAAAAATGTATAGGCATAGCCTATACCTATTTATAATATAGCTGGAAAGTGATTTGGGGTGGTGAGAAGAAGCAGGTAGCACATGCAGATTTTAATTCTGCCCATGCAAATGCATAGACCCCAGCACAATGCCAGTTTCTATCCTGTTAGTCTGATACATTCTGCCTTTCACCCTCCAAAATCACCATGTTTTCTGACCGTGTCTGAGCTGAGAGAAGTGACATCAAAGAGCATAAAAGTTGTTTAGATGATGTCATTCCACTCGGAATGCTTCATGGCAAGTTGCGACAACCCCTGAAAAGGCTACACGCTATGCGTGTGTCCGTTGAGACTAAGTAATCTGTGAACATAGTGCTTTAAGTGCCTCAATGTTGTCCTCATTACCAATACCAGTGTTTAAATTGTATGAGCACAGCTTTTAACTACTCTGTGAGAGCAGCATGTTAACTACTCTTTGGGCTTGATTTACTAAGACCTTTAGCAGGTACAAAAACGTTTAGCACACGCGAAACTAATAACACAACCAATGATTGGTGCAAAACAAATACCATGACCAATAATTTGTCATGTTATTGGTATTGCATGTGCTATGGAACTGGGCTTGTAACTCAGTGGTTGCAGGTATGATTCCTAGGTCCTACAGTTGTAACCTTCAGCAAGATAACTGACCTAAATTTCTTCAGTAAAAATTAATCAGTTAATTGTCTGACGGTATATACTGTGTCAGCAGCACAGTGTGTAGGATACTCTGTTAACTCCAGTTCAAATCTTCCAGGTTGCGACAAACAAAATGGGAACACCGCTGCCCAAAACTCGTCTGGGGAAGCGTTCACCAATGGGGGCGCTGGTGATTGCCCCCTGCCCCACGATGGAGGTAAGATGGGGAAATGAGAGGGGTGGGGACGGGTCGTGGGGCAGGTCTTGCTCAGTCATACGAATCCCTGTGTTCTTTGTGCAGCTGTGTAGCGTAATGGATCGAGAGACCCCTTGCAATCACGAGGTTGAGGTTTCGAATCGCAGGTGTGCCTGCCATTGTACCCTTGAGCAAGGTACTTGAACGGAGCTGCTCACACGAATGACGAAACCGCCAGGGCCGCTGCGGTGGTGTAGCAGTAAAAGCGCAGACTTTCACTTTGTGTAGTTGCGCCCCGAGGATCGGGGGTTCGATGCCAGATCCGAGGGTGTGGCAATTGGCGGCTGCTCCCGGGTTGGGGGGAGGGACTCGGAGAGAATGGTTGCGCATAAGACAGCCCTGGGCGAGTTGGAATCGCAGTCAGGAGCTTGAGGAGTCGCGCCCTGAAGAGGGCGGATGACGGGATTGTAGCGGCGATTCTGTAGCGGTTGCTACACAGGGGGAATTGGATTATATAGGGTCCAATTGGCTACCAAATTGGGGGGAAATTTGAAAATAAGGTTAAAACTAATTTTGAAAAAGAATTACAAAACCACCAACGTCTTCAAAGAATCATACACAGTTGCTCTGTCAAAAGTCTGAAACGTAAATGTGAATTCCAACTAGCGACTCTCCCAAAGCAGTAAAACTGTCAACACTCTCAAAAAAAAAAAAAACTGGCTATGTGTGCATTTATTATGGTTACAGTTGCAATGGCTGTTTCTGGTATCTAATGAGCTGTTCATTGATTTGTTGTCTGTAAAGGGGGTTAAATATGCCTGATTGATTGATTGATTGAATGAATGATTGATTGATCAATTAATTGGAGTCGTAAATGTTTAAAGTACAGAGAGTGTTAAAAATGTGTCAGCGTATATATCTGTGTGTGTGTGTGTGTGTGTGTGTGTATGTGAGAGTGTATGGGTTCTGATGTATGCATCTCTCTGTCTCTAAGGCATGTGTAAACTGTTGCAAGCGCGCAGTGGAGAAGCATAAACATGTGGATAATGAGGTATCTGTCTACATACCGCAGTTGTTGGCGATGCTCGCTGCTTCGGCCCACACCACGCCCGACCCCCGCCCAGTCTCCTCCAACATCGACGTGCCAAAGAGGTGAGGCATGAACAAGCCGCCACTTTTTTCTCTTCCTCACCTTTTAATGGTTCACCAGCTTGCCACTGCTCTTAGCTATTCTACAGCGTCTGTGTCTCAATGCTGTCCCTCTCCTTGTAGCTACAGGAGCCCTGAGTCGGTAGACATGGATGAGATGATGGCTGCAATGGTCCTGACCAGCCTGTCCTGCAGCCCGATAATCCAGAGCCCCCCTCAGCGGGACTCCACGACAGGTTGGAACTAACATCGAAAAAGTCAACCCTTCCAGTCCCTATTTAGCAAGACGCCAGCGCAGTCCTGACAAAGAAACCAAATGACATCACAAGATTGGAATCGGATATCACGTATTACCCTCAAAGCGTTGAAATAACTTCCCCTTTAAATTGGCCAAGAGTGTTGCTGATTTGATTAACAAAACGATGCAAGTGCAACATCGTTACAGTTAAAAGGAGATTCATTGTGTCACGTCTCACACATAGACGCAAAGTCTTCCCTTTGTTGAATATTCATTTATTATTCAAATAACTTATTTACAAATAAGTGTTAACTATATTGTCTATTTTAATGTGGAAGTTGTTGGACTGCTTTAAAGGTTCAAAAGCAATGCTGGCCCATCGAGCTCAATTCATGCCCATTGGCTCCGTGAGATACAATATCTGGCTGGAATGTGGAAGAGCACAGAGATTCACTGAATTCATTCAATTTCACTGAATCCATATTCTTTATTTTCTTGCCCAGTTTCATAGTGTGCTAACAATCTGACTCCACCCTGTTGCCGTAGCGCCCGCTTGTAGGATGGAGTGCAGTGGTGGAGAGCTGTCGGACAGTGGGAGCAGTGGCTACTGGAGCTGGGACCGTGGGAATGGGAGCCCCGTCCCATCCCCGCCCATCGCCGAGACAGACAGCCCCCTGGCCCCTCCCCCTGACGAAGGCCTGGACATGGAGATGGAGCAGGTTCTGTTCGACGAGCCGGCACCACGGAAACGCAAGGTAAAGGGCCCCCAGCAGGACGCGTTTGTGATGAAAGGCTAAGAAAACTACAACAATGAACAGACATGAATATGTATTAGAAAGAAATAATAGAATTAATTAGGATATATTCTGTAAATATACAGTATCTTGCCAGTCCGGATCCTGACAGGGTAACCGTTTGTGTTTCCCTCTCGTCTCAGAACTCGGTAAAGGTGGCGTACAGGTGTCTGTGGCCGAACTGTGGGAAGGTTCTGACGTCTGTGGTGGGGATCAAGCGACACATCCGTACCCTACACCTGGGGTGAGTGTTCCATTCTCTACACCTGGAGTAAACGTTTCATACTCTACACCTGGCGTAGTATTCCGTACTCTGCATCTGGGGTAATAATTCATACTTTACACATCTGGGGCCCTATCTTGGCGATCTTGGCGCTTGGTCTAAGCGCATGGCGTGAAGTCCATTTAGGGCGTGTCCAAGTCCACTTTTGCTATTTTAACGGCGTGTTTTTTGGGCGCTAAGCACGGCGCAGCGTGCAAGTGGGCTGAACCTAGTTTCTTCATTAATTATAGGTGTGTCTTGGGTGTGACATGCAATAAACCAATCAAAATGTCATATCCCATTCCCTTTAAAAGCCTGCTTTTCCACCTCGGCGGATTGCTTATATGATGGCGAAACAGACATGTGCGTGCGTGTTTGGTGCGATCAAGGAATAGGCTATATGGATCACTAGTAGCCTATGATAAATATTATTCGGACAAACCATTATGAGCTCCCGGTAATTTCCGAAAGTGCAGTTATTTTACAAAATATATGCGGTTCAATTTTGTTAAAGGCACCTGCAACAGCTGAGAATAAGCTACCAATGGCTTCCGTCTCACCTTAGAAAACGCCAAATTAGCCTGCTTGTTTAACGAATTTCGTTTGATTATGCAATGAATCAATGAACTCATGTTCAAGCTTCATCCGAAGTTCATTACCTGCATTCTAATTTTGATTAATAAAATAAATAACGTTATTTTGCCTTAATGATGACAATAAATACAATAAAGCTGTCAGGTTGGCAACCCATAGGTTCACGCATATTTTCCCTTGTTTTATAATGTCCTGCTTATGGAAATGTGACCAACCTTTTTTTTACTGGTAGCGTAATGCTTTAAAACAATCCACTTTCCTGTTAAAAGTGCGATTTACAGCAGGGGAAACAGACCTGCTCCTGTAAAGCGCACATGCAGATAATGGTATTAAAATTAATTGTGAATTAATTGTAACGTGCTGCAAATTTGTTTTTGTTTATAATTAGACGCTTAGTTCTCTTTAAAATCTTTTGTTCAGTTATGGAATAACAGGTGAAATCAGCGGGGTTTTAATAAGCTGAGGGTATGGAAATGTTGTCACTGTAATTTAAAAAATATGAAGGACGAAGAATAGCTAAGGTTACAATTCAGTTAACATGGTGATATTTAGCTCCGTTTTTTAACCATAGGCTATCGAAAAAAACCTTATGCACAGCGAACCCGCTGTAGCCTAGGCTATTTGAAAAACAATAAAAGCAATATTCACTGGACAAGGTTTTGAACTTTTTTCAGTCACAAACCATTCTATTTACTTACAGGCTGTATTCCTAGATAAACAGAGCTGTATTGTAACGACATCTGAAGCACATTTCAAATGTCCGTCTACTGCTCCTTTTTAATGGATAGCCATTGTCCCGTACCATTGCACATCGCCTGGATGTTGATGGAGTGGGCTGAGAGCAATGTAATGTGGCATCGTTTCCCTTTGCTGAGGGAAAGTTATGTGGACCTATGGAACCTTTTATTATTATGCATTTTTGATATAGCCTACACAATAATAATATTTCACATTGTGATCTAGATATTTTAGTCATGCTTGTGCACGCGCCCCTGTGTGTAACAGACAGGAGGGTACGTGCGTTGTGCACACGCCTATGTAGACGCACTTATATGCGCCGTTAAAATAACATGTAAACAACTGCGACATGACTTTAGACCAGGTTTTTGGTGGTTCTAGCGCAAGCGCTTTCTGCTGGCTCAAGATAGCAATACGCCAAAAAGAATCCTGGCCACTCCTCATCTTAAGACCAACACGCCCAGTTCACTTGTAATGGGCGCAAGAATACATGCTAGTTAAACGACGTGAACGCAAGGCGTTATTATGAACCATGTGCCGGGTGTAAGATAGCAAAGACACTTGCGTTTGGGTTAGCGCCGGGTGTAAGATAGGGCCCCTGGAGTAATACTATATCTTCTACATCTGGGGTAATATTCCGTACTATACATCTGGGGTGTGTGTCCGAGAGCAACTCTTTAGAGCTAGAATCTGGGGGTGACTGAATAAGCTGACATTTACTCCCAAATTGTGAAGCATTTGCATGGCCCTTTTTTTTAATTTTTAGAATAACTTTATCCACATTAGATTTTTACCTTGTCGCATTTTTCGGAGGGCCCAATCGTGTTTGTAAGCCTGTCTCATTGCTGTACCTATCAGTTCGGAAGTACTTAGGCGTGTGGAGCCAGCCGCTGCTTCTTTTCACCTTAGTCTTCCGGCACAGTTGCTCAGTAATCAAGCCGGGGGACTGCAGTGTGTATATGCGCCATGCAGGCACTCGACTGGAGGAGTCGCTATTGCATGGTGTGTTACCCTGTCAACTGAAACCCTCGATGGGCAATTATGCGCTGTCTTGTAGCCAGGAAACAAATCTGTTGCTCCACCTAGGACTAGTGCTCTGGCTGGATGTGGCACCTTAGCAGGATTTTTGGCCTCATTTGATTTAATGTTGCACTCTTCCTCCATTCCCTCAGACATAGCAGTGAGCCAGAGCAGTCCCGGAGAGAAGAGGATTTCTACTACTCTGAAATCCTCCTGGAGATGGACCCAATTGCTCCGCCCACGGCACTGCCAGCCGCGCCGCCAGCTGCTCCGCCCGCCAACCCTGGCGCCCCCTGGGCCTCCTGCGCCTCCCCGTCCAGCCCCACCCAGCAGGCCGCAGCAGGGCCTGGGCCTCGCGCGCTCCAGCCAGCTGCCCCCGGGGCCCCCCAGCCCAGCCTGCTCAGCCAGTCTGCCCCCAGCTGCTTCTGGCAAGTCCGCTCTGAACACTCCTACCAGGTATGATAGACGCACACATGCACACTCACACTCGTGCGTACGCGGGTGCAAATACAGTACATATATGTATACGCATACACACATACAGTACACACACGTGTACACTGCATGTAAATATAGGGCTAAAAGAGGGGATATCCACAGTGTAAATAGACAAGTTTGCATTTGTGTGTGTGTGTGTGTGTGTGTGTGTGTTTGGGGGGGTGGTGATTGGGAACAGAGTGAAGTGGAGTGAGAAACAGAAATTAAAATCTTGTGAATGTACGACGGGAGAGATTTACTGGTGGAAAAGGGTCATGTGATCTTCCCTGTCCGCAGGCGTGCCCCCCTGTTCAGGTGATAGCGTCCCCGGTCTCCTGTCCATGGACCCCCCCTGCTGCTGTCCTGAACACCACACAGGTGGGCCCTTATTTAAAACAATAGCTCGTTTTTAAACAATTTGTACACAATTAAGTTTTATAAATAGTTTTTAAATTCCAGGTGAAATAGTGGTGGTATTTATGTACACTGACTACTGACCCTGTAATGCTAGCTAATAGAATAGAATAGAATCACTTTTATTTCCTGTGAGGGAACTTCAGTTGTAGTTGCCAGCAATAATAAAGACATCGACAGTGGGGCAGACACAAAACACAAACAAACATGTTAAATAAAGACATTCAGTTGAATTAGGGACGGCCTTTTAAATAAAAAAATTTGAAATGTTTAAACATTAAACAGGAGCAGGATGTGGTTAGGTAGTTAGTTGGTTTTCTTTCCTGTAAATGTGGTCATTTTGACAGGGTTACATGCAAGTCAGAATATAAGCCTTAATTGTCCCCTAGCACAGGGCTTGTTTTATGTGTGGAAATTACATGTTGCAGTTAGATTTGCAGCCAGTTTGGAAAATCCCTTCTCAACAATACCCCATACACACTGCTTTCATTATCCAACACTGCCATCTATAGACAAGTTGCATGAACTGCAGTACAGTTTTTTTTTTGCTTTAGCTGAAAAATTCACAACTGTCAGCATTGCTGAGCAGTTCATCCTGCAAAGGCACTGCCCTGCAATATGGTATCCAATTGTGACTGTACTGGTTCTCTGTCACATAAAGAGCACACTGCCCAATAATCTCTGCAGCTAAAGCATGTGCACTGCGATACACTTGCCGGGGATTCATTGGCTATTTAACACCATTGTGTCCACACAGTGCTACTGTACTACTAGGAGAGCTGACAACAGTTGGAGAGCTGACAACAGCCTGTGGCACCTTATACATTGTTGTAAAGAAATCTCCTAGGCTTTTGAAATGTGTATAAAAGAAAGATTATCATATTTTGTGTAAATGGATAATAGATGCCTTTGGAAATTGTGCCGTCCTGTACTGTGCTACACTAGATCTGTGGTCCCCAACCCTGTTCCTGGAGATCTACAGTCCTGTAGGTTTTCATTTCAACCCTAATTTGGCACACCTGATCCTACTAATTCGCAGCTCAATGGGATCTCTCGCTGTTGAATGAGGGGTGCTTTGTTAGGGTTGGAGGTGAAGACCTACAGGACGGTCGATCTGGCAGGCACAGGGTTGGGGACCACTGCACTAGATGGACTGTGTACCTGCTGAACACCTACAGTGTACAACATCAATAGCAGTACAACATCAGTAACCTGATGAACCACTGTTATTATTAGTAGTGATATTTCTGCATGGCAAATAATTTACTTGTAGATGTAGTAGTGTAATAGAAAAACAACAGGACCCAACTGTCATGACATGCACGCTGCTTGTTCTGAGTAATTGACTCATTAATTGAAAGGGGCATGTTCAAAATAATAGCAGTGTGGAGTTTAATTAGAGAATTCATTCATTCTGTGAAAAAAAACAGGTCAAACAGGTATTCCACAGGTAAACAGGTGATGCCATCATGATTCTGTATAAAAGGATATCAAAAGACTCCTGATACCTTATTTCCTGGTACTCTTAGAAGCAATACTATAACCTCTCTGCATTTGAATGGATCTCTATGGGAATTGGGGGGTGGGACTAGATTAAGCTGTAAATTACACAGGAATAGTATGGAACACATGGTTGCCTAAATGGCCGTAAGTCAACAAGGGTCTGAGGTATCAAACAAGCCTTAAAACCATCACTCTGCTGTCAGAAATACAGTAGATATGGATGGATAACTTGAAGGGTTTCTTCTCCTGACTTATCTTTCCATAGAGTTCAATAGAAAAATTTGTCAGGAGAAACAACCCTTCAAGTGATCCATCCATATCTCTAATAAACAAGCAGACTAATTTGGCGTTTTCTAAGGTGAGAAGGAAGCAATTGGTCGCTTATTCTCAGCTGTTGCAGGTGCTTTTAACGAAATTTAACAGCATATATTTCGTAAACAGCACTGTCAGGAATTACCGGGAACTCATAATACTACTACTGCTACTGATCCATATAGCCGATTCCTTGATCGCACTAAACACGCACAAGCATGTCTGTTTCGCCATCATAAGCAATCCGCCAAGGTGGAAAAGCAGGCTTTTAAAGGGAATGGGATATGACATTTTGATTGGTTTATTGCATGTCACGCCCAAGACACACCTATAATTAATGAACAGACTAGGTTCAGCCCAGTTGCACCTTGCGCCGTGCTTAGCACCCAAAAAAACACGCCGTTATAAATAGCAAAAGTAGACTTGGACACGCCCTAAATGGACTTAGCGCCAATAGACTAAGCGCCAAGATCACCAAGATAGGGCCCACGGAGTCTTTTGATATCCTTTTATACAGAATCATGATGGCATCACCTGTTTACCTGTGGAATACCTGTTTGACCTGTTTTTTTTTCACAGAATGAATTAATTCTCTAATTAAACTCCACACTGCTATTATTTTGAACACGCCTCTTTCAATTTATGAGTCAATTACTCAGAACAAGCAGCGTGCATGTCATGACAGTTGGGTCTGTTGTTTTTCTATTACACTACTACATCTACAAGTAAATTATTTGCCATGCAGAAATATCACTACTACTAATAACAGTGGTTCATCAGGTTACTGATGCTGTACTGCCTATTTTTTTGAACACCACTGTATGTCTGATCGCTGCACATCCCCTCCTCGTCCTCATCTTTTGCCTCTTCTTCTTCGTCCTCCTCCTCCTCCTCCTCCTCCTCCAGGTGGCCCCCGTTCCGCAGTCGTTCCATCAGCGTGGGTGAGCAGTGGCTCCAGCAGCAGAACGCTCCCATTAAGCCACACCCTGCTGGTGCATCCCCCACCCCGAAGCCACTGCGCCTCCAGGTCAGCTCTCAACGCTCCTCACCCTCTCTCTCTCTCTCTCTCTCTCTCTCTTTCTCTCTCTCTCTCTGTTTGATTTTGTTGTCTTTCTTTAGTTGTGCCAACTCTTTCCAAAATTTTCACACCACTCCTTTTTTCTTGTTGATCTCCTGCCCTGTCATAGTCATATTTTACCAGGGCCCGATTTCTCATAGCTGGCTAACTGAGTAAAACCCCGAACAGTGTTTTTGCTAGTTCATATGTTCCATATGTGGGTTTCCAGGTTATACCAGCACAGTTAGCCAGCTAACTGAGGTATTCACCTACGAGGAACGGGGCCCAGGGGTGTGTATCACGAAGCAGGATTACTGAGTTAGCTGGACACCTGCACTACAAAACCTGGCACACTCCAAAATCTGGAACATGGACTGAAGTAAAAAGAACTGTTCCAGGTTTTACTCAGTGCAGTTACCCAGCTAATTCAGTAATCCTGCTTTGTGATACAGGCCCCCGGACACTAGGCTTGTGCTTTTATTGATATTTATCATGTTTTTGAGTTTAAAATGGTATTTGGTATAGGCAGTTCAGATGAAGGCCTTCATCCTTAACTGTGATTTACAATAAAATTTGCAAGTGTTTTTTGTCTTTACCATGAGTCCATGACTATTCAGCAGTCTCTAAATTAAATTGTCAAAATGTTTTGTGAAAAAAGGGCATACTTTAACGTATTATTTGACTGAATACTGGTGTATGTGTCTGAAATACAGTTGCATCTTGACAGAAAGTAAAATAACTACCACATGGTCAAACTTGGAAGGCGTGACATGTTACTTCATTATGCTTACCCATACCACCCATACATTCTGAGGCAAGAAAAGTGAATATCTGCTCCTTACTGCCCCCTTCAGGAGGGCCAGAGGCGAGGCAAAGAAGTGCCGGAAGGTATACGGCATCGAACACCGGGATCAGTGGTGCACAGCCTGCCGCTGGAAAAAAGCCTGCCAGCGCTTTTTGGATTGAACCATGTATGGAGGGAGGGAGAGACAGAGGATGACAAGCCCACCTCTTTAATAAAGACTGAAAGTTGGTACGACCGCGTGGACACCATGGGTTTTTTTGTAACATTTGCAACTTTTTTCCTATTTTTACTAAGGTGATTCATGTTTTGATGTCTGTTCTCCTAGAGAACTGTTTTTTTATTGAGCTTACAGTGGGGGGGGGGGGGGGGGGGTGGAACATAGTTTGGCTACAAGTCTACATATGCCGGCCCCCTTTGGCTCTCAGAAATACTGCAGTCTTCCTGCCACCCAGGGGAAAAGAGGCGTGTTACAACTTAACTCTGCATGCCACACCCAGGTCCCATTACCTGCATCACGTGGTCGGCCACGCCTAGCAGGGGTCGTAACTGACAGCAGGCACAGCCATACTGAAAACATTGGATAGTGTTGCCCCAGCAACCCACTCCAATATCCCCACCTTGACCTCTGAAGGTCATGTGGTGTCTCTAAGCAATGCCGTCCATAAACGAGTAGTAAGGCTTTCAAATTCTCAGCGGTTGACTGTCAGTTGGAGAAACTCTGAGGCCTGCAGAGTCTGGACAGGCCTAGGAATGTACAAAGAAAACAATGGACTTACATGGGGAAAGAAAATACGCATTGACCCAGAGGTCACTCTTACCTGCACTCTTGAGATGTCAGAGCGAGGCTACAGGAACCCCAAAATGGGTGGGGCCATCTGTACCAGTGATTCACTGATTTGAACAAATCAGTGTTTCACTGGGCAACAAAGATGCTTGATTCATACTCAGTCAGTAATTGACAGCACATAGTAGCTACTCCCATCGTGCTATTTGAAATCTCGCTATTTTCGCAACTCAAACGGTGCTCACTATGAGAGAGCTTCTATATGTAAGCCATTTATACCTACAGATGAGGAATTTTTACTATTTGGTATTGAGAAAAAAAAGATGTTTGTACTTTGCGAGCAATTTGTAGGCTCAATTATTTGTATTGTTTGTTACGTGTTTTAGGCAGCATATTTTTTACCATGAAAAATAAGTATTTCTAAGATGTAAGCATTGTTATTGAAGTAAAATGCTTTCTGTTTACTGTCACCGACGGAGCTTTAATATAACTTGAAAAAATGTTGGGGGATTTATTCTTAAGCTTGTGACTTCTCAAGTATCCAAACAAATAATTGTGCATAGTTAAGGGAATTAATTTCAGCATGCCCAATTTAGACAAGATATAGGAAAGGGGTTTTAAAAATGATTCACACATTTCACAACCTGTACAAAGGTATGCTGTTCATATCTAAATATTCCATAATTTTGTTCATGGTCAATTCGAGCAGCAATGCAGATGGGTCTGATGGTCACCACTTAATTGAGTGCTGGATTGAACAGTCTTGGTCTTTCAGGAATTAACTATCACGTAGCTTTGAATGGATTTAACGGGGGGGGGGGGGGGGGGGGGGGGATTCTCGAGGTTCAAGCTCTAGCATTTCCTTCCATTGCAGAGAGACCAAATAACCAAATGCAGCTAATGCAGCAGCAGCACCAAATCCAAGTGCAAATCAAAAATGCACTTGAGGTTACAGCGGTTCTTGGGCCTTGTCCAAATACAAAGTGCATAGTAAGGAACTTACCCACTGTTTAAAGCCCGTCTTCCAATGACCCCTCCCTTACTGCCAGTATACAGGTTATGAGTCACAAGCTTGCTGGCAGTTGGGGAGTGGTATGCTCTGTTCTTTAAATGTTTTATTCTTTGAAGCTTCGTCAAAGGCTCTTTAACGTCTTTTTATATTATTTGCTTATAATGTGACTGACATCATTTTCTGTTCAGACCCAAAAGATTTTTCGTTATTCACGTTTATAACCACGGAACCATTTAACCTAAAAAAGCAAAAAAAAAATCTAATATAATTTCTGTTAATGTGTTGTATTATGTATGTATGTGTATCAGATTTTTTTTTTTTGTAAGACAAAAAAGAAACGATAAAAGTAACAGGGCTGCTTTTGTGAAATTGTCTTTTGTATGTTAGCCTGTAAAACAGATGTTTCTTGTCATTTTGATGTTTAAATATATTTTATAAGGTTGAAGTGAATGAGTCCTGTCTTTCATGATTCGTTATGGCCTGTGTACATCTCCAGGAGCATTCCCGTGTTTCATTTAAAATCAGGTATGTTTGTATGGTCTTGGCCCAGCAAAGGCATCACTAACACTCACCCTGCATATTGATCTAAAGTTATGGCCCAGATATGATCTAGAGCTGTAGTGCTAAGGCCCCAGATTTAATTTAAGACTAAGGTGCAGATCTGGTATCGCACTAAGGCCCAGATGTGATCAATTGTGATACTAAAGTCCGGATGTGATCTAATGTAATACAAAGTTCCGGATGTGATCAACTGGAATACTAAGGCCCAGAGGTGATCTACTGTAATACTAAGGTCCGGATGTGATCTACTGGACTACTAAGGTCCAGATGTGATTGACTGTAATACAAAGGTCCGGATGTGATTGACTGTAATACAAAGGTCCGGATGTGTTAAGTTCCCGCGGGGGGACTGGACCCAAACGCAAGACTCAGAGACAGCTCAGGGGAAAACTCCACCAGGGAGTACATTTAATAGGAACACAGGCAGGGGCAAGACGGAAACAGACATGAGGCAGGAACTGGACGGGTCAGGAACTTGGAGGGGTCCAGGAACCAGGCTTGGCAGGGACGGGCACTCAGGCCGGGGTCAAGAAGGGGCACTCAGGCCGGGGTCAGGAACGGGCACTCAGGCCGGGGTCAGGAAAGGGCACTCAGGCCGGGGGTCAGGAACGGGCACTCAGGCCGGGGTCAGGAACGGGCACTCAGGCTGGGGTCAGGAACAGGTACTCAGGCCGGGGTCAGGAACGGGCACTCAGGCCGGGGTCAGGAACGGGCACTCAGGCCGGGGTCAGGAACGGGCACTCAGGCCGGGGTCAGGAACGGGCACTCAGGCCGGGGTCAGGAACGGGTACTCAGGCCGGGGTCAGGAACGGGCACTCAGGCCGGGGTCAGGAACGGGCACTCAGGCCGGGGTCAGGAACGGGTACTCAGGCCGGGGTCAGGAACGGGCACTCAGGCCGGGGTCAGGAACGGGTACTCAGGCCGGGGTCAGGATGTGATCTAATGTAATACAAAGGTCCGGATGTGATATACTGTAATATTAAGGCCCAGATGCAATCTACTGTAAAACAAAGGTCCAGGTGTGATATACTGTAATGTTAAGGTCCGGATGTGATCTACCTTAACACTAAGGCCCAGAAGTGACCTACTGTGATGCTAAGGCCCATATGTAATGTACTGTAATATTAAAGCCTAGATGTGATCTAACACTACAGCTCAAACTTGATATAACCTAAGGGGCAAATTTTATATGACCACAAGGTTTGAGTGACAGACAAGTGTCTTTGTTTTATTTACACACTTTATTGTTAATTTGAGCGACAACCAAACAAGTGATTTGCAACCAAAAAGTTTGGAACAAAGTGCACTCTAGTTAAATTGTGTATGGATTTTACTCTTTGAAGTCACAGCAACATGGTCTTCCATTATTGAATTATGAATGCGTATGGGTGTGTGTGTGTGTGTGTGTGTGTGTGTGTGTGTGTGTGTGTGTGTGTGTGTGTGTGTGTGTGTGTGTGTGTGTGTGTGTGTGTGTGTGTGTGTGTGTGTGTGTGTGTGTGTGGAAATTGCAATTGAGATCATGGACCAGGAGAGGGAGATTGCGATTGCCGATGGGGGGAGGGGGTTTATTGCAATCGCGGACCGGGGGAGGGGCCATTTCACAGGAGGCGGAGCCTACGCACAGTGCATATCTTGCATATAGGACGTGGCTGCACTGTTGCTGTCCTCTCTTGGGTCCTATCCAGTGGCAGGGCCCCTAAAGGTTTCCCATTTACCCCTTATGTGTGGGTCTGTATGTACTTTATTAGTAATCCTTTGGGACACTCGTTTGAATGGACATTGATCCATGAATCCAACTACAACACTGCTGCTTATTTTTGCCGTGGCTGATTTAAACCCGCCCTCCCCATAGCAGACCCTCTCTCCTGAGTACTTAGATACATAAGAGTCAGGAAAAAAATCACTTCAAGAGACAGAATCATTTGTTGCATGACAATCCACAAAAGAAATATTAAACTAATTTATTTATCCTTTTTATGTTCACTTTATCTCTGTACAGGTTTATATATAGAGTAGTCAAATAGTTGCACGGAAAAATAAACAAGGAAACAGATTTGAAAGAATAAGGACACAAAAGAGTCAAATACTAAATTGTCTACTCAGCAGTGGAGATATGTTGCCAGTGATAGCACGCTAACAGAGTATTTCATATGTGGAAACAGTCTCTTTTTTTCCCTGTTATAGAATATATGAATATTTGGCATTTTTTGAGTAATTTATGGGTCTGAAAACTGCTAAACTAACAATACCCTCCCTTAAAATGATTTTTTAGATATTTACAAAGAAATATGATAATATTTGCAACATGCACAGTCCAATCTGTCCCTGTAAGTTTTTTTTCCGATCATAAACAGTTTTCTTTACTAATGTTCTAATATTTATGGGTTTGGTTACTCCCTTGATGCTCAGTTCTAAATTGAAAAGGGTGTATATGCTCCCTATGACCACAAGGGGGGAGCAGTATCAATGGGATGAGAATATCCTCACTCAACCCAATGATGATGGAGAACTGAAATGTAACAACACTGACATGGTTTAGCAAATACACTACAACCTTAATATATAAAGTGCTTTTTTTGGTGAATGGTTTAAAATATGTGAATTGAGACCACAGGTTTCAAATTTAGTCTATTTAAAATCTGAAGTTTGCCTAATTGAAATGTTTCATGGTTACGAAACGTTCAAGAATTAAATGAGCAATTTAATAGAATAATTCAGCTGGTATTTATTTTTAAGATGTTTCTGTAGCAGATGAAGATGAGCAAAAGCTATCTAAAACTGTAATATTTATATTCTAAATTTTACCAGGTAGCCATTTGACCGTTTTCAGTGTGGTTAAACTTTGAAAATGTTGCTTCAATTCAGAACTTTAGTTTGTGAATTATCCATGTCATTGATTAAAATGTGGGCATCTATATACAGAAAGAACTGTTGAAACATACTCTGTGTTCAATATTTCATGCCATAGTGGCTGTAAGTTATCAATTTTTCATCATAGGTGGAGGTGGGGGGGCACAGCTACACTTCATTCTGTTCTGTGATGTCAGCAGAGACGCTGTCGAACTCGCTGGAACGGGTGCTCATGCCCAGGTACTGCTTGAGAAACTCACTGAAGCGTTTCTGATTATTCCACTTGCGGGCAGATTTGCGGACACCTATGAATCCTCCATAGCGCTTATGCAGGGACCGGCCAGGGTCCATCAGCTTCCTGTACCCGTGCTTGCTTTTCAGGAAGCCCCCGAAGCGTTTGTTCAGATTGAGGGCAGCCCCTTCCCGCTGCCCTTCCCCTGCACCATCCTCCTCTTCCTCTCGTTCTTCTTCCTCAGATCCATGCTGTTGGGAGTGGTAGCCAGTGCTGAGCTGAGCTGTCCGGACCTCCCTGTCCAGCTCGTCCAATCCCAGTGCGCGTGCCACCTGGCTGAAGTGTTGCAGTGCCCCAGAGTACAAGAGCCTGCTGTTTCCCTGATTAGTGGGCAGCAAGGCAGCCAATTCCTCCTCATCTCTTTTCAGCATGGAGCCCCCACGTGGTAGGGAGGAGAACTGCGCTTGATCGATAACCCGGCGGCACAACTCCCAGGTAGAGGTCGGAGCAGTACCACCCTCGCACTCCACCAGACAGGCCTGAGGAGATGGAGACACACATGCTCTCTTAGGGAACATTTTACAGGCCTGGCTAATCAGAGTAATGATGTGTAAAACAACATCTGTATGTCATTATGCTCAGTGACACGGCAGACAGAGGGGCAAATATTTCTCATTAAGTCCAGAACCTTGGCCATCGCCATCAGACAGACAGGCCACGGTCCTGAAGTGTTACATTTGTTCAAGGTAGCCAGCATCTGTCTGTGCTGGAGGAATGTTCTAGAAGGTATATGCATTCTGATCCATCTTGTATTAGAGCCTGCCTATGCACAGGATGGCCTTCCCACCCAAATTCTAGAACATATTAAGCACTGTTTAAGCGCTGATCTTAAATATGTTGTCCCATCAAAAATTATATAACTGCATGTACCATTATTCATTTGATTGCCATATGACCTTATTCAGGGCAACGCATTATTCCTTTATCCATTTGTTTAGCTGCCTTAACTGACGTGATCCAGATTAAGTGTCAGTAGAGTTCCATCGTCCCACAAATTGGAACAGGCAAGCTGATAGGACACCCATGGGTGAAGATACCATGTGCTTCCAATCACTGACTAGTAACAACGAACCACTGGTGTCTGTACCAGAAGCACAGTTTGGTTTTCAGTGAGTAGCTGACAGGATGTGATAGCTGTACGGTCATTCAGTGCTTTGTGAAGCCTCTCTTTTCTGCAACCTCGAGTCCCAGATATCTCAGACTTTAACCTGCTCAACCCATTTGATTATTTTGCTCTGATAGATCTCCCATTCCATTTTTTACCATTCATTCCACCTTTAGTTAAACCGGGTCAGCCAGCAGAGGATGGGCTCCCCCTCTCTAGCCAGGTTCCTACTGAGATTTCTTGCCACTGTTTGAGTGTTTTTCTTCTCCCCACTAGGGACTTTTTTTAATCTCGTTTGCCTTTTTGGGTGTTCAGGCCTGGTTTTTGCACTATTTTCCCTCTGTTACTCTGTACAGCATCTTTGTGATCTCTGTAAAAACACTATACAAATAAACTGCAATTGAATTGAATTGAACATCCTGCTGTGTGCTCACCCTTCCTTTGACACGCAAGCACCTGCCACTACACTGAGAATAAGTGTTTTCATAAGGTTATCCAGAAGCTCCCTTGAGAAATTATTTTTAGTGGCACAAGGTAGCACAGAACAAAACTTACAAAAGATCTGTAGAAAAGGGGAGTCTGTTGAAAAAAGGCATTAAAACGGTTATGGAAAATCAATTGAAAATCAATTAGGCACAGCTAATTAAAGGCAGGACCCAGGGGACTGTGTGAGTCAGCTGGTGCAGGGGGGTGGAGGGTGGGCATGCTCTTGCTGGTCATCTTTGTTTTAAGGTGACTGAACAACCCGGGGAGGTCCGGACCCAAAGGGAACACCTCCCTGTTGCGCCAATTAGCGCCGTTCCCACCACCAGCTGATAGTGCTCCACAGTGTAATTACGCAAAGATAATCAAATCACTGTGGCTGCTTGCGTCTGAATAGTCTGTGGGTAAATTAGATCCATGATCGCTTGCCGACTCACCCAGCCTGAGAAGCCCTTTCCGCTGAAAAACGCAAGGCCATTTATCTTCGGCTTTCAGTGCTGTTATATGCACTCAGGCAAGCGTGTGTGTGTGTGTGTGTGTGTGTGTGTGTGCAAGCGTGTGTGTGCGCACACGACTGTGTGTGTGTGTGTGTGTGTGTGTGTGTGTGCATGTGTGCAAGATTGTCTGTGTGTCAGTATGTGTGTGCACGGGTGTGTGTGTGTGTGTGTGTGCATGCATGACCTTTGTGTTTTTGAAGGTTTCGGATGTGTGAGATGAGCCTGTGTGTTGTGTGATACTAATGTGTGTGTTGCGATATGTCAGCGGGCTAAGCGGGTGTGTGATTATCGTGCTCGCCGTATGAATAAATGTTGCGGTAAATTGAGATTCATGTTCTGTCGTGGGGACCTTTGATTAATGCGAAGCGGAGCTGTGGATTATGCAACGAGGGCCTGCATGCTACGCGATAGGGACGTGTGGAAGGCCAGCTCTCTGGGGAGGCGACAGGAACATGTATCATTGTGAGGACCGGATCTGAGACTCCGCGACGAAGACCCGCGGGTTGTGCGGTGTGTTGGTATGTAGACGGGATCAGACGCCCCGGCTCTCACCAGCATGCTGAAGGCCTGCTCTTTAGGAAGGCTCTGGCCACAGGCAAGGCAGTCCCTCTGGCAGTCGCAGCGTCCTGGGACACAGAGACACAGCAGCAGCAGCAGGGTCCACAGGGGGGTCTTCATGACTCAGAGGGCAACCAATCAGAAGGCAGAGCCTGGTGGTGGTCATGGGAAGAACAAAACATTGTGAAAAAAGAACACAAGCTGATGAACGGACACATTTCATCACAGAACATAGAAGCCTACGAATGAGCTGACATCATCTGCTTTAGCACTGCTGAAATAATAAAGAACAGCACTAATGAATTAGCCCTGCGTTGGGCGCCAAATTTATATTAAAAAAAATTATTATAATGGAAAGCACTATTATAATATTCCTCCTTTAGTATGGACATGTCATTTTTGGTATGGTTTCATACACTGACATTTCAAGTGTGCAACAGTCAATGCGTGTATACTGACATTCGTCTATCCTTAGTTTTCACCATGTTCTAAGTTGCTCTGTAAAATAGCATTAAATACATACAAGATATAAATGTAAATGTTCTGGAGCACACTTCACAGCACAGTAAAACCGCGCCCCAAAAAACACGGGCATGTCCTAAAAACCAGTATGTCCCTAGTCATTGCTCATATAGCCTCCTTAGCAGCCTAGCTCCTGTGAAAGTTAAAAATTTTTATCTCTCATTGTCTAGGAAACAGCAGGAGACTAATAAAACAAAAGAGCTGTTGAAATGATGTTGTGAGCGATGTGGGAGTGGTACAGCTCGGATCACGATTCTGCGACGTGACATAAAAGCTAATTCTGCTAGAACCCAGCAGGTCTCTCTGCTTAATATGTGCACTTTCACTTTTCAATTAATACTTTGTTCATAGTTTGCGGTATCAAATTAAAACACTGCACCACAAGCTCATCAGTCAACATCTATTACATTTAAGGGACAGGAGAATGAATGAGTCTAATTGAGGTGTAAGTAACCAGGGCCAAGATCTATAAGATTAAAACAGTTTGACTACGGACATTATTCAAAGATCTGCATTTAAATTTACGGACACATTATGTAATTTTGTTAAATCCATACACTTTGATGAAAGCAGTGCATTCCCCTTTAGTAACAGGAGTTCCCCCCCGCCCCCGTACAGTATTTTAATTTCCAACCTGTTTTTCCTGACCTTCATTGTTAAGTCTCTAGTTAAGCCTAGTTAAAACCTCTGTCCCATGGTTTTGGCTTCGCTAGCTGATGGATGTCGCTGCATTAGTTTATGAATTTATAATGAACCTAACAACTCCTGGTTTGAAGTTCCAACTTTAGAGTGATTTCTAATGTTTTAACTGCCTGTGCTCAGTGTACCTGACTTGAAGCCTGACCCCATATGGTTCTATAATAAGCTTATTCATTTTATTTACTGAAGGAGAAAATAACTAAATTAAGCTTAGCAAAGCTAGCTGTGTATTATTCATTACCCTGTTTGAAACAGCATGTAGCTGAAATTCATTTTTACACTTCTTTGACTCTACCACATTAGTAACAGTCCAGACATACCCTTGGTTTTGTTACCTTAAATATTCATTGCAAACAGCACTCCTTCTGAGGCACAATTGCTGAGTCGATATTTAACAATTATTAATTTGTGGCGCTCACCACCCTCTTATCTGCAGTGTGAATGAGTGCTTGTGGCATAATGAGAATGGGGAAGAAGAGTCCACAGCGAATTATGTAAGTCTATCACGACAAGACATATTAGATGCATATCGAAGGAGTTACAAAAACTTTTAATGCAATACAATGAAAAACGGTCATAAAATATAAGCTTATAACTAGGGATTATGCAATATGAAAGACTTAATTCCTCCTATGGCCACAGGTAGGCCCCTCCCATCATGATCACTTATGCAAAAAACTATGGCCTTGATTCGATCAATTTGTCCATAACTTTGTCTTGCAAATACATTGTTATGTTTTCTTAGCTAAGTTATTTGCCCAAATTAATTGGAGAAATCCAGAGAAGCTATCCTAAGATCACAGGCCATAAACATTGTGGCAGGGCAGAATCAGCCAATCAGAGCCATACACCTCAATTGAAGACAGACTGAGGATATTCTTCCCATATAGAATATTATTTGAGTATTATTAAAGGAAATAACTTGATGATAGAGCAGTGTGGTTCCCCCACAAACAAGCAAAACAGCGGGAGCATATTATGTTTCATGACAAAAGGCACAAACCATACAGAAAGAGGACAAGCAACGTGTATGTGGACAGGTAAGAACACCATCTCTTTATCATGTAGGCAAGACGTGATGCAGAATGCGCGAGCAGTGCTCCTCTCAAGCAGACATAAAACAACCAATCACTGAACTGCATGTCTGCACGCCTGTCTGCCTTTAGACATCTTGCACGTTGATTAGCAGGTGGAGTGACCAATGGCGAAAGAGAGTGATTTGGATCTCACAGAGGACCCAACACAACAGCGCAATCACACAAATGTATAGAATCAGGAATAACATGTTTTCTCATTTTTTGTCAGAATTTTATAGTGGCTGCGTAAAACTCTACTGAAAGGCACTTTCCTCAAGTATGAAAAATTTCCGTAGTATACAGGAGTCCAGATCAATATTTAAGGCCTTACGCCAAGTTATGTGGATGCTAAGTCATTTGACATTAGGAGACCAACAAGGGATATGAGCTTGCTAAGGTTAGAAATTGAGTTAATGTGATTTTTGGCCTGGCGTGAAATGACGGAAGAGGTAATACCCGTACAATGGTGTCAGGCATGTAGCATTTAAAAGTCACCCAGGATGGTGCTGTGTGATAGGGAAGCTAAAGGAAAGTGTGATTTTTGCTTTTTTTGAGCGCCACTGACGTGGTGCACGCTTTGCATTTCCAGCAGCACACATTCCCTGAGGTTCATTTTTAAATGCTTGGCTTTTCCCATGGAAAGTTTAGATGAATGTAAAGCCCACTGCTAAAATTGACTTTTTCAGTATAGACACCCTTGGGCGACCATTAAAGTTGACTTAGAAGAGGAGACTTCCTCTGGCTCGGAATCAAGAGCACGCATCTGTCCACTGTCCCGGCGAAGACGACAAATTCAATTCAAGGAAACTACGACTACGAGAGTGAATTACGATATCTAATTTAGGGGAGTCAAAGAAGCAGTTACACCGATGCTGCGCTTTGAGAATTGTCTTATTAAGTTCCATTGATTTTTTTGAGGCAAGTGCAGATGGCACAGTCGCAGTGAGAGGCCCTACTGGAGATAATCCGACAACCCGTCATTATTTCCGGGTTTCAAGCTGAATCCATTCTGGAAGGTGTGTTTCAAACCCTCAGGACTGTGTCTCCAGGACCACAAGTGGACCGATTCCTTATTTGTTCAGCAGAGGCCCTTGTCCAGAGCAACTGCCGGTTCATATTCTTTATACATCAAAAGGTGCAGTGTTTAATTTGATTTGAGTGAATGTCTATGGACAGAGAGTTATGTACAGTCAGGTATTTTCTAATTGCTAGTATCTCATGTTTCACTTCGTCGATGGGTCCTGGCCCGCAGTTCGAGAACCACACGAGTGCCCTTCGCTGGGACTTCAACCTGAATCGTCCGAGTAACAATTTGAGTTCCTTAACTACTGCTCTGAATCTGAGAGCGCAGTTCATCATGAATGTTCAGAGCTCAATGCTAAGTGTCATAAGGCAAAAAGCACAAGATAAATATTGAAAAAGATGAATAATTCAAGGAATACGAACATAAAATAAGAGCACAGGTATTTAACATCATGGGGACACAACACTCGATTCATTGTTTTCACTGGCGTAAAAAAGCTAATGAGTGTGATACATTTTTTCCACAATGAAAATATTTTTTTAATGAATTTTGGTGTTAGTTAAATGGTTAATGATAAACTGCATCTTCATAAAGCTTTCATTATGCATTCATAAGCATTGCAAAAGCATTACACGAAGATGAATTAATGTAAATCGTTACCATTAAATGCATCAAGGAGTGGTTGTGAAGGGGGGAAAAACTAGGAAAACTATTGTCTTTAATTGTATTAATTAATTAATCTTTAATTAAGTATTTTTTGCATGGAAGATGTTGAGTTTGAGACCATGTCCAAGTCATCAGAAATACGACTCAATTCAAACACAAGTCATCCATCTCTGGTTCAGATAAGTGAGTGATTTACAGCAGTAACTTCACCCAGTACTGGATTTGTGAGGTTTCTCTCTTCCTTCACTAGGTGACATCATTATCCAAAGTGGACTTAAGAGCCCAGACAGGAGAGTTAATGAGTGTGATACATCTTTTCCACAATGCAAATATTTTTGAATGAATTTTGGTGTTAGTTAAATGTATCAACGAGTGGTTGTGAAGGGGGGGAAAAACTAAGAAAACTATTGTCTTTAAAATTCTTCTTTTTAAAAAATGTATTTTTCATGCTTTTAGCCAAGATATGTAAATGAGTAGCTAATTATCTCCATTTAGGCAGAACTAAGAGGTTCTGTTTGGCTGCGCTATGTGTTCTTACAGTGAAGACCAATCGACCATGTGGAATTCTATTCACTGCTCACTGCACTCACCTCAGCCGGAAATATATTAAAGACATAGGCTACAGCACAACTACAGATAGCTGTCTGTTGAGTTTACAATGATCTCCACAATAAGCTTACATATGAGTGTCTCTAATGGTTGCTTAATTTTGAGTTCTCCACGGATATGAAAATCACCACAAAACAACAACAGACTCCCTTCTCTGTGATGCCCGGCATTCACTAAACCATCCCTACTGCCAAAAGAAATCCTAATCCACGTTCTGAGATGCACCCAAAAAATGCATGAAATGTTTCAATTACAAAATGCACTTGATTCTCGTTAAATCAAAATTTTCATCATATTTGAGGTATTGTGACTGGAAATTCTGGAATACAAAGACTGGCAGTCAACTTTCCGAGGCTACTGTCCCCTTGCTTCACTGTTTGTTTGTTTTTATAGTGGCTGCTTTTAAGACTTTTTTTTAAGACTCTGCAAGACCTGCAATTCTCCGGAATCCGTGCTACCAGACACCAGCTCACTGCTCAGGTCCAAGCCTCAGCCAATGCTAAGGGTGCTTTCTTTAACAGTGCAGTCCGACTGGGTCTCAAAGCCATGATCTTCCCGAATCACAGTGGTAATTTCCCACAATGTCCACTGTATACAAGACCCACATCCCTAAAATGGAGAACCAATCAAAATCCAGAAGGTTCACGAAGACAAAATGTGTGGAGCCATCCCTGTGTTGCAGGGAATTAACCAGATTACACAAAATTGTTTTTTTTTTGCTGTGGGAGAAGAAATTCTTTCCAATGTTTCTTATCTTAATTATGTGTTCTCAGTGGCTATGATTCCTTGCATGATAAGAGCTTTATCACTGGTGAGGTTGTTTAAACTATTGCGAATATGCAGCAAAATGTAAAAATGAATAAAGTATTTTCTATTAACATGTATGAATGTAAATGCATGGAACATGTTGAGTTTGAGACCAAGTCCAAGTCATCAGAAATAGGATTCAATTCAAACACAAGTCATCCATCTCTGGTTCAGATAAGTGAGTGATTTACAGCAGTAACTTCACCCGTTACTGGATTTGTGAGGCTTCTTTCTTCCTTCACTAGATGACACCATTATCCAAAGTGGACTTAAATGCCCAGACAGGAAAGTTTTATTTTTTCTCTGCTTGTTTGTGCCACTGAATATAACTTTTCCCTTTTTGTTGAGCGGTTAAGACAGCTAGTTATTGTGTGTAATATTAGTTGATAGTGATGGGTTGTTTGCGAATGGTTCTTTTAGAACAGCTCTCTTTGGTGAATGTAGGGAACTGATTCTTTTCAGTGAATGATCCATTTAGTTTGGCTCTTTTTTCCCCTCATTAGCGAACGTTATGTGACCAGACAGAAAGTGGCATTGCACTGTGGTTACTACATTAATGTTATGTACAAGTACCATTTAAAAAGTGCCATTCGCTATATTTCTAGTTAAAATCTCTGTTATGGCATACCTAATATACTAGTCAAATCAAAGAAAGACTAGTAGACATATTTCATTTATCACATTAGTATATCATATTCGTATGATGAAGTGATCTAGTCATATTTAATTAAACTCTGGGTAATTAATAATTAATATAACACATTAAACAAAAAACATAGGCCTATACATTACACTAAATAAAACAATAAATTTCGCGGACACCATAGCAGCACTGTCGCATGCATCCGACACTTAAGTGTAACATCAAACAACATTTTCACAAAAAACCCGGAAGTATAAGTGACCAAAGAGCCACATGAGAACCAAACGAACGGCTCTTCTCAGTGAACGGAGCCAAAAGATCCGGCTCCTCAAAAAAGACTTGGAATGCCCATCACTGCTAGCTGATATCTTTATGTTCTTTAAAGCCCCTTTTTCTTCTTTTGCTAGTGAATTTCTGCAGAGGTCCGACATTTTAAATTGCTCTCTATCTTGAGAAATGACTTGGAAATAAATCGGATTACGGCGTGCACGTCTGGCTGGGTTTCCTGGGAGAGCCAAGCAGATTGTATCTCCCCTTTTCTATTAAAAAAGACAGAAGGGACCCATTTCACTTTCAGCTGTGGCTGATGTAGCATGCGGTGGAACATTTAAAGGATACGCTATAGTAGCTACGTGTATGAGTAGGGAAAGCACTGCAGTATCGGTACCCAAATCCTTTCTTTCATATCTTCATATTTGTGTGCATGTGCATGTGTGTGTGTGTGTGTGTGTGTGTGTGTGTGTGTGTCCACAAGCACTGTAATCCCTCTCATCTCCCTGTTACCCCTGCCTCCCGCAGGCTGCCTCTATTATTCAGTATCTCTTCCCTCCTCCGATCTGATAACTCACACAAGCACACAGTGGGCACGCAGAACATAAATCCGTATTGCTTTAGATTTGAATTTGGATTTGTCGAGCTTAAATATTATTCACCCCCCTGGCCTCACCTACCTGCCATCATCGTGGATGGCTTTTAGCCCGAGACAGAAATCACGGGACGCCAAGCGTGGCCGGCTGGAAATAAATAGCGCAAGCAAGGCGTGGGGGCCCCTCGGCTCTTTATTGCGCACGGTTCACTTCATCACCTTCTCCTTCAAGATCAATATGTCGTACAGAGGCGCTGCTTACAGGCAGAGTCGTGCAGGATCACGGTGCCCACACAGGCATGCACTTTGCAGTCGGGGGAGATTAATGTGTGGACGATCTATCTCGCTAATGGCGCATTTGTGTATCATTCGATCAGGATCTGCAGAGCCCCGGTCCTCACGACTCCACAGTTCATATTGTAACTGTTTTATACGAACAGGATATTTCACTTAATTAGACGTCAGACGTAAACCTGAAGCATGTGTGTATGTGAACGAGTTTATAAGCAGTCGATGTTATTTGACAAAACGTCACTTTGATTTGTGTGTATAAAAGCAGGCAAGAACTGCACAACTCCTTTTTTTCCTCTTACAAGTTGCTCGATTATATTCATTATATAACAAGGAGTTGAATACACATAATTAGGGAAATATTAGTTTGGACGTTAGACAAATGCTTTCATTGATATGAGGCATAACATATTCAGTCAATGATTTATTCTTTCTCACAATAGCAGTAAAAAATTTTGGCCTGAATTTAATCCACATTTGTCCTTAATTTTGACTTGTATTTTTCTTCACAAATATAGATTGAAGTTAACCCTGGTGATTTCAGATTGAAGTTAACCCTGGTGATTTCAGATTGAAGTTAACCCTGGTGATTTCCGCAAAACTGTTTGTAAAGAGAATCAACAAAAATGAAGAAACTGGGCCAATGTCTGAACTATGAACTGTGTAAGACACTAGATAAAGGAGGAAGGTAGAGACAAAAGATATACAATGCAATGAGACTCCCTGCCCAAGCAATTCCACATATTGCTTTCTTTGTCATTTCAACGGTCAACATGTATAGACCTTTATTTAATTTATTACACAGTTGCCCTCTAAGATTTACTGTCTGGACATTTACTTGAATCAATTGAATTGACAGAAATGGGAAAATCAATGAATATACAAATTATAATAACGAGTTCCATGATGTGCCTAATCGTATTTTGCATTTACATATTTCATTTTAAAAACATGCCCTACAGGGTTTACAAATCCATCCTGAAGTCTTTTTGCTGTACTATAATTTAATGTGCAAGAGAGAAAACGTGATGGCCCATCAGTGCTCAAAACTGTTGACTTGAAAATTCAATAAAATCCTCTATCTTCATACGGATGACAAGAGCAGTCCGACATCAGATATGTACTGCGAGTTCTGTTTCAATTTTCACCTGGCAGACAGGAGGCCCTGTTGCCATCAACGTGTAAGTAAAACTCGTTTGGGATTCAAGTTACTTTCCCAAGGAGCAGACAAAAACAGCTATGCATTTGAAATGTAAGATTCTCAGGAAGACACATACAGATATATTTATATCTGTAAGGTTTTACTTTGTTTTATCACTATTGGAACCTGAATGTGAAGCAAATCAAATGTATAAATATAGAATACCGCAGTACTTTGCATAAATATAGACTAGCTCCCTTGTAGAAGATACAATAAAGAAATTATGGTTCCAAAATACATAAACGTTAAACTGCAACATTTACTGAATTCAGGAATCAGGTGGCAAAAAAACAGTCAAGTGTAATACTGTGGAAAAAAACCTGACTAGATTTTTTAAACGAGATGAGATTCAGCTTGACATCCATGGCGCACTATAGACACGCTAATTCAAAAAGGCATTAGGCCGCAATTTCACACTGGCAATGTATATTGGCTGAACAAATTTATTTTTATTTATATTCAAAATAAATGTATGTTTGGAATAGCACACAACCGGCCAACTGTGAAGCTCCTGTAGCACACATAGAACAGCCCAAGGCTGCTCTCAAGCCTGCTGATTCTTTACATGTGTGCTATATAAATTGAAACTGGTGTGCTTCATTTTATTTCAGTCAGTTATCCCATGGCAATATTGGAATAATGACACTGGTCTAATTGTGCATTGCTGGATACAGTTTTCCTTCCATTATTTTTCCGGAAGATAAACTTATCATTGATGCCTCCATAATTTGCATAGCATGGCTCCTTATATTTGTAATGATGTATTCAGTATTTTCTGTAATGTTGTATTTTTACTGAATTCTGTTTGATTATTAAGTTCATAAGTTTGCATTGTGAAACATTACTGTCGAAGATTTTATGGATATGTTATCTGGAAGGATTATGTATGGTTATGTTTATACTACATTCATATTTTTTTCTACCAAACAAATGAATGGCTCTTTCCTCCTACACAGTAAAAATTTACATTGTCAATTCAACTGTAATAGAGTTTATATGAGTCCAATAGGGACCACGTGTATACTGTAAGAGTTGTTTTAACACTGAACATTTTACTGTGTAATACTTGATCCGGTTAAATGCTACATCCAACTATATCTGCTTCACATGGACTTCGAATAATGTTCAGACTTTCCTGAAAGGATCATTTTCACCTCTAGTCCCTGGGCAGACTCAAACAACACTCCACAAATGTTGAAATTGTGAAATAGACTGAACCCTGAATTGAAAAGCATATTCAATTCAACCACGAAAAGTTTTACTCTCTACAGCAAACTGTAAGACATTGCTATATCTTGTGCATAGCCAGCCTCGCTGGAGATTGAGGCTTATTGTTTAGAGGGTGACATTGTTTTTTTTTAACTTAAGATGGAAAATTATAATCTGTCTTGGAAAAAAACCTGCATGTGACTCACTCTGGCAGGCAGAAATTTGCATAAGAGTGGATGGGCTGGAGTGATGGTACATCACTGTCACAGCTGCCTAATCTTTCAAAGACTTCTGGTTTTTGAAGCTATTGTCCCGCGAGAGATAGCTTGGCTTTTTCTCAAAGAACAAATATGATCAAATGAATAGACAACCCAACACGGCTTAACAAACACACTTTTGGTTTCTGAAGGAATTTCCCATCAGGGTGGTACACATGAATTCAAATAAGGAAGAGATGTGGCTCATACATATCACATGCTTTAGAAAGAGTAATATGATTCAAATCAATACATGACAATGAATAATGATGAAGATAATGATTGGTAATCTATATAAGTGTATAATGCATACGGAATTATATTTCTATATGCTCTGTTCTCTTTGTTCTTTTGGGCATGTGGCGAACTGTGCCATGACTACCTGTGAGTAATTTTAGTGAGACCAATTTTTCTAGCTATGAGGCATATGGGCTATGTTGACTAGAGTAATTAAAAATGTATCATGTGATAGCCATAAAAATAACAGGGAAAGGAACTGTTCATTATTGGGAGAGGAATTCCTGGAGATGTTTTACAGGTGTTAGCAGCTGATGTTTTTGCAACACAGTATGTAAAGTGAAATTCAGAATTGACATGAAAATTCGGTTTTAAATCTGTTAGACATGGTTTCCCCCACAATAAGCAGTTCCCTAAACAAAATAACAAAATGAAATGATGCTGCAAAGCTTAATATATTAAATTATATTAAATTAACTGCCAGGCTTTACGTTTTGGTGTAAAAGATGAGCAGATTCACACCTTTGCAGTGGTGTCATCCGGCTTAATTCACAGTGTTAATCTTCTGTGCCTCAGGCAGCACAAACTGTGTTAAGATCCATGAGAGGCCCAATGACCTTTCATACACCTGTGAAAATCCCATTGAGAAGATCTGCACTAGTCAGTCCATGAGAATCACGGAGGCTCAGCGTTTATAGGCAATTTCAAAAGGTGTGATGTCAAACGTGGCGTCAAATTACAGAGGCAATGAACAAATCGGTTTCTAACCGATTAAAACCTGTGTAAAATGTCAGTTCTACACAATCAATTCCAGTCTACAGTTGTCTAGGCGACAAACATTTGGAAAGAGATGATCCTGCTTGATTCCAGTTTCGTAACGTTAATAAGAAACTGGGAAAACAAGACGCAGGATCTGAATTACATAAAATGTCACATAGAAACTTAAAACACTTGAAAGCAAAAAGGTGGATCCCTGCTGCCTGGCAGATTTATGTGGAAAGGCTTTCCCTTGAATACAACTGGTCAGCAGTCATTAATTATCTAATTATAGTGTCTGAATAATCTGAATAAGCAATGCAAAAACAAAATCCCAGACACGCTACAGGCGTGCTCAACAGCCAGGGAAAACTAAGGACTTCTCCCCCCTGACAACTTCACTGGGACTAACCCGGAATATGGAAAGCTGGAGTGCACAGAGCTCAGCACAGAACAGCATTTACATTTATAGTGAAACAGGGGAGATTAGCAATTTCATAAATATAATATTTAATATATTCATAATAATAATACTAATTGTGCTCAAGACTAATAGCAGTAGTTTAATCCTACAGTAGTTGTTATAATGTAATAACAAAGTAATAAGTTATTGATGGTTACAAGAATATGATTTCATTACTTTAAAACTACAACTACAACTACTACTACTACTATTAATAATAATAATAATAATAATAATAACAAATAAGAATCAAACATAATGTTCAGTTAATTATATTTGACTAATGCACAGTTAAATCGACTAGACTAATCAATCCCTTGTGGACTCGTAAAACTCTGATAGAGTTCAAGTAACACAAAATATTTTACTGTGCGGGATCGGCATTTGGTTAATCCAGTCTTCTATCAAAGAGTGATCCAACATAATGTGTTGTCAAAACATGTGTCTGGCAATTTAATTGTGTCCATCTCAAAACAGTGGACCGCAAATTTTAAATGGCTTTGTGAAAGAACACCATTCTCGAATCTAATCCATTCAGTCAGTGTGATAATTATTTGTACTGCATGAAAGAGTATGATTTGTGTCTTTTTACCTAATTAATTGCTATTAATCACCAGTATACATATATTGTATGTTCACCTAGAACAGCTACAGAGACACATAGTAGATTTAAGTTTAAATACAGCTACAAAATGCAGTTGCCAAAAAACACAGGGTCCGCATTATTAGCAAGGATGAAGCATTGGGAAAAAAATAATTTTGAATAACTAGTCATCTAAACCAAAGGGACTTAGTTCTGCTGCTTGACGTGCGAAGGCTATATACATCAACGGACCCTGCGCATAAAGATTCCCCTCAGGCACAGAAGTATAAAGATACAAGTTTTCTTTTTAATTTACATTACTAATTTAATTAGTGTTTATGCCGTAATCCAAATTTCAGTAAGAATCCATTTTAATAATACACAATGACTTTAGCTGACATAATGAATTTAACTATTCTGATAATGAATCCTCTTTGTACAAACAGCAGGATTTAAGCCCAGTTATTACTGAATTCATGACAGCTGTTGCTGCTCATTATGCTAATTTTAACAGGTCTGTAAAATGAGCTGGACATTAGGGAGCTTGTGTGTTCTCCAGATGGACCTTTCCATGGTACTATTGAACATTACACCAGGGTCCGCAAAATAATTAAACTGAATTCAGTTCAACTTAATAGCACATTTAACTAGTAGAACGTGCTGGGGTCCACCCCACCGCCACCCAACCCTAAAAATTGTCCTTTTAGTATGCCCATTATATTTTATTATCAAGTCTAACTCAAATAGCCGCATCCATGCATCTTATGCTGTTTATAATTGCTTTTACAGGGCGGTCCATTATGTCAAATTAACTGATGGGTTTGAATTTATATGTCAACATATACTTTGATGAAAAACAAACCCACCGGCATACATTTGGTTGTCATTAACTGGCAGTTTGGTTTCTAATCAAAAGGATCCAAAACCCAAATTGAAAAAGCTTGTTTACAATACGATACCATGCGATTCCCTTGGAACTGGTGTCAGAGGAATATAGCAACTAATCATCAAAACCTCTTGAATCAGGAGCCTGAGGGGGAAAGGACTTCGTAGTCTCTCACTGGGAATTGGAACAGGCCCAACAAGAATTAAGTGCCAGACTCAGTTATTGATTTTGTCACTTGTGAATGCACTTGCGCTAAGCCACAGGCCAAGAAAAGGAGCTAGGCTATTTTCTACTGTTTGAATACTGAGTCATCACATGACACTCGCCGCGTTGATATGAGGGCATCAATGACAGTGGAAAGGTGATTAGGACTAAGAAAGTGGCAGGATTTTGAGATTCCATCACCCTGGAACAGACCCTAAAGTAACACACCTGTCAGTTTCCTTATCATGAAATGTAGGTTATGTGATGATAAACAGGATTACCATTACCACATAAATAAATAAAGAAAGAAATAAACAATACTAAAATGACTAATTTTCATTTAGAATTATAATTATAGCAAAGGAGGTAAAGAACAGACAAAGTCAATTATGTGCATGTTGGGAGGTGTCTATGTCTCTACAGAGGGGTGATTAATTGACAATATTTTATGAATATTAATCTAACAAAATCATTCACCATAGATCCATACTCACATTGACAGAATTGGGCTTAAAGCGTGAGGTTGGGGGAAGTGATTTAAGAATCAATTTTTTTGAAACATCGATAAAACTGCATTTGTACTTGTAGTAAATAACACCAAGCCACAACTCTGTCTCTGACTGTTAAATCAGTCAGTGCTATTAAGGGAATTCAATCTGACACAAACCTACACCTCTACACCTCTTCTAGCATGAAGAGAAACTTCACAATTCTGAGCAACAAATATTATTAAATGATTTCAGCCAGGGATTGAACTAATTGACCCCAGACTGACTCCTGCAGACAATAGTAGAATATGCCATATATGAAGTCTCTGATCGATTTATATAATATCTTTCTAGCTACTTGAAGCACTTGAACAGAAAACACATTTCTAAAAGAAACGGAGGAAACAGAGAAGACATACAGTACAGAGGCTGTGGATGTGCTATGTTGTGATAATCCGGCACACTTTCTGTGTGCAGGGTCCCTAAGTTAGCACAGAGAAGTGTCTGCAGTTTGGTTGGCGAGGTGCTCTTCTCCAGCCTATGTTAGTGAATATGCCAACACCTTGCGCTGATCATTTTTGGAAACACTGCACTGACCTGAAGGAAGGAAGAAAGAATGCTTGTCTAGAAAATGTTGAAGAAAAAGCCTAAAAAAATTTCTTTCCATTAATTGTGTGAAGACAAGTAAATAGCACGGCATAGCAAACACAGCTAAAAGGGGATTCCTAACAATGGAGAAGTATAAGCAGGGACTGTCTAGCTGATTACAAAAATAAATCAGACACGATTAAATTCTAATTTCATAATCCCAAGCAAAAAGAATGTTAATAAAGCCAGGAAGCAGATTTGCTCCCCTCAGCTCCTTCTAACAAGCCAGGCTTACCTGTCTTTGTGGTAGAGATAATTGTCCTGGTGTTTTGGAAAGGTTGCCTAGCAGTAGATTCCTGTCTTCAGCCTCTGTTTGTAACAACTAACTACATGCTGTCAGGCTGGCTTTTTATAGTGACACGCCCCTCCCTTTAGCCCAGCCTCCCTCCCCCTATCCCCCACCCCCTTTTACAATTCAACTCGTGCACAGAGACAGTAACCTCAGTCAGGGAAGAGTCTATTACGCATGAAGTTGGACAGAAGCACATCACAGAGTCAGTACCAACGTAAGAATCATCACCTACGTCACCAATTACACTTTCTGGGAACAAACGGGGGGGGGGGCTAAAAATATTCATTTGACTCCGTGTATGACATATACTGCATTGCGAAAGGCCTCCCCTGCCACCCCCACCTCCTCCATCCCTTCGATTCTCCCAATTTTTATGCAATGACGCTCCTGGTTTCCCGCAAATTCCTCCTCAAGCCAAACTTTTCGTGCACCCAATAGAATTTACAAATAATTAATTCAAAATGGGATTATCTTTTGTTGGCGCAAGTTCTGTGGAAGACGGGATCCGCGGAACAATCAATATTTGATAAAATCTTATTTGAAAAAAAAAAAAACATTTCTCAGGGATGGGTCAGGAAGTGCACAGTTGAAAACAACAAGGAGATAAATTTATTTATTTATTTAATTTATCCTTTGTTTTACCAGGAGAGTCCCATTTATATTAATATCTCCTTCACAATGGTGTCCTGACTCCTGGCCAAGCAGCAGCAAGCAATACAATAAGTAAGAACAACACAAGATAACATTCAAACAATACAATAATTCATCAAAGAAAAAAAATACATTAAGATAATGCACTTAGAAATGTATAATAATGTATTGCTCTTTAGTAAATGGAAGCAAAGAAGCAAGACCAGCAAAAGGACAAAAACATTAGGGTTGGGCACTGCTGTTGGGCGATTAGGCTTGGTCTGCAGTTGGCTTTCCAATTGATGCCAAAGGTGTTTGACGGGGTTGAGGTCAGGGCTCTGTGCATACCAGTCAAGTTCTTCCACACCGATCCCAACAAACTATTTCTGTATCGACCACGATTTCTGCATCTGGGCATTGTCATGCTGAAACAGGAAGGGGCCTACCCCCAAACTGTTGCCACAGAATTGGAAGCATCATCTAGAATGTCATTGTATGCTGTAGCATTAATATTTGCCTTCAGTGGAACTAAGGGGCCTGGGCTAAACCATGAAAAACCGCCCAAGACCAAGGGGTTTCCAGATACCTTTGGCCATACAGTGTATATCATATATACAGTTAATGGAGGTGCGTCTTACATGCCTTTCCCAAAAATGTAGCCCATCCCCCCAAAGGGAGAGCAACCAGTGAGGGAACAGAGGAGGAGCCTGTGGAGGAGGTGAGTGCAGGGGAAATTCACCAGGCCAAGGTGATCATGGGAGATGGAGTTCATATGAGAGAAAGCAAAATACAAGCAAAATCTGTAATTGTTCTAAATTCTGCAAAAGGGTAACTTATGGACAAATGAAAATGAAAATGCAAGCCTGTAAATAGAAGTTGTAAATAATCACTTGGTGTGTAGCAACATTTTGCTTTACAATGGTGGTTAATTTTGTGGAGAAAGGGGAAAGCAAACAAAGAACATTTACAAATAATTGCACACATTTGGAAAGCTATATTTTTAGACCTTATTTATGATTCTCATCTGATTGGGGCATTTAGGAAAAATATAAGCAATAAGTAATAAAGGGTGCATTTGTTGCGAGAGGAAAGCTAAAAACAACATAAATCCATTATTTTTATTTATCTAAGTATTTATTTCTATTATTCAAATAATAACATAAGGACATACAATTCAGATCAACATTTATGTAGACAGGGGAATGGGTATACAGATAAATATATTATAATGTACTTTTAAAATGTACGTTTAAAAAATATGCTAATTTCAGGTAGTTTCATATAATAATTGACAATTTGGAGTTTAAAGGTATAGTCTAAACTGTTTCAGTTTAGGGCTTACAAATGAAACCCTACAAGAAGAAACTTCAGTTTAACTCTAAAATGTGCACTACTTGTTACATTACAGAGCTGGGGAGGTAAGTGGAATAAGGGGCTCAACTTTCCTGGAAGGAATTATCCTCCTTAATTGAGAGCTAAGTCTATCTGGATGGAATTAAAACAAACAAAAAAACATGAGTGTACATCTTGCTAATTCATGTTTGGCGAGCCTTTGATCGAGTTAATAAAATGCATTTGTGAGCCACAAAACTTTTTTCTTTTTTGTCAAGGTTAAGCTGCTCAGCGGGAAGCTAATTGTGTTTCCTGCCATCCCTAAAAGAATGAACCACTGATCATTCTGTACACTGCCCTTGAGAATAAGCTTTAATTTTGTTCTTACTGAGAGGGGTGGGAGAGGTGTAGGGAGGGCTACTCCTTTACTTTGGCTAATGTCAGCTTTATGTTTTCCCCAAAGCACATACAACAGCAATTTTAACTAAAGGTACACACAGCTGAGGCTGGAAATGAGCACAGGTTTTGCTTGCTGCCTTCATCGGGCCTTTTATAAAGGTACAATCTGCTGTGGTTCTTGGAGAGAAGACTTAGAGCAGAACTGTGTGTATTGAAAGGGGGCTCTTTACCGTCTTTCCAAACTTGAATTGTTTTAGCATTGCTGCCTGTGGACATTTATGTTAAAGCTTTCACGTTCTGTTTACCTTGGTTATTTTCCTCACCCACTGAGAGGGTATTTATACGTGCCTCTTTTTGTGTGTGTGTGTCCCTTGTCTGTTTTCCACCTGACATTTTGACCAATGCTCACACTGCCTGATTCCCTCTTCCAAGGCTGAAACAAGCCTATATCATGCCTGTGAATGTTTATTGCTGCCTTGTAAATTAAATAACCTCTCTCTCTCATAAATGTATTTACTTTTGTGCCATTCCCTGCGATCCCTTCTATATAAATGTCATTCTGTTTTGGTCCTGTTAAAAATAGATGTAACAAAGGCTATTGTGTTGTTTTAAGATATTTTGAAATACAAGTGGCCAGGGACACAAAGCAAGTTAAATGATACTGATTAATATGCCTTCCGTGAGTGGGGATAGCAGAACTGGAAAGCTCAACTATGATTGCTCCCCTTTCTAGGCTTTCTCCTGACAGAAATCTCATCCTGAATGTCTTGACTTTTTTTCTATAAAACTAGGGGTGTGAATCTTTGGCTTCACAGCGATTCGATTCGATTAACGATTCAGTAGTTGGCGATTCGATTCAAGGACACTTTTTTTTTTTGGAACGATTCGATTTGATTCTGTAAACCACGATTCGATTCAGTAACTTTTAACCAAAATTCTATATCCATGAAATAAACATGCAATAATGCGAGTGAGACTATCTATATTCTTCTGAAAGGTGAAAAAATAAACAGACAACAGAATTACTTATTAAACATATTTATTCTATAAAAAAGTAGTCCTGCATAATATTTTATGCTGAATACAAAAATGTAATTAAACATGGCTCAGTTATTTTGAACATTTTTCAATAGGCTACATGCTGGCAGGGGAGAGAGTGGGTGGGTGAGTGAGTGAGTGAGTTAAGAGTCAGTGAGTGAGTGAGAGGGTGGGTGAGAGTGAGTGAGAGGGTGGGTGAGTGAGTGAGAGGGTGGGTGAGAGTGAGTGGGTGGGTGGGTGAGTGAGTGAGAGGGTGGGTGAGAGTGAGTGAGTGGGTGGGTGAGTGAGAGGGTGGGTGAGAGTGAGTGAGTGGGTGGGTGAGTGAGTGGGTGAAATGCACCAGTAGAGGGTGAGGGGGAAAAAAACTCTTGGCGGTACTTCCTTGCAGGCTGACTAGCTCAGTATTTCCCCTACCATTATCTTGGCCTGGCGGGACAATAATTTATATTATTCTTTTTTTTTAAAATATATAATCTTTTTTTTTTTTTTTTTATGTAGCTGCAATATTTCCCTTACCGCAGAATGCGGGAATGATCAAAATAGCATCTGGAAAAACCCTTGCCAAAACAGCTTCGGTTTCCCGTTAGGCCTAATTAAAATTTTCAATGGCAGCGCTGATATTATGAGGGTGTAATTATAGTTTCCGCCTCTACGCAAAATGGCGCACT
Source organism: Synaphobranchus kaupii (assembly GCA_029718625.1). NCBI lineage: Eukaryota > Metazoa > Chordata > Actinopteri > Anguilliformes > Synaphobranchidae > Synaphobranchus > Synaphobranchus kaupii. The sequence goes on along the minus strand of CM056390.1, from coordinate 30,725,561 downwards.
TTCACCGCCCGGCCTGAAAAAAAATCTAGGGGAAACACTGTAGCTGATGACAGAGTTACGGATTACCGAGCTGCATTTCACAAAAAAATGTGTAAACTAAGTCTTAAAACAATAATCATAATTAAGAATCGCGATTCATTCGATTTAAAGCATTTATATCGATTATTGGTGAAGCCAAAGCGATTCATTCTATTTATTTATTTTAGCAGATCGATTTAGTTGAATCGGTAGGACTGACAATCGATTCATCGATGCATCGCATGAATCGTTACACTACTATATAAAACCCAATCAGACGAGAGCTAAAAGGCCCCAAAAATAAGCCCTAGAAACAGTATCCTCGGACAGGCTTTCCTCTCTCAGATTATTGAGTAGGCATGGTAGTCTACGCTGTATACATAATATGGAGATCATTAGGTGAATAGATGTGACAACTCACAGAATGGTATGCTCCGTCCAAGAGAAATTGTGTAATTGTACAGTATGTATACAAAGCATGTGGACACAAGAGCAAATAATCTTTAAACTCATTAATTTTAAACAGTTTGGCCAGAAATAAACCATAATAGACCATAGACATTACAGACAACCTTGGAGAACCACATTGTAAATCTGTGATCTAAGTATTATCACATTTTAACATAATTGAGCCTATGGCAAGCTTCACCACCCTTACTGACTGGTTTCTAATTCATGTTATTGGTGAAATTTTCCTTCCCCTTACCAGTCTTTCCATAAATTGCATTATTGTCCAGTGTAATGTATGCAATCCATTAAGGGGTAAAGCAATATAGATTACAGTTAACTGTAAAAGTATTGGGACAATGACACAATTTTTGTTGTTTTGGCTCTGTACTCCAGCACATTGGATTTGAAATAAAATAATAAATATTTTTTATACAGTCTTTTTTTTAGGGGACCAAATGTAATGGGACGAAATAACATAATCTGATATGGCATCATATTTATTCATTCACACAAACCTATTCAATATCTTAGATAAGAAGCTACATTGTGCTGCACTTTTTGTTGACCTTTCGAAGGCCTTCGATACAGTAGACCATCCCCTGTTATTACACAGACTGTCACTTATTGGTTTAGATTATGCTGCGTGCAATTGGTTCCAAAATTACCTCTCAGACAGATCTCAGTGTGTTAAAGCGGGTAATGTCAAGTCTGAGTTTTTACATTTATCAAAGGGTTTTCCTCAAGGGTCAATACTGGGTTCAGTCCTGTTTGCTATTTACATTAATGGCATTCTTAAATTTTTGAATGGCTGTAATTTTCATCTTTATGCAGATGATACAGTTCTGTATGCATTTATTTTCCCATTCCACCCCATGGCTGTTGAAAATCTGCAGCATGTTGCTTTACAAACAGCACTCAAAGATCTTAAACTTGTTTTAAACAGTGATTAAACTAAATTCATGCTGTTTACCAGAACAAAGGAAAAAGATTATGACAATCTCCAGATATGCACTCTACATGGTAATCCTATTGAAAGAGTTCCCCAGTACAAATACTTGGGACTCTGGATTGATGATAATCTTACTTTTAAGTTCCACATAAATAATCTGGTAAAAAAGCTGCTAAAACTTGACTTCTTATGTAGAAACAGACTTGTTTCCCTATGTTCAGCAGAAGGAAATTAATTTGAATCCACCTTTCTTTCAGTACTTGATTATGGAGGTGTAATATATAGACATGCAGCTTTCACTGCTCTATGACCCCTAGATGCTGTATATCATTCTGCACTTATATTTACTGCAGGTGACAATTATGGTACTCATCACTGTATTCTATATAAAAAGTTGGGTGGCCCTCTCTCTCGGTAAGGAGAGATCAAAGATATATTGCAAAACCTTTTCCCTTAAAAAACCATATCAACCTGTTTGGTAGACCTTGTAGAATAATATAAAATTGACAAAAAATAGTATGACATGGGACCTTTAAGGCATCAAAACCTGACTCCTGGGGCCCTAGGCGCTAAGCGGCGCTAACCCAAACGCAAGTGTCTTTGCTATCTTACACCCGGCGCAGGGTTCATTATAGCCCCTCGTGCTTACGTCGGTTAAGTGATGTTGCGCCCATAGCAAGTGAACTGGGCATGTTGGTCTTAAGATGAGGTGTGGCCAGGATTATTTTTGGCGTATTGCTATCTTGAGACAGCAGAAAGCGCTTGCGCTAAAACCACCAAAAACCTGGGCTGCGTTCAGATCTGAAATTTATCCTTTCTTCCTGTCATTCCCTTCCCTTGCTTCAAGGGGGGAATCTCCAAAAAGCCAGGATGAAATATGGCAGCCACAACAAGTGTGATTCGGATCCAATTTCAGAAAGAGGGAGAGTAATTATATTCCCTCACTCCCTCGTTTATCCTCCCTTCCCCCAAGGGTATAAAATGCAAGCTTCCAGCAAGAAGGGAATCCCACAATGCAGTGCTCCACATGGAAAAAATGGGCGGTCACCACAGAACTAAGTGGCTGTCACATTTCAACTCTATGGTGTTGCACTTCCGAAATGTTGCGAGGGCGGTTCGGTTCCGTTTTTGTTTGTTTCTCGTCAATCCTCCCTTGCAGAGCACCTTTTAACTTTGCTTGCTGCATGTAGCAAATTGCGTCACAAGATAGCTCCCTCGAGGGAAGACAGCAAGGGAAGTTAAAAGGTGCTCTGCAAGGGAGGATTGACGAGAAACAAACAAAAGGGGAGCGTGTTAAATTGGATTCGAATGCAGCCCCGGTCTAAAGTCATGTTGCAGTTGTTTACATGTTATTTTAATGGCGCATATAAGTACGTCTACATAGGCTTGTGCACAATGCACGTACACCCTCCTGTCTGTTACACACAGGGGCGCGCACAAGCATGACTAAAAATATCAAGTTTACAATGTGAAATATTATTATTGTGTAGGCTTTATCAAAAAATGCATAATAATAAAAGGGTCCATTGGTCAAAGACCACATAACTGTCCCTCAGCGAAGGGGAATGCTGCATTAAAATTGCTTTCAGCCCACTCCATCAACATCCAGGCGATATGTGATGGTACGTGTAAGGTTACATATATTTTGTAAAATAACAGCACTGTCAGGAATTACTGGGAACTCATAATGGTTAGTCCAAATAATATAGATCATAGGCTACTGTTGATCCATATAGCCTATTCCTTGATTGCACTAAATACGCACAAGCATCTCTGTTTTGCCATCACATAAGCAATCCGCCAAGGTGGAAAAGCAGGCTTTTAAAGGGAATGGGATATGACATTTTGATTAATTTATTGCATGTCACATTTACAGCTAAATATGGATACTTACAAAGTGCAGTCACGGCTAAAAAAGAAAAGTCGCAAAGCATGCACTTATTTTAAAAAGTAAAAACATAATGATTTCTATTTAAAATGCGTCGGTTTCGGTTAAAAATGGCCTATAATTTGGGCTAGTTTTGAGTGGCCATTTGGCTGGAAAGTCTTACAAGATCTGGCAACCCTGCACCCCGCTCTTGCACTGTGTTGTTTTTGTTGTATTTGAAGGAAAACGTCAGCGAAGCTGCGCCTAATTTTTTTAAAACGAAGTTTCACGTCATATTTATGTGACCAAAATGTTTGTGTACTTCTTGAAAAGTGTGCTCCCGAATGTACTCAGTGAAACCCCGGAAGTAAGTGTGTCATCCGGGTGTTTGAAGTATACTGCAATTTGAAAATTTTTCACCTACTCAACGACTTTCTCGCCCTATCTACTCGCCAAGGCTACTCAACAGTGTGGAAGAGTGCTGATTCGGACACGGCCCTGGTTCAGCCCATTTGCACGTTGCGCTGTGCTTAGCGCTCAAAAAACACGCCGTCAAACTAGCAAAAGTGGACTTGGACTTGCCCTAAATGCACTTTACGCCATGCGTTTAGACAAAGACCACCAAGATAGAGCCCCTGGTCATTTTAAGTCTTTGATCTCAACCTTAGTCACATTTCAGAGTAATTGTTTTTAATAATTTTCCCTTTTTTAACCTTTATTGTTTTTGAAATGTATTTATTATTGTGTTCTTGCTATTAACTTATCTACATTATTTAAATTATTACTACAAATTGACTGTAAATTATTACTATTTTTTACTTTTTTTATTTATTATTGTTTGAACACCCTTGATGACTTACAGCCAACCATGGGTTCCATACTAGTCCCATATAATTTACAGCTTAATCTAGTCCCACCCCCCAATTCCCAGAGAGATCCATTCAAATGCAGACACGGACCTACTGAAGAACAGCTACATAGCTGAAGTACGTGCCGTGTTTAAATAAAATATTTTAAATTAAATAAAATTAAATGAAATGAGAGAGGTTATAGTATCACTTCTAACAGTACCTGGAAATAAGATATCAAGAGTCTTTTGATATCCTTTTATACAAAGTCATGATAGCATCATCTGTTTACCTGTGGAATACCTGTTTACCACAGAAGTTGGTTGAGAGAATAGCAAGAACGTGCAAAGCCGTGATCAAGGCAAAGCGTGGTTACTTTGAAGAATCTAAAATATAAGACTTTTTTGATTTGTTTAACACTTTTTTGGTCTTTGCATAATTTCATGTTATCTCATAGTTTTGATGTCTTTACAATTCTAAAATGTGGAAAACAGTAAAAATAACAACCAAAAAAACCCCTTCTATCAGTAGGTGTGTCCAAACCTTTGACTGGTACTGTATATGGATATATGGATTTTAGTACTGCTGTTGCTGTTGTTCTATCTTGTTTTAATGTTTCTGTAATCTCGGCACCACTGAAAATGAGGGCTTGTTCCCTCGATGTGTCTTCCCAGAATTAAATAAAGTTTGATTGATTGATTTATTGAAGGATAGCCTGATCACTCCTGATGTCCACCAGAGGGTGCCAGCTCACCAGCCTCCCAGACCTTAATGACTTGTTTTGCGTTTATTACTTGTCTTGATTGTTTTATTGCCCCGTGTTACATTTCCATGGTTGTCTTGATAAGTTGAGTGTGTTCACCTGTTTGTGTCCCTATTTAAGTTCCAGCCCTGCTGACTCTTGTTGCAAGTTTTTTTTTTTTTTGTCGTATTTGTGGCTCTGTGTATTGTAGCCCTGTTTACGCTTGTTTTATTGTGGTTGTATTTTTGCCGTGGTCCCTGGTAATGCCTCTTGTTCTATTTTTGACCTACTCATTGCCTCCCATGTCTTACTCTGCACTTGGGTCCAAAACTCAGTAACCGGCCGTGCCATCTGAAGTCTACGACCCAACGACATCACCAGGCGCTGGGTATCTTCCCTGGTGATGCTGTCCCTATTCTGTACTGCAGCCATCTTCAGTTCCTGTTTGTTTCTGGAGCGTTTTGACTCCTGTCTTGTGTCCAGCAAGTGAAATGGATTTTGATTCAATTGGATTCAGGACAGTGATTGATTTAGCCAGCCAAGAACATTCAAATTTTTGGCCCTGAAAAACTCTTTAGCAGTGTGTTTAGGGTCATTGTCCTGCTGCAAGGTGAAGCGCCTTCTCATGAGTTGAGGGACTTGGTTGGATCTGAGCTGATGAGATGTTTCTGTTCACTTCAGAATTCATCCTGCTGCTGCCGTAGCAGTCACATCATCAATGAAGACAAGTGAGCCAGTTCCAGTGGAGGCCATACATGCCCAAGTCCTAGGACTACCTCACCTGTTTCATAGATGAGGGGGGGTGCTTTGGATCATGAGCAGTTCCTTTCTCTGCGCTTTCCTCGTTCCATCACTTTGGTATATAATACTTCTCATCTTTCCATCAGACTTTGTTCCAGGATGTATTTAATGTACTTTTAAGCAAACTCTAACCTGCCCGTTCTGTTCTTGAGGCTTACCAGTGGTTTGCATCTTGTGGTGAACCCTCTTGTGTTATGCTGGTGAAGTTTCCTCTTTATGGAAGTGTTTGAAACGTCTATGCTTACATCCTGTAGTGTTCTTGATCTGTTCGACAGTTGAAAAGGGGTTTTTCTTCAAAACTGAAACTTCTTTTCTTCCCTCGCCCTGACCTGCAGATTACTCCAGCCCTGCCCCTCGCCCTGATCTGCCGACCGCTCCAGCCCTGCCCCTCGCCCTGAGTTTGTGGACTGCTCCAGTCTTGTCCCTCCCCTGGTTTGTCCCCACCTCGATGCAACCGGAGTCCCAGATGCACCACCCAACCCCTTTGAATTGCATATTTTACATCCTTTCATTGGACTTTCTACTAATCCATTCCACCTTTAGTGTAAACTGGGCCAGCCAGCGACGGATGGGCTCCCCCTCTCGGTGGGAGGTTCCTTCCGAGATTTCTTCCCATTAGGGAGTTTTTTTTTTTCTTCCCACTGGGGAGTTTACCTCGTTTTGCTGCTTTTTAAAAAAGATTTCTTCTGTTTCTCTGTACAGCATCTTTGACAGTTCTCTATACAAATAAAATTTTATTGAATCTACTACAGTGGTCTATAGGTTGTTCTTTTGCTATTGCTGCTATACCAGCGCATTCTTGCTTCATCTTGAAACAATGTATCAAACAGTTCACAGTTTTGAAACAACCAATGTTTGGACTGATTTTATTTTGAATTGTCAGCCTCATGATGGCCTGCTTTATTGACAATTATGTGGTCCTCATATTGATGAGACCGCTCAAAATACAAATTCCACACCTAGAATCAACTCTAGAACTTTTGTTAGTTTCCTTGTGTATGAACTAGTCAGGCCAAGACACACAGCTTTTCTTTTTTTTTCTTTTTTTCACTTTTGCTCCCCTAAAATGGGGGGGACTATGTATAAATAGGGCTCTAATTCCTACACCGATCACCCGGTATGGATGTAAACACCCTCAAATTAAAGTTGAGCCTGCTCTTTAACCTTGTGTATTTAATTTCAAGTCCAATGTGCTGGAGTACAGAGCCAAAACTGCATTTTGAAACTGAATGCAGTTAAGTTTTCAGTTAAAGGCTGAATTTGAAACTTGCCAACTCTATTCAACCTTTCAACCATAGACTGTATAAAAACTTTCAACTCAAGATTTTTTTTTATGTCTCGTGCTACAATCTGTCAAACTCTGGCAGTTGTGCAAAATTTTGATTACATAGTTTAACATTATTTAAGCAAATTGTCACGCTCACTTTTGCAAATGTAAAGTTGTGTTTACGGGGCGGACATTACAGTGCATTTGCGGATACGTGTCTGCCATCGTAAAAATTTACATTATTTTGTAAATAATGTAATTTGGAGGTGTTCTTGTCCAGAAATTTGCCATACACTACCAGACATGGACATCCTCTTCTAATCAGGAACATGCAAGTCCAGAAAACCCCAATCACAGACGCGGCCCAGGAGTGTGCAGAAGTTTCTGGAAATATACGTGTCTACACGGTAAGCTTCGGGCAAATTTCACTGAAATTTAACAGGTCGTATACCTTCCAGAAAGTTCTCTTTTCATGCAATATAATTCATTTAAGATCGTTCACCATTTCAAACAAATCTAATCCAACATTATGCCACATATTTTGCGGTCTCCCGTCAGTTTTTGGAAACGCGAGATGGTCCCTGCATTGGTGCATGGGATAATTGCAGGGAATAATTGAATGATTGAAGGATGATTAGGTACTGATTATGGGATTGTGAAACTAATGCGCGGCGGCTGGGGAATGCGATTGGGGCTTGGTCACGGGGGGTAATATAAACTAAGCACACCTGGGGGTAGAGACAGACTGTATGTAGTAGTAAAGTCATAATTTAGCTAAATGTTCAGACGCTAGCCTGTCAGGGTTCAATATGACTAATGATATCATAGATAACGCTAGGCTATATAAAGCAAAATATTATTGTAGAGCGTTCTTTTAGGTCCTGCTATAAATTAGAAAGGTAGCCAACTCTGCGTCACTATTCAGCCCTTCCAACTCCTTCAGCGTTCTCCACCTTCAACAAAGCCAGACCGATGTTCACTGACATCTGTCATGAAACTTTTACAATGACTAGTGGGGTTTCTTCAGTCTAGTGCTGGTTGGGGTAAACTGGATCTCTCGAGTAACCGTGCGCTTATTAACAAAGTCAGCCATTTCTTCACTGTAACTCTAACTGGCAACCAGCTGCACATTTTATTAGTGAGAAAAAGATCGGGATCATGGCTCAGGAGCGTTGTTGGAGGCGGTAACCCCAGTATCTGACATCACAGGCAGACATAAACAAAACATAATTTACGGACCATTAAATATATTTGAAATGACAAATTAATAGTCAATATAAATTGTTTTTGAGAAAAGGAATACTTTTACTCTACATCCATCTCTGTGGATGTGTTTTAAAAAAAATTATCTACATGCAAAAGTTACATATAGTACCTTTAATATCATCTTTCTGCAATGCTAGCTAGCTAGTTCATTTTAAATACTTCAGGTTAGACTAACGAGCCTGGCTAGTTGTTCAAATATCAGTACAGTAGCTCAGTTTTAAAACCTTACATATAAATTCAAATTATGAAATACAATGAGGCACATCTACAATCTGTCAATTGGGGTGAACGGCAGAGAATAAAAATGGCAGAGCACTGTCAATAAAAAAGATCTGCCGGGTGAGGAGAGTTCCCTTGTGTGGGGCTGGTTTATTTTATTTATGTAGCCAGCACGCATTTTGTTGTTTGGGTTTTATTTTATTTCATGAGCATGTTGAATGTGGTTGATGGAATATGACAGCTGAGCCAGGAGACATGCACAGAAAAGCAAGGTTTGATCTGTGAGAAGAAAAGAAACAAAGTCAGTGAAGTGAAACTGTGGAAGATTGTGAAAACCTGGACTGGAATATGAGGGCCTTGGAGGGACTTGGGCCTGGGGTGGCCTCCAGGAAGGCCAGAGTGTGGAAGAGATCATTGGGTGCCATAGTAACAATTTGCAGTGGGGGGTGAGTCTGAGCCTGCACATTTAATCGAATTCAGTGAGAAACTGATCTGGCGGTGTCTAAATCTCCATATTGAGTACATTCGCTTACCTGTCGGGCAACTCTTTTGGGAGGGGGAGGAGTTGGACCCAGGTAAAAGGAAGAGGGGGACAGTGTTTAGGGACGTCATGCACAGACTGTTTTTTTCAAACTGTGCAAAATTGTTGAAGGTTGTGGAAATGTACTTACTGTGTCCCTGATCTGTTTGTGGGCTAGTGGATCCCTGTAAAAGAGAAAAGAAAACATTCATTAGCTATTGGTGAACAGGGTCAAGCTAATCGGGGCACCTGACAGTCACACACCGCATGGAGTTGCTCCTACTGAACTGGCCCCTTGGTGCCTTTGATGTAGCATTGCCTTTCAGGGTGAAAAAAGACTCATGAGCAATGAAAAAGATCAAGGGAAGGTACTAAGTCCCCACATCCCTATGGAGTTCTGTGAGGGCAAGAAAGGCACATGGAGAATAAATGTAGTTTTGATTCAGAAATTCAGAAATGGTTCAATTCAATAAATTTTATTTTGTGCTGTACCCCTACCAGGTCACTTAGATTCTGGGCTGTAAAAGTTGCATTCAGTTCAATGGGGAAGTAGAAGTGAAGAAGAAAACTTGCTGGTGTAGTCTTGCAGCACCAGCTCAGACAATGGTATCTGACATTACTTCCTCACGTGAATGATTAATAGGTAGCCTATTGAATGCATAGTTAGCATGTTGCTTATTTACAATATTCATTCATGTGCAAAAAAGAAAAATGTTGGTTACCTATCCTAACTACCCACCCACAGCTATGGAGCTACACACTACATGCCATCAGCACCAATGTTTAAGGTGATTGAAAACCTCAAAACTGAAAACACACAATGGCTGCCAACACAATTCTAAGGCTGTGACCGAATGTGATCCCTTCGCCCTTTTGAGGGCGCATATTTGAGTCAACTTCGTCAAAAAGCTTTTGAGTGGGCAACTTTTTCTCACAAATGGAGCACTTAAAACCCCAGGATGAAAACCTTATTTCCGGGGTTTTGTTGAGGGGATTCAGGAGCACACTCATCCACAGAACTGTGCACTCATCCAACAATTTCAGGAAGTAAACCGGAAGTAAAAACTACAACTTGTATTACAAGAGCGAGACGAACGACTCTCTTTTTATTTTTGTTCATTCTATCTTCATTCATAATCTACACTTTGTAACCATTGTCATATGTAAAACTGATTGATATTCTCAATAAAAAATAAAATAAATATATATATATATATTACGAACTACTGTCTCACTAGTTTGGAAAGAGTTTTGCAGGATTTCTTTCACACACACTGCTTGCAAAGTGAGGGGAGAGGGCACATAGTAGACAGGGGGCAAGGAACCGGGATCAGATTCGGTCACAGCCTAAATGTATTTTGCTTTAAGGGATTTGTTGTTCCTAAACTAGCCTCTCATTTGTGTAGTGAATAAGTAATTTAACCTGTGACCCCACAATATCTATCTAGGAGTTTTGAGATCATGATAAATGTATTCCAAAAACAGCACTGAGTGCAAGCATAACTATTTTCATATAATTATTTTTATTTTTATGTTATTTGAAGAAATTCCTTTTTTATTTCATCCAAATATAATAAGGTGTCACTGAAACCTGTCGCTTCTACAAAGTGATATTGGTGTGTTATTTGCACATGATTGTCAGTGACAGGTTTGTAATTGATTTATGATGCAGTGCTCACACAAATGACAGCTGTTACGTATAAAAAAAGGTTCTGTTAGACTCACTTCTAATCTTGCTTGAACAGGAAAATAGACATTGCAGGTTGTTTATCTGCTTTAATGGATATATATAAGAGAGAACGAATGGACAGCAAAAATAAATCACTCGATAAGAAGGATGTAACGTGATTATGCTATTTTCTGCATTTCAGATTTGGTAGTACTTTATTTGAGGGTTCATATATTAAGGCCTAATTAACACATAATGAATGACTGATTGACTATTTAATTAGATGCAAGTAAATGTTTACTAACCAGCTCTCGGGACTTTGTTCTGGTATTATTTTATTCATATGCTGCAAGTCACATGTAGAGAAGGCCAGACCCATAGAAAGTCCTGTGTTTACAGTATTTTGCATAAAATCCCTTCACAGTGTTAGGAACCGGCTTCTTTCCAAATAATCCAAGTCAGGACAATCGTGTGTGCCCTCACCTTTAACGCAACAAACAGTTTTGGTGCCTGTATAACTTTCTGTATTTTCTCCACTACTCCCCCATTTTGAATTGGGGAACGTATGCTAATGAGGAACCCCCCTATTTGCCCACAAACCTACATAATTGTGTACTACCCCCAAACGCGTAGTGTGAATCAGTGTAAATGTTTACATCATAGCCTGTCATTGTTTCACATGCCTCTGCTACTTATGCACACTGTCTTGTTAGCTGACCCTGCCTTACCAGTGCCCCATCCTGTGTACACACTGCCCACCCTGTGTGGCGCTTCCCGTCAACATAAAAGAAGATCTGTCCATGTACATGTAAGGTGGTATTCTAAACTTGGCTATTGTTCCATTCACTGCCAAAGTGAGAACGCGTGGTCAATTGTGTCCCTTGCAGGATACCGTACAAGGTAAGCAGTGGTGAATAGCTAGCTCATGTTACCTATTATAAGAGTGAAATATTAAGTTTAAAACAATGCATCCACCTAATCCGTTTATGCGATTTGTTTGTTAGAATGTTTAATGATATATTTGACACAGTATTAAACGATTGCTATTTGTGGCTAATATCGTCTGGAAAACTATATTATGTTTGGCTTTTAATTGCCTAGTTTAAGAGAAAATATGTTGTAAGAAATATTGTATGAAACTAGGCAATGAGACTGTTTTGCACTTTCCTGCAAGGTGGCGATCCCTGCTGGTAAATTGGAGACACAAGAAATAAAAGTCTCAACCGTAATCAAATTACCAGGCTCTGTTTCTCTCCTGCCAGACACCCATACATTTCAAACACAATGTAGAGACTAATATAATTTAGGGTGTGAAGGGGAGGCGCCTGCTCACTAAGAAGCAGACAGAAGATACACAGAGACTAGGGTTACTTCTATGGTGCCATGACCCGGATTATGGATAAACGAGACTTTGAAACAGCAGTGTCAACTCAACCGTGAATTCAACTGTGATAGCAGCGTCATCGACTGGACTGAGCAGGAACCGGCATTATCAGCAGGAAGAGGGCGGAATGTGTTCAGCTAAGAATCGGCCAGCACCCTCAGCAGTCGGACTGTACACCTCAGAGAGACGCCCATCTACATATCCTTTGAATTAATTGTGTTCATTTTCTGTCGCATTTTCTTCTGTGTTCTAACAAATGGACTGTTACATCACTGGTGTGAAGAAAATTTAATTTTGAACTTTGATGCAAAAAAAATGTATTATTATTATTATCGTTTGTTTGTTTCCTCATTAATTGAGGATTTAGAGGGGCTTATAGCCATATAAGGTTGGACTGGATTCAATTAATGTTTATTGCAAAGTTTGGGTGAAGGGTTCACGGTTTTGGAACACATTCATACAAACAAGTGTGCCATAAAGTTGATCATCGATAATCTCACTTTAATATTGCATCAGCCATTTTTATACGCACTTACCTATCTGTTATTTACATTTTTACATCAGTACACAAACACTGATTACCGCAATAGAAAATATGGAACAACTATGTAGATACGCCACTCAGACCAGCGGGTGCCTCGGAGGCAAGATCAAATCTCCACCCCCTGACTGGATCGATGGCAAGCCACAACCCCAGCCTATCGTCTGGTAATAGGGCACCAGCACCAGGGCAGCCTATTGACAATGTGGAGGGGGACGCCGCTAGCAGCCTTGGCTGGCAGATGTCAGTGAGGCCAAAATAATCTAAAAGAGAACTGCCGTGCCACCCTCAGGATCAGCAGATCAGTATGCCTTCCCCAGTCAAGGAGCATATATTCCAGCGTTTGTCGTCCCAGACTCCGATTACCGCTCCACCGTTCCCCTGCTTGTGGGGACCAATGTCATCCGCCCCACCAGAATACACCTTCAAGAAACCTATGGCAAGCAGTTCCTGCATAGGGTGAGGGAAACTCATCCCGAATGGTACACAGCTTTGTTGGAGGTAGGGGGAGCAGTTCAAAGGGGTCAACTGGACAACAAAGTGGGTCCTGCTATAAACTCTGGCTGCAAGATACACATTCCCAGTGGAAAGGGAATGGATTTGATGTGTAAGATTAGATTTGGCCCAAAAAAGAAAGTTTACACAGCCCTCATTGAGAACCACTCCACCCTGCAGCTTCCTGAAGGCCTCTTAGTTACCAAAGTCCTAGCTGATGTAAATAAAGGCTGTGCTCCAGTCCGTGTTTTGAATCTATCCCAACGTGCAGTCAGTATCAAACCAAACACCCACTTGGCTGATGTTTTCCTCATCGACAATGTGGTGGAGTTTCCTGACAGTGGACAGGACAGAAGCATGACTAAATGAGATAGTGATACCTGTCTGAGCCTGTACCACGTGGTTACCAGCTGTAATGTGGACCTCAGCAAAGCAGCAGTGGAGGATGAGCACCAGCGCTCCCTCTTGAAGAACCTGGTAGAGAGAAGTGCCGTGGTTTTCTCACAGCACCCCTTGGACTATGGCCACATAAAGACCGTTCAGCATGAAATCCCCCTGGTGGACTCTAAGCCATTCTGTCTCCCCTATAGAAATATCCCACCTTCCCAGTGGCAAGATGTGAGGAAGCTTCTAATGGATATGGAGTCCACAGGAGTCATTCGTCCTAGCAAAAGTCCATATGCTTCCCCTGTAGTGATCGTGACAAAAAAGGATGGATCACTACGATTGTGTAAAGACTATAGGAAGCTCAACTCCTGCAGTACAAGAGATGCATTCCCTCTGCCCAGAATGGAGGAGGCTCTGGGGCAAGCAAAATACTTTTCCACCCTTGACCTCACATCTGGGTACTGGCAAGTGGAGGTGGCCGAGCAGGACAAGCCCAAGACGGCATTCAGCACTCCCAAGGGGTTGTTTGAGGCAAATAGAATACCATTTGGTCTACAGAATGCGCCCTCCACTTTTCAGCGATTGATGACTTGCTGCTTTGGGGACCTGAACTTCACCCACCTTCTAATCTATCTAGACGACCTAATAATTTTTTCTAGGACCTTTGACTAACACCTGGAGAGGCTACAAATAGCTTTTGACCGCCTCCGCGAACACGGTCTGAAGCTGAAGCCCTCCAAGTGTCAGCTTGTGAGGAAGGAGGTGCAGTACTTGGGTCATCTAGTCTCTGCAGAGGGGGTCAGGACCGACCCAGAGAAAATAAGCAAGGTCAGAGATTGGCTAAGGCCCACCAACCGGAAGGAAGTGCTTCAGTTCTTGGGCTTCACGGGGTACTACAGACGGTTTGTTGAGGGCCACTCCAGGTTAGCAGCCCCCCTATACCGCCTGACCTCTGGGGACCCTAGGAAGAAAAAGAGAGGGGGAAAGAAGACCCTGGGCCAAGACCCCCCTTCTAATGGACAAATGATTGTGAGGAGGCATTTGCCACAATGAAAGAAAAGCTGACCTCTGCTCCTGTGCTGGGCTACCCAGATTACAGTCTGCCGTTTATCCTCAAAACAGATGCTTTGGGCGAGGGGCTGGGTGCAGTCCTGGCACATGTTCAGGATGGAGTTGAGAGGGTCATAGCCTATGCCAGCAGAGGCTTGAACCCAGTGGAGACCCAATACCCTGCACACAAGCTAAAGTTCCTTGCCCTGAAGTGGGCAGTAACAGGGAGGTTCTATGATCACCTCTATGGCCGGGGGTTCTCAGTCCTCACAGACAACAATCCACTTAAGTATGTGATGACTACAGCAAAACTGGATGCGATGGGTCAGAGGTGGGTGTCGCAGCTGTCAGCATTTGACTTTGATATCCAGTATCGTCAGGGTCGAAATAATGCCAATGCTGATGCCCTTGGAGACACAAGAAATAAAAGTCTCAGCCACAATCAAATTACCAGGCTCTGTTTCTCTCCTGCCAGACACCCATACATTTCAAACACAATGCAGAGACTAACATAAATTAGGGTGTGAAGGGGAGGCACCTGCTCACTAAGGGGCAGACAGAAGATACACAGAGACTAGGGTTACATACAGAACAAGTGCCCCTGCTATTGGCGTTTCCTGGTTCAATTTCAATACCGCAATGATGAGGTTCACCACCATCTGGGAATTGGTAGCAGGGCTGGCACGGTTCAGATGGACTAATGGCATAAGCAAGTGCATTTCTCAGAGGGTCCACCGAGCCCTGTGGACCACAGACAATTTATATTCCTGAGAAAATAGCAAGAACAGAGGCACAATAATTTCCACTTCTTGAGTTCCGATCAGTGGCAGTGCTTGCTTTCTACTACTTGCGAACACTGAGGTATTTCCTGAGCTACTGCATCCAATTTAGATATAAAATAGGCAACTGGCCTCTGTCGGTCCCTGTGCTTCTGTGTAAGCACCACAGACCTACAGTGCCCTCCATAATTATTAGCACCCCTGGTAAAGATGAGTAAAAATGGTTATAAAAAAAATTCACCTTTTGGTGAATTAGCTTAATCTCACACTGAAAAAATGAGAAAAATCCAACCTTTAATTGAAATAAATTTAAAAGAATAATAATGAAGAAATAATTATTTTTAACAAAACCACATGTGCCACAATTATTGGCACCCCAAGAAATTCTTATGAACAAAATCTAACTGAAGCATTTATTTTCCATTTATATTTTACTTTTTAAAGTTTATCAGAGTGTTTAGATGAAACGATAATTGAGCTTTTCAGGAACCAACACTCAAGGTGGGTTTGGCGTAAAAATAAGGATGGTTATACCGAAAATAACCTGATCCCCACTGTTAAGTATGGTGGAGGTTCCATGGTATTGTGGGGCTGTTTTTCCTCCAAAGGCCCTGGGAACCTTGTTAGGGTACATGGCATCATGAACTCCATGAAATACCAGGAAATTTAAAATCTGCCTCTGCCAGGAAACTAAAACTGGGTTGTCGTTGGATCTTCCAGCAGGACAATGATCCAAAACATACATCCAAATCAACACAAAAATGGTTAACGGAACACAAAATCAAACTTCTGCCATGGCCATCTCAGTCCCCTGACCTAAACCCCATTGAAAACCTATGGGCTGAGCTGAAGAGGAGAGTGCACAAGAGAGGACCTAGGACTCTGGATGATCTGGAGAGATTCTGTAAAGAGGAGTGGTCTCAGAACCTTGCTCTATATTCTCCAACCTTATTAGATGTTACGGGAGAAGACTCAGTGCTGTTTTATTGGCAAAGGGAGGTTGTACAAAGTATTAAATGCAGGGGTGCCAATAATTCACGTGGTTAATTTTTTATAACCTTTTTAACTCATCTTTACCAGGGGTGCCAATAATTTTTGCCGAATCCATCCACACCTACTTTACACATACAGAGGTTAACCCAGTTACATAGTAGCAGTAGATTCAGTTAGAATCTAACAGCTTGTCACAAACGCAGGCGCGGGTGTTCGAACACTTTAGCATGCATTTCAAAACGTCATATATTTCACGCCATGTATACTTTGCCTTATGTGGGAATGCAGGATTTGCCTTATCTGCTTTGCTATAGCGAGGCATCACAGTCCTCAATGCTAAGTCCCTCATCTCATGGCAAAACATATTCCCCATCCCCCCTTGCCTTCTCGGCTCAGCAAGCTCTTCAAGCTCTCAGAATCGCAGACACACATCTACACGTACACATACACATACAGACAGATCTGCGCAGATATCACACCAATGGCCTTTAAGCCCGATGTCAATTAGCCAATCTCAAATTAGCCTTACGAGAACTATATGCTCCTTAGAGTGCCTCAATGCACTCGTCAGCCACCCGGGAAATGACACTCCAGTGTCACACTAGCTTTCCAAATGTGACATTCACAACATGTTCTGACTACACTGTTTCTTTTTTACAAAACAAGATTTAGGAGTCTAGAAATTGGTTCAAGGATAATTGTAAAATTGGTTCAAGGATAATTGTAAAAACCAATTGTACTCACCCTCTCATTGATTCCCATTGATCCAAATCAGAAGTTGTTTCCAAATCCCATCCTCATCGCCAAACTGTTAGGAACTGGCTTCTTTCCAAATAATCCAAGTCAGGACAATGCAGGAACTCACTCAACACAACAAACACTTTACTGTCATGAACCTAATACGGGCTGGACCCAAATGCAATGACCAGGAGGCAGAGGGACAGAAAACGGTAATTTATTATAGCTTGGGGTAGTCCCAAGCTGTACACAGATAATTAAACAGGAAACACAATAAAGTACGGAGCTTCTCCGGGACTTGAATTTGCTCCAAGCCGGAGCTGGACTTGAACGGCAAGCAGGATGTTCCAAGCCGGAACTGGACTTGGTACTGGAACCCTGGAGTTCCAACCGGAACTGGGCAGGACAGGAAACTGGAACGGATAACACCGGAACGGGACTTAACCGGGACACTGGATGTTCCAAACCGGAACTGGACTTAGCACGGAACACTGGATGTTCCAAACCGGAACTGGACTGGACTAGGACTGGATCGGGCCAAACTGGAACTGGATCACGGGAACACGGAGTTGTTCCAAACCGGAACTGGACTTGATACGGGACACTGGCTGTTCCAAACCGGAACTGGACTTGGTACGGGACACTGGCTTTTCCAAACCGGAACTGGGCTGACAGGAACTGGATCAGGTTCAACTGGAACTGGACAACTGGAAAGCTGGAATGTTCCAGACCGGAACTGGACTGTGCGGGTCTCTCAGGAAATGTTCCAAACCGGAACTGGACTGGAACTGGACTTGGCGGATCAGGACAGACGGGACAAACGGGACGGATAGGGGGAGCGCTAGGCATCCAATAAATATGCTTCGAACTTGTCTCCTGAAGCGAGGGAGGACAGAGAGAACAGACAACTGGTTATGGAATACATGAAATGTAAGGAGGGGGAGCCGGGGAATAATAGTAACAGGTAACGTTAGAGGTGCGTTCAAATTCAGCGAACAGAGTCGAACGTGCGTGGCAAACATGTTTTCTTTGAACGGTTAAATTTGAACGGCTTTTTAAGAACGTTCCAAATTGTTTGCATTGCTGGTATCTTCAATTGAAATCTCCATGGGAACACATTTCCCTCAGTCCAGCGTCCATTTTTGTTCGCCGCAAACTACCTTTTCAGACCGTTCGCTTATGTTTGCAAACGTTTGCGGCAAACACAAAGCTAACGGAAAAAAGTTTGAAATAGTTTGCAAACGTTCGCAAACATTCGTCTTGTTCGCTGAATTTGAACGCACCTCAGGTAATGGAAGCAGAGGTAGGGGTAGCGGCTGGATACGGCAAGGCAGAGCAGTGCAGCGGACCTCGGGTTGGCCCGGTTGAGGCAGCAGGGCCAGCAGTAGTAGATGTAACCGTAACAATGGCGGTAGCCACGGCCGGACAGGAACCACTGTAGAATGGAGGAGCAGAACACCCAGCTGTGGGCGCAACGTCAGGTGGGAGCGGAGGTACCGCAACACAATCAGGGAAACGCGACAGCTACAGACTGGCAGAAACAGTAGAATGGTGGCTAACGAGACAGGCAATGCGCGGCAGGTAGAACCGCATACAGACAGGACTGGTTAACAAACAACAGTAGGCAGTGAGCATTAAAGCACCGAGACAGAACCAAACTGAAGTAAGATGCACAGGAAAGGGATTCAAAGACCAGGATACAAACGAAACAACGTTAACGAACTGGCGCTGAATAGCAGCCAGCCGGAGGGTTAAATAGGGAGTGAGATTGGAAACAATTAAGAAAGCGTGCAAATGTAAGCGTGGGTAATTGAACAGAGCGGAGTGTGAGGAATGTATGCTGCAATGGAGAAAGGAGATAGGCTGAGACAGGAGTGGGGAAAAGGAGTGAAGCAAACGGAAGGAACACGCCCAGTCTGCAGCAAGGGGGAAAACACGGACACAGGGAATCAAACATGACACGGAGGGGAAGGGCAAAACACGGAAAACGGACAGGATAGGAACGGAACGTTACACTTTACTAGAGAAAGTAAAAGAGAAAGTGAGATCATATCTCCCAAATGTTCCCAAATAACATGTTTTTTTTCGTCAACAACCCACGCCATTAGTCATGTCTGATAACTTATGACACCTAGATGTCCGGTCAGGGACTCACCTGCTACACCAAATCATTGATCAACACACACACATGCATAATTACTCTTATAGGACAAAACTCAGACCCCAATTTGTACAATTTTGGTCTCATCTGACAATAGATGACCATACACTGTATGGTGACCACAGCACTGGAACTTTGATTGGAAATGGATGTTATGGTCAGATGTCAACAAAATGTAGCTTTTTTGGCTATGCACACCAGTGGTCTAGGAAGAAAAACAGCTTATGTTGAAAAGGATGCCGTACCTACAGCAGAACGTAGTGTACCATGGTAGTGGATGTTATGGGGCTGTTTTGCATCTAAGGATCTAGCAAGTAGGAAGACTTGGAATCCCCCCTAAAACTTGGCTGCAAATGGAAGACAATGATCTCATACCTCAAAATTAACCAAGAAATCACAAATTTAGTGATTTGTAATAGGTATCTCATTCTCTAGACTTGAACTTGAATGTGTGGTTTGAATTAAAGAGGATAGTCCACAAGTGCAGGCTGAAGGATCTGAAGGATTTTGAAAGATTATGTATGGAGGTCAAAGTTCTGCCATAATATGTTCATCAATCTCATAAAACACCACAGAAGGCGACAGTGTAATTGTATTTCCGTTAAACAAAAGGCCCACATTTGCCTGTTGACGTTGTGACATGTAAAGAAAAACCCCCTTATGGCAGGACATTTTTAGCAGAAAAAAAAACGATTAAAATGTGATATACTTATAAATAAAATAAAATAATATTTTGAGAACCTCTCTGCCTCAATGATGTACGTACACACTACAAGTGACCTGCAGATAACCCGCAGTGTTTCCCGTATATTCTTACCGACAAGGCTTTTTGTTCTGGTAAGACGCACTATGAATTACTCACACAGATAGAGGGGTGGCTTTGGAGGGCTGGTGGACCGGACGAGAGGTAATCAGCCTTAAAGATGCTGAAGTGGATAGTTAATCATTTTGTTCACATCATTGATTTAACATTTGCACTGAAAAGGACAGGGGATGACTCTGACCTAGAGGACGTGAAAAGAATGGAGGATGAGGGAATAGCTTTGTGCCATGTGATTTGTCCTTCAATGCATTTCATTTTGGCAAGTGCAATTATAAGGGTGTGCCACCAGTTGCGGGGTGTGCAGGTTGAAGAAGACAGGATGCAGTTTCAGAATTGTGTTTTAAGGTGAAATCAGAAAATGTAGTACATATGAGCAATTTTTTAGCTGTATCTCATTAGTTTCATTACTGCAGTCTTATTGATCGGCTGTTCTCATTTTGTGGCTATGATGCAGTTTTGAATTATTAGCTAATCAGTAATAGTCAGTATATGGTAGTCAGTATATTGTTAGAAAATGTGTTTCTTTTCTCCAATTTCCTTGTAAAGTGCAACACACTATCTTTGGCCTCAACAAGGTTTGATTTTGTTCTGGTTCTTTTTTATCCTCCTGAGACCCGGTAGGAAAACATTTAAGTATTTAGATTTTTTTGACATAATACAAGTGTCTTGGATGACAAGTACTTGGATGTCATGTTGCAGTGAAAATATTTAAAAGAATATAATCAATTAAATTTTTATTGAATGTCCCATGCAGTGTTGGTTTCAGCATAGTGTAATTTTACTTGCTAAGTTCCCCAGAGGTCAGTTTGAGTGAACAAACAGAGATTTCAGAATACAAAAGCATTTATTCAAAGCATTGGTTTGGAGAACTTTACAGAGCATTCAGATAAGAAAATAATTTAATGTAACAAACAGTAAAAATACACAAACAAAACTCATCCAATTTTAGGCAAGGCTAAAACAGAGCCATTTGAGGGAGAAATACATGGAATAGCTCAGTTGGAAATAAGACTTCTGCTACTAGCTGTACCTAAATTGGCGATAGGCCTTACACACCAAGTGTTAAGCAAAAAATAGGCAAGTTCAAAAGCTAAGAATCATACACAAGGCATTAAAGATTACATTACATTACATTACATTACATTTATTTAGCAGACGCTTTTATCCAAAGCGACGTACAGTAAGTGCGTACAGAGACATCATCATCATTACAGAACAGACAAGGCAAAGCACATCCTTTGCATAATGTAGCAGCTATCCCTAGCAATGAACGTTGACTGTAGTTCACAGTAAGCTGTGGGCAAATCAGCAACACCACACTTTCATTCCAAATACTATTATAAACTATATTATTATAAATCATTCCAAATACCATTATAAACTATGCTATTATAAACCATTCCAAATACTATTATAAACTATAATAAACAGACAGGAAAACACAGGGAACAGGGAACTGATATTCCTAGGTGAGGATATCAGTCAAGGTGGAGTCTGAAGAGGTGTGTCTTCAGGCCTCGACGGAATGCAGGCAGGGTTGGAGTAGAACGTAGGGGAATGGGAAGTTCATTCCACCACTGAGGTGTTAATGTGGAAAAACTCCGCAGTCGGGACAAGCGAGAGCCTTTGACACGGAGGGGGGGAAGTGCCAGTCGCCCTGCTGTAGAAGAGCGAAGTGGTCGAGCAGGAACATAGTTCTGGATTAAGTCCTGCAGGTAGGCGGGGCCTGTCCTATTTGCTGCAGTGTAGGCCAGGGTCAGAACTTTGAACCTGATCCTGGCTGCAACTGGCAGCCAGTGGAGAGACCTCAGCAGGGGGGTTACGTGGGAAAATTTCGGGAGGTTGAACACAAGCCGGGCAGCTGCATTCTGGATGAGTTGAAGAGGCAGAATGGCGCAGGCCGGTAGGCTTGCGAGCAGGGAGTTGCAGTAGTCCAGGCGTGAGGTGACCATGGTCTGGACAAGAAGCTGGGTGGAGTAGGTGGTCAGGTACGGTCGAATCCTCCTGATGTTGTACAGGAGGAACCTGCAGGACCGTGCCGTCGCCCTGATGTGCTCTTTGAAGTCCAGCCGGTCGTCCAGGACCACCCCCAGGTTCCTTGCAGAGCGGGAGGCAGCCACCATGGTCCCATCAACGGTGATGGAGAGGTCATGTAGTGGGGAGGTCTTGTACGGCATGAAGAGGAGCTCTGTCTTGTCAAGGTTGAGCTTCAGGTGATGGGTAGCCATCCACTCAGAGATGTCAGTCAGACAAGCAGATATCCTCTCCTTAACCTGTGGGGTAGAGGGAGGGAAAGAGAGGAAGAGTTGAGTATCGTCAGCATAGCTATGGTATGAGAAGCCATGTGAATGGATTACTGAGCCAAGAGACTTAGTATACATAGAGAACAGCAGAGGACCCAGTACAGATCCCTGCGGGACTCCTGTAGACAGGGGACGGGGAGCAGAGACGGAACCCTTCCAGGAGACTTGGTAGGATCTATCAGTGAGGTACGATACAAACCAAGAGAGGGCAGTTCCAGAAATGCCCATCTCAGCGAGTGTGGAGATCAGGAGTTTGTGGTTGACCGTGTCGAATGCCGCAGACAGGTCAAGGAGAATCAGAACAGAGGAGAGGGAGGAGGCTCTAGCAGTGGCGAGTGCCTCAGTCACAGCCAGGAGAGCAGTTTCGGTGGAATGGCCGGTTCTGAAGCCAGACTGATGCGGGTCAAGCAGGTTGTTCTGGTGGAAGATCACCGCAAATAGGCAGACTCAAGGGCTACAAGTCGTATATACACACACGTGACATGGCACAGCAATTAAAAAGTATCAATCTAGAGTTCCAATATATTACTACCCTGATCAATAGGTCTCGTTTTAGGCCAATTTATGGAATGGCCTTGTGCAAATATGCATACAAAGAAGAAAAGAAATACATTGGCTAACCAGCATCAACACATGGGAGGGTTCTATTATCAACACGGCTGGTTAGCCACAAAATGACTCAGTATCACACTATTATAAAAAAACAAATAGCAGCACAGATTTAAAACTCTCAAAAGAACAGCGGCTGAACAGCAATGTGCAAAGGTGCAATCTCTGTAAGGAAACGTACAATTAGCCTCCTCACCATTAAACCAATTACAGATGGTTTTTTTAGTCAAAATCAAAATCGGCTAAGCATATACTCGACTGCAAAAATACATACAATACAGATGCATTAAAAATGGTTTACTTTGTACAATGTTTGACAAAGTCAATCACGTACCCTTTTTTTCTACCAGGCCGGCAAATATCCGGGTTGTTGGAAATGCTCAGTCGTAGCGTTGCTTAAACGGTAAACACATGCCGTGTTAGCAAACAATCCTCAAGAGACAGTGTTCTCATTGCGTACATTCATAAAATGGTCCAGCCATTGTAGTGCGGTATGTTCAATATAAGCCTACCTTCATTTACTCAGTACATCCGTGCATAAGCTCACTGGCACAGTTAGGAATCCAGATCCCAAAACACGGTTCTATCAAGAACATAAAAATAGTAACTCATTTGAACTAAAAGCAGATAACAATGCATTGTTAAAACAAACATAGGTTTACCTTTAAGCTACGAGCAAATGCACATATTGCCACCAGCTAACGCGACCAGGAAGTGTGGAAGGCCGTTGTCTCGTGCCATGCCTGAACTGATTGCTTATATGCAAATGTGAAGGGGTGGTATCATTGCAATCATTGCTGAAAACAGCCAGGGACCTGTTAAAGTAGACTACTGGGCTGGGGCTAGCAGCCATCTAATCCCCCCCTTGTGCTGGTGATCCATGGGTTATCCTCCGGTATGGCGAACGATGAGGGTTGGAATGGAAGCCAGCAGTGCTTCGAGTACTACGGCGTAGACCAGGGGCAAGTGGTGATACTGGCTTCGGTGAGCCTTCACTTGTCTCTGGGTCAATTTCCTGGTCTTGTACCGGGCTCCCACGATTCTCAATTCCAGGTGTTCGTACCACTGGGTCTGTTCTCTCATCGTCCTCAAGGACCAGCATCATGGACTCTTCTTTGGAGTCGCTCATGGCGGCAATGGCAGAAACAGAGTCATCCACATTGTGTAATGGGCTTCCTGGCTGGGCGTCGAGCTCCTCTCCTCTCGGGGCCCTCCTCAACTCCATCCAATGTACTCTGTGAACGGGACCATCTTGGTGAGCAGGGACGATAGTGTAAACTGCCCCCTGGTCTTGGGGTCGGTTCACCACCCTATAGAGACAGGGATGCCAGAGGTCTTGGGTCTTATTTCTCCCTCGCACTTGGTGGTTCCTCAGGTAGACTAACTGACCTTCTTCCAGACCAGGATCTGTCACCTGTTGGTTATGCTTTTTGTTTCACTTTTCAGAGTTGGCGTCCAGTTGCTGCCTAACATGATCATGCACCACCCTTAAGGATTCCTGATGCTGTCGTACCCATTCCTCAGGGGTCTCTTCGCCGGGATCTTCTTTGTCAGCGCCAAGGAGAAAATCCACAGGGAGCTGGGGTTCACGGCCAAACATGACGTAGTGTGGGGCCAAGCCTGTGATGTGATGAGCAGTGGTGTTATAAGAATATGTCACCTGGGACAAATACTGGGGCCAACATTTCTTTTTGTCTGGTGGTATGGTGCGGAGGAGGTCGTGGAGTGTGCGGTTAAACCGTTCACACTGCCCATTACTTCAGGATGGTAAGGGGTCGTTCTGGTCTTCTTGATGCCATAGATGTCGCACAGCTGCTTTATTATCTTGCTTTCAAAGTTCTGGCCTTGGTCCGAGTGGATACAGCTTAGGACACCAAACAGGTGGAACCACTGTCACCAGTACATCTGCCACGATGCTGGCCCGCTGGTCTCTTGTTGGTATACCCTGTGTAAACTTGGAAAACACATCAGTGAGCACTAGAACATTTTCTCTTCCATCATTGGCTGGTTCTAGCATGGTGAAATCAATTGCCAGGATCTCATTGGGTCAGGATGCCTGAAGGCTTCCCCGGTATGATCGAACCCTTGGACCTTCCTTTGCCAAGATACAACTCCCACAGTTATGGCACCATTTTGTGACATCCTTTGACATACCTGGCCAATAACCACGATCTTGGATAAGTTGTAAGGTGCAGTCTACACCCTGGTGTCCGTGGCCATCATGCACGCTCTGGAACACTTTTTTTCTGAGGCATTGAGGTAGTAGAATTTGGAACACTTCCTTGCCACCGCCTGGAGGGTAGATCATGCGGTACAGCACGCCTTCTCTTTCCACCAGGCGTCCCCACTGGCAAAACAACTCCCGGCTTTCCTGGCTCAGAGGTCCATGTTCCTCCGGCCCGGGGGTCCGTCCTTCCCTCCAGTACTTCCACACGGGACCAATGGCTGGATCTTTGTTCTGCAATGAAGACAACTCTAGTTGTGAATAACCAGGCAAGGCAGCAATCTCATGGATGTGAATTTCCTTGAGGATAGAGGAACAAGCGTATGGGTAGTGGTGTAAAGCTGGGGGAACAGCCGTCCCAGAGGTGAACCGTTAGAGGTACTGCCTAGATAATGCAACAGCATTATCATTATTATGACCTGGGCGGTACTCCAATGTGTAGTTAGTTAGTGCAGCCCATCGCTGTTCCAGTGCTCCTAACTTAGCAGTTTGAAGATGACAGAGTTGTTATCTGTATAAACCATGACTTTGTTGCCTAAAAGATACTCTCGAAACTTTTCTGTAATAGCCCATTTAAGAGCTAAAAACTCAAGCTTCATGGAACTGTAGTTATCCATTTTTTTCTCCGTCGGCTTGAGGCCTCGACTGGCAAAGGCTATGGGCCTACGTTTACCATCATGGTCTTGAGAAAGCACTGCACTAAGCCCACCATGGCTGGCATCAATCTCGAGGATGAAAGGCTTTTTAAAATCGGCATAAGCCAGGACTGGAGCTGTGATCAGGCCCTCCCTCTAGCTGAGGACAATGGCATTTTAGGAGTCATATCCTTCTTGTTTGATCCACTCAGTTGTGCCACCAGATGATGGAGGGGGGCTGCCAACTTGGCAAAGTCCTTCACAAACCTACGGTAATAACTGGCAAAACCTAAGAAGGAGCGCAACTCAGCTAGGTGTGAAGGTCGCTTCCATTCACGCACTGTCGCCACCTTATCTGGGTCTGTAGCCACACCTTGTTCAGAGACAACATGTCCGAGGTATTTGACTTGCTTTTGGAAGAAGTGACATTTGGAAAGCTTTACCTTCAAGTGTTGTTGGTCGAAACAGGTAAATACCTCTTCCAAGCGGTCTAGATGTTGGTGAACTGTAGATGAAAAAACAACAATGTCATCAAGGTATAATAGGGCATATTGGAACCGTTGGTCCCCGAACATGCGCTCCATTAAGCGTTGAAAGGTCCCAGGCGTATTACATAACCCAAACGGTATTTGGTTAAACTCAAATAAGCCGAATGGAGTACAAAATGCAGTTTTAGCCCGGTCTGCATCAGCCATTTCCACTTGGTTGTACCCACTGGCTAAATCTAATGTCAAAACCACTTAGACCCTGTTAGAGTGTCAAGGGACTCTTCGATTCGTGGGCGAGGATATGCATCTTTCCGTGTCCTGGCATTCAGTTGCCTGTAGTCAACACACATGCGAAGGCCTCCTCCTTTCTTCATCACCAACACAATGGGGGAAGAATAGGGGCTGCAACTTTCCCTAATCACTTGGCTGTCGAGTAATTGCTTAATGTGTGCTCTGACTGCCTCGTACTGGGAGGGGGGGGGTGCACCGGTACTTAATCTAGGAGTGGGATCTCATGTGTAATAACATTGGTACATCCCAAGTCACCCTCACCTTTAGAAAACAAGTGCTGATATTTGGTTAATACAAGTCTAGAATTAACATTTTCCTCATGGGTAAGACCAAGGAAGTTAAGATGCTCTATATCAACTAAGGCATCGCCATCCAGGTCCACAGACTGTGTAGGAACATGGGTGGTGCACTCTCGTGTGGACTCATCCACAAAGAGTTCTATGTGGGGGGAATTACCAGTTAGGATATCTCTACCAACAATCATCTGTACCATTCCTACCACTCTGCGAGGTAGTAGCCATAAATCAGACTGGCCTACATTAGTGACAGGGGCATAGAGGGTACCTCTCTCAGCATGGACTAAGGCAGGGGAGATGAGCAAGCCCTCCGGGAGGCAACCATCCAATGGACTAAGGGGTTCATGCAAAAACTCCATAGGGGGAACCTGGGGACAAGTAACAGGGACCATTGACAGTGTTCCAGGAGCAACACGTATGGGAATCCTACCCTGAACCCTCACTTTAAATGCAGAGGAGGAACTTACAATAGCCTCGATCCTCTGACTGTGACGAAGGGCATGTTTCCATGCCAGGGCAGCCGACTGTACAGCAGGGCTCTGAAATAGTCTGGAGCCATGCTGTTCAAATAGCTCACGGTAACAACCAATGATAATGTTCATGCCAAGGATACCAGGCGTGGCCTTCTTATGACTCCTGATGATACCAGCAGGTGGGTCTTTCACAATCAATATACCCCTACTCGGCAGACACCTGTCTAGTACCTTTATGTCTAGCTCAATAAAGCCCAGGTAAGGTATGTCCAGCCCATTAGCTGCTTTAAGACCCAGCCATTTGCATTTGTGAAGTTCGTGTTTGGACAAATGTGAGAAATGTAAAAAAAAACAGCTTTCTGTAATAGTAGTGATCATGGAACCGGTGTCAAATAAACAAGGGACTTCCACTCCACCCATGGACAGGGTCACCACAGAGCAGGGTCCAATGCCTCTTCACAAGCAGTATTATAGTCTGAAGACCCCCTCCCAGTGTGTGACTCGGCACACTGGAGGGTTCTAGTTTTCCGACTGTGTGGCCTGTGCAGTGGCAGTGATAGTCTGTGGTGGTGGGTTCCCTTGTGTACAGTAACGAGCGATATGGCCTGGCTTAATACAAATGGGTCGTCCGTCAGGGGCTCGTTGGAATCGGCTACCCCTGGAAAAAGATCTGCCTCTACCTGCCCCCATATTAGAATTTAAAGTCTGTGTAATTAGGTCTAATTGGACTTGCTGTTTAAGACACATGCTATTTAACTCGGCTAGACCAAATTTGCCTGCACCAACCGCTTCACTAGTAGTGGTGACTTGAGCTTCACATGTTTGTGGAAGGGGGCGTACATACTTTTCTCTGGTAGACTGGCCCTCCTCGACCCATCGAATTTCCTCTTTGCGAATGTCTAGTAGGGACAGCTCTCCATTTTGCCTCACCATCCTCTTTAACTCTCTGGGTAGCATGTGGTCTTTCACATTTTCACAGAACTGGTCTCGCAGAAAAATCTGTGGATTGGACATAGCTTGAGGGTTACACAAGTTCACTTGTTCCATTAATGTCATAAGGGCATGGGAAAAATCCTGCAAGGATTCTCCTTCTTTCTGCTTTCGGTCAAAGAATCTCTGTTGTAAGGACACATAGGATTTAGAACACCCATACACTCCCTGTTATACTGCAATGATCTGACTAGCATCCTCCTTTACACTTTGCACTCTAAATGTAATCTCAATACGGGCAGCACCCTCTAAATCAGTCATTCCCAAAGACTGGGTCACGACCCGCAGGAGATTTTATTCGGGTCGCAAAATAAATTAGCAGAATTTCTTCCATAGTCTTTTTTTTAAAGATTTAAATCTGCAGTGCACCTTTCAGCCACACGAGGGAGCGCGTTGTTATTTCTACCACACTCGTATTCGTATGTTCGTATTGTTCTGATAATTGCACGTATAACATTGAATCTAATATGAAAGGTGTCGTGTCTTTTTTCTTCTTAGAATCATTCTCTCAGAGACAGGAGCTTGTCATTTTTGAACGACTTTATTAGTGATTAACAAAGCCGGGTGAGTTCATGAAGTCACACTCTTTCAGCCTTTTTCCACAGGTTTTATACAATTTGAACATGTCTAGGCCCTCCTATTCTAGAATGTCCGATGGCCAATCACCTACTGCATATATTGAGACCTCCTTAATATATGCCTGACTTCAGCTTTTTTAATTTATCAATATTACAAATGTCTATATTATTGATGTGCACCTCTGGTTGTTATTTTCTGAGTATTGTCTTAGTCCTATGACTAACTGCTTACTTAAGGATTTTCCCTGACCTTCTGTCATACAGATCATCACATGTTGTTGTTCTCTCAGTTTTATCTCCAACTGGCCACCAAGACACTCTCTTGACCTTTAATCCTACAGGTCCACGTTCTCTCCTTCAGACACACATTCATATAAACCTGCTTATACGTCAATTCCCAATATATATATATTCATTAGAGTCCCACACTATTTTAACAGAAATTATTCTATATAATCCCCCCATTGGGACTTACTTAGTTCCAACAAAATAATTTAGATCTGAAAATGAACAATGAGGAAAAGCAACCTTCTGAAAATCTATCGGGTTAATAAACCCCTTTTTCTTACCAACTGGTGCTTCTCGTCGTCATCCATTCCAGGGAGTTTTAGAGCCAAAACTCTCCCCCCACTCTTGACGAGGGAGGAGTAAAAGACTCACCACTCCAGCCACATTTTTATTCATTATGTATATAAGCAGGCCGCCTTGCATTATGTAATTACTATTAAAGTAATTGAAAACAAATATTACTGTGATTATCCAATAAACAATAGAAAAAAACATAAAATGATACACAAAAATACAATTTTTGATTATATTATGTGTAGTGTAATTATATATTAAAAAAATCAGTCTTCTGGCTTTCTTAAGGAGCTCCCTCGTAGTAGGTGGACCAACTAGCCGTCTCGGATGCTAGCCGGGCTAACCTGCTGTCCTCTTCTGCTCCTTATACAGTCTCGTCTATTTATTGTATATCACCTCTTTCTCACTGTCCTTGCTGTCCTCAGATGAGGTATCTGGGTGTGGCTCTTGTGGGATCCAGTCTGGTACTGGATTCGGATCAGGCCAGCCTTCATCATCACCCAGTTCACGCCTCATGTTGACAGCCTGGAGGACCACTCCTTCACCATTCACGTGGTACCTCATCACTGGATTCATCTGCTTTAACCGTTGCCTGTACCAGGAAAGATCTCAGCAGAGGTATCACACACCAGAACATTAATCCTACTATAACAACTACTACTGTTATTGGAATTCCTGCTCTATTGTACATGGCCCCCCAACTTCCCAACTTTAAATCAAACCAGTCTCAAATTCCAACATCTTGTCTAGCATTATCTTTTAGAGATTTTCTTTAGTTTGTATTTCACTTTCCTGCATCTACCGGCGCATCCGGAACTCCTGTTGTTATTGTTGTACATAGCATTTTAGTGAAAGATTTGTCTTGTATTAAATAAATCACTAGGTTATCTGTTTTACTATTATCATTTCCCGGCTGCTATTTCAGCGGCCAAGGATTTGTGGGACAATCACGCTTATTATGGTCTAGCTGATTACATCCCCAGCATATTCCGGGTGGCCCTTGGGGTCTCTGCGGACCCCCAGGCCCTCTCCATATTTGACTTTAATTTTAGTCTATTATTTGGTGTTTTATTCTTCCACTATTGGGGCTGTGCATACACATTTATTATTGGTACAGTGGGTTGCTCTTGGCCCTGAGGGTTAGGCAGCCGCGATGGCCCTCCAGAAGAGACTACGGCTTCCAGGCTGGGCTCTGGCATTTCGGCTTTTACCACTGCTTTTTTGTCAATTCTCCCAGCTGTAGCTGTGTCAACTTCCGCTGTGTCTCTTTCGCTTGATCTTTAAGTTTCTGTTCCTCTTTACGATACTTTTCTACTGCATGTGTTACATGATCACAAAACTCTCTGTGCGTTTTAGAGTTTAGTCCAACTACATCCTCCAGCCTGCTTCTCACCGGCGTGGGCATCGCTTCCACTATGGAAGTCCGGAAGCAGGTTGTCATCAGTTCATCTCCCTCAGGATTCCGCCCTGTTTCCAACTTCCAGCGTTTTAACTGTCTATGCAGATAAATGGCTGGATTTACAGTGTCTCCCACCTCTTCCCCTTTAAGTGATTTAGGGTCAATCTTGGTAGGGTAATCCTCTCTCAAAGTTCGCCACATCGCGGGACGGAATTGATCAAAGCTGGCACCGTCAAAGTGCGGGGTGTTTACCGCTGCCTGTAGCCCACTCTTCATCAGCACTTCCTCCATCCGAGCCATCCCTAGCAACCTCGCCAACAGAGCCTTAAGGTCCCCCACCGCCAGTAATTTCCCCATTGTCTCCTCCTCTATAGCCCTTATCCACTTTCCTGCCCCCTCATGTATGTCTGGGAGGCGCTCTACTAAACCCAGCATATCTTGTGATCCCCACGGCACGTAATGCCCTGTCGTTCCTTTTATCAGGATGGGGTACTGGCTATATTTAGCTGGTTTCTTTATTTTCTGTCTATCTCTCAACTCCTTTTCACTTATCTTCCTACTTGCTTTACCTTCCTCAATCACTTCCTCATTCCAACTTTCCAAATCAGGTATTTTGTCCTGTTCAACATAGAACAGGGGAAGATTACACTTCTCTCCCTCCAGAGAGCGTGCACTCTCTCTGGGGGTACTGCATGCATCCTTTCCCTGTAACTCTTCCATTGCTTCCTGCAAATCCCTATAACAATTTAACTTACTTAATCCTTTCTGTCTGCTCTGAGAGGAATCCCCCAGAGACTCCCTGGGGTCTGCTCTCCTGCCTTTTTCTCCTATGCTGGCCCCAGGAGTTCTCCAGAGTTTCCCCCCCCCCTTTTCTACATTCACTTCTCCCTCTAACTGCACGATGCCTGAGACTACTGGATATTGCCCATATGGCGGAGGCGTTTCAATTACATTTGTACTTTGCTTTGTCGAGATTTTTCTCGCTCTCCTCAGATTTTTTAAGTATTCCTCTCCTTCTTTTTTAAACAGTTTTATTATTTCTTTCTCTCTCTCTCTTTTTTCCTGTCTCTTTTTACCCTTTTGCTTAACTTTATAATTTTTTATTAATATTTCCATTTCTTTGCACAGATTTATATCGAAAGTCCCTTCCTTCGGCCAATTTGTATTCATATTTTTAGTTCGCTTCTCCCATTTCTGAGAGATTTTCTCTATCTCCTCTTTAATTAATGGATTTTTGGCACTCAACACTTCTACTGCCGTTTTATTCATTGCTGCAGTTTATACACAACCTCCCGTTTTAGTCACCCTTTTATTTATTTTTATGGTTTGTGGAGTTTTAATTTTTCTATAAAAAACAGCAATTAAATATTGGTTATCGCAATGCCAAATACCGTTTTATACTTTAATAACTGACTCTTTTTTAGTTCAATCTGTTTATTTACCTATTTTACTAAAGTTTTATTTTCTACAATTCTAGATCTCCTGTTTCGCCTCTGTGTATTTATACATGTTCCATACTTATTCACACAATAATACAAATATTTTCTACAATGTCAACTAAATTCCAACCACAATATACCAAATCATATACTTTGCATATGTTTTATTACAACTGATCGATTTCCACAACCCTATACTTTCCAACAAACGTCTCAAAACACAACAATGATCGCGTTATGGGAATAATAAAGGATTGGTACAACAACAATCAGTGAAATAATACACAACACAGCCAAGCCAACTTCAAAACTAACCCCCAATCTTTCAAGGGGATTATATCTCTTATCGTATCTTCCCTATTGCTTCATAGTAAAAAACTGAATCTTTCACATATATTTATACATTTATTATCACACAGAATTAAAAGGTACCTTTAAAAAGTTTATTAAATATGTTTCTATTTTGTGAGTATGCTTAATTACACTTTATTATTAACTACTATTCCACTATTACACCAATCTGTCCTTCTGGCAGATTTCACTCACACACTCACTTACTCTATATACAAACTCTTATACAAACAAGAACACACTTAACGCAGGCAAACCAGAATCAAACAGCCACACACACACAGCTTCTCGTACTAGAGAGCCCAATCAGCGGCTCGATGATTGAATGTCTCTCAAACAACGCCTAATCAAATTACACCATGCAGGACTCTCCCAAACACACTCTCGTTCACACTTTTTTAAAAATGGAGATTTTACAGGAGCGCTTCTCACCCCCCTCTCCATCTGTGACAGAGACTTTCACTCTGTCACTCAATCTTACTTCATTCGTTCCAACACTCACTTCTTGAGTGACCTGTTAATTCGGTCTTTTCTCTACTAGCCTTTCAACATATAGAAAACCTATGATTATACACGACTCTTGTCTGTAAATTAGGCTTTTTTTCTATTGTCTATACAACATACAGAGAAATCCGTTATTATACAGGATTTTATTTGCCTGACTCCCCAGCTCTCTGCGGGCACCTTCTGCTCCGCTGAGGCCCTTTCTGCAGGACTTTCACGTGACTCCACTAAAGAGATTTTTGTCATATGTACAAGTTCCCTCGAGGCCCAATCACACACATTACACATGCATTCTTTTCAAAAATCACAAGCTCGGTCTCAGTTATTTACTTTTTTAGGTTCTTAATTTGGAGAGACTTACTCAACAGTCCACTGCCGGGGCGGCACCCGGAACAAGTCACACAACCCGTTAAACTAGTACGAAGAACATTCGCTTTTACCTTATTGGTGATCACCGTGGCTTGTGTGACTCATCCGGCTCCCGGCCCACAGCAGCAGACGGTTCCGAATTTCCAGCCTCTGTTTTTCCAATCCTGCCGACTACGCCAAAGTTATTTCGTGTCTTTTTTCTTCTTAGAATCATTCTCTCAGAGACAGGAGCTTGTCATTTTTGAACGACTTTATTAGTGATTAACAAAGCCGGGTGAGTTCATGAAGTCACACTCTTTCAGCCTTTTTCCACAGGTTTTATACAATTTGAACATGTCTAGGCCCTCCTATTCTAGAATGTCCGATGGCCAATCACCTACTGCATATATTGAGACCTCCTTAATATATGCCTGACTTCAGCTTTTTTAATTTATCAATATTACAAATGTCTATATTATTGATGTGCACCTCTGGTTGTTATTTTCTGAGTATTGTCTTAGTCCTATGACTAACTGCTTACTTAAGGATTTTCCCTGACCTTCTGTCATACAGATCATCACATGTTGTTGTTCTCTCAGTTTTATCTCCAACTGGCCACCAAGACACTCTCTTGACCTTTAATCCTACAGGTCCACGTTCTCTCCTTCAGACACACATTCATATAAACCTGCTTATACGTCAATTCCCAATATATATATATTCATTAGAGTCCCACACTATTTTAACAGAAATTATTCTATAAAGGCTAGCGTACATTGTTTGTTTTACTGATGAGAGGAAACAACGACAGCCTGCCATGTCAAACTCACGTGCCGCCCGGCTTGGACAAGAGGGAAAATAAATAATTTAAATGAAAAAAAATTTTTTTTTATATTATTCTTTTTTTTTTTTTTTTTATATAATCTTTTTTTATGTAGCTGCAATATTTCCGCAGAATGCGGGAATGATCAAAATAGCATCTGGAAAAACCCTTGCCAAAACAGCTTCGGTTTCCCGTTAGGCCTAATTAAAATTTTCAATGGCAGCGCTGATATTATGAGGGTGTAATTATAGTTTCCGCCTCTACGCACTTTCACCGCTCGGCCTGAAAAAATATCTAGGGGAAACACTGACATGTGTATATATTTTCAATAACACAAGCATAAAACAAAGTTGTGATTTATCAAACATAATATCTCTTTGAAATGACTGGTTTACCTATAAGGTGATGCGGAAATGGTAATAAAAATGGTCAGGAATGTTCATTTATGCACAAATTCGCTCTTCTCAGGATTTTGGGTCGCGATGGTTTGTTATTTTTAAAAAGTGGGTCCCCAGAAAAAAAGTTTGGGAAACACTGCTCTAAATGATCATAAACAAACAATGCTTTGTCAAGCTGGGACATGTGTCTTGACCTTAAGCAAATCTCTACCTCCTCCACCCACTCATCCACAGTTAAAGCACCCGCAGCTGAAGACCCAGAAAATGTAGGACTTTTTCCTCTCCCTAGGGAGAAAAACAGTCTGTTCTCTCCTCTGTAGGGGTACAGGCAGATCACCAGCAGATCCAGATGCTTGGCTTGACAGTCTCTCATTCTCAGCTCAAAGCTGGGCCATCTCTTCCCGTAACCTCTGTAGTTTCGCCTCCATAGGTGGACCTGTGACACGGTCTGTCCTGACCACAGTCCAAAAGGAAGGCCCAAA
Organism: Synaphobranchus kaupii; assembly: GCA_029718625.1. NCBI lineage: Eukaryota > Metazoa > Chordata > Actinopteri > Anguilliformes > Synaphobranchidae > Synaphobranchus > Synaphobranchus kaupii. The sequence continues at coordinate 30,690,381 of CM056390.1, read as the reverse complement.
AATTGTCTTCACTGCCAACCTGAACTGATTGCTTATATGCAAATGTGAAGGGGTGGTATCATTGCAATTAGCTTACGATTGGTCCCACTGGTTACAATAGTATGAGAATATATGGTTCTTGAGACCAGAGACTAAGAGACCTACAGGGGACAAAACTTAATTGCCAGGTCTTAGGAAGATATCACTTATTATATTCTTCAGAAATAATTCTTATGCCCCTTTGTCATATTTTTTATCACATTTTTTTTGATAGATGATTAAAAAAAGACTAGCCTTCAATAAATAAATAAAAATTTATTCCGAAAGAATATTAAAAGTGCAATCTCTCCCGTCAAGGTTTATGACTGAATGCATAAACGTTTTTAAAAACTAGCTGAAGAAATATTATGAAATATGTGAAGACTAGACTGCGCTTAATGTGTACCCAGTAGGATTGTAACGGTACACAGAATTATTGGTTCCTTACGTACGTTTTGACGAATGGTTTGGCACATTTATGATACAACAGAATTTTTTTTAATGTGAAAATATAAAATTGCTAACAGTGGCTAACTGGCCATAATTTCTTTCTGAACAAAATAAGGCACATTAACGCTAAGTCATCAGGGAGTTAGAACTCTGAATTCAAGTTCTGCACCTGCATTAAAGCAAGACTGTAATTGTTCGGTTCGCAGCGCGTGCAAAACCGAAAGTCCTGTACCGAAGGAAAGAGGACATTTTTCCCAACCTTGACAAAATAAGCGGTGATTCTTTTCTGATTCGGTGCTCTTCCCCCGCTTTGCAGAAGCATCTCTCCCTTGACTGAGTGTAAGCAGAACGGCAACAAGATACGGGTGACACGGCTACTATTTTGGCTTCACAGCTGCGCAGGTGAGGGAACAGAGTGGCACGGTGCCTCTGTTACATTCTTTGGGGAGAACCCTGAGTGGTAATAGTTTGCTATACGTAAGGAGTATTTGTGTATGCTACTTCTGGTTTCATACTTCTGGTTGACTTGTCAGTCTATATACAGTTTTACTGTATTTTCAGTGTAGTGTATTGTACATCAATATGGGCTGCATAAAACTTTAATAAAGCTTCATAAGCATTAAAAAGCACATTCATGACCACGTCAAAACCATTCATAAATATGTATGCCAAAAGATAATTGTCTTGGGGCTTACTTTGTTACCATCAATATGATAATGACACGACAATGACATATCCATTCCAAATGTCATCATACTATCACTTATATTATCACTTAATATCAACAACAATGACAGTCTATCCTGGTGCAGTTGAGTCTAATTGAGTGCTTGTACACACTGTGCGAAGGTGTACAGCATAGAAAGGATTTATAATTCATAGTTCTTTAGACAATTCCAGAATTACACAGATAATTCTTTGGAGCGTTAAACTAGCACATTGTATGTGTGTGTGTGTGTGTGTGTGTGTGTGACAGAGGAATCCTGGTAACACCTAATGAACACCTCTTTAGATGTGCCAGATTTCTCCAGAACCTCTATACACCTGCTGGCGGGATATAGTGCATCTTAGCTGGGTAATGCTAATGATCTGATTCCATAATGGCATCACAGGGGGAGGTCCGCCCTCTCGAGCCTGCTTCTGTGCTACAGCATGCTGGCAAAGTAGGCTCTGGTAAAAGGATCCATGCTGGGGCAGTGAATTGCATTTTGGCACAATGCCATCTCTCCCCTCCCCAGAATCATCGCACAGCATGGGATCTAGTAGCAGGTTCATGGGAGTGTTTATTATAGAGGGGTTTTACACAAGGAAGTTGGTTTACATGACCTCATCAACAGGGGGTTGGAGGGGGGGGCACTAAGGCCAATTCACGACTCGCCAGTACTGCTCAAAAAAATGTCATTAATTCTCCACGCTACCCGCACGCTTTCTTTTCAATTTAATTTCCCCTTGTGTTATCTGTTGAGCAGACAGATATGAAGGATACTCGTGACAGATTTCATCTTTACGTGAAAGACAAATGTTGGAGAGTAAAAACCATTTTCTGGGGGCCAAGATATTAAAGATTTTCAAGATGCACATATCTTATCCAAGGGCTATAGTACTCTGTTTTTTGTTGAAAGAAAAGATGCTCTTAGTGAATAGATACTGCACTGTAGTTAGCCACTTGCCATGTCTTCTGTGTGTTGACACTGTATATGCATGTCACTCATGCTTTTATATGCTGCAGCTGTCAGGACTTTGTAGTCTTATAGTACCGATGAAATATCATTTAGAGTTTTACATATAGAAGAAAAAGTATATGGCAGTTTCTATGCTCAGATAAAAGCAATAACACTGAGAGTCATAGATCTGTACCATGAAAACAATATAGCAATGATCCACAATCTTCACAGCATCATTACTCTTGTAATGGAAAATGCAATATGTTCTCTGTAATCAGCTTGTTGTTCAATAAAATGGCAGAAATGTCATCTCAACTGGAAGTTTCGTGGAGTTAAAAGAAAAGCCTGACAAGATGCTATTTCATTTTCTCTACCACAGATCCATGTAGGTCTAATTGCAGTGACCTGTGCATTGAAGTTTGAAATCCCAAACGGTTGGCATTGATTTCTGCTGCGGTCTGAATAGCCCTGGAAAGGAGCTTAAGTTGGATAAATCGAATATATTCAGTTGTTATGAAATACTTTATTGGGGATGTGGCTTTGTGAATAAATGATATGTGGAGCTCTCCTTCAAGACACATTTCTCAAAACTGCAGATTTTTATATTTATGACACGGGTAAGGACAGCATTGTTCTAGGCGCAATTAAATAACAATTGAACCACAGCAGCTTCACAAAATTCTGCTGTCCTGTGATGTTCTCCAGCCCGATGGCTATAACCAAGTAGGGCTGAGTTTTGTTGGAACTTGCATGGGACACCTGGCAAAACCAGGTTCCTGTAAGAAGTGGGGCTTCCCTCTGGACCAAGCAGATGAAAACTATGCCCCAGTGCAGTGGGGACACCGAAGCAAAGGAGAAGTCGTGTTAAGCCAAGGCACTGACTCACCAAGTTTAGAAAGATCCTATCGCGCTTATCGCAAAGTGAAAGGGGTTCCCCAGCACTCTCAGTCCAGGCTGTCTCATCACCTTTTGTATAATCGTCTCAACATCGCTCTCCATCCCAGCTGAGTGTATTGAGCATTCTGGTGCAAAAATGCCTGCCATGCATCACCCATATGAGTGGCACACAGTTTCACAGGCCAGTCAAGGCTATAGCCTATCCTCCTGTGACAAGGCTGAAAAATTAAATATTTTAATTTTAATTTTAAGTATTTCATTTTTAAAAGCAAGTTGCATTGAATGTCACTTGTGGTGTAGGATTTAGCACAGTAGAATATACTGTAAAGTTCTTGAGATTAAGACCAGATGCTCTTGTCCCCTACAGGAGACAAAAATTGCCATGTTTTGGGAGGATAATCTCAGTGTTTCGTTCTGGATCAAACATACAGTCACTATGTTCATATGCACACTAATAATCAGACTTTAATGTGATTAATACAATACTTTGATGAAGGCAGAAGTCAGGTAAGCGTCTTGCTCTGATTATGTTACTGTGACTAAGCTCTTAATAAAAATTACCTTAATCTCAATAAGATATGCCGGGTAGTCAATTTTACTTGCATTGTTGAAGAACTGTTGGAACACGTAAACACCTTAATTGGATTTCCCGGAGTGTGTTAACACCAAGCATGTCTGAACTTGATTGTTGCTGCTGCCTACTAACCTTGTTACTATTTTGATTGGGACAATGGTGAGTGGGTTGCTCTGGATTGGCAACTGTCGGGTTGCTCAGAATGACATTACTGTTCATTAACGCTATCATCCATGAAGTCTGCTGTAGCACTGCACTTCTGTTTTCAAAACATTTTTTTTCAGTATGCATTTCTCCAGTTAACTGGCAGTCGCTGTTTGCGTTGTTTTATTTGCCACGTAGTAGATTTGAAAACTTGTGATTTAGCTTTTATTTAAAAAAAGAAAAGAAAAGCTGTCTGTGGAAAAAACCTTGGATCAGGTTTTTCAGAACTTTAATTGAATATGATTTTGACTGGTCAGATGGATAATCAATTTGTGCTGTGTAGAAAACAGAAGAGATATTTCCTGACAGCTGACGTAGGCTTCATGACAGCTTTTGACGGTGGAAATTAGTGTTGTCAGATTGAAAGAGGAGTTTGATTGTCTATCCAATATTACAATATGTCAGTAAAGAAGAAAATTGAATTTTTATTCACTGGTCTTTTTATAAACAATCAAATGACTCCAGTCCAAAGATTAATCATAACAGATTTATATATTGTACGTTTTGCAGTTGGAATCAAACCATATTATTTAAATACAACATTCCTTGGACATACTTGCTGTATCTACATTTGATTAACTGCTCTAATATTACATTTATTATTGTTTTAAACTGTTTTAATAAGGGTGAACATGTAGGTAATTTTCTATAGTGAAGTCATATAGTGAACACATAATGTACACCTTTATACTTTTATTGCCAAATATAATAATAATAATAATTTATTATTGTTATCATTAAAGTAACTAGCCTAAGTTAATTATGTACCACAATATAGGTTGTCAAATACAACACAGAGTGGTTGTAACGAGGGCAGTACACAGCAAAAATGTTGGTGTAAATTTAACACTGCTGGTGTACATTTAACACCCTAGGGTGTTAAATGTACACCACCAATTTTTCTGTGATACAATAGTACCTCTGCGATACAAACGTTTTCGGACTGGAGGTCAATCAATCAATCAATCAATATTTATTTATATAGCGCATTTCACAACAAGTTGTCACAATGCACTTCACAGCAAAACAGCAAAACCCAGCCTAAACTCCCCACAAGAGCAAGCCAAAGGCAACAGTGGCAAGGAAAAACTCCCTGGTGTAACTAGGAAGAAACCTTGGAAGGAACCAGACTCAATGGGGGAACCCATCCTCCTCTGGTCGGCTCAGGGTCTAGGGCTTAAGGACCAACATGGTCAAAACAGCCAATGTCCATGATAATACAATTTGCAGCAGCTAGATGACAGTCCAGATGTGGCGGCAGTGATGGTGGGGAACCGGGCGCCGATGGCGGCGGGAGCAGCTGGCAGCGGTGGTAAGGAGGGAGGGGCAAGCGGCAACGGACAGGAAGCCGGACAGCAACTCTCGAGATGCGGGGCATAAGCCCCGCCGGCAGAATGTGAAAAAAAGAGAGAGAGAAAACAGTTAGGGGAAGTGTAATAGAGCAGCAGGAGCACCAACTGGAGGGGTGGGGGGTGGGGAAGGGGTGGGAGGGTTGGACAGGTGCCCCCGCCAGGAGTAATCTATGGCTGCATAGCTATGAAGACAGAGTTTGAGGAACCATGCAGTCATGAGAGGGAAAACAGTCCTACCCACCTATCAAGAGCCAGCCCAGGAAGATGGGGTCACAGCTGTTGACAGGTGACAGTAAGGAAAGGATGCCACCCCACATTACTCTATGGCTAAATGCTTCTCTGGTCCTGTCTCCAGACTATAGCTCATTATAAGCCTGATCATAGAGGTGCGTTTTTAATCTAGACTTAAATATTGAGACAGTGTCTGATTCCCTTATAGGTTTTGGTAGGGTGTTCCACAGTAGTGGCGCTCTGTAAGAGAAAGCTCTACCACCCGTCAAGTTTTTAGATATTCTTGGGACTACTAGGTAGCCTGCGTCTTGGGAACGGAGTGATCTTTTTGGCTTATATGGTAAGAGCAGATTACATATATACACTGGCGCAAGTCCATTTAAGGCTTTAAAGGTCAGAAGCAAAATCTTAAAGTCTATCCTAAACTTAATTGGTAGCCAATGAAGCGATGCTAGTACTGGGGTAATATGCTCATATTTCTTAGTTCTAGTTAAAATGCGAGCGGCTGCATTCTGTACAAGCTGGAGATTATTTAGCAAGGACTTAGGGCAGCCAGATAGCAGGGCATTACAGTAATCTAGCCTAGACGTAACAAAAGCATGGATCAGTTTCTCTGCGTCCCCTATTGATAGGAAGTGCCTTATTTTAGGCACTTAGGTCAAGAAGTACAAGAACAGACACAGAGTTTTGGTCGGCTGATAATAGTAAATCGTTAATAACTTTAACAAGTGCCGTTTCAGTGCTATGGTAGGGTCTAAATCCTGACTGGAACATTTCATGGATATGGTTTGAGCTAAGGTATGCACCAAGTTGCTTAGCAACAGCTTTCTCTAATATTTTTGATAGAAATGGAAGATTTGAAATGGGTCTATAGTTTTCCAGTTTGTCAGATTCGAGGTTTGGTTTCTTTAATAATGGCTTAATAACCGCCATTTTTAGTGGCTCTGGTACATATCCTGTTACTAAGGATGTGTTAATAATTTTTAACATATGCTGGCCTAGTATGGGGAAAAGTTCTTTAACTAATTTTGTAGGGATTGGGTCGAGTAGGCAGGTAGTCGGTTTTGAGGACATAACCAGTTTAGACAGCTCCTCCATGTCAATTGGCTTAAAACAGTTTAGTGCCACTGTTGATACATCTTCCTGTGTTAACCAGGATTTGGGCTGTTCATTGATTAAGGGAGGAGTGATGCCTAGAGGAGGAGGCAATTTGGAGATCTGGTCTCTAATAGCTTCAATCTTTTGATTGAAATAATTCATGAAATCATTACTGCTGTAAACGCTGGGGTAGGATGAAAATTCTAATGATGGTTTTTTAGTCAAGTTGTCCACAGTGCTAAACAAGAATTTTGGGTTACATTTGTTTTGTTCAATTAATTTAGAGAAAAAGGCAGATCTAGCTGATACAAGAGCTTGCTTGTACTGGAGGAGGCTATCTTTCCATGCAAGACGAAATACTTCTAGTTTAGCTGACCGCCATTTTCGCTCTAGTTTTCTTGTGGACTGTTTCAGGGCACGGGTAGTGTCATTGTACCAGGGAGTACGGTTTTTCCGACAAGACTTTCTTTTTAGAGGGGCAACCATATCAAGGGTGCTTCTGAGAGTAAAACTTAACTGGTTAGTCAGTTCGTCCAGCGATACTTCAGTGGTATTTCCTTTGTTTGAAAGGAATGATTCCGGAAGCATATCTATAAACTTTGGAATGACGTCAGAGTTTAACGACCGGCTGTAATAGTGTCTTGGCTCTGATATAGAAGTGGTCGTTGCCTCGATTTCAAAAGTAATAAGGAAATGATCAGATAATACAGGGTTATGGGGTGCAATAGTAAGATTAATAACATTGATACCATAGGATAACACTAAGTCTAGGGTATGGCTATGGTAATGAGTGGGTCCACAGACATTTTGTTTGAACCCAACAGAGTCAATAATAGAGGCAAAGGCTGTTCCTAGGGGATCACCTGGTTTATCCACATGTATGTTAAAGTCACCAACAATCACAACCTTGTCTGCCGAAATAGCAAGGCAAGACAAAAACTCAGCGAATTCTATTAGAAAATCCGAATAGGGCCCAGGTGGTCTGTAAACAGACACTAGGAGAGAGGACTGCATGTTACCCCTTATTTTAGCTAAGTCATGCTGTACACAGTTCATAGAAAGAACTTCAAAAGATGAGAACGTATGTCCACACTTAGGGGTTAAGCTTAAGGTGGACTGATAGATCGCTGCAATACCACCCCCTCTTCCTGACTGGCGCGATACCTGAGTACTTAAAAAACCTACAGGAGACGCTTCATTAAGTGCGACATATTCACCAGGTCTTAGCCAAGTTTCAGTTAGACATAGTACTTTGAGATTATGATCTGTGATCAATTCGTTTACAAGAAGTGCTTTAGGAGCAAGAGATCTAACATTTAGTAGTCCAATTTTTAGGAGTGATTCACAGCAGCTGCTAGCAGCAATATGTTTTAATTTAAGAGTAATAAGATTATCCGCGTTGACACCACGGTTTGCTTTACATTTGGCATATATGCGTGGGGCAGACACAGTCTCAATATAATGAATACTCATTTCTAGCTCAGATATGGGATGGGGATGAGTACTATTGCCAATTTCTAGCTCTGAAACGCACCTTGCAGACAACGGCGTTGGGCCATGTGTCTGAGTCACGGGCATTGGGAAACGCGTTGGGAAACGCACAGGCTCCGATGTAGGATCAGAGGCCTGCTGCCTGGCCGGCGCCCTGATAAGGTGTCAGGATCTGGCCTTACTAAGACTAGCATCTAAGTTATTTGCTAGGACAAGAGCACCTCTCCAGCTCGGGTGGAGTCCGTCTCTCTTCAGTAGGCCAGGCATTCTCCAGAAGTCAGGCCAATTATTGACGAACCCTATGCCACTAGATGAGCACCACTCAGACAGCCAGCGATTTAGCGACGTGAGTCTACTGTAGACCTCGTCGCTCCTACGAACTGGGAGCGGACCAGAGCATATTACTTCCCGACACATCTTTTTAGCCATCGCACACACCGAAACAAAGTTATTTTTGGTGACCTCCGATTGCCTCAATCGGACGTCATTTGTGCCGACGTGAATAACAATTTTAGAGTATTTACATTTACTTTTAGCCAGCACTCTCAGACTAGCCTCAACATCGGTAGCTCTGGCACCAGGCATACACTGCACTATGGTCGCTGGTGTCGCTAATCTCACGTTTCTCAGAATACTATCCCCTATAATCAGGGCTTTCTCAGTGGGTGTGTTACTGAGTGGGGAATATCGGTTTGAAACGCGAGTAGGGTGATGCTCGGCGGCTCTAAGCCGACAGCTATGTTTCTTTTGCACCGTGATAAAATCGTCCCGCAGTGAGGACTCTGACGGGGGAGAAATACTAGCATCTAAACTGGCATCCGGCTCAGGTAAGAGGGAATCTATCAAACTCTCACTCTCCTGGATCTGATATAACGTCCGGATGCGGGCCTCTAGCTCAGCTATTTTCCGTGCTAATTCTGAGTTAAGCTGACACTTTGCACATATACCATTACTGGTAAAATTAGCAACAGAACTAAGGCTAAACATGAAACACACCCCGCAGGAAACACTTGCAGTGGAAGCCATAATGTGCGCTTACCGTATTTATCCTTAGTTGTCGTTAGATGTGATCAACTTAGAGCGGTAGTCACAAAAGTGGGAAAACGTAGAAGTCGTGGAAATTGTCGTTGAAAAATCTAAAGTAATGCAGTAGTATTTAAGATATATATATATATTTTTTTTTTTTTTTAAGTTCGTTCAGTTGAGCAAGCGAAGCAAACACGCCTTCACTTCAGATTCAAACAGGAAACAGGAAGTCGAAATCTCTTGTGGTGCGAGGTAATTCGGAACTCTTTGTAACTCTTTGTTACAACGGAAATGTTTGTAACTTTTGAACGGGATACCGAAATGCACCAATTACGCTTAATACCGGTGCTTCCATGGTGCTTCCATGGTGCTTTTTTGGACGGTAGCTCGAGAGGTCTCCTCACCATCGCCTCACTTCCCCTCTCTAGGCCGGTTTGTGCCAAGGCAAGTTCCCGCCATGAATTTAATAAATGTCGCTAATTAAATGCCCATTAGGGCCTCGCCTCATTAAAATGAACTCCCCAAAGACAAATGCTTGACCGTGGACTGTGAAGGGGAAAAAGCTGAAGCACTTAAGCATCTACTGTTCAACAATCACAAACATGCTTAACTGGGCTTGTGAAGAAAAAAAAAAAAGTGAATTTATTTGGTTCGGGACACAGGTTGACTGGATCAGGGCCACAGTCTAAAATTGGTCGCCATTATAAAAATGTACATTATGGATGGGGTCCTGGAGGTCTCAAATATATCTCTGTATTTTCAGATATGCTATGTAATATGTATCCTTGTGACTCAAGCCCATTGTCATTTACGTCATTTATACGGATGTTTTTCTTAATGGGCTATAAAACATTTCCCCTGAATAATAAAGATGAACTCAAAATGACTGTCTGGATTTTAATGACCCTCCTTGGAGCAAATTGAAGTAATTTTTAGATGCTTGCCGATTAAATTTTGTTTCTAATTTAATCTTATGTCTGACCGCAAGTCCTGTTCCTCAATATTATTTTTGAGCATATTCTTCTCTCCGCCATTGCTAAATGCACTCCTCGTGTGTCCAAGGTCCACTTCTGCCTGAATCAGGACCAAGCCAGTGTAGCTGTGTATGGCAGCTCTACAGGGCGGCACATAATTGAACTTCCCATTGGAAGTTAGCAGGTTTGCCAGGGTCTTAAACTGCGTGTCTACGCTCATTCAAGTTGACAGCTTATACAATAAAATCTATAGAATTTATAAATAAGTGCAAGTTAAAATATACCCATTTTAATTTAAATCATTAATTTAAATTGTATTACTAAATCCCTATTTTTAGCAATCTATTATTGTGTAGCTATACATCTTTTGAAGTTTTAAGTTCATTAGTAGTAATCAAGTAAGTGACAAATAGGATTTCATTAAAAGTGGGGACTGTGCAGGCGAATGGAGTAAACTGAAGTCACTGTCATGGTCGTGGGATCAGCTTGAGATGCATGCTTTGTGACATTGCACATTATCCTGCTGGAAGTATCCATTTGAGTGGCCATAAAGAGATGCACAGGGTCAACAAAAATGTTGCGGCATTCAAGTGATGCTCAATTGGTATTAAAGGGGCCTAATCTGTACCAAGAAAACATACCCCACACCATTAGATCACCAACAGCGGCCTACACAATTGACAACGGCAGGATGGATCAATGGATTCATGCTGTTTGTGCCAAATTCTGACCCTACCATCTGAATGTCGCAACAGAAATCAAGATTCTTGAAACCAGGTGAGATCTTCCATCGTCCTATTTTGGTGATCGCATGCCCAGTGTAGCCTCATCTTCCTGTTCTTGAGTGGAACCTACCTTGGTCTTCTGCTGCTGTAGCCCATCTGCTTCAAGGTTCGACACGCTGTGCATTCAGAGATTCTGCACACCACTGTTGTAAACGGCTGTTATTTGAGCATTTGTGGCCTTTCTGTTATCTTGAACAAGTCTGCCCGTTATCCTCTGACTTCTCTCATTTAGATTGAGTTTACGCTCACAGAAATGCTGCTTTCTGGATGTTTTTTTGTTTATCACACCATTCTCTGTAAACACTAGAGACTGTAGCACATGTCCCCCGGAGGGCAGCTGTTTCTGAGCTGCTGGAACAACCACGTCTGGCACCATCAATCATACCACAATCAATGTCTTAGATCACGTGTCTTGCCCATTCTAATGTTTGAGTCAAACAAACAACAACTAAACCACTTCAACATGTCTGCATACATATATTGAGTTTCAGCCACATGATTTTGCGGTTTGGAGGAGCAGGATATTTGCGTTAACAAGCAAGTGTACCACATGAAGTGGCCCCTGAGGGTATGCATGTACCGTGTGTGTGTGTTAATTGATTTTAATTAACCTGTCATGGATTTTATTTTTAAGCAGGGAGTTCAGCAAGACATCTCCAGGCAACCCTTTGTGTTTGAGCACAAGCTGTTGAACTGGCTTTCTTTGCATGTATAAAATGCCTAGTTCCTTCACTCTTCCTTCTAGTATTCCTACCCATCCCCATGTCTATGTGACCTGGCATAACACCCCCTGACTACGCCACCTTGGGAATTACACCCAAATAAATAGTTTGTACGACTCAAGGGATAATGATCAATCCCCACATAGGCACGTTCAATTAAATGAACAAGCAGAGACGAGGATTCAATAATAAAAACATCCAGTTTATTTGTACAATCATAAAAACACTATAGAAAAACCCACACAAAAACCCACAGGATTCCCAAAAATACACAATTAGCCGGTGGTAGGTCTTCCCCGCCACTAGGGGTGCTACTGGGTGCATGCGGGTACGGGTCCGTGGAGCGTGGATGACTTACCAGAAGTGGAACCGAAAGGTCACTCACTCGTGAAGGTGCCAGCAGACATACACACACACGCACTGTAAAATGGTGAGATACGGACACGGTGAATATAGCACAAACGATTCTACACACACACCCACACACACCCACAATATAGCATGCAGTGAAAAGAACGGAACCACTTCCTATGGTGCCGCAACGACCTCCACGCCACCAGCACAGATCCCAAACCACGCACTGCAACGTAAACAGAAAGCAGCCCCGAAGCCCCAACTCGATAAACAGTTGGTTTGTCAGTAGTAGGGATGTTAAAAATACAAATACATACGGAACCCCCAGGGAAAAGGCGGATAAAATACGGTTTAAAACACAGTTTAAAACCCAAACCGTGCCCAGCGGCCGGAGCTCCACGTAGCTAGTTACCGGCGAATTGATACAACCGGAGCCCCGCTATCCACGTTCCTTAGCTCTTAAGGAGACAGAGATAAACGGAAATTTCTAATATCGGCAAAACAGCGGCTAGCAACGTCCTATAATGGCAGAGAATATTTATTAGTGCACATGCAGTGTAGCGTTCTGGTAACCACAATGTTTTAGCAAATTTTAACCATGACATTACATTACCTCAGAAGCTAAACGCTATCCTACTCATACCATTAACAACATATATAAAAAATTAAAAGAAATACCTCTATAGGCTATGCACATGCAGTCTCAAGCTCCACCACTCCGTCTATGGTGACCTACAATGAAATAATTTTCATAAGGCCTACATGGAACATGACGTGGGCTGTAGGTAACACAGAGCAAACTGCAACGTACCTTGAAGTCAGACAGGAACTTGCATACAGGAACAGGGAAGAACAAGAACACCAAACAGGTAAGGCATTTCCTTGTACCTATTTACTGCAGCCTATTTATAGGCATTCAGAGATGATTGATGTGTGTGTCAGCAAACCACATACCTGAATGCATGTTAACCTAGCCTATTCGCTAGTTAGGGTGACCTGTACATCGTAACCTGTTACATCTACATCTTTCCTTTCCAATTTTTTGAGTTTGGGACAGTCTTGATTCCAGGCTCAAAACCAAATACTAAATTTCATTCTCTGAAGTGTACTGAATAGACTACTGCTTTTAAATATAATGTAATAATTAAGTGTAGTCATTGCGTTCATTATTATTATCATTATTGTTGATTTTAAAATGCATGTATTGCATATTCTTTCACTCAATTTGATAGCCATCATTTTTTCATCAGTTTTTCAGCTCAAATTTGCCTAATGGTTTGTAGTTTATTCCAGAGTTTGCAGTTTGTTCAAGTTTGTCTCCCCTTTTTATCTAAAGTGATTTTGGATAATTAACTGTAATAATTAATTCCTAAATTGTATGACGTTATTGATACGGAAAGCTGGTTGTAATAATTGTCATATGCATCATGAATCACCCTCCTTAAGGGCATTCTCTAAATGATTAAATTGATAATGATAGTATAATTTGAGGTGACAAGCTAGTGTTTTCTGCATCACAATTAAACGTTAATATGAAAACATTAACCACAGAATGCTCGTTAGTCTTTATAAAAATGACATTAAGTTTCTGATATACCAGAGTTCAATCAATGCATACTAAAATTGTGATTAAAAAGCTTCTTTGCTCTGTGTGTGGCGGTGTGCGGTTGTGTGTGTGTGTGTGTGTGTGTGTGTGTGTGTGTGAGTGTCTTTGTGTATGTTCACACAGGGGAATTAGCTCTAACTTGAAATGAACTGAAAACAATTGGCCTGGTTTGTGCACTGCAATAAGAAGGCTTATCTTTACTGTTGCAGGTGTTGCATGACGTAGCAGAGAGGAGGAATTTCTGAAAGACGTCAATGACTCTTCACCTCTAGAGTGCAATATATAAGTGAAAGGAAACAAGTGGGGGGAGTTTTGGATCTCTTCTGCATTTTTCAACTTTTTTTGAAAAATACTGAACTGAAGACATCCCTTAAAACCCCCCGTGCATCAAATTACAAACACTACAGTACGTAGATCCTAACTACACCAATTTGTCCAGACACAGACTAACAGTATGATAGTTTCACAGAGTGTTTTCAAGCTGTGTCTGGACAAATTGGTGTAGAAATTATATTTGATAAACACGTACAGTATATGTGCACAACTGCCCATATCCAGACTGTATATTTCTATGTAGAGTATATTATACACTTTCAGGGTAAGGTTTTAGATGGGTCACAGAAAAGCTCACTGAGTCAGGTGTAGACATTTTGTTTACCCAGGATTTTTTGAGAGAATAGGTGGTTTAGCCTACCGCTCAATGCTCAACCTGGAGGTTCAAGGCGCCACTCTTTGTCTGGTCTCTACCCTTTGACATGTTCGACATCGATGGCCCTGCCAGGAGTACAAGACTCCCACTGGCATAGCTCTCCGGGTTTAAGTGACACAAAACCGCTCCAAAATGAGTCAGGTAAGGGCTTTGGAAAGTTTGAGAATTCCTCCTTGGGAATTCCCAGGGCTTTTTTGTAAGAATTTCTGCCTGTTTTCTGTTGTCATAAATAAAAACAATTATCTCTAAAACTATATACAGAAAAAAGTTTGGAGTTGATTGAAAAAAAAGCAGTAAAATCTGACGTGGTTTCCCAAAGATAAGCCCAAGTGTCCCCAAAACCTCTCCAAATGTCACCAAACCTCTCCAAGGTGGAACATTGTGAATGTATTTTTTCCCAGCCATATTCCACTTCCAGAAGCCAATTCTATCAAGGGTGGTACCCTCTGGAACCCCGGAAACAACATATTTTTTATTTGCCCTTTTTGGCTAAGCCCTGTATTCATTCCTTTTGGACCTTTTTACAATATTTACTAAATTTACTACTACAATAATAATAATAATAATAATAATAATAATAATAATAATAATAATAATAATAACCAACCAGTTCTTGTCATGGGTTTCTACCCTTTTTCCCCATGCGGTCATTTTCCTCGGTGGCCACGCGGGGGCACTGCCCTTTTGGTGGATGCTTGCTCCGCCCTGCTTTGATTGCGGAGCTTCTGTCAGCATCCACACCTGTGCGTGGTCACCTTTAGAGCTATATAAGCCTCCCGTTTCCTTCGTTCGGGGCTTCGATATTGTTTGTTTTGTATTTGTGTTATTTGCATTGTCTGGTGTGAGTTATTTGTACCATTTGTGCTACTCGCCTATTTTAACATCTCATTACTGAGGCAGGGCGTTTGTTCTTGCTGGCTCTTTGGTCACTTATCTCGTAGAAGTATGGGACCGCAGATCTCTGCTCTATTCGCCTGTAAGATGTTTCTCTCTCCTGGGAGATCGGGCGTTCACGCTTTTACTTAGTTACTTATCTCGTAGAAGTATAGGGCAGCAGTTCTTTGTTCTATTCGCCTTTGTTTGATTTTCTTACTGAGAAACCAGGCGTTTGAGCTTCTACTAATTTCCATGTTACAGTGAGCCGGTTAGTAGCTTCGGTACGTTTGTTCTCTGTTTTGTCTCTTTCTCATGGACTACGTTCCCCTTTGTTGTGAGTCAGGGTTTTTGTATTATATTGAGAGGCAGTGCGTGCGTATTTTCGATTCAGTTTGTGTTAGTCATTGAGCCGGCAAATGTCCAGAACAGCTGATCTGTTCGTCCTTCGGTATCTGTCTTCTTACGGGGAGACTGGGCGATTTTGTTCGGAACTGTAGTTCTGTTCGTCCTTCGGGTACGTCTCTTCTCACAGGGAGACTGGGCGATTTTGTTCAGACGGTTGTTCTGTTTGTCCCTCGGTACCTGTCTTCTTACGGGGAGACTGGGCGATTTTGTTCGGAAGTGTAGTTCTGTTCATCCTTCGGGTACGTCTCTTCTCACAGGGAGACTGGGCGATTTTGTTGACATGTTTGCGTTTGACTGCAAGTCTCTGAAAGTAGCCTTGGAACGTTATCTCTGTTCCTTCGCCTCCTCGTTACATCCCTCTTTACCGAGAGGCAGAGCGCTTATTCTCGTTACATCCCTCTTTACCGAGAGGCAGAGCGCTTATTCTCGTCTAATCTTGCGTTAGTCATGGAGCCGGTAAATGTCCGGAACAGCTGTTCTGTTCATCCTTTAGTACCTGTCTCCCTATTGGGAGACTGGGTGATTTTGTTCGGAACTGTAGTTCTGTTCGCCCTTCGGGTACGTCTCCTCACAGGGAGACTGGGCGATTTTGTTCAGACAGTAGTTCTGTTCGTCCTTCGGTACCTGTCTCCGTACATGGAGACTGGGTGATTTTGTTCGGAACTGTAGTTCTGTTCGTCCTTCGGGTACGTCTCTCCTCACAGGGAGACTGGGCGATTTTGTTGACATGTTTGCGTGTGACTACGAGTCTATGACTGCGAGTCTTAGATCTCCGTTCCTTTCGCCTCCTCGTCTACTATTTCGTATTATTTTGCAGTGTTTATTGGCTGTGTGTTTTATTTGTGCCATTATGCTACTCGCCTGTTCTTATGTGTCTCGTTACCGAGACAGGGAGTTTGTTATTTCTGGCTCGTTCTTTAGTCACTTAGCTTGTAGAAGTATGGGAGCCTAGTGCTTTGTTCCATTCGCCTTGTTTGGTTTTCTTACTGAAAAACCTGGTGTTTGCACTTCTACTCATTTGCGTGTGACAGTGAGCCGCTTAGTAGCCTTGGTGTGTGTGTTTCCCTGTCTTGTCTCCTTCCCTTAACTACAGGCTTTCCCGTCCTAGTGGCCTAGTGCTTAAAGAATCCCCTTGCTGCTTTTGGCTCCTCCTACCTCACACGTCACGCCACATTACAGTTCTCAGCTCCCCTTATTAGTTATCAAAGCTTACAAAGGAATTTCATAGAGAAGTGTGAAGTGAGGCACAACTCACGAACAGTAACTTGTCTTTTGCTATAGCAGGCAGGCTGCAGCAGCAGGGGTGTGCTGGCCTTCCTGCGCAAAACAAGTTTTGCTGTAGACCTTGCGGTGTAAGGAGGGGTAGGGGTGGAAATTAATCTCCTTTTCTTCGTTCAGCAGAGGGGGTGGCTGTTGAATCAGAGGTGGAGACTTCACTGTCCTTGCTGAAAAAAAGATGAATAGTTTTGACAATGAGAAAAAAAGCACTGGTTATTATCAATATTCACTATATCCAATATATGACTAGCAGAATGACTGTACCTGCACGTCTATCTGGCAAAGGTTTGATAACTGACTTTGTTGCAGCAGGTCACTCTTTACAAGCCCTCTTGATATAGACAATAGTAAAAAACATGTATTTTGCCCCCCTACTGGCCACGGACCCAAGACAGGGCATTTCCAAAACCTGCCATTTGTAACAGCATACCTATTAGGGTTGGGCCAATGGCTGCACCTGCATCGTACTCGTGTGCTTTAAAAAAATTGGTGATAGACAATAGCCATTAATGACATTCAAAAGCGTCCGGCTTGAAGAATACGTGACTGTAAGGTGACTGTAATGTCTGCGCGGTTTACAGCAAGGGAAAAACTCACAATTGGTGAATGGGTAGATCATAGAGGTTAGATTTTTTTCAAGTATGAGCTTGCTTTCAGATGATTTACTCTGCACTGGAATGTCTGATTGAGATATTTTTTTTCACTGTTTGGAAGGTAAGAAGTTGCTTTTTTAGAAAAACACTTTTCGTGTTTGAAATTGTATGTACGTACACATAAATGCTCGTTTTCAGATGTTCCTGAAAATGAATTCAGCTCAATGGAAAATTATGTGTTGACTTTTCCTAGCCTATGTAAAGAGTGGGTTGATTGCTTATGGCAATCAGGGGGGGGATTTGTTTACGATAATGGCAGTACAGTAGTATTAGCATCCGTTTTGTAGAATCCGTCTTGTTGCAGACAGTTTTTGGATTATATAATAGCGTAATCATCAACCTGAGTTAATTTCGGCCCCTCCTTTGGTGAGTACTGCCTTGTTATTGCTTTTTTATCTCTGTAGTGATTTTACAGATCGAGGTGGGGTTTTTGCATCAAAGTGCGAAGAGTCTAAGCTTTACAATGGTATAAGGGTTGCACTGCACCTTGAATCAATAACATTTAAAATAAATAATTTAAGATTAATGTTACTATTCGACGCCGGCGTCCAATTAACATAACCACTGGGGGCATAAGGAGCTACGCAATTAGTGAAGAAAAATATTCCGCTTCTTAAATATCAAATCATTCCTGCAAACCTCTGTTCAGAGATGGGGTTCTCACTATTCCACCATTTTGCTGTGTCTTGAGTCTTCTACAAAAAAAAAGCCTATTTAAAGTGAGATACACTGTGAGATGTGCACTACATAAATAATTTGATTTGAAGAATAGAATCTTCTTCTAACAGCCTTGTGTATACAGTTAAGAGCACATATTTAACACTTATTTAGTTTGTTTGGTTTCTTTGCCCCCCCCCCCCCCCCCCCCCCCCATTTTAGGGACTGGTAGATGAATCACTCTTTTAATGAATAATTTCCCAAAACTGATTAAATGCTTGGATATGTGTGGGTGTGACAGTACCATCATAATGGCAGGGATGCTGTAGAATTTCATACTTTGATTAATTAAATGGTGTGCCTCTCACGCACACACACAGTTACAAAATCTAATCGCAAATAAGTCAATTACTATTTATACGCAATATTTTAATTCTATAAGTTTAGATATGTCAAGATATTATACCAACACATTAATGATGCAGGAATGCTGTGCTATCCCAGAATGCTCAACCAATCAATCTATAAGCAATGCGGAGCTGTGACTGCATGGCTGACTGCATGCATTTTGGTGGATGCATTATCACTTAACCCTCCAGAATTGATGAAGTTGCAGGGGATGAACTTGCAATTGCAACTGAACATTCAAGTTACGTGACAGAAAAAATAAATGTGTGTAGTACATACAGTATATCTTTATACTGTGTATCTGATTCCGCACTGGAACAGTTCAACCAACCGGCCAACCAGCCCAACAGCAGTGCATCAGACCATGGAAAAAAAGACTCCCAAAAAGGAGTGAGACACTCCTGGGACAGAGCAGCCCCCCTCAGTCAGCAGAACAGCGGTGAGTTGGAACAGAGTCCAGCCGTGACGCAGGTTATCAGCTTCCCAGAGATTTGATCTCTGCCCTCTTGCCTGCTTCTGCCAAGATAATGAATACGATTATAAATGAAACGAAACAGATAAGAGCGTCACACGCCGCCTAAATTTAGAAACGGAACAGGGGCGGCGGGGCGATGTATCCTGCCATGGGTCTGGTTTTCAGTTTTTTTTTTTTTTAATGGATAAAGTTGCAGGAATGGCATGGGAAATAAACAGGGCTTTTGAAATTGCGAGAAAAGTACGACAGGGAAGAAACTGAAGATGCCAAAAAAGTTATTTTTAGCTATTTTTAAATGACATACATCACTCTTTCCTTTCCACTCACTCTCCGTACTCTGTTGCATCTTGAAAAGGAGCTTGAGCTGAGCAGGTAGGTGGGGAGAGTTACGGTGCTCTGAAGTTCAGTAGTTACTTGTTACTAGTTCAGTTATTACTTGTATACAGTGTGTATATTAACTATTTACAAGTAATGTGTATGTAAGTATTTACACAATTATTAAATGTTATATATGTGAAAAACCCATTTTATAGCCTTTTATAGCTTCGGCACACTGAGGTAGATTGTAAGACCTATTTAATGAATAGAAGCTAAGCTTTCGGTCAGCAGACCTTCATCAAAGCATCTTAGCTCATATTCATTAAAAAGACAATCTACCTAAGTGTGCTTGTAAAAGGCCATTTTTTACATATATAACATTTAATAATTGTGTAAATACTTATTGATTACTTACACATTTTTTGTAAATAGTTAATATACACATTTCATTTTTATTCTAATACACAGTAAAATGTCCAGTGTTAATTCAACTCTAACAGTGTAGATATGAGTCCAATTGGGATCATATGTACATAAGTACTCTGAGTTGATTTAACACTGAACATTTTACTGTGTATGGACACTTTATCTTTGTTGCACCTGGGACTACAGTACCAGTCAAAAGTTTGGACACACCTACTAATAGAAGGGTTTTTTTCCGTTATTTTTTACCGTTTTCCACATTTTAGAATAGTAGAGACATCAAAACTATGAGATAAGAAATAAAATTATGCAAAGACCAAAAAAGTTTTAAAAAAGCTGAGTTATTTTAGATTCTTCAAAGTAGCCACTCTTTGTATTGATAACGCCTTTGCACATTCTTGCCATTCTCTCAACCAACTTCTGTGGTAAACAGGTATTCCACAGGTAAACAGGTGATGCTATCATGACTCTGTATAAAAGGATATCAATAGATTCTGGATATCTTATTTCCAGGTACTCTTAGAAGCGATATTATAACCTCTCTGCATTTGAATGGATCTCTATGGGAATTGGGGGGTGGGACTAGATTAAGCTGTAAATTACATGGGAATAGTATGGAACCCATGGTTGGCTAAATGGCTGGAAGTCATTAAGGGTCTTAGGTATCAAACGAGCCTCAAACCATCACTCTGCTGCAGATATGCATGGATCTTTTTAAGGGTTGTTTCTCCTGACTTATTTTTCCATAGAGTTCAATAGGAAAATGAGTATCGCTTCTAAGAGCACCTGGAAACAAGCTGTCACGGGTTGGACCGGCCAAATCCCGCGCCCGAATCCGGACCAGGTTTTTCTTGGATCCACCACTCCCCAAACAGTACACCATACAAAAATATAGGTAAAAATAATTTTTATTTACTACAATTCATTAAAACAATGAGTCACAGTATCACACGGCTGACGGAGGCTATGCTGTCTGTGGGTTCCTTTCCCCCCCAGTCTCTCTCCACACTGCCGGACAGAGCCGACCCCACCCACAGGTAAGCGTGCCTACCCCCATACACCACACAGTACACACTAGTACGCACACCACTTGTAGCCACACAGTGCTCGTAGGAATTATTCAGGCTATTGCAGATGGGCACACACACACACACACACACACCACACACACACACACACACACACTCGTGATCACGCCCTCAATAGCCCACCTCGGGGGCTGCCAGCTGCCCGGCCCCACAATACTCATGAGGGGAAAGCCCACACACAAACAAACATGGCGGCATACACTCATACAATAACAAAACTTGCTAACATCCCACACTACAAACAAACATGAAACACCGCAAAAAAATATATGTTGTATATATCCTGCCCATGGCACCACTCTGGGAGGACTACCACAAAAAAATAAAAATCAAAAAGACACAAGCCGTCCGGCCCAAAAATAACCACACACACACACACACGGACGGCTTTTGCCATCCTTGGTGGTCGCCAATGAGGATTCCAACTGTCCACCACTCGGGCAGATCCTGGGACCCAGGCCTTCACTGCGCCCCGTCGCCCTCGTCACTCTCGCCGGGCTGGATGCGGGACACCGATTCTGACAGAGAAAGGACACACTCGCTACCGCTCAGTTCCCCGCTCGCTCCGGTCTGAGACCCACACACACATCTGCTGATCTCGATATGGCGAAAATACGTTCCTTACGGTCTGGGGCAAGTCAGTTCATCGCCGTATCTCCCTGCACACTGGCTCCGTCGCACTGATCAGCTCTGCAGTTCGCCGTCGTTGCTGTCTGCCAGTTCCGGGTCTAACGCCACTGTTGTGGTTCTTGTTTTCGCAGGCGCCTCAGATTGTTTTCAGCTGCCCGCCTCGTCCAGGTAAGTTCTCGCCGTACATGGACACAGCACATTCGCATTCATACAAAGAAACGTAATCAAACTAATAACAAAAAAAAAGAAAAGGAACACTGCCTCATGTAAGCGCCCAGAGACCCACACGCCCTCTCCTCTCGCCTTCCGTCAGTTCTGTCTTTACCCCAGGTGCGCTTCATTATATTCCCTCTGGGAACCTAGCCCCAGCGTTCCCTTCCAATCACTCAGTCCCAATGAGTACCTTACACTCATTCAAGCACTCACTCTTCCAGTCATCCAGTCATTCAATCTGGCTTCGTAACTATCCCATCTTCTACTACAACAGCCACCACCATTCCCTCCTCACTGAGGCAGACCGCGAACATGCTACAAAGATATCAAGAGTCTTTTGATATCCTTTTATACAGAGTCCTCTTGATAGCATCACCTATTTACCTGTGGAATACCTGTTTACCACAGAAGCTGGTTGAGAGAATGGCAAGAATGTGCAAAGCCCCTCATCAAGGCAAAGGGTGGCTACTTTGAAGAATCTAAAATATAAGACTTTTTTGATTTGTTTAACACTCTTTTGGTCTTAGTATAATTTAATTCAAGCTATCTCATAGTTTTGATGTCTTTACTATTCTAAAATGTGGAAAACAGTAAAAATAACAAAAAAAAAAAACCTTCTATGAGTAAGGTGTGTCCAAACATTTGACTGGTACTGTATATACAGACCATCAATGGATGTGCAGACGTTTTCTTTACTTAATGATGGAAATGCAAATTACTGCCTGTGAACAACTGGAGACATTTTCTCTAATGCCCTTTGTCTTTGTCCATTAGATCAGAGGTTTTGTAACTTCATCTTCTTCAAATGCAATGTATTTGGGCCACTATAATTTCATTTAGACCATTTAAAAGACAAAGGTTTTATCAAAATGAAGTAGCGGAAGTGCAACTGTGGAAAGAGTATGGACAACTTCCCTTCTTCTACTTCTAGAACTTAAGTGTGTCCACCTTAGCCCGCCCACTCTGACTCATATAGAAAAACAGAAATATGTGCATTGACAGAGGAGCCCATTAGCTGAATGTACGAGTCGCAGAAGGAAGAGAGGGGTGTGGGAGGGTGATAAATGGAAGGAACAGGAGTAGGGGGAGTAAGAATGAATCTGGGGGGGGGGGGGGGGGGGGGGGCAGGGGCTGTGACATTAAGGCTTCTCCTTCAGGGACAAGACAAGGCATTCGAGCACCTTTGAAATGAGCATGTTATCCCTGACAAGCTAGGAGAGAGGGCAGGAGGAGGAGGACGAACATGCCTTTCACTCTCGTCCTGAGTACCTTGTACGACGCCACCCCGCCTCCTCCCCCCACCCCACTCGCCCGTACTCCTTAATCCCTCGGACACCATCTCTCCACGCCTCCCCCCCCTCCCACTCTCCCCGCTTCACCTTTGTGTCCCCCACTTTCATCTTTGTATTAGAGACAAAAAAAAGCACCATGGAATGCCATTAGTGTTGGAGGGAAGCTTTATAACCCCAAAGCAAATGTAATCTAGGCATAGGACATCTGCAGCTCAGAGCAGTACCCAGCGTCATAAGAGAGCTGCTGATTTATAATACTCCCACTTGGTTGAGCCAGGCTTGAGTGTCACATTGAATCCATCCCCCCCCAACTTAGTAAAACCCCCGAAAAGGGTTGTTTCTGATGCCTCTTCAACCAAACTGGAAACAAAGCTTTAAAGTAGAGTAACATCTTTGGCAGTCGCAGAGGGTCGCATCAGTTCTCTTCCTAAGAGAGGAAGCATTTTTAAGAGCATTTCAATCGCAGAGCACCAAGTCAATGTTAATAAACTCAATATTTAGAGAAAATTGGTATTTTAGAACCCCATAAATCTACTTCTGTCACATGGGAGGGAATGCAAATGAGGGGAAGCTTCATTAGTCCAGCATGCAATTGGTAATTACCCCATGCACACTAATAAACCTCATGGGTTTAATTACTGCCTATGTGGTTTATGACCCTCATATTAGCCTGCCCCGTTAGATTCACACATTGTAGAAGAGGACTGAAAACTTGCGCGTGCTGAAGCAACGACACCACATGGTTTCTTTCCTCCTTTTTCCACACCGTCTACAAAACAAATATCGCACACTTAAGATATTGCATTTCCGTTACGGCATTGTATGATCACGTTTTAGCCATCGAGAGTAAATTGAATTTGTATTTTACTCATATTTGTAGGTTTGGATTTACCAGTAATGTAAATTTTGATCATGTCCCTGAAACCAGTTGTAAATGAACCTTGCTGTCCTCTCTTAAAAACATCAGTTTCATCTCTAATCGACTACTCTTAATAATTTACTCTTAATATTGTGGATTTACTGATAATGCAAATATGCTCATAGTTCTTTCACCAAGAACTATTCCTGCACTGACAAAGAAAAAAAGGAAAAAAATAAAACCGAAGGGAACCTACTGGACCAGGGCTGAAAATCTAAATAGGTTTAAAACAATAACAATAAAGTATTGGAGGGTGACACATTTCCCTGTGGCAGTTGAGAGGCCTACACTATAAAAGTCATGCCTTGCTCTTCTGATGGGAATTTACAGCGCTCTCATCTTAATCATAATCAGCTCATGAGTGACTGTCAGGTATAAGATGCTTTGAGATTAGAAAAACTATCTATTTTATTGCAAGCCATTTTTCAGATGACAAATTTTCTTAGGCTTCATTTTAAAGGGCCATAAGTCATCATATGTTTTTGCACACGATAGCCACCGAGATATAATTGGGTATTGCTGTGCCCACTGAACCAACGGAGACATTCAGCAAGGTAATGAGATGGGGTTCCTCAACCCTCGCTCACAGTGTCTGACAGGAAGTGCTGTCATGGCGATGGCAGTGGACGTGATCTGGATTTGAGTCACCCCAATCCATTCTGAGTCCAGCCAGTCTCCCCTGCCCTGGTGGACATCGATATGGGTTTTTAAAAAACGACTTTGTCGATAGTCAATCTGAGCTGGCCAATCACAAGCCCTTCTTTCGGGGTAATGCCACCTGAACAGTCGGTCTGCACAATATGATACAAACAAACACAGACATGCGCGCAGTCGCAGACACACACATGCGTGTGCAATGCCGGAGTGGCTAATCGGGAGAATCGGGAAGAATCCCGGTGGGCCGCTGGTTTTTGGGCTGGTGGCGAGGATCGGAAAACACAATAATTGTATTTAGATCATATACGTACTTGCTGCAGTGTGGGCAACCCTCTCTCTCCTCCTCACACACGCACGGAAAGCAACCACGGCCCATACCAGAAACTTGGATGCTGATAGGGGGGATGAGAGTGGCCCCTCCCAAATTCCATAATTGGTTGAACCCAAGTTTGTTTTAGATTATGATTGATCACCTGATGTAATTAGCTTAGTTTACGAGTTTGTGCCAGACTAAGATGCTAAAATGGAGAATAAAATAAGAAAAGGAGGAGCAGAAAAGGCTAGGATAAAAAAAGAAAGGCAATGGAAGAAGAAGTGGCCAAATGTGCCAAATTAAGCGACATATTTCGAACACAAACACAAACGCAGCTGATGATGAGAAAGGTAGCGTATAGTGTTAAGATGTCATAGGCGTGTAAAGCACAATATCATTACATGCCAACCATAATTAAAGTTTATTGTCAAGAAATTTTAAAGCATGACTGGCGTATTTACGAATAACTGCTTTGATAAATTCAAAATGGTTATGGGATCATCTAATTGTGAAAGGCATTTTGCTATATAGTCTCTGAGCAGCCAGGATTTTATTTTTTATTTTTTTAGAGAGGGGGGAGTTAATTGTGTTGGAAATTATTATTCTTGTTTATTATTATTAGGCCAGGAAAGGTATAATAATAATAAGTAAATTATTAAGTAACACTGTTTTAGATGTAGCTAACGTTAGCTAACATAGCCTAGTCTACTGGCTGTATCTTGCTGTCGCTTCTTGTTGGTTTTGTTAGCTAACATTATTAACTTTTTATTTATTTGACGTCTAATTTCACCCTTCAACCGTGAGGTAACGTTAGCTATCTAGCTAAAGTTAACAGCCAAATGAAGTTAGCTTAACTTGATAACTTCCTGGAGATTTAAACGTTACATTCAGAGAGCTAACGTTATTTAATCGTCATGAATGGACGTTTTATATCTTTCTGGCCATTGTCACGAACGTGAACATCTGCCAAGTTAAGAGTGTTATTTACTAAATTAGAAAAACGATGATTAAAACAGCATTTAAAGGCCTTATGATAACGGTCACTTCATAACGTTCAAAAACAATAGTTGCAGCAGTTTTTATTAAAGGTATTGTAACGTCCCGTTCCCATCTAGTCCGTTTTCCGTGTTTTGCCATGTCCCTCCGTGTCAAGTTTGATTCCCTTCATGTTTTCCCTGTTGCTGCAGACTGGGCGTGTTCCCTCTGTTTGTTTCACTCCTTTTACCCACTCTGGTTTCAACCAATCTCCTTTCCCCGTGGTTGCATGCATTCTGCACCCTTCATTTGTTCAATTACCCATGTCTTCATTCTCATGCTTTTCCTGATTGTTTCCAATCACACTCCCCTATTTAACCCACCTGCTGTCTCCCCTCCAGTGCTGGTTCATTACCTTTGTTGCTTTCCTAACCTTGTTGCTTCTTTTTAACTTATGCTTGTACCTCGATCCTCGAATCCCTGTCCTTGCTGCTAACTTCAGTTTGGTTCTGTCTAGGGGCTTAAATGCTCATTGCCTGCTGTTGTTACTACCCAGTCCTGTTTGTTTGCGGTTCTCCTGTTTGTACATTTCCTGTCTCGTTAACCACCTCCATTGTTCCTGCCAGTCTGTAGCTGTTTCCCACTCCCTGTTTGTGTTGCGGTACCTTCCGTCCAGTATCCACTACCAAGCCCAGTTCCGGTTTGGAACAACTCCATGTTCCTGTGATCCCGTTCCTGTTTCCTGTCCAAGTTCCTGTACCAAGTCCAGTTCCGGTTTGGAACAACTCCATGTTCCGGTGATCCAGTTCCTGTGATCCCGTTCCTGTTTCCTGTACCAAGTCCAGTTCCGGTTTGGAACAACTCCATGTTCCGGTGATCCAGTTCCTGTGATCCCGTTCCTGTTTCCTGTACCAAGTCCAGTTCCGGTTTGGAACAACTCCAGGTTCCCGTGATCCAGTCCCTATTGGACCGTCCGGTCCAGATCCAAGTCCAGCTCCGGCTTGGAGCAGTTCCAAGCGCCGAAGAACTCCCTAACCACCCTTTATACTGTTGTGTAAAATCTGTGTACAGCTTGGGACTACCCCAAGCTCTTTAATAAACCACCTTTTCTGTCCCCCTGTCTGAGTCGTTGCATTTAGGTCCAGCCCTTACCAGGATCGTGACAGGTATACTATGTAGTTTCATTGTAAACAACTTGTTCTTTGTTTACATTCAAATTTTCTCCCCAAAAAACATTGTATGTGTCCTTGTGGTCTAATAAACATGTTGAATGTATTTCCTACCTCATAAGCCAGAAATAGCTAAAATGGTGTAAACGTCATGAATGGGCGGTTCCTGCTCATTTGATTGACATGGCCAGGCCATGTGGGTAAGCTTCCAGGTAAACTCTTATTTTAGCTCAGGACCGAAACATTCCTCACGCAAATACGTGAATGTGGACGCTTCGAACTACGCAAACTATTTTCCTAATATGTATATTCAATATTTATTAGGGGTGTAACGGTACACAAAAGTCAGTTTGGTACGTACTTCGGTTTTGAAGTCACACTTCGGTAACAGAGTGCATAATTGCCGTGTCGCGGATCATCTAGGCTACACTCGGACTCAGATAAGCGTATCTTTTTTAATTGCTTTCAGCTGTTGTTAGTTAATTGAACAGAATGGAGTCACTCGGTAGCTTCGTTTATTTTGAATTGTTTGCAGTTAGTCCGTAGCTTGCTCGCTGTAATTCGGCCAGCTACCGGTCTTTTGTGTTGCTAATTAGAACTAGTTGAATTACAACTCACTCTGAGGTGATGAGCTGCAGACACTCTTAATATGCACACAGGTGAAACTGGTTCCAACTAAATTAGCAACACAAAAGACGGGTAGCTGGCCCAACTACAGCGAGCAAGCTACGGACTAACTGCAAACAATTCAAAATAAACTAAGCTCCCGAGTGACTCCAATCTGTTCAATTAACTAACAACAGCTGAAAGCAATGAAAAAAGATACACTTATCCTTGTCCGAGTGTAGCCTAGACAATCCACGATGCAGCAATTATACAGTACTGTGTTTCCCTGTATTTGCACTCTTGGCAACAACAATTTCTATACTTTTGTAAAGTGTGTTGCCACAATACAATGCAGTACTGTAGTTTCACTAAAGCCATTTACAATAGAGTAACTGACTTTCAAAATATACAGTAGAAATCTGATTACTGTATATTTACAGCCTATTGCACTATTTTCACAGAATCAACACTGGCCCACACTGGTGGCAGGGGGAGAATGTTCACTGCAGAACAGGAGGCTGCTATTGTGGACATGGTGGTTGCTAACAATGCCATCAGGTTGCGGGAGATCAAGGCAGCGGTCTTAGCTGACCAGGGGACATTTGTCAATGTGAACAGTGTCAGTGTTGCAACAATAGACTGCATCCTCAAATGCAATCTGGTGGCAACGAAGCAGCTATACAAGGTACCATTCCAAAGGAATAGCGACAATGTGAAGGCAGCGCGTGCACAGTATGTACAGGTACGGATCTGCGCACAGTATGTACAGGTACGGATCTGTGCACAGTATGTACAGGTACGGATCTGCGCACAGTATGTACAGGTACGGATCTGTGCACAGTATGTACAGGTACGGATCTGTCACTGCAAGGATTTGTCTTGCTGCATAACATTCAATTACTGTAGAAAACAGCACCTTATATGTTGTAAAATTTCTTTTTGAATGTAAAGAGTAATGGATCTGGAAGCAGACGCCACACATCATGTGTTCATCTATGTGGATGAGGCGGGATTCAATCTCTCCAAAGTTAAGAGACGTGGCCGTAATATCATTGGTCACAGGGCGACTGTAACCGTGCCAGGACAGAGGGGTGCCAACATTACAATCTGTGCAGCCATTTCCACAAATGGAGTCCTTTGCCATATACCAACCATAGGCCCATACAACAGTGATCCCCTAATTACGTTCCTCAATGCCTTGCTGCCACATGATAGAGGCCTGTTCAGGGCGGACATGTCCCGTTTTGTATTCATTTGGGACAATGTGGCCTTCCACCATTCACGAGTAGTGAATGACTGGTTCACTGCCCACTCACGTATGATGGTGCTGTTTCTTCCAGCTTACTCTCCAATGCT
The DNA here is from genome assembly GCA_029718625.1 of Synaphobranchus kaupii. NCBI lineage: Eukaryota > Metazoa > Chordata > Actinopteri > Anguilliformes > Synaphobranchidae > Synaphobranchus > Synaphobranchus kaupii. The sequence continues at coordinate 30,661,515 of CM056390.1, read as the reverse complement.
AAATCCAATCGAGGAGTTTTTCTCCTGCTGGCGTTGGAAAGTATATGATCACAGGCCACATGACCAAATGTCATTGCTGGATGCAATGAATGCTGCATGCTTGGCAATCCGCGCAGAGGACTGCCCGGGATGGATTCGCCATTCCAGAAGATTTTCTCCACAATGCATCGCAATGGAAGACATCAACTGTGACGTCGATGAGAACATGTGGCCTAATCGTCAGGTCCGCGTCGATAATGTTTGAAAAATGAATATTTACAGGGTCTTTTCATTTGCTTTTATGGACTTTTTAGTTTGAGATTTGACCTTTTTACTGTATATTGAAGCCTGTCATTTTGATTTCTTACAGTATGTACATGTAATGTGGAAAAATGACTGCAATAAATATTTATTTTTGTGTGAGAATCTTTGCCATTTTGTACACAGTAGAACAAATGTAAATCAATGGTGTTGACAGGTCCTTGTTTACAATATCCTTTACAGTATTCAGCAAAATGAAAACAGAACAATATTTTACTGTATACAAATCTTTATAGAGATTTCAAATACTTTCTGACAGTATATTCCCTAAGTAAGAGTGCTCAGTACAAAACACAAATTGTAGTATGGTTGTCAGTGGTAAAACAGTCAATACTGTGAGGGTGCTGCACAAAAGTTGAAGTGATGGTTGCAGAGGTTGATATTGATAGCTGTAGTTTCAATTTTGTTATCCATTGTTAAATAAATGAGAAAACATACATTTTCAATTGAGCACAAATTGTAGGTTTTGATGGAAATGTTTGGTTTTGATGGGTGTGTGACAAGTTTTGAGAAGGTGGTGTCATTCTGCAAACATCATATGGTGTTTTGGTCATTTCATCTTCTGTTAAGGGCTGTGTGTGAGCTGTTTTGAAAAAGTTAACTGTGAATGGAAAAATGTGCCAAAGGAATCGAGAAACTGTAAATGCCTAACATTAGGACGCTGTTTTTGCACAGCATTAGCCTACTATGAAGTTGTACATTAGTATTAGGCGATGAAAGGTATTATTATGTTTTAAGTGACCGAGCAGAGTCTGCTGTTAGGCCAAGTCATTGATGAGGCAGTGCCAGGACCAAGCCATGAGCCCAGAAGGATCCCGGCTGTGGACAGCACAGGTAGAGCTGTACCACAGTCTGTGAAAAATCTAAAAAGTCCAGGCAATTAGTTCCAATATCACCACTATACATACCTATTTTACTAGTTATTTCTTGTATACGTATCTTATAATTGTTCTTTATTTAAAAAAATTTATCATAAAAAGGCCATCAAAAGAGCTAAAATGGTCTATTTTTCATTGTGGAAAACTTTAATTTTGATGAAAATGTTGCTCATTAACTGCAGTGATTCACAGGCAGCAGCTGTTTAGAACATTACAAATGGAGGCCAGGTTTCATTACCGGCCTTTCAGGTCTGTCAAACGCAATCATTAGCCCATTCAAACTCGGCCTATCAACTAGCGCAGTACGTCCAATGAGAAGAGTTATATACCCATGATATTATGCCAAGTCTTACAAGTGCACCCTAATTACTGCACACTGCCACAATTTCAGAGCAATTTTGTCATATTCAAAAATCAGATCACAAAACTCGGGAAAATATTGGAATTGAAGGTTGGTAATTACAGGGCTGCTATTTCAAATTGAATATTTATCTGCTTGTGAATACTGCAATCACACATTGTATCGTTCTGTTTGCTTAAGTGGCAGCTAATTATTATTTTAGCAAAGCTTGAATTTGCTTGCATGTAGAGTCAAGTTGTGTCAATTAAACACCGCTATAATGTGGGACTTGAAATGTCTTCGTGTTTCACACACCTGTGAAGAAACTAGTTTCAGGTGCTCACGCTGCCCATCGCTGATACCTTTCACTCCATGGTCCAGTCTCCGCTCTGTACAGTCATGAAATACACTTCATACACAGTTGCCATAGGCAACTAGTGCACATTTATGCAGAGGGTTCACCAGTGCTTGGAGAGTGCAAGCCAACTGAATGGCAATGGTATGGCAACCGATTATACGTCGCTCTACAGGGCTGGTGACCACAGCTCTCATGGCCAGGATGAGACACCAGACCATAGGGGGCATCACTATAATGGCATCTGGTGCTTCAGCAGGTTCAGCCACACATCGACCAAACTATAAATAACTTTGTACCATTGATAAGTTTAACCTATATAACATTTTTGTAAAATAAAAAAAATAAAAAGGAAATGAAAGGGCATTTTACCATGTCCTGTGAAATTTTCTGGGGTACAAAAAGTAAACATGTTTAACTTAGTTTAACATTTAAAAAGAATTTAAATGGCCAAATTGTAAAATACTGTATTGTTAAATACAGATACAAGGTGCTCTGAAGTCAATATGATAATAACGATAGCTAGGATCAACAAGGACTGCTGAGGCGAGCTGTTTAACTGTAAGTTAATGGATATACGGCACTGGAAAATGCAATTTGCTTTCTATTTTTTTGACTCGAAACTGTTCTGTCTTTCAAAGTAATCTCTTTACACAAAGTGGTCTGAAGAATCCATGCCAGAGTAACATGTGGGGGGGTGGGGGGTAATGTGCAGATGGGGCATTTGGACCCATTAAGACAGAGGGCTGGATGTTGCTGGCCTGCTAAACACTGTAACGATGGGCAGGTGGTGAAAGACGGAGCAGGGAGCAGTCAGAAGAATGTGGGGGATGGGAGAAGGGCTTGGATTGGGGGTGGGGTGGGGGGTGGGGGCATGGTCAGAGCTGAACAATAAAGTTATCTGACCAGATGTTAAGTCCAGAGTTAGAGAAGAAGAAATGTCTGTTTTTTCTGCATTGCATTATGCAGACTGTATAACTGAACATCCCAGTCACAGAGGTCAGGACAGCAGAATCACTGGCCATTTTCCAGGACTGAAGACGCAACTCTACAGTCTGCATCTTCACTCCCTTCCTATAGCTAGCATTAGTACTTACTAATGTGGTCTTGCTGTTCAAATCATATTTTCTTTTCGCCTTTCAGTACAATGTCAAACAAATATCTTGCAGAGGGCAAATGCCGTACATGAGTCTTGAGTGGGGTAGAAAAATATAAGGAGTTGTGCTGAATGGTAGACAGCCAGAAGATTACACCACCACTTTGCTTTTGAATTTAGAATGATTTTTGACAAAAAAAGAGAGGCATACTATTCTCCAAAAAGAAGGGAAGAGAAGTTTTCTTTCAAATTGAATGCTTTTAAAATGCAACACCTACATAATGCCAACCAATTCAAAATGTCCAAAACTATCAGAGGGTTAACATAAAAAGGAACACAGGTAAACAACTTTAGGACCACTGTCTTTCAGGAGGAGAAAAGCAATATATCCTCCCTTACAAAACTGGATAATTTGCTGCAAACATGCAGCTAATATGTAGCACATTTGCCACAAACTAAATTGTTTACCACAAAATGTTGCCAGAGGTTTGTCAGAGTTTGCCACAGTAGTGATGAACTAAAAACTTTGCCAGAAGTGAATGGCAGTTCCCACGAAGATAATTTGCATGTGAAAATATGGGCTTGCCGCAAACCTGCGGCAACAATGCGAAAGGTTTGACGCAAATTTGCCAGAAGGCCTATATTTTTGTAAGGGCTTGCAGTGGCATGTAGCTATCCATCAGCATCCAAATGTGACTTAGACAAGTCCATATCAGATATCCTGTTAGCTGTGAATCAACCATTTAACTACATCAAAAGATTAATTTCTCTGCTCAGCGCGATGAGCATTCTGACACTGAGTTGCTGCCATGCATCACTCAACTCAGTCCTACACTTGCTGGTTGACGTGAGTTTATCCCTCTTCACCATAAAACACTCTGAGATACTGAAAGATGCTATGTAACTTCAGTCCATTACAGTGCCCTGCTACCTACTGCAGCAAGCTAATATGGTGCCAATTGAAATATTCTGCTTCTTTTTTAAATTAATCTTTGTGTTGTTGCTTTATTGGGGAAGATTAAAAAGACATTTTAAATGCTAATAACTGCTAAATTATCAAACTACTATCCCAGAAGCAACATTCACTGCTTGTTTGTGCCCAGTCATGGCTCACGAACAATAAAATAAATTTATGGAAAATAAGTGTAACATTTTGGGCCCCTGACCCACAGTAAATTTGAATAATCAAATGAAATATTTAGGCCTCAGACTGTCCCTTAATATCTGCACTGCACAAAAAGAGAATCAGTTTGGCAAGTGAATTTTGGTGATTGTTGAACTTGCCAAATTGTGTTTGTGCAGAAAAAACAAAGACTTGTATGTGCGTGTAAGTCTATTTAAAGGGCAAACGTTGATTGAGTTAGGGGCCTCACTTATAAAATGGTCTACAATCAAATTTAAATAGTGGCTTACACAGAAAACCATGACTAGTAGTTATTTATAAAATCACACTTTGACGTGGATGACCGTATATCTACGTAAAGTTTATACTAGACATAAGTTCTCATTATGTGGTGGTTATGTGGAGGTACTGCATGTTTTAGGGCTGCACACAAATTGCTGAATAGGGCTGTATTCGTACTTTAAGAATAATATTTAATTGATAATCAGTTTTAGGCATGAAGAGTGCAAGAAATATTGGAATGCAACCTTATTTAGAGGAAAATGGCTGCATGTTCAAGTTCATTTGACATTTTTTTGAAAGAAGTATAAAACACAGATATGCCATTTACAACCAACATAAGAAACTTTTTTCAGTCACGTTTTTTTTTATAAATCAGTATAAGCACAACTTGGGAAATGATCTTAAGATTACGTTTAAGTTTAAATCCAAGAACATTTATAAATGAGGTCTTGGTGTCACTTCTTGTAAGGAGGGTCGGGTAGGAGGATCAGACGCGACTAGAAAAGGATTCAAAAGATTATCCACGCAAAGTGAATAATCACTAGAAAAGAAAAAATAAAGAAAGGCGGAACAAAAACTCCCATACAAGCAAACTAAATGAAACGTCCTTTATAAAAACAGGATGATACTCATAAACTTGAGTAGAGCGATTAAGTGAGAGAGATAATAATCTTGTAAAGGGGCGCAGCTTGAATAATGAACAGATGCGAAAATAAAGGGAGATAATCCCGGCGTGAGCCAAAATAATAACAACCCACGAAATGGGCGAACTCACAGAAATAAGCAGCGCAAGAAAAATTAGCCAGTAGCAAGCCTCTAGCTCTGATACAAGTCAGAGACAAAACAAAGAGGCAAATAACTAGAGCACAAAAGGAAAAGAAACCAAAACTAGAGTAAGAAGGAATCTAACCTAAACTCTAGGAAGTTCCTGAATGATTGTCAAAGACAATAATACAGTCTTCCGGCTATACCTTTTACCTGGCTTGGTGAATGTGGCAACAAAGACACACAAGCACCAGAAGGCAGAAACAGCATGCTTATACAGCCCACAGGAAACCAGGAACAGGTGCGCCAGGTAATGAGTGGAAGACGGGAAAACACGGAGCAGACGGCGAAAGAGAAACCGTAAACGCAGAGATGGAAAAAAGGATTGTCAAACCGTGACAGGACCCCCCCCTCTAAGGGACAACCCCAGACGATCCCTCAGGACCATCTCTGCGGAAGGACCTTATCAGTTCTGGGTCCAGAATGTTCCTAGAGGGGACCCAGCACTGCTGCTCCGGGCCATAACCCTCCCAGTCAACGAGAAACTGGACACTCTGCCCACACGTCTCTCGGCCTTAATGTGCCGAACAGTATACACCAGACCTCCCTCCACGAATGGTTTGTCCGCAGGAGCCAGGGGGCTCATGAGCACCAGTTTCAAATGGGAAACGTGGAACGTCGGGTGAATGCGCATAGAGTGCGGAGGTTGCAATCGCATTGTGACTGGGTTTATTCTGCGCGTGATCTTAAAGGGTCCCACGAAGCGCGGTGCAAGTTTGCAAGACTCAACCCTTAACAGAAGATCCCGCGTGGAAAGCCAAACCTGTTGACCAACCCGATAGGAGGGAGCCGGACGACGGTGTTTGTCAAACGAAACTTTTTGTCTCGCTGTGGTGCCCAAAAGCAACGAACAGACGCGTTTCCAAACCGCTCGGCACCTCCAAACAAAAGAGCCTGCAGACGGAACCTCCACATTTCTTTATAGCTCGGGGAACAAATGAGGTTCGTACCCTAACTGAGCTTCAAAGGGAGAAAGACCTGTGGAAGCAATGCGCAGGGTGTTGTGTGCATACTTCGCCCAGGCGAGGTGGTGACTCCAAGAGGTGGGCTTGGAGGTGGCCAGGCATCGGAGAGTGTTTTTCAATGTCTGGTTAGTGCGTTCCGTTTGGCCGCTAGTTTATCTTCTGGTTTTCATCCGGAGACTAACGGATGCCCCCAGCTGAGCGCAAAAATAACGCCAAAACCAAGCAGCAAATTGCGGACCTCGATCCGACACCACGTCTTGGGGTAGGCCATGAACTCTAAAGACGTGATCCACCACCAACTGAGCGGTCTCGGGAGCTGAGGGCAGTTTGGGGAAGGGCGATGAAATGTGCCGCCTTGGAAAACCGGGCAATAATAACGAGAATCACCGTGTTGCCCTGGGACACAGGTAAACCGGTGACAAAATCCAAAGCGACATGGCTCCAAGGACGACTGGGGATGGGCAAAGTGCGTAAAAGACCAGAGGGAGGGGGTCTTGAACCCTTGTTGCGGGCACAGACCGAACATGCCGAGACAAACTGCCGCACATCTCTCTCCATGCTGGGCCACCAAAAACGCAGAGACAGGAAGTCTCTTATCCGATGAACGCCAGGATGAGCCGCCAGCTGGGAGGAATGACCCCATTGGGGCACCCGGGACCTTTGCCGCGGAGGAACAAACAGGCAACGAGAACTAGGAGATTTGAACACATCAGCCCAGTGTTAGCTTCACTTCACTGGTTGCCAGTCAAATTTCGAATAGACTATAAGATTCTGTTACTTACCTTTAAAGCCTTACATGGGCTTGCCCCCTTATATTTAAGTGATTTACTTTTCCCTTATAATCCCTCACGAACGCTCCGTTCGCAGGGCGCAGGCCTCCTTCTTATTCCTAGAATAGCTAAAAGTACCATAGGTGGTAGAGCCTTTTCCTATCGTGCTCCTCTCCTATGGAACAAATTGCCTGCTCATGTTTGGGGTGCAGACACTATCAGTTTATTTAAAGCTAGGCTTAAAACCCATCTTTTTAGTCTGTCCTATAGTTGAGGGGCAGGAGTGGGTGGCTGGCATAAGCTATAGAGTCTCTGGTGGACTGAGCGGTCAGTGCTGTCACTGGATCATTATTGGTAGTGCTGTGTTAAGCTGGACCGGTCATGGTCTGGTGGTGACTATCTCAAGCCTGCCCTCATGGCTGTATTGGCCCCTGCGTCTGTCTAGCCCTTAGCTATGCTGCCATAGCCTTATTCTGCCGGGGTTTCCTTATCGCACGCAGGCACCTCTGTCTCTCCTGCTCTGCTTGTTCTGCTACCATCTGAACCCCCTAACAATGTTTTTTCTTTTTTCCTCTTCCCTGCTCTGGGCACCTGCCCGGAGCTCTAGCCCAAGTTTCCCGAGTTTCCCAAGCCCTCCCCCCGCCCCCCCTCCTGGCCCAGAGCTCCAGCCCAAGACCAGATAGGCGCCCCCCCACCTGCCACTGCTGATCTCTACATGATGGAGTCATCAGAGTAGAATACCTCCCTATGAAATAATCAACCCATAGGCCAGTGGAGGATGGGCATCCCCCCAATAGCCGGGTTCCTCTCGAGATTTCTTCCCATCGGGGAGTTTTTTCTCACCACAGTATGAGGGTTTTCTCTCCCTACTAGAGTGTTTTTACCTCTGCTATCTGGGGGCTTAGAGCTGGCATTTCCCATTTCCCCTTTCCTCCCCTTTCTGTTCTGTAAAGTGTCTTTGTGACAGTCGTCTGTGAAAAGCGCTATATAAATTAAATTGTAAATTAAATTGAATAGGTAACTATTATCTATAGTAGTAAATTATTATCTGTCTGTAGCCTATTATCCAGGCTATCACAGTAGCCAACTGAGGATATAATACCAGAGAGGCAAGCTACTCCACGTGCAGATGGAAGTGGTTCAAGTGGGTTCCGTTTTAAAATTTATTTAGCTGCTATAATAGTAACAGGCAAGCTTCACAAATTCTGTTCAGGCATTTTAGTTAAACAACTACTGTTAGGCTATCTCATATAAACCTAAAACTTAAACCAGTAACTGTTAGGCTCTAGGCTATAGGAACTGGAGAGGCGATAGGAGCCAGGGGTTTCAGCAACTAACATCAATATGGTTCCCATAGGCTATAATGAAGAAACTAAGGGTTTATAGTCATATTTACAACCCAGTTATACCCATAATACATACAATATAAGAATAAGAATCAAAGGATGATTTTACTTGATACAAACAACGTTATAGTCAAGTTGTTTTACACATCGTAGACTCTGGCAGGTCAACATATGACTCTAAATAGTGGAAAGTGTAGGCTACTGTAGAACCCGCACAGCTAGACCAATGAGGGAATAGCTGGAGGGGAAGGGGCAACATGTTTTTTCTCTGCTGTTGTGATGCAAACAAGAGATGTTAGTTATTTATCCTCCGTTCATGAACAGAGCGCAATTACATTTAAGAATATACTGGGTCCGTCGCCATGAGTCAGATATGAATTGCGCTGCTCCATATCCCGCTTAAGACAGGCCTGAAACAGATCAGTAAGATTCTTATTATTCTCCGTTCGCAAACGGGGCCATGTTGTCATCACGGATATATCCGATCTGTCGTCCAAATGTCAATATTTTAATGGGAGCATTAGAACATTCACAAAGGAGCTGAACAACACATCGAATATATCTATGATCACAAAAAGTAAGCTTAGCAGTTACTATTGTTTTACTCGTAGTTATCTGACTCCAAATGAAACTAGAATTTAGAATTTGGTTTTAATCATGCGTGAAGCTTGTGTGCCACCATTACTCAATATATGCTCCGGGGATTAGCACTATTGCTGAATCTCAGTTCGTTGGAGAACACAGAGGTTGGGGGTCTAGCCAACACAATACATGCATTATATTTTACATAGATAGTTGTGAGCCCAGGTCAGCATGCATTCAGAGGACTCCTTAAGGCTAATTTGACAAGAACCAATGTAGAATGTCCATGGGTTCTCTTCACATGAAATCACCAGAACCATGCACCACCAATCCCGGTTTACTGGCAGAACTTGGCTGCCTTTCCCAACTTGGGGACTCCACTAAAGTACCAAGCCACTGATCAGTTGGTTTCTGGTCAAAATTGTCCCCCCGAATATTCAGTCGTAATTTAGGCTGAAAAAGGTATAAGATGGATTAGAGTCATGGAGATCACGCAAGTTAAAAATAAGAAGGATTTATTAACAGGTCATTAGCTTAGAATTCATCAGTCAATTTACAGAATACAGAAATTAAGAAATACAGAGTAAATATCTTACCCAGCCTGCTTCAGTTACACATAGACACAGAAAATGCACGGTGTGGGAAGTCGGTTACAATCTTCCCAGATAGGCTTGTCTCCCTTTCTTTTATGCCAAAACACGCGTTTGAACCAGGCGGCAGTGCCATAAATTAACCTGGAGGGGTGGTCAAATCTGGAATTTAGACCGCCACCTTTGGGGGTTGTTGAATAGGGAGAGGGGAAAAGGAGATGATTACCAGAGAGGACATTCCACTGTTATAGTTTTTCCCTGAGTTGTTGAAACTATGCTTTATTAAACTCCATTTGGTATGGAATGTATCTCATTCGATTCCTTGATTTTACCGGATTACATCCATATCAAACAGATTAACATTATTATTATTATTATTAACAGATTAACAGTCTTATGTTGCAGTTGTCGTGAAAATTCCCTCCTGATGAACCATTTTACATGCAATTCCTGTTACTACTACATAAGACATAATGTAACAATATAAGGATCACATGTGCAATGTTTGTAAGTTTTACCGGGTCTGTTGACTATCTCAACCAAAGTTTTTGAGTCTTAATCCAGGAGAGAAGTAAAGGGTGTAGGGGTTATGGGAGAGGTCACAAATGGTCTGGACGGACATTCCTTTCCCATAGTTTGGCCAGGGGCTTAATGACCTCTTCTGCCCTAAATGCCCCTAAAACACACATACACACCCATGAAACACAGTCCAGTTTCCCATTTATCCAAACGGGGACATTATTGGGAGCAAAATGGCCCGCACACCCAAAGGAAATCTGAGTAGCCTTTTGTTTTATTACAAGGCCCTCTGGTCCTTTGATGCGCATGACAAGCCCCAGCTCTCAGGTCCTTTCAAATGTCAGTCTTTCCGGAGTTCCACTTTGGCTCCCCCCTACACTACAATTGATAAGTAGTTTGAACTTACTTATTATAAATATATGATTATTTTATGATTTACAGCTGTGCACAATTTAGCTATTTTGGATAAATTTGGAGACACAAAGGGAGAACAGGGTACACTGCTTACATTTTTCATCATAGACCTTTAGTAGTTCTGCATATCATTCTCAGATTTTGCACAATTGTGGACATGTAGGAGTGTATGATCCAGAAAATGTATATAGTTTTACCTGTTTTAAATATGAAGCTCTCAGTAATCCAGTGGAAACTAAAGAAAAGCTTCTTTGTTTTCACATTTTTGCCAAGATTTCTTTGCATTTGTGGAACTTTATTTTTTACCTAAACTATGAAAATAAACTAATATAAGTAGTAGTTATTATTGTAAATGGTAAAACTGTCTTGCTTCATTTAAGCCATTTTCCAAGTGTCTGTGATGCTCACACCTGGAGTTATGAAGCAGTAAATAGAACAGTACATAAATAGTCGAGGATTTACCAAATTTGGCAAATTTGGCAAAGGCGTTAGGGAAGAGAAGAAACATATTTCCTTGTACTGGCATGTAGTGTCCACCAGCCCCGTTAATGTCTGTGGATACAATGCTTATAGCCATTGCCCATCCTGCCTGCACAATATATTGTTGCTGAAATTGATAAATAATAATTTGACAAGAATTATCATCAAGTGTATTTTCTTTACAAAATACAACTGAAGAAAAGAGAAGGGAAATAAGTCAGTTGGGGGCTAAAAAAAACCTGGCATGGCCCGCTCAGATTAATTATCCAGCACCCCAAATATCAACATGGTGTATTCACTCATTTTGAGGCATGAATAAATGTATTAATCTTCTAAATCTGCCACATCTCTGCCAGCCAAATCTTCCTTAAGGACAGTGTAAGCTATATTTCAATCCACGGGCAACAGACACAATCCTGGTTACAAGATCACCGTTGTGCCTTTGAAGTATGTTCAAGATTTATGCGCATTCATTTCCCGGTTTTCAGTTTTGATTAATTTTTGAAAATGTTAAAAAATATTTTTTTCACACTGAGGAGCTAAATAACCGAGGCTTCCCTGAGAAAGTCAAAAAAAGATTTCTGAAAAAGTAACAATAAATAACTTCAATAACTGATAATAGAAAGATAGATCATCAGACACAATGTGTTTTCGGGCGAGTTGCTTTGGCAGTTTTAGCTAACGATGGGCCATGCTTGGTAACTCAAACTGACTTGAAAACAGTTATATTGCTCTTCTTTAGTGAGAACCCAGCTACACTGCCAGCAAACATTAGAAAAAAATTTATTTCAGGAAGTCAGAAACAGGAGGCGGTGCTTATTGAGTGCTCTAACTACCAGCCATTAAACACGCTTACTAAAAGTAGCTATCCTACATTTCGGATCAAATTGAATCAGATGGTAAGCCCAGGGCCAAGCTTGCCATTTGAGAACGAGACTACCAAAACAGTAACTGTTGCCGTATCTCTGTTGCACTTTATCCTTTCCTTCAGCAGAGAAGATCTCTCCGATGTCATTTAAAAACGCCTCATAGCTGAGAAATTAATGTGCACAAAGGCTCATAGCTCGAGGTTAATCACGGAAAGGTGACCTCCACAAATACAGCGCCAGCATCCTTATTGTTCAGAGTATATCATATACTTTTCTATTCCCTCTGTTGCAGTTATTTTCCTCAAATCCCAGCTTAGCTACCTCCTTCAGAAAGAAAGAAGCAACCAACACAAGATTATATGCATTGCTATTGTACTTCTCTCCGGTATAACCTGTTCCTCACAAAGAAAATGTGTATTAGAAATGCTGGTAAGTCTTTTTACGGGAGGCAGTGCCGGTAATTCACTGTCTCTCTGTGCTCAGACAGGGTTGGGTGGGGGGTTAGGAAGAGCGGTGCGAATGAGGGCTAATTGGGGTCAGGAGTGTTACTGCACAGTCAGGAGAACGGCAGCAGGGTGCACAGCGCTGGGGTGTCACTGATGCGGGGTGGGGCGAGGGGGGTGGTGTGTGTGTGTGTGTGTGTGTGTGCGGGCGCTGTTGATGTTATTTCATGCTGTGGTTGAAATGAGCAAAGACAGTTTTTACAAGAATGGTGGTTGATACACACCAACAAACTGGCAGATTGGTGGATCAGTTAGATATCAGCACTGTTTTATCGTGTTTCACACATCCTGTTTCTGCTGCTAGGGGTCATTGGATGTCACACTATGGCTCACCCTTTGGCACACAAATAATGGTGCAGGAATAATAATGACTAAAGGAATTATTGGGCCACAGAAACAATCGTATGAAGGTCCACCAAATAGACCTCTTCAAATAAAAGCTCCTGAGCTGAAAATTGGGGTAGCGGAAAACTTCCCTTTAAACTGATTATTGGTCTTAATAATTTTTCAATCCGTTTCCTTGATTAACAATAGGCTACATCAGCGTTTAATTCACCAATTACTCAATGCCATCAGTGCCTCAATTAGGCTATTAGGCAATTGATAAAATTATTTTAACTTGCGTCGCAAAATTGTGCACATTTTAATCAACATTATAATTGTGGATTCATGTGCTCTTCGTTCTCCGCACTCTTAATTCCGAAAATATTAATGGAAATTAAACGATCTTAAAGCTCAGCTTTTGTTAGATAATTTTTTTTATTTAGCACAACCTGCAATAAAAAAATAATCTAACAAAAGCTGAGCTTTAAGATCGTTTAATTTCCATTAATATTTTCGGAATTAAGAGTGCGGAGAACGAAGAGCACATGTATCCACAATTATAATGTTGATTAAAATGTGCACAATTTTGCGACGCAAGTTAAAATAATTTTATTACTTGCCTAATAGCCTAATTGAGGAGAACCGGCTACATTTGATGGCATTGAGTAATTGGTGAATTAAGCGCTGATATAGCCTATTGTTAATCAAGGAAATGGATTGAAAAATTATTAAGACCAATAATCAGTATAAAGGGAAGTTTTCGCTACCCCAATTTTCAGCTCAGGAGCCGCCACTGGAAATACCTAACTAAAACTATAGCAGAAAAGAAATCATTGGGGGCAGGTTCACTCTCGTCTTTGTCATCAAGCAATTCTGTTGCATGACTTCCACAGCTGATCCATATTACCGCCAGTGCAAATAAATCCCAGAACAACAGCAAAGGACCTTGTGAAGATGCTGGAGGGAACAGGTACAAAAGTATCTACATCCACAGTAAAATGAGTCCTATATCGACATACCCTGAAAGGCTGCTCAGCAAGGAAGAAGCCACTACTCCAAAACCGCCATAAAAAAGCAAGACTACAGTTTGCAACTGCAAATGGGGACAAAGATCTTACTTTCTGGAGAAATATCCTCTGGTCTGATAAAACAAAAATTGAACTGTTTAGCCATAATGACCATCGTTATGTTTGGAGGAAAAAGGGTGAGGCTTGCAAGCCGAAGAACACCATCCCAACCGTGAAGCACGGGGGTGGAAGCATCATGTTGTGGGGGTGCTTTGTTGCAGGAGGTACTGGTGCACTTCATAAAATAGATGGCATCATGAGGAACGAAAATTATGTGGATATATTGAAGCAACATATCAAGACATCAGCCAGGAAGTTAAAGCTTGGTCGCAAATGGCTCTTCCAAATGGACAATGACCCAAAGCATACTTCCAAAGTTGTGGCAAAATGGCTTAAGGACAACAAAGTCAAGTTATTGGAGTGGCCATCACAAAAAATTGAAAATTTGTGGGCAGAACTGAAAAAGCGTGTGCGAGCAAGGAGGCCTACAAAGCTTACTCAGTTACACCAGTTCTGTCAGGAGGAATGGGCCAAAATTCCAGCAACTTATTGTGAGAAGCTTGTGGAAGGCTACCAGAAACGTTTGACCCAAGTTAAACAATTTAAAGGCAATGCTAAAATACAAACAGAGTGTATGTAAACTTCTGACCCCACTGGGAATGTGATGAGAAATAAAAGCTGAAATAAATCATTCTCTCTACTATTATTCTGTCATTTCACATTCTTAAAATAAAGTCATGATCCTAACTGATCTAAGACAGGAAATGTTTACTAGGATTAAATGTCAGGAATTGTGAAAAACTGAGTGTAAATGGATTTGGCTAAGGTGTATGTAAACTTTCGACTTCAACTTTATGTATGACTCAGACAGCGTGTGGCTGTTTCCCTGGTAGTGCAGTTCGAGCACTTTCCAAACGCTGTGGGTGCCTCTCAAAGCCATGAAACTAAGATTAAAACTCCTTCACTCCGCTTCTCTGGGTTCTCTGATACCAGAGTCCATCTTTCCTCAAAAGAGTGGAATAAACATGCCTTCCTTGTCTCCCGCAGCCTACCCAGATAAATAAATAAGAGTGAGTGCTGGCGAGCGCTTAATGGGATTTTCTTATCCGATGGCCGCCCTGTACACCAGTTCATCCTCCCCCCGAACGGGGGCGACGGTGTGGACAGCCCTGTGACTCACAGAAGTGCGGGCAGGACTCAGATGAGATTAGAGTCCTTGTGGTGAAACTATCAAGCAACAAGCCTGACTGTCAGTTAATCTCCAAACTTCTCCTGGTGATGAATTGCATTTATCTTTCTGTGTAAATCGTGATAATTCATGGGTATAGGGCAGATTTATAGAACCTTGTATAAAATATTTATAAACGTACTAAACCGAGCTCCTAATTAAAGTTAAGGATAAATGTTGTCTTCTGTCTCTGCAAAATACTGATAGAATTGGGTTATTTCTGCATTGTATTTAGATTGCTAGGGGGAAAAAGAACATTAACAGCCCCCATGTGAATGTGTGGGAAATGCAGATTCTATATCTTTCTGTAGAAATTCTTCTCACCATCTGGCAAAGCTTGATAGTAATGACCTGAGGGCAGCACGGTGGTGCAGTGGTTAGCACTGTGTTGCCTCTCAGCAAGGAGGTGTGGAGTTTGCATGTTCTCCCAGCGGTTTCCTCCGGGTACTCTGGTTTCCTCACACAGTCCAAAGACATGCAGGTTAGGCTAATTGGAGATATGTAACAAGTGGGTTAGATAATGGATGGATGGATAATGACCAGACATTTTAATTTTGAAATCTTCTACTTGTGTGATTTGAACAAAATTACAAAATTATGAGAAGGGCCTGGTAGTTTCTGCATGTGTGAATTGATTTGTCTGTATTATATTTGTTTTTTCAGATTTTTTTGAACAGTGGAGACTTCTCTATTCTGCTCCAGCAATGAGCAATCAAAGAAATGTTGTTACAAATAAACAAAGACTGACCTCAAAAGAACAGACAACCAAATGAGCACATTGTAAACTGATGGCTATTTCTCATGTGGTCCCACTGGAGAAATGCTGAAATTAATTAAATCATTTCCAAATGAACTCTGTAGCCAGTACAATCCATTGGCAGGGCAATATCCGGACAGCTGACTTAATTACTGGCTTTTGCAGCTCTGGTTTGACAGCTCTGGCTTGTATTCTGAGCCAAGAGCCATTTTGCACACTGATCAATGGACTGAAGTGTTACTCGTTTCCATGTAATGCTCACTTTCTTGCATCAGCAACAATAACAAGGGAATTTATCTATGATAGATATAGAACCATAGATGTGACATATCATGTGATGTAATAGTAATTTGGAATTCTGAAATGGAACAATTTGGCAGCCATCTTACCTGGGTACAGCTATAATAGGAACCTATGGCAAAAGTGTCATGTACTTTCTAACCCACTGTGTGTCGTAATTGGGTCTGAGAAGCCAGATAGCTGATGATTGGCTTATAGATATAAAACTGTGGTTACTGGCCACCATCTTACCTGGGTATGGTCTCAAACATTGTGCCATTAACTATGACATATGTCACATCTATATCTATGCTATCTACTATATATATTGTATAAAAAGGAGCTTGAAAAGGCATAAGCGTATGCTACTTATGCTAGTTCCGGTTTCATATCCTGTTTGGTTGACTGCCCTGGACAGGTTCATATTTCTGAGGTTCTATTGTATTTAAAATACTTTAACCCTTTAGACACGAGTAAAAATCTTGCAGCGTACTAAGAATTTTAAAAGTACAGTTAGTACACAATTATCAGGGATCTCAAGGAGTGTTTTCAGATTATACTGGCCTCTAAAGAGATGAAGTATTTACATCACATATTTTACCCAGGTCTGAAATATAATTCCATTAATAACTATGCACACAAATATATACATGCATACATACATACATACATACATACATACATACATACATACATACATACAAGTACAAACACATACATACATTTTATTATTCCCTCCACAGTTTGTTTATTTGTTTATTTATTTTTGAATAGTGCTGGCGGTTGGAACATAGAGTAGAGGGGAGAGGACTTTCAACATCCCTGAGGCTGGATCCATTATTAGTGGAGAGATAGGGGGGACAGGCCTTTGCATCCAGGCCTTTGCATGTTTGTTTATGAGTGGCATTATTTATTTTCTCAGGAGGACGATAAGGAACCATATCCCTCGTGGGCAAAGGTCCCCCGGATTACCACTTATCAGCGGGTTCGTTAAGATGACACGATTAGGATAATTGTCCTGGCTGCTAATCAGACTGAAGCACCGGCAGGCCGGGGTTCGATTTCAGAGATGGGTCTTATCTGCAGCCGGCGGGCAGGGGAGCGAGCAGAATAAATCGGAGAGGAGCAATTGACTAGTCCTCTCTGAACCTCGCTACAGGAAGGTTATTTATCCATTTTGGGACATCCAGGGACAGGATGTGAATATTTATAACACACAATGTTTCCATCTATCTATTCTTCAGATAAAACAGTAGTCTGCATGATTAGGACTGTCTGTCTGTTCCAGGTCCTCTGTGATTATATACGTGACCTGGAAAAAACATGGGTCACATGATCAACGTAATTTTGTACAATGTAATAGGTGTGTTAGTGTTATTAGTGTTATTTTGTCATGTAACACTTATTTGTAACGAATATTTAATTGTTACAGTGGGGTTCGTTGGTTGTGTACACAATTTAGTCACAAATTCAGCTACAGTCTGACACTATTATAATACTAAGCTCAAATTGAGTTCCCACCAATCCTACAAAAAATAAGTACATCAAAATGCTTTCTGGGGCTGCACATGGAATTCTTTGATAAGAGATTGGGTCAAAGTTTTGATTAAATAAATAAAAAAGTTTCAGTTGGGAAAAAAGAGGGAAATTTATGGGAGAGATGTATCATGCCCACACACACACAAGCATAGGTGTGTCAGATTAGAGTGACTCACTCAGGCTCAGAACATCTGCGAGCCTGGATTAGTGGTGATTTGGGAAGCAGGGTAAAAAGATGAGGGCTTTGCTCCTGTACAGGGAGAAATTGGCAGCTGGCCGGGATGTTTTTGCACTGAAACTAAGTTCACATGTGCTTCTCTTTTTAGGGACAATATAACAGAGAAGACAATGCCTAAAAATATCACATTTAAGAATTGGTATTAAAATACATTTTTATTATGCCCCCCGCCCTCCAATACAAGGACATTGTTTTATTTTTTTTAAATGACAAAATCTCCATTTGGGCCATTATTAACACTCGACTGTACATAGAGTAGCACTGCACAAGGAGTTGAGTAAAGGTTTGCTCAGAAGGGGAAATTCAATCCATCCAAACACTGAGTCTGCTTCCCTGTCATGCATTTCCTGTTGATCGGTATAGGCTGAATAATATAGAATAGATGTCAAATTAATACTAGGTACTAGAGGAACTTTCAAAGCATGCTACTGTACATCAGAGCAAGCTCATAAATGTGGTAGAAGCATCACTACAGAAGTGGTGAATAGTGAACTACACTCTGAATGATACAGGGCAGTTTTGGTTCTCTTAAAGGTGCAGTAGGCAAGATTTTTTAGATATAATTTTGCCGAAATTATTAAATTTACTCATTATATTCCAGCAGCTATCAATAAATCAAGTGTTCTGGGAAAACATCCGGTTGCTATGAGTGTCTTGGGCTCTGTATTAGGCTGTCAAAAAATCTCAACCGGTCTTCTAAAAACCAACTAATCAGGGCTAGCTATGTAGTTACCAATCAGTGCAAGTACCTATATATAAATATCCCCCCTGTAGAATAAACCCCTCCCTGTTTGCCTGTCTCCACGCGTGCACTGGAGCATCATTTGGTGGGAGGGGCTTAGGAGAGAGATAGAAGGGAGGAGAGCAAAAGGAGGAAGTCTTTTTTGCCTTGTATATTTTCAAACTTGTCTACTGCAGCTTTAAAATATGGCATCCAAAATTTGCTGCTACTTTGTATTCCAACCTTAATTGCAATATCCCAAATCTGAAGAGCTGGCGTCTGATATACATCTGATGCTGACAATGGTTTGCCCTTTAATTCCGCAGTACGTCAGAAAGTATTAATGAGTGCTATGATGAATTAATACGCCATAATCACTTTATGGCTTACTAATCAATCAGACCAGCCCTCAACAAATAAGTGTATGCCTGCTTTGGTTGAATGATATTGAATGAATTCTGAAAGAAGTGTAGGTACCGTATGATTGATACTTAACACTGACCTGGTGAAAGGTTTGTAACTGGCCAATTCCGCGGTAACGGAATTACAATTCACAAAAAATTTGGCCTTAATTTTACTTGCTGTGGATAAGTCTTAAAGCCTAACTGATTATAAAAAGCTTCAGATGATACCCCTGCTATCATATCAAAATAAAAAATTGGAAACTTCCTGCATGTGGAAGGGTCCAAGACCGAAAGAGCATTGGTAACGGAATTACGGCAGAAATTTTTTTTTATTTTTCCTTCCACATGCAGGAAGTTTCCATTTTTTTATTTTGATATGATAGCAGGGGTATCATCTGAAGTTATAAAGCTTTTAATAATCAGTTAGGCTTTAAGACTTATCCACAGCAAGTAAAATTAAGGCCAAAATTGTAATTCCGTTACCGCGGAATTGCCCAACTGTATGTGTCCAGTGGTTGTGTGTGCTCATGCATGTGGGTGTATGCATTTGTGCGTGTGCTTCCCTCAGATTTAGTGCTTCAGTGTCCGTACGTTGATTGTGCAATGGTCATGATTGCTCGGACAGTCCATTCTGAGGAGCTCAATAAGGCCTAATTACAGTAATTTGGTTAGGCCAGGGTCGTTAAAGCTGAGCTCCGTGAGTGGGCGGAAATCAGCAGAGGGTCCCGCATAGCATAGAGTCCGGTGCACAACTGAAAAACAAAACAAACCCACACACTGCTGCTCGCTCCCAAATGTGAAATACATTTTATTTTTTGCAGTTACAACATTTCGATCATGTCTGGTCTTCATCAGGTAAAGGCTAATCACTTGCTCACAGCAGAAAAAATAAAATATATATCACATTTGGGAGCTATGAGCAGAGTGCCAATACTTGTGTTGTTTTTTATGTTACTTTTATTAGCTGCTACCTGTGTAATGTTATGGATGTGCGTACCCTCCCCTCCATCCAGTGAGCAAAATTTTAATACATACAGCTCTCCTGCGAATTCAGTTTGACCTTGTAAATGCGTCAGGCTTAAAAGGCCAAACTCACATCCCAGTAGAGCTGTATGTATTAAAATTTTATGTTCAGCCAACTGATTTGGCTTAATCAGTCCAATTAGATAATTGTATAAATATAATCTCAAATTTAGAGTTTGAAATGCAGTGAAATAATTATTGGGTGTAGTAAGGTACTTGATATGTAGTGCTGCTTTCTGTCTGTCATCCTCAGGTCATCATTGGCTGCAGGTGATTTCAAAAACTCAGAAGACAGGTAAAAGCTATGAGTCAGAGCTAGGTAGGTGGTAGCGTGACCTCCCACTCTCCCAAAGAAAACTGAATGCAAGGCATCTTTTTCATATATTTATGGAGAAAATAGAAAACCTGCCGTCTATGCAATCCAAAAGATCTACGTGAAAGATAAGTTCAGTCAGACAACTCACGATTGAATTTAGCAAGATTTAAATGTGAAAGCAAACTTTGGCGTCAGGCTCCACCTCATCACTCCCTGTTTGCGTAACATATTTTTGTATAAGCCAGCCAAGATAATAGGGAGTAAACCGCTGACCCCCCCCATGGGGATCAGATGAGAAGCAGAGCCCACAGGTGTATGCTGGGATGGTGCTGGGAGCGCAAAAACTTCCCTGAAAGGCATAAATGTGGAGATATGTAGAGAAAGCCAAGCATGTAATGTTAGCAACGTAGCACAGAGCACATAGCAGGCAGCAGAAGCAGCAGGATGATGACAAATGAACAGGTAAGGTTAGAGATTTAAATGGCCCTCCCATTTGAGACATCACGCAAGCTGACGCGATTTGGCGCTTCTCGAGTTGTCTGCCCGAACAAACTTCACAGGCTTCGCATCATTTATCCTCATAAGGTCTGTAACATCCAGATAGACAAATTGCTACCAAACGAACATCATTATTTGAAATATCATGTAATGATATCATGTAAAAATATGCATATGAAAAATAAACCAAAATTGTTCGATCAATTTTCACAAGTTCAATCTTGTGAAAAATGAAAAGTCAGAAAAGTCAATTCCAAGACCGCATGGTCACTCAAGCCTGAAAGAAGGCAATAATTCAGAGGACAAAGCTGTTCATTGGACAGCTGGTCAGTCACCTCCTTTTCTTTCTGTCTTAGTCTCATTAGCAAGCAAGTTTAGCAAATTAAGTTTATAGAAATAAGAGAAATGACATTAGAAATGCTTATAAATAATTGTACATTTGATAAACATACACTGCCTGGACAAGTCGCCGTTGCACCCGTCATGCATAGTGCCCACTGTACAAGCCTCTGGAGGCAGTGTTATGATCTGTGGTTGCTTCAATTGGTCAGGTCTAGGCTCAGCAACTTTATGCAGCAATAAAATTAAGTCAGCTGAGTACCTGAATGTACTGAATGACCAAGTTATCCCATCAATGGGCATATTCCAGGACAACAATGCCAACATTCATCAGGCTCAAATTGTGAAAGAGTGGTTCAGGGAGCCTGAGGAATCATTTTCACACATGAATTGGCCACCAGAGTCCTGACCTTAACCCCATTGAAAGGGATGTGCTGGAGAAGACTTTACGGAGTGGTTTGACTCTCCTGGCGTCAATACAAGATTTCGGCCAAAAATGAATGCAACTTTGGACAGAAATAAATGTTGTAACGTTGCATAAGGTTGTTGAAACAATGCCACGATGAATGCACGCAGTAATCAAAGCTAAAGGCAGTCCAATGAAATATTACAGTTTTGCCAGGCAGTGTATTACACTCATTCATTGTAAAAAAAAAAAAAGACTAGAATTTGGCTGGACATCTTTAGAATCCAGATAAAGAATGGTATCAACACAGATATGGCTGGAAAGCAATTGTGATGTATATTTGATGTGTGGCTATCGGGCCCAGCCAGGTCTTGGGGTAAGCGCAGTTCAGCTTTGATATATTTTTGGAGTGCAGTTTTATGTCGCTTCTCTGTTCTTCTGGCGATACTGCTGAGGCGTTGCCTCAGATGATTACACACGGGCTGCCCTCTCCTGAACTGCTGAAGTCAGTCAATCTCCAGTGCCTTGGCCACTCCCTCTGTATTGCGCAAAATTCACGCGCTCGACTTAATCCACCGCCGAAAGCAAATTGTCTGTTTATTTATGAATTTTTTTTATTTTGTAATGTTAAAAACTATCGAAATATGATTTGTATGTCGGCGCATGCAGCGGCAGATAATAATGAAACTGCAGGGTTAAAATTGCATCTGGGTAGATTGTGAAAGCACGTTTCATGGCACTGGCTTTTATGGTCTATTTGAGAACCCCCGTGGCGGCGCATTGTCTCTTCTTACAGTGGGTTCCATCAGGAGAAATGAATTGAGGAGGTTTATGAGGGGGGTCAGGCAATAAAATCTAATCCACAGTGCCGCCATTACTGAATGCTTAAGAATGAATGGCAGTAATTGCAAAGGCAGCCCAAGATCACAGTTTGGCCGCCACAACTCTCCAGCAGACGTGGGGTTAGGAAAAGCTAAAGAGATTAAGAGGTGGGTGCTATGTATAATTCAATAAGTGCTGTCTGCATGGAAGCAATTCGAACGGGGATATCAGAAGAATGTGTGTGCTTCTGTATAGGCATGTATTGTATGTAGGCTATGTATGTATCATAATTTTATGATAATACATTTTCCTATGATTCATAGGTTTGTTTCGTTTTTTTACCAGGAGGTGCCGTAGTAGATGAACACAGGTGCCCTAAGAAATTCAGCCACAGGCAAGCCACCCAACCCTGAATGCGAGACACCATTTCATCGACTTCAAAATGTTCACTGGGAGGCAGATGTCGAAGCTGTGCTGCTAATGTTACTTCCCTCATAATGGTTTGACACAGGCGTGATGTTTAATTCTGTGCGCGCTTTGGCTTTAATTCTTATTACAAACTTGTCCATTTTGTGGAGTTGACATCGCCTCTAGCGAACTATGTCTTATTGAGAGCTGGCACTCTTAGAGAGTTACAGTTTTTTTACGATTGCTTTGACTCATTTTGCACAGCAGAATTTCAATGTACAAAACTCAAAATGCAAAGTGCCAAACTGACTTTCAAAATTCATACTCTAAGACACTGCATCCTATGCTGACATACAAAGTGCAAAACTGTTAATACAAAGTGCCTAACTCTAAATCATATGCTACATTCTCAGAATACAGCCACCTAATATTACAACAATGTTCAAATGCTTATTACTACAAATGCAGATCACTAAATCAATTCAACAGGTCTTTGTAGTCATGTCTCAGTACTTCCAACAACCTTGCCCAGGTGAGTAGCATTGCAACACAATTGATAATCTCTTCACCACTACATAAAAGGCTGCTTAGAAACCTGAATGGCAGTTTCTGACAACATGGAGCAGGTCAGTGAGGTTGAGGTTGGTAACGAAGGACAGGATCATGGACAGGGTCGTGGTCGTGGTCATGATCGTGGTCATGGTCGTGGACCATGTACAGTAAATATACAGTATATAGGTAATAGGTACTGTACATGCCTAGTTTGCCTAGACCCGGCCCTGAGACCATTGGGCAGGCCCACACACATCCATCCCTGATTGGTCAGCCTGACCCTCTGCTGGGGGCATACAACTCCGTGCGCCTCATACATTTTCTGGATGGGCTGTACAACCGTCTCGTACAGCCAAATGCTCTGATGGTGTTCATCATTGTCTGGGACAATGTAAACTTCCATTGTGCGTTGGCTATGCACGACTGGTTGACAGCCCATCCAGAGTTCCGATTCCAATTCCTTCCACGTTACTCCCCCTTTCTGAACCCCATCGAGGAGTTTTTCTCGGCCTGGAGGTGGAAGGTATACAATAGGTGTCCATATGAGCAGGAAACGCTCCTTCAGGCCATGGATGAGGCATGCGATGACATTACAGCCCAGCAGTGTCAGGGGTGGATAAGGCACTCTAAAATATTTTACCAGCGCTGTCTTGCCAACGAAGACATCAGATGCGACGTCGACAAAATTCTGTGGCCAAATGCATCGGAGAGGCAAAATGCTGCTTAAGCACCGAGAAGCAGTTTTTTTTTTACTTTACAGTAAAGTTTGTTGTTACTATAACTGTTTTTGCTTTTACTGTTGTTTTTGTTTTTACTGTACAATACAGTTGAGTTTACAGTACTACATTACTGTATGATTTTTCTTTAATGATTAAACTTCATATAATCTAATCTAATATTTTGTTTGTCTTTCATAAAAACATAAGCGCAAAACTGCAGTCTATCACAGGGGATGATTGCTGTACATAAACAGTATTTATGAGGAAATGACCATTGCATAGTCTTTTTTGGTAACAAGTATTTTGTGTTTGACCGCATTATTTGATAATGGCCGTTGTATTTGAAAATGCACCAATAATTAAACTTCAACGATGAACATATCCACTGTTCTGACACTATGATAAACTTTAGCATGAAATACATTCTAATTTGGTTCAGTTGTTTTTATTGTGCATGCTATATTACATTTTGAACCCAAAATGAGCAGTATAGCATTCTGTGTTAAGAGTTTTGCACATTGAAACTCTGTTGTGCAAAATGAGTCAAAACAATCGTAAAAAACTGTAGTAGTATGTAGCATACCTGAACAAATAGAGCTTTTTAATTGGTTGCTTGTTTCACGTTTATTTCACGTGCTTCACGTGCTTCATGTGTGCATCAAACCAGGATAAACCATCCGTGACCCATATCAAACTTCACTGCAATACAATTGACCCTGTAAAACGATTTGCCTATGGGTGCCCAGGCCCCTGATTGCACACATGATTGTCGCCTATGGTATGTAGGGGAGAGTGGGGTGATATGAGCCAATTTTTACTCAAGGCGTCTTTATAGCGAGGGGATGACAGTAATGTCTTGAAGTAAGATATGTACATATATTTCAAGATGTTGTGCATCACTGGAAATAATGAGATTATACACTGCCCGGCCAAAAAAAAAGTCGCCATTGCACCCGTCATGCATAGTGCCCACTGTACAAGCCTCTGGAGGCAGTGTTATGATCTGGGGTTGATTCAGTTGGTCAGGTCTAGGCTCAGCAACATTATGCAGCAATAAAATGAAGTCAGCGAAGTACCTGAATGTACTGAATGACCAGGTTATCCCATCAATGGGCATATGCCAGGATGACAATGCCAAGATTCATCGGGCTCAAATTGTGAAAGAGTGGTTCAGGGAGCATGAGGAATCATTTTCACACATGAATTAGCCACCAGATTCCTGACCTTAACCCCACTGAAAGTCTTTGGGATGTGCTGGAGAACACTTTACGGAGTGGTTCGACTATCCCGTCGTCAATACAAGATCTCAGCCAAAATCTTATGCTACTCTGGATGGTAATAAATGCTGTGACATTGCATAAGTTTGTCGAAACAATGCCACAACAAATGCGCGCCGTAATCAAAGCTAAAGGCGGTCCAATTAAATATTAGAGTGTGCCGGGCAGTGTATGTAAAATAAACAGTTTTAAAAATATTGATTTGGAAAAAAAAGTGGTCTCTTGGCTCAAATTTACCCATATTAAGGGTGATTTGAGCAGGGGCGGAGGATAAATTGAGCCACATGGGGGAAATTGAGCCAGTCATTATGTTCAAGCAAAACAGAATATTATCACCTAATTTTTGATCAAATTTTTTTTATCAAAAACATACAGCTTCAACATTAAAACACTTTTTAAGATGTTTTATTTAAAGTTCACAATCTGAAAGCAGTCACAGTATGTTGTATTGAAATCAAGGACTACATTAGAAACAAACTGACTTTTGTAATTTAACGTGTAGGCCAATTCTCTTCAACATGAAGGCCTACTTTAATTATTTAGAACAAAATCAAGATCATCTGAAATTAGATTAAAAATGAGTGCTGCTAATTAATGGTTTGTGGTGTGTGTATGTGTGTATGGAGTGTGGTTTGTGTGTGTGTATGGTGTCTGTGTGTGTGTATGTGTGTGTGTGTGTATGGAGTGTGGTGTGTGTGTATGGTGTCTGTATGGAGTGTGAGTGTGTGTGTGTATGGAGTGTGGTGTCTGTGTGTGTGTATGTATGGTGTCTGTGTGAGTATGTGTGTTTGTGTGTGTGCGTGCGTGCCTGCGTGTGTGCGTGCGTGCGTGTGTGTGTGTGTGTGTGTGTGTGTGTGTGTGTGTGTGTGAATGTGTTGTGAATTAGTCTGTAATTGATTTTTAACTGCAGGGTAAAAAAAGACCTGAGGACAATCTTTGTACCCAGATGGTGTACAGCTTTTATTTAAAAAAAATAAAAAAGGAAAATGTTTAACTTTTTCTAATCGTAGGGTCACTCTAGGAGAACTCATCAATGTTTTGACCTGAGGACAACACGAGGGTTAATATGGTAGGCCTAGTCTATCAATTATAATTTTACCTGTCCATCACTGAAGTGAGGTTATCAAAGGACTCCCCCACATGGTGCCTATTACAGTTTTTTTCGATTGCTTTGACTCATTTTGCACAACAGAGTGTGCAAAGAGTGTGCAAAACTCTTAACACGGAATGCTATACTGCTCATCTTGGGTTCAAAATGTAATATAGCATGCACAATAAAAATACCAGTGTCAAATCCGAGAATATTATATGCAAAAGTTTATCAAAGCACCAGAACATTAGATATTTCAAACAATGAAGTTAAATCATTGCTGCATTTCCAGTATACAACAGTCATCATGAAATAATGCTGCCAAACACAAAATCCTTCTGATAAAAAAAGAGTTTGAAAGTGTTCTTTGGTCATAACGCAAAATGCTATACTCCTAATCTTGGGCTCAAAATCATATATAGCATGCGCAATAGAAACAACTGAACCAAATTAGATTGTATTTCATGCTAAAGTTTATCATAGTGTCAGAACAGTGGATATGTTCATTGTTGAAGTTTAATTATTGGTGCATTTTCAAATACAACAGCCATTATCAAATAATGTGGTCAAACACAAAATACTTCTTACCAAAAAAGACTATGCAATGGTCATTTACTCATAAGTACTTGAAATTATGTACAGCAATCATCCCCTGTGATAGACTGCAGTTTTGAGCTTGTGTTTTTATGAAAGACAAACAAAATATTAGATTTGATTATATGAAGTTTAATCATTAAAGAAAAATCATACAGTAATGCAGTACTGTAAACTCAACTGTATTGTACAGTAAAAACAAAAACAACAGTAAAAGCAAAAACAGTTACAGTAACAACAAACTTTACTGCAAAGTAAAAAAGAAAACGCTTCTCGGTGCTTAAGCAGCATTGTGCCTCTCCACTGCATTTGGCCACAGAATTTTGTCGACATCGCATCTGATGTCTTCGTTGGCAAGACAGTGCTGGTAAAATCTTTTAGAGTGCCTTATCCACCCTGACACCGCTGGGCATCCATGGCCTGAAGGAGCGTTTCCTGCTCATATGGACACCTATCGTATACCTTCCACCTCCAGGCCGAGAAAAACTCCTTGATGGGGTTAAGAAAGGGGGAGTAAGGTGGAAGGAATTGGAATTGGAACTATGGATGGGCTGTAAACCAGTCTTGCACAGCCAATGCACGATGGAAGTTTACATTGTCCCAGACAATGATGAACACCATCTGAGCATTTGGCTGTACGAGACGGTTGTAAAGCCCATCCAGAAAAAAATGTATGAGGCGCACGGAGTAGTATGCCCCCAGCAGAGGGTCAGGCTGGCCAATCAGGGATGGATGTGTGTGGGCCTGCCCAATGGTCTTAGGGCCGGGTCTAGGCAAACTAGGCATGTACAGTACCTATTACCTATATACTGTATATTTACTGTACATGGACCATGACCATGACCACACACACGACCACGACCACGACCCTGTTCTTCGTTACCAACCTCAACCTCACTGACCTGCTCCATGTTGTCAGAAACTGCCATTCAGGTTTCTAAGCAGCCTTTTATGTAGTGGTGAAGAGATTATCAATTGTGTTGCAATGCTACTCACCTGGGCAAGGTTGTTGGAAGTACTAAGACATGACTACAAGCACCTGTTGAATTGATTTAGTGATCTGCATTTGTAGTAATAAACATTTGAACATTGTTGTAATATTAGGTGGCTGTATTCTGAGAATGGAGCATATGATTTAGATTTTGGCACTTTGTATTAACAGTTTTGCACTTTGTATGTCAGCATAGAATGTAGTGTCTTAAGGTAAGAATTCTGCAAGTCAGTTTAGCACTTTGCGTTAACAGTTTTACACTTTGTATGTCATCATAGGATGTAGTGTCTTAAGGTAAGAATTCTGCAAGTCAGTTTAGCACTTTGCGTTAACAGTTTTACACTTTGTATGTCAGCATAGGATGTAGTGTCTTAGAGTATGAATTCTGCAAGGCAGTTTGGCACTTTGCATTTTGAGTTTTGTACATTGAAATTCTGCTGTGCAAAATCAGTCAAAGCAATCGTAAAAAACTGTAACCCACCCCCTGTTAAGGATCTGGGTAGGGACTGGACTGAAATGCACGGCTCAGAGACAGAAATACAATAATGCTTGCAGGGAGCGTTTATTACTTATTACGCCAAAAACTCTGAAAGTATAGGGAGAAAAGGGAGAGGGGCTGAATCCTGGGTTGGCGAGAACAGGGAGGCAGAGCGGGAGCAGGGAGCAGGCAAAGGGGCTGGACAGTGGCTGAATCCTGGGTTGGCGTAGCAGAGGGAGAGCTGGATGCGGGAGACAGGGATGCTTGGCGTGGAACAGGCAGGAGGCTGCAGGCTGGCGGGTAAAGCAGAATATCAGACAAAGCGTTAATTTCAGCAAGACAAAACGAGACTGTGAAGCGTTAGTTCAGCATGACAAAGCAAGACTGTGACTTAGATTCCAAAACAAGACGAGTTACAATGAACAAGACTTAACGAACTGGCACCAGACAAAGAACAACGGGAGAATATATAGTGAAGTCAATGAGCTAATGAGTGATTGCAGCGTGAGAATGTATGCTAGAGTGATTGAGCGGAGACAAAGGCGTGAGGAATGCAAACGGGGAAAGGAATGTGATAGGCAGAGCAATAGCGAGGGTGAAATAGGCGAAACAAGAAGGGAAACCACGCCCAGCCTGCACAACAAGGAAGACAGACAGGGAAATGTAAAAACAAGACAAGAAACGTGAGGAAAAGGGGAAAACACAGAGCACAAACAGGGATGGGGACTGAGCGGGAACGGAGTGTGTAACACACCCACCATTTTAAACAAACATCTTACAGAAATTTAGAGCTAAATTCGTGCTAACAGTTTAACCTCACATTGTAGCTTTCTAAAGCACAAACACACGTGTGATATTTTTTAAAGCTTGTCTATTATCGTTCAGACACAAGTATCATGACTCCTTGAACATAAAAAATTCACTTTCAATGACAAAAAAGTTTTTTTAACTTAAATGTATTTTCCAATTATTCCATGTGCCTCCCTCCATTACATTGTGAGTAAAATGAAGGACTCTTCCTAAATGTGTTGTCACATGACCTATGGTTTCTATGGTTTCCTAGAAATAAGGGGTGGCTCAACTTTCCCACAGGCTCAAATCACCCTACTCTCCCCTACAGTAAAAAGTCTTAGGCACGTGTAAAAGAATTCTGTAAAGCAAAGATGCTTACAAAAACAAATTAAATTAAAAGTTTATAAATATCAAACAATTGACTATAAAGAGCAGTAAATAGTAAAAAACTAAATCAAATCAACATTTGGTGTGACTACCCTTTGCCTTTAAAACTGCATCAATATTCTTAGGTACACTGTTGTGCAGTTTTATGAGAAAATCAGCTGGGAGGTCATTCCAAGCATCTTGGAGAACTTGCCACAGTTCTTCTGCAGACTTTGGCTGCCTCACGTGCTTCTGTCTGTCCAGGTAATCCCAGACAGCCTCGATGATGTTGAGATCAGGGTCTGTGGAGGCCATACCATCTGTAGCAGAATTCCTCGTTCTTCTTCTCGCTGAAGATCATTCAATTAATTTTTTGGAAAATGAATGCAAAATTATCTCTTTTCTACTGACACACTAATGCAGAAGACATAAACATCTAAGAAATACTATAAGTACTGTGTGTATGTTTGTATGTATTGTACGTGTTTTATATATTAACATACTGAACATGAGAGGCAGGAACCAATGTTTATGTGTCATTTTTTAAGAATCAGGAGGAAAATTATGGCCACTTATGTTGCATTTTTAAATTAATTTCAAGTATATTTTTCACCTTACTTCAAATCAGAATTGAGTTTGAATTCTAAATCAGAATGCCAGCAGTCTCTTTTCGATAATCTACATTTCTCAAGTGCTTCATTTGATGCGACTAATATTCATACCTAAAGGAGGCTGTTTCTTGGTTTCTCTCTCTGAAATCACACACACACACTTGCCTACACACACACACACACACACACACACACACACACACACACATGCAAGCTCTCTAAAAAAACATACATGCACAAACACACACATACAATATGTTGTTCCATGCCAGAAAAGTCATATGCAGTTTGCATGTAGCTGCGCACTGTTGCCAGTACATAAACATGCTGGCATTCTATCATGACTGGGTATAAAAGGAGCATCCACGAAGGCTGAGGCGTTTACAAGCAAGGATGGGTTGAGGTTCGCCATTTTGTGAAAAACTGCGTGAGCGAATAGACCGTTTATAAATATATAATATATTTTAACAGTTTAAGCACAACGTTTCTCAATGCACGATGACAAGGAATTTCGGGATTTCACCATCTACAGTCCATAATATTATTAAAAGATTCAGAGAATCAGGAGAAATCTCTGTGCTTAAAGGGCAAGGCTGAAAACCAATATTGTATGCCTGTGACCTTCGATCCCTCAGACAGCACTGCATTAAAAACCGACATGCCTCTGTAATGAATATAACCATTACATTACATTACATTACATTATAGGCATTTAGCAGACGCTCTTATCCAGAGCGACTTACACAACCTTTTTATCATTTTTTACATATTATCCATTTATACAGCTGGGTATATACTGAAGCAATTCAGGTTAAGTACCTTGCTCAAGGGTACAACGGCAGTGTACTACTTGGGAATCGAACCTGCAACCTTTCGGTTACAAGGCCAGTTCCTTAACCATTATGCTACACTGCCGCTAACTGCCGCTACTAACCACATGGGCTTGGGAATACTTCGGAAAACCATTGTCAGTAAACACAGTTTGTTGCTGCATCTACAAATGCAAGTTAAGACTCTACTACTAAGCATAAGCCATATATCAACAACATCCAGAAACGCCGTTGTCTTCTCTGGGCTTGAGCTCATCTGAGATGGACTTGTAGGAGGGGAATCAAAGTGAGACTCAGGAAAGGCTGCCATGTGTGAAGACACTTCAAAGGACCAGAGAGCCGTGTGATAAAACAATAGACTCTTCAGACTTCCTTCAGGGGGGTTCAGGCCATTTGTTCTCACCTGAGGCTTGAAGGATGAAAGTGGGAAAGGACTGTGATAAGAGGAAGTTGGACTGTTTGGTCATGGGTGTGTTTGTGTGTTCTAGGGGCACTTAGGGCAGAAGAGGCCATTAAGCCCCTGGCCAAAACAATACATCTGTGATCTGTCCCGTCTCTCATGTTGGCACCTCTGTCATTGCGCCCCCCCTTCTCTCCTGAGTTAAGACTCAGTTTAAATGGTCAACAGACCCGGTAAAACTTACAAACATTGCACATGTGATCCGTATATTGTTACATTATGTCTTATGTGGTAGTAACAGGAATTGCATGTAAAATGGTTCATCAGAAGGGAATTTTCATGACAACTGCAACATAATAAGACTTAATCTGTTAATAATAATCATAATGGTAAGCTGTTTGGTATGGATGTAATCCGGTAAAATCAAGGAATCAAATGAGATACATTTCATACCAAATGGAGTTTAGTAAAACATAGTTTCAATAACTCAGGAAAAACTAACACTGGAATGTCCTCTCTGGTAATCAACTCCTTTTCCCCTTACGCAACAACCCCTAAAGGTGGGGGTCTAAATTCCAGATTCGACCACACCTCCAGGTTAATTTATGGCACTGCCGCCTGGTTCAAACGCGGGATTTGGCATAAAAGAAAGGGAGACAAACCTATCTGGGAGAATCGTAACCGATCTCCCACACCGTGCAGATTGTGTGTTTTGGGTAAGGAAGATCGCAACCGACTTCCTACACTGTGCGTATTCTGTATCTGTGTGTATTGAAGCAGGCCGGGTAAGATATTTACTCTGTGTTTCTTTTCTTCATTTCTGTATTTTGTAATTGACATAATTCTAAGATAATGACCTACCTGCCTGTGAATAAATTCTTCTTATTTTAACTTGCGTGG
Source organism: Synaphobranchus kaupii (assembly GCA_029718625.1). NCBI lineage: Eukaryota > Metazoa > Chordata > Actinopteri > Anguilliformes > Synaphobranchidae > Synaphobranchus > Synaphobranchus kaupii. The sequence continues at coordinate 30,629,309 of CM056390.1, read as the reverse complement.
TCTCCATGACTCTAATCCATTTCTATACCTTTTTCAGCCTAAATTACGACTGAATACTCAGGGGAACAATTCTGACCAATGACCAACTGATCAGTGGCATGGTACTTTATGTGGAGTTCCCAAGTTGGGAATAGGCGGCTGAGTTCGGCCAGTAAAAGGATTGGTGATGCACGGCTCTGGGAATTTGATATGAAGAGAACCCCTGGACGTTCTACGTCGGTTCTTGTCAAATTAGCCTTAAGGAGCCCTCTGAGTGCACGCTGACCTGGGTTCGCAACTATCTATGTAAAATATAATGCATTTATTGTGTCGGCCAGACCCCCAACCTCTGTGTTCTCCACCGAACTGAGATTCGGCAATAGTGCTAATCCCGGGAGCATATATTGAGTAATGGTGGCACACAAGGAAGAGTCGAGTGTAACCACTCTGAGCTTCACGCATGATTAAAGTAAAATTCTAAATTATAATTTAATATGAAGTCAGATAATTATGAGTAAACCAATAGTAACTGTTACGCTTACTGTTTGTGATCATAGATATATTCGATGTGTTGTTCAGCTCCTGTGTGAGTGTTCTAATGCTCCCATTAGAATATTGACATTTGGACGACAGGTCGGATATATCCGTGATGACAACATGGCCCTGTTTGCGAACAGAGAATAATAAGAATCGTACTGATCCGTTTCAGGCCTGTCTTAAACGGGATATGGAGCAGCGCATTCATATCTGACTCGTGGCGACGGACCCAGTATATTCTTAAATGTACTTGTAATCTATTCATGACCGGAGGATAAATCACTAAACTCTTTTTATTTACGTCACAACAGCAGAGGAAAAACATGTTTGCTCCTTCCCCTCCAGCTATTCCCTCATTGGTCTAGCTGTGCGGGTTCTACAGACTGATGCAAAGTGGAAACGTGTGTTCTGAAGAGTCCACCTTTCAAATTGTTTTTGGAAATAATGGATGTTGTGTTCTCCGGGCCAAAGATTGGGCCAAAGATCCCGATTGTTACCAACGCAAGGTTCAAAAGCCAGCGTCTGTCATGGCATGGAGGTGTGTTAGTGCCCATGACATGGGTAACTTGCACATCTGTGAAGGCACCATTAACGCTGAAGGGTACATTTTGGAGCAACATATGCTACCATCTAGACGTCGTCTTTTTCAGGGACGTCCCTGCTTATTTCAGCAAGACAATGCCAAGCCACATTCTGCATGTGATACAACAGTTGTTAAAATGAAAGGTGATGTAACATAGTGGTAAACATTTTTGGGACTTGTTGCAGGCATGAAATTTAGAATGAGCGTATATTTACAAAAAACAATAAAGTTGATTTGTTACAACATTAAATATCTTGTCTTTGTACTGTTTTGAATTGAATACAGGTCAAAAAGGATTTGAAAATCATTGCTTTCTGTTTTATTTTATACACTGTCCCAACTTTTTTGGAATTGGAATTTGTACATTGTGCCATGGAAGAAAAGGGCTGTGCAGTTGAGCAGCAGTCATTAAACCCTGACCGCGATTATCATTCATGCTGTGTCTCAGCCTTTTCCATCACAAGTGCAAATGGACAGCTTGCAAACCATTAAGCGATACGTACGGCAGATACACACTCCGCCTACGGTCATGCTGGACCATGACCCTTTGCCGATCATAAAATTGCTCTGATAAACCTTCGACCAGTCTCCATGCGGGCTATTTATGGCCAAGGTGACACACACCGAGATGTCCTGAGCTGCTGCCTTACCGAACAGGACCAGATGTGGCCACGGAAACTTCCAGGTGTCACGTGCGTGTCGGGGGAGAAGGGCATGGCTTTCCCTCGCAGGTGGCCTTTTTCAGAATAACTGACTTCCAAACAGTTAGGGGAGTGGGTCTTCAGCTCCCCAGGTTTCAAACGGCTGCCCTTTCACCCAGGGCGCCCCGCCCGGAAGCGCTGCCCACATCACAGGCCTGTCAGGGGGCATAACATTTACATTGAATTACCCGGCTTCAAAGAACAGAACACAACAAGCCGTCTCTGGAACCACAGTGATTAAAATGGCATTACCATGCAGGCTAACACATTTTTTTTGAAGGCTCACTCACTAAATTATAGCCTTAAATCATGGAAATAATAATAGCATGAAACATGAGGAATGAGTTGCACTTTACAGTCATATATTTCATGTTTTCACATTGCTCGAGCTACTCTGAAACCCCTCAGACTTGCCACTGTGCAACAATAGTCTTTTTACTAGAAACAGTATCAAGCACAATGGCAGTGTCCCGTGGTTTCATATCTTTCTGCAGTAGTTCTCTAGGTCAGTGGCTTCCAAACTGAGGGTAGTACATGCCTCATATGTACCCATAAGCATCTAGTGAAGCTGTTTAGAGGGATGCTTTCTGTAGAGCCCACGAGCAGTGATGATGCCTGTGCCACCATGGCACACCCAAACGCTAGGTCACAATTCTGACTGGACGTGCGGAGTGGAGCCGGTGGCCAACACATTAGCTTTACCAGGAGCAGCTCCACTGTGTAAGTAAGCAGAGAACCTGACCATAGTAACATAGAGTGTGAGACTTCCTGGACCCATTCACTGACTCATATGAAGCAAAATGAATCAAAGTTAGCAAAAAAACAAAAGAACCACTGGCTTTAAAAATCTGTGAATCATTCAAATTGCACATGGTAGCTCCACCGATTTTAAGGCTCGGCGCACTCGTTTACGACGGGAGAAGACTGGGAAGGGCGTGACACCGCATCAGAGTGGGCAGGCTGGCAGCCTCCCACCGGGAGGCCCCGGTTCAAATTGAGTGAAAACACCACCCAGTGGCCACGTCACCCATCGACCGCCGGGAGCCCCTAATCGAGTGCGCCCCCTCACTCCCATATAACCACCCAATGGCGCATTGGAATCGTTGCACTGCTTTCTGTAATCGGGTTGGCAAAGTTAGTCAGGTGCACGTGAAGGGGGAGGGGCCTGTGTGCTGTGATCTCTTTTGGGAATTCCTCTAGACCTGCTGCATCACTACATCATCATTCTCACTGAGAGGAGGGTGCACAGGAAATTACCCTGACCCCTAATTAGAACCTTGATCCTGAGCTTGATTATGATTGGATAGGGGGTGATAGAGGAGGTGGGGGGGTGAAGACCAGATTGCTTTTGACCACTACAGTTTTTGTAATGGTGTCACATTAAGCAGTTTACTCATATGAACCTCATCAAACATTTTGACGTCGGTTAGACGTCTAATCAACGTTGCTAATGGAGGTCGAAATGCCATCGATTAGTGGGGCAGAAATAAAAGTTTTTTTTGACATTGGTCTATTGCAACATGGGGATGAGTGCAAAACACTGATCGCGTGCAAACGTGATCGCGTCATGACTCAACATTGATCAGCCTTGCGACAGAGGTCTACAATTTGTTTGGGAGGAATTTATCTCAACTTCATTGTATGAACTTGGGCCCTGAAGATTGATTAGTAAAATTATTCAACGGAAAATCTCAGCAATTTACTCACACATTAGCCTTAGGAATTCAGGTTGAGTGATATGCTTTTTACTTTTCTTTATAAGTCTGCTTCAGAAATGCAGCAGTGTAGAAGTGTTGGCTTTGGTTACAGAGTTCTACTGTAATTCATGTACTATTGTTCAGAACTTGATTTTGATTTTAAATAGATTTAGTTGGTACTTTAAAATGACCCAGTTAGATCACATGTCTAAACGCACTGTGGATAAGTTCAAAGGTATCTTGCTAGAGCTGTGATGCTATCATTCTAGTATAATATACTTTGACATACTTTGTTCACCATAACAAAATAGCCCCCACTAATTTTGCAGCCTCACAAATTACAATATAGTCAGAGTTTTCTTGTGTTTTAATAGGTGAGCCATATACAGTTCTAATGATCCACTATAATACAAATAATTTAGCAAGAAAGCCACCATTGCCATGGATGTCAAACACATAAAACTCAAAGAAGTACTCACTACTTGGAGGCTTTAATTTGGAGGCTTTTCAAACAATGCCCTCTCGAATGACGTAAAATAATTCTGCTTGATAAAAACCATTTACCAGGGCAACGTGCGCAGCCTATATTCCATGGACATTAGCTGAATCAAATCAAGGACATTGGTTTATAAATGCATTTTCCCACTGGGGTTTTAATCTGATTTCTGATTTGAAGCTTATATTCCACAACCACTACTCCACACTGTCCCCATGTGGTAGCAAATAATGTTGCAATAATAAAGAGACTAATTTTGTATAAAAAAATATACTCAGTTTTATATGTTTAGCAGTCTTATCAAGCCCAATGCACTGTATAGAATAAAAGACAGAATCACATCATCACAATCAATACAACGATGCAGTTATAATTAATAAATAATCCATGGCCTAACTAATTAACCTATACACACCTCCAGTTTCCAATTGTTCAACAATTCATATATAGTGTCATCAATTTTTACTATGCAAACAAGACTGTGTGAGTACAGCAGGTTCATTCAATTATAATGCCTATTGAAAAGATCATTCGACTAAAGTGGTACAGGTACAATACATAAAGCATATAGCAATATACCAATGACCTATTGCGTTTAACCCTACTGTACAATTAAGAATAAATAGACAGTATGGAAGCACACAAGGCAAGTGTTTCAATATGGTCTTAAAAATGGGAACAGAATTAGAATGTGTAATGTATGTGGATAGTGTGCTGCTGAGGAATAGACTATGTCACCTGAGGTGCGCATTTTATCAGTCGGCACAACATGACTCCATTGGAAGTGCGAGAGAGGACTATGACAGCTGAATTTTATAGCACCTGCAGTTGTAAAAGTCTGGATGGAACACCTGCAAGCATAGCATTGCAAAAAATATATATATAATATAATAAAATATATAATATAATTATGGATTCCTTTCTCAGCATCTGAGAGGGATGAAAATTGCCCGATAAGACGAATGCTACGTGCGTGGAATAGACACTCTCCTGACATTTCCAATATGTGCCTGACATGTGAGATGAGGCAAGTAAAGCACAGACGCCTCAACACCTGAAAAAGGAATGCTTTCTGTTGGGTTTCCAGAGTGTTCGGTTTTTATATCTAATGTATATGGAGAGGTATCTGTAGGTCTGTAGGTAGGGCGGTAGGTCAAATAAGTCTTGAAGATTTGTGTGGGAGACAAGGTGGAGTGTGAAATATATAGTATTTGGGGGGGGGTTAGCTTCCTGTGCTACAGAGTGCACACTATCAATACAGAAGAGGTAGCTTTGATGTGTTCAGTGGCACTGCAAGCTGGCACAGAGATGGCAAACGTTTGCCACAGATAAATAAAATTGCCTGTCCTTGTTCCTGCTATCTCTTGGATGACTAATATGAAGCTCTCAGCCAAAGACCCCTGGCCTTGTGGTAGCAAGAGGATTTATGTCTCAAGTGACATCAAAGCATGAATCCTCAGGCGTAGTTTCATTGTCTTTTCTCAAGAGGACAACAAAGGAAGTGTCCTAAACTTTAAAATGTTGAGGCAGTGTGAAACGAAAAAATAGTACTTTCAAACACATAAACTTTGACCTGGTCTCAAGTTAACTTAAGAGGTTTAGGTAGGATTGCCACCTTTGACTCGCAAAAAAAATCGCAAAAAACACCGCAGTTCACAAAATAAAAAAATAGGCTACGTTGCCCACAAACTAACATATGCTGTCCTATGGAAGCCTATACAGAATTAGCAGGATTTTCCGGGACAGACAGTGAAAAACAACGACGGACCAGGGAAAATCTACAAGGGAAAACCTGGGGCCACATGTATAAACACCTCCCTAATCTGTGGCCATGTTTCTGCTGCCTTTAAAACTGCCCGTGTAACCCCACTCCTTAAAACACCTTAAAAAACCTAGCTTGGATCCCGCTGATGTCAGGAACTACCATCCTGTATCTCTCTTGCCCTTCCTGTCCAAAACAATTGAACGTGCTGTCCTTAGCCAACTGTCTGTTTTTCTCCATCAGAACAACCTGCTTGACCCGCATCAGTCCGGCTTCAGAACCGGCCATTCCACTGAAACTGCTCTCCTGGCTGTGACGGAGGCACTCGCCACTGCTAGAGCCTCTTCTCTCTCCTCTGTTCTGATTCTCCTTGACCTGTCTGCGGCATTCGACACGGTCAACCACAAACTCCTGATCTCCACACTCGCTGAGATGGGCATTTCTGGGACTGCCCTCTCTTGGTTTGTATCGTATCTCACTGATAGATCCTACCAAGTCTCCTGGAAGGGTTCCGTCTCTGCTCCCCATCCCCTGTCTACAGGAGTCCCGCAGGGATCTGTACTGGGTCCTCTGCTGTTCTCTATGTATACTAAGTCTCTTGGTTCAGTAATTAATTCACATGGCTTCTCATACCATAGCTATGCTGATGATACTCAACTCTTCCTCTCTTTCCCTCCCTCTACCCCACAGGTTAAGGAGAGGATATCTGCTTGTCTGACTGACATCTCTGAGTGGATGGCTACCCATCACCTGAAGCTCAACCTTGACAAGACAGAGCTCTTCTTCATGCCGTACAAGACCTCCCCACTACATGACCTCTCCATCATCATTGACGGGACCGTGGTGGCTGCCTCCCGCTCTGCAAGGAACCTGGGGGTGGTCCTGGACGACCGGTTGGACTTCAAAGAGCACATCAGGGCGACGGCACGGTCCTGCAGGTTCCTCCTGTACAACATCAGGAGGATTCGACCGTACCTGACCACCTACTCCACCCAGCTTCTTGTCCAGACCATGGTCACCTCACGCCTGGACTACTGCAACTCCCTGCTCGCAAGCCTACTGGCCTGCACCATTCTGCCTTTTCAACTGATCCAGAATGCAGCTGCCCGGCTTGTGTTCAACCTCCCGAAATTTTCCCATGTAACCCCCCTGCTGAGGTCACTCCACTGACTGCCAGTTGCAGCCAGGATCAGCTTCAAAGTTCTGACCCTGGCCTACACTGCAGCCAATAGGACAGGCCCCGCCTACCTGCAGGACTTAATCTAGAACTATGTTCCTGCTTGACCAGTTCGCTCTTCTACAGCAGGGCGACTCACACTTCCCCCCCCTTCGTGTCAACGGCTCTCGCTCGTCCCGACTGCGGAGTTCTTCCACCTTAGCTCCTCAGTGGTGGAATGAACTTCCCATTCCCCTACGTTCTAATCGAACCCTGCCTGCATTCCGTCGAGGCCTGAAGACACACCTCTTCGGACTCCACCTTGACTGATATTCTAACCTAGGAATATCAGTTCCCTGTGTTTACTAGTTCCCTGTGTTTTCCTGTCTGTTTGTTATAGTTTATAATAGTATTTAGAATAGAAGTGTAGTATAGCTGATTTACCCACAGCTTACTGTGAACTACAGTCAACGTTCATTACTAGGGATAGCTGCTACGTTATGTGAAGGATGTGCTTTGTCTTGTCTGTTCTGTAGTGATCTTGATGTCTCTATATGCACTTATTGTATGTCGCTTTGGATAAAAGCGTCTGCTAAATGAATGTAATGTAATGTATAAACAGTGCTGAGCAGAAAAATGCCCTCAGAAAGCCGCGTAAGGGAGTTTCCACGCTGAAATTCAGATGTATAAAATAACACATGCTGTGAGAATCTGTGTACCTCTGCACACACTGGACACCATGTACGTAATGTTTGGCGTCAGTGTGATATGGTGACATAGTGACCGAAAGGCAGAGGTAGAAAATGCAAAACCTTTTTTAAGCAGATTTACGACTTTCACCCTGAGCGTTCTTTTACGCATTCTTTTGCTCAGAGTTTTATACACGTGGCCCCTGGACAGGTGGCAACCCTAGGTTGAGGGAACAAGTCTTTGAGTTATTGTGTCCGTCAGTATATGTGGATTACATTACATTGGCTGCATGTAGTAGTAGAATTACAGGTTTTAGCTCCCTTGCCAGGCTTTGACAGGTAACTCTTCCAGGTGAAATCCTGCTTTGAAAAGACAATGAAATTGATGTAATTCCATTCTGTCTCTTGATAGCAGTTTAGTGCTACCTGAATGCACATGGAGAATGTGCATGCAGTGCCATCTAGTGCAGCCCATCTGATATTACTACATATTTTCTGTAGTAAACAGGTGGTCAGCTCTCGTGTTGCTTCTACCTTCTATACTTCCTAACTCTAGGGCTGTGTCCGAATACGACCCCTGTTCCCTGTCCACTGTCCCCAGTCCACTCAGACCCCTGTCTACTATGTGCCCTGTCCCCCCCTCACTTTGCAAGCAGTGTGCGAAAGAAATCCCGCAAAACTCTTTCCAAACTAGTGAGGAAGTAGTTTGTAATATTTATTTATTTATTTTATTGAGAATATCCATCGGTTAACATATGACGATAAAGTGTAGATTATGAATGAAGATAGAATTAACAAAAATAAAAAAAGAGTATGAACCTATCTTGGACCATAGCATATACGCTCTGTGTCTTTTATGTTTTTACTTCCGGGTTACTTACTGAAAATTGTCGGATGAGTGCACCGTTCTGCAGATGAGTGTGCTGCTGAATTCCCTCAACAAAACCCCAGAAATAAGGGGTTCATCCTGGTATTTTAAGTGCCCCCAATGTTTTTTGACGAAGTGGACACAAATATGCGCCCTCAATAGGGGGTCATATTCGGACACAGCCTGAGGGTTCATTCCACTTGCTTATTTTCACTCCTCGCCTCCTTTCCTCACTCCTTAGCTCCACCCAACGGAGGACGCGAGGAAAGAATGCAAGGCCTTGCTCAATCAAGCGTCATCGTCATAGTATGCTCACGTGCTTAACTATAATGCTTTTTAGTTTATTTTTTCATGAATAAACGGTGCTTTTGTTAGTTATAAAGAAAGAGTGTGATTATGGATTAGCACTTTATAATAAATGGTATACTGTATATAGCACTTTATAATGGTGACGTCACGTGGCGCTGTAATGGCGACATGTAGTCCAGCTGTCTCTCGTGTTCGTGTTTGTTCATTTGAATGTATTTTGTTGTGTCTGGCTTTTGTTTTTTTATGCACTGTGTGTCTATTGTGGGATGGGGAAGTGGGCTGGAGATTTGTCGGGGCACTCCTGCTGCTCGTTTTTATAATATTGACGAATTGTATATTCGGGATAATTTTGTTTGTGGTCGTCACCATGGAGACGCATTCACAACATATGCTCTGAAATGTCCGTTGAATCTGCAGCCACAAAGTTTACCATCGTTCTTCACCGGAGTTGAAGATGCCGGGACTGATCTAGGACTCCAGGCAATCTTCAAAAGGCCACCAGGGAAGAGAAAGGAGAAGATAATACGGGGGAGGAGTGAGGTGACGACTGGGAAGCCTGACGCAGTTTGGTGCTCCATTTCGACAGTGTACAGACAGAGACCGCAACACTGCGTGTATGGAGGAAAGTCGTGGAGGCGGAGTTTGTGTGTTGGACTGCTTAATAATGACACTGGACATCTCGGGACAGCGGGGGCTATTTTTAATCATGGCTGTATTCCACTTTAAGAAACCAAGTACTTACCAGTATATTCAGCTACAGCTGTTTTCTCATGAACCCTGAAGAGTTTATCTTGTTATATTTCGCCAAAGTCCTGTACAGTCGACATTTCCGCAGTGACCACCCCTCGCACTGAGGGCTGAAATACGTTGCTGTACTTGTGTGAATACACACGCGCTTTCGTACGTTCTTTTTTAAACGTATTTAAATACATTAGGCGGCGTATGTTATGGTTATTATATATATACTGTATGTAACTATTCTGAAATAAATGTATTCTGTAGCAAATTTCTGAATGATACAGCTTCTTCTTCAGTTCGAACTTAAAACCATGGATGTGCAGGGAATATTTTTTTAGATATTGACATTTAAATAAAACTAGTAGAAACCAGGAGGAAATTGCCTCAAAAGGGCCAAAGTAAATAGAGTTAATTCACTTAATTAGTTTGATTAATGCAATGATTATATTGAATGTCTTTGTTTGATGTAAGGGAAGTCGGGTAGGAGGATCAGACTCGACCAGAAAAGGATACGAAAAATTACCCACGCAAGTTAGTAATCACTAGAAAAGAAAATATAAAGAAAGACGGGACAAAAACTCCCAAACAAACAAACAAAATGAAACGTCCTTTATCAAACAGGACGAGACTCAAAACTTAGAGAGATACACTGAGAGAAAAAATAATCTTGTAAAATAGAAATAACCCCAATAGCTCTGGGCGAACTCTAATAATGAGCAGATGCAAAAATAAAGGGCGAATAATCCCGGCGTGAGCCAAAAATAAAACAACCCACAGAATGGGCGAACTCGCAGAATTAAGCAACGTGAGAAAAACTGAAGAAAAAAAAAACTGGTAGCGAACCTCTAGCTCTGATAAAATGTCAGAGACAAAACCAGAGGCAAATAACTAAAGCACAAAGATAAAAGAAACCGAAACTAGAGAAAATAGGAATCTAACCTAACTCTAGGAAGTTCCTGAATGTTTGTCAAAGACAAAAATCCAGATGTTTTTACCTGGCTTGGTGAAACCTGGCAACAAAGACACACAAGCACCGGAAGGCGGAAACAGCGTGCTTAAATAGCACAAAGGAAACCAGGAACAGGTGCGCCAGGTAATGAGCGGAAGACAGGAAAACACGGAGCGGTCGGCAAAAAAGAAACCGGAACGCCAGCTCACGGCTGCAGAGAACCATAAAAGCAGAGATGGAAAGAATGATAGTAAAACCATGACAGTTTGATATGTTTGTGTGTTGTGGGTCTGCCCCACTGCTGTCTATGTCTTTTCTGATATTGCTGGGGCTACAACTGAAGTTCCCTAGCGGGAAAATAAAAGTTATTCTATTCTATTCTATTCTATTCTAATATACAGTAAAATTGCATTTGTGTAGGGGTGTGCCTGCGACGTGGCAGATGTGAAGAGTGGTGGAAAATTTATACGTCACACGTTCCGAGAAAAGGCTTCCGCAAAGGCTACATTTGAGTTTCCTCACTGAAGCACCTTCCGGGAGCCTACTCCTTCCCCACTCCTCGCTCTTCCGAGGATTCCGATTTCCGGGTCAGGCGAGGACCGAGGAGAAAAGGACGGATAAAATAAGCAATTGGAATCCACCCTAGATCAAGTGTCCTCATTCCCAAGGTACTTCATGTTCACTTAAAAAGAGCAACTAATTCAGACTCAAGGAACCATCCGAGGTGAGTTAATTGTGTATTGAACTTCTTTAACTAGATCAAATAAGTGCTCAGCCACAACAAACACCTGGGACCAGGGTTTGGGCTCTCTAGTCAAATTGGTTCCAGTTTGGTTGGCTTATTTCTCAGTCCTGGAAATTCTGCATGCCCTCTGTACACAGCCTAAATATCTCCTCCTTTGAGTTTCATGCAGTCACTGTAACTCACCCGTCTAAACTTAACATTGCTGTTCTCTACCGCCCTCCAGGTCCACTCGGCGCTTTCCTGGATGAATTAGACACACCCCTGAGCTCCTTCCCTGAGGATGGCACCCCTAATCCTGGGTGACTTCAACCTCCAGCCAGAGAGCTCCCTGTTATCCAGTGTCGCCTCACTCCTCCAGTCCCTCGCCTTCACCCACTCCCCATCGCCTGCCATCCACAAGGCTGGTAAGTAACTAGACCTTGTATTCACCAGAAGCTGTGCCACATCTGAATTCATGGTGACTCCGCTCCATGTATCGGACCATTTCTTTATTTCATTCTCTCTCCTACCCACTCTGCCTCAACTCGTCTAACTCCTCTCTCTCTACTTCTGCTCTCTGCACTTCCTCCTCCTGCATCTTTTGTTAATTTGCCTATTGATGTTGCCACCTCCACCTTTAACTCCTGCCTCTCTCAGTCTCTCGACTCACTATGTCCTCTTGTCTCCAAACCAGCTTGATCATCACCCCCTTGCCTATGGCTGACGGATTATCTCTGATCCAGCAGAATGACGCTGAGAGAAAGTGGAGGAAATCCAGATCCCCAGATGATCTAGCCTCGTATCACACTCTGCTGGCAGTCTTCACATCAGCAACTACATCTGCAAAGACTTCATTTTTTTAGTCACAAATTAATGCATGTGGGCCGTCGCGGTAGTACAGCGGTAAAAGCGCCAACTTTCAGTCGGTGCGGTTGTGCTCCGAGTATCGGGGTTCGCGCCCCGGTCCTGCCAGATCCGAGCATGGCCGGTGCCCCGTGGAAGCAGCAATAGGCGGCTGTTTCCGGGTGGGGGGAGGGGCTCGGAGAGAATCACTGCGCATAGAACGGCCCTGGGCGAGTTGGAACTACGGTCAGGAACCTTGGAGGAGTCGTGCTCTGAAGAGGGCATGGCGATCTCCATCCTACTGCCGGCTGACAGGGTTGTGCAGCGGTGATTCTATATTGGTTGCTACGGGGGGAATTGAATTAGAATAGGGGTTCAATTGGCTACTAAATTTGGAGAAAATGGGGAAAAATCAGAAATAAATTTTTTTTATTTTTTATAATTAATGCATGTGTGTCTAACCTACGCAAACTCTTATCCACCTTCTCTTCCCTGCTGGTCCCTCACCCTCTTCCCTGTCTGCAGATGACTTCCTGATCCACTTTGAGGAGAAGGTAGCCATGATCCGAAACTCCTTCACGTATCCGGTGATGCCCTATATCCCCCATAATGAACCCACCGCTACACTTTCGTCCTTTAACTCCTTTGCGTAGAAGGTGATGCCGGCGGAACCTTTTTGCTCAACTGAGACATTCGTTGCTACTGCAGCCAAACTATTATTGGAAATCACAAACTTTGTGTTTGAAATTTATTGGTAGACAGTTCGTGACGATTTAGGGAGTTTCTAAGTGTCACTATTTCCCCGTAGCAAGTCCATTTAACAAGCAACCCCCCACCTAGTCTATACCTACCCATGCGTGACATAGTGGACAATAGCGTCTATCTTTGAGTTCATAAATATATTTATTCATCATATAAAATTAGAATAACGTCATAGCAACGAGATAAACCCAACAATAGCCTGATCGTATGCCAGAAAAGCCGTGAAAAGCCCTGCTCACTCAAATGCAAAATAAACTGTGAAAGTACTGTCGAATTCTACCATGTATTCTACTAGCAATACTTGCTACTAAATATGAAATAAATATACAATCCTACTATTGGTTTTACACATCGAGATGTTCCTTTCAAAATTCAGTGGTCATTTATTGTCTGGTACAATCGGTTTGAGAAATATACAACACTTTATACCGCTTTTACACTATCTGAAACGTCGCTGCGTAATACCCCCATGCCCTGTAAGCCTGTCTCATTCATTACAGTTCATTCTGGTTTAATTGTCGGCATTTTTATACAATAGAGTATATTATAACCTTAGCAACGGCATATGCCATGTCTTTTTGGGTGCTTTGAGCAATTTACTACAGCCCAGCGTAACGGCAATTTTCATTTGAACTGTCTAGTATTACGCAAGCTCTATGGAATACGCATTATGCAGGGGAGTTTCCCTTTTCCGATATGTAAGTATTTTTGCGTCTAAAATGCCATTGGTCTCGTTGGCTACATATGTACGTTGGCTACATATGTACGTTCGTGTTTCCACTCGAGCACTGTCTTTCCAATATGTTTGATAGCCCTATTGTTATTTTCGCATTTTGAGTGCAGTTCACATACTGTAGTGCAATCGTTAAATGTATTTTTGATGTAGGCTACCGATGTTCATTGAAGATAGAACATTTGGCAGCATTTTGCAGATGGTGGAATACTATTTTATGTTCATGTTATTGTACATAATGTAGGCTATGGCGTATATACTTGTCTCTTAGGGCATGACAAATGCTCATTCTAATTTACTGTGCGCTGATATGTGGTAGATTAAGGTAGAACTTTCCTTGGAGTCATTATGAATAGGAACATTTTTTTAAAACTACAGAAAAATGCAATCCCAGGACAAAAGTATACATACTGTAGAGTACAGGGACAAGTGATGTTTTATTGAGGTACAAGAGTAAATGATTAGGCAACATATTTAGGTGTATGTCACACTGTGATATCAATGTTTTTTTATCTTAAGCCATCAGAAGGAGCAGATGTATATGCGTTATAATGGACAAAACTAATTTTATTCATTTTATGACATGTTTTGCATAGGGGTTTTGGACCCATAGATCTACCCCCCTATACTGATGAAAATATGTAATTCCCACTTAGAAATTATGCAAAAGTGAGTTTTATGAGCCAAAATTGTTGATTTGTAGTTAAATATATCATAATTTTGCATCATAGTTCTGCATATCATCCTTAGATTTTGCAAAACTTGTGGACATGGAGTTTATGATCCAGGAAATGTATATATATTACCGATTTCACTTATGTAGCTCTCAGCAAACTAAAGAAAAACATTTCTTTTTTAATTTTTTCCAAAGTTTCTTTGCATTTGTGGCACTTTATTTTGACTTAAATTATGAAAATAAACAAATATAAGTTTGTATTGTAAATGGTACACCTGTCTTGTTTCATTTAAGTCATTTAACAAGTTTATGTGATGCTCACACCTGGAGTTATAAAGCCTTAAACAGAGCACCCCCTAAATAGGTGAAATTTGCCATCTGCACCAAGGGGTTAAGACTCTGGAGGACACCGATGTACTCCAACTTGTAACACACCCACTCCTTAATGTCAGACCAGGGCCGCCGCTAGGGGGTGGCAAAGGGTGCGGTCGCACCGGGCCTCGCGCTTTAGAGGGCCTCGCGTCAAGCAGTTTTTTTTTTGCTTTAAGTTTTACATGTTACACATATGATAATAATATTTATTAAAAGTCAATTGTAGACCTAGCAGGACTATGTGATGACATTAGACAGATTTGTAGAATTGTTTTTTTCCTATACATAACATGACCTTAGGCCTACTAATAGTTAGGCTACTAGTATTTAGATTTGTTTACAAGCGTAGGTCACCTACGTCAATTTTGGCCGCGGTTGTTGGACATTGTGTATGGTGGTGGTGCGCTAAGGTAAAATGCCGAGGGAACGAGACCGAGGTCGGAAATTTGAATCGGGGGCTGAAAAAAGAAATAAAAGTAAAAGGAAGGGAGAGTTCAGGGCCTCGGACTACAAAAACATTATTTCGGAATTTGCTGCAAGGAAAGCCCGGAGGAAGATGTTCACGTAATTCTGCTGCTGGTGAGTAACATTTCTGCATTCATATCAATAGCGTGTGTTTATTCAATGTGGGGTATGACTGCTAAAAATCCTAAATCCTAATATCCTATGATCCTAAATCCTAATATGGTTGTAAATAAATCTAAGTACTAGTAACTATTAGTAGGCCTTCAGCAGTGCAGCGTATGGTAGGCTACGTCACAACAGTGGAAGGCGCACCATGCGCAATGAAAAGACTTGAAACTAACGGGGATATAGCATGCGCATTTTGTGCCTGTGAAAAAAAGACGTGCGTGCATAGTGCATAAAGGCCTCGCAATGCCTACTTCGCACCGGGCCTCGCATATCTCCCAGACTGCCCTGTGTCAGACCCCTCTGTAAGATGGGAATTCACACCCCAGAGCACCTAAGAACACAATACCGGGAAGCGACAATCTTGGTGATCTTTGAGAGTTGTAAAGTCACGCTTCTGGTGCCAGGATGTTTGCTGAGACCATCTGGCCTAAGGTTTACGGTGTCCGAGAATGTCCTAGGATTTTATGATCCTGGGAGAGACTCTAATCTGTTTGAAACTCCCACGCACGGACAATGCAAGACTGCCCCCACCTGACGTCACTGAGGCCTCCTTTCATTCAAATTATGTCCACACAGCATGGTATAACAGTACAGACTGCGTTGGTCTTCCTAAAAGCTTAAAAACCTTAAAATGTGATGAATATTTATGCTACATTGTACAGTATATACTGGAAATAGTCCTGACACTGGAACATATGTCACAGGCAGGACCATAGGACCTGGGAGACATCATTGGTTGCTTTAAGCGGCATCCACTTGCTTATATAGCTGTACGAGAATCCCGTTCACGTAGCTCGCGTTTGTACGGAAGTGGTTTAATCCAGCGAGGGAGTGAAACGGCGGTATGTTTTAAAGGGTTTTGTAATTTTAATTCACTAATCCAGACAGTGTTGGTGGATAATGCAAAGTGTGACAGTGGAATAAGTTCTGTTTACACGTATAGTGATATTCGACTATCTTATTAGCAGCTCTCGATTATTGGTGCATGTGCGACCCAGTCGGCCGACAGTGGCTTTGTTTCATCAAACTAAACAATTAAAAGTAAGTGTGTAAATGACTTTGGTGTTCGATACCTTAACGTTATTTAATTATACCTGGTAGCTCATCCTAATCGTTTGTTTTTTGTACTTATAGCCGCGGTTTCGTCTGGTGCTGAGAATTGTATCTAAATCCACCCCAAAGTCAATGTTTGCTAAGCTGTTTGTGTTTGGCTTGAGGCCCCTAGCCTGAGGGGAACGACTTATAAAGCCCGGTCATTGGGTAAGGCCACCTATTTCATAGAGTTATAGTAGGCTCATGGGCCTTATTAAAACCAGGGTCTGATTCCTGTTTTTCTATATTTTAGTAGAAGCACCAGAACCCTGTGTGAGCGCTCCTTAGCGTTGTGGTTATCGACGGTTGTAACCCAGGTACGAAAATACGGGTATTGCTGTAGTGGTGTTTAATATTGTACTCTTGCGTGTGTGTACGTAGACTTACCGGATTTCTCTATGATGTTGCAGGAACCGAGCCTAGTTCCATCGCTAACCACTGTTTTTCTCCTTGATAAATTATATATACAATTAATTAAAGGGCCTTATTATATTGTTTCATGTATTTTAACGCTTACTCCAGAGTAAGGGAGGCATTGTGAATGAGCAACGTGCAATCGGGCTATAGCGTAGAGATTTCATGTTATAGGCTAAGTGCCATCTTAATGTACAGATGTTCCAGCCTCAGGGCAAAGTGTAATCCTAGTCTTATTGGTAGTTTAATAAGTGGGCAGTGTGCAATCTGAATTTATCAGGATTTTAAGGAATGGGTAATGTGCAATATCGTCCTTTTGGTAACCTCTGAGTTCCAAATTCTTAACTCTCTTGTGTGAGCAAATCTTCGGGCCTTGTGCAATAGTTCTCGGCGAGAGCAGTTTTATTTAATATATAGGCTATTTGGACTTGTGTGCAATAATCACTTTTATTACCTGATTGCAGTGATCACTTTACATATCTATGGTGAACCTTCTTTTTGTATAACTTTTAAATGGTGTGTCCATTCTTAATTAGGTGTGCGGTGGAGTGTATTGTGTAATGCGGATCGCCAGTGTGATTATTTATTTAGCCCTCAATTGAACTATTGCACTGTGGTTGTGAGATTTGACGTGGTTCTATACCCCTGCCACTTGGTTATTTGTCCATGTGATGTTACAATTGGAATACCACTTTTACTATTTCGTGTCTGATATTTGAGTCAAGCCCATCTTATATTGTGTATGGTAGCCCATTGCCCTTGATCAGATTCTGTGTCATTTTAAAGGACGCCCTTTGTGAAAAATCTAAATAAAGAGATTGTATATTTTCTTGTACCAGCTTCCATCTTGCGTCTCCTTGATTTAATCTGTGCGGGGTATTTTCTGCCTCTTGCCTTACCAGGGTCTCCCACCCTTATAATTGGGAGTGGCGTAGTCATAATCCTTAATGGTATAGGGGCGCATTGCTCCTTGGGGCCACACATACATTGTACACTCTTTTTCCAGAGGAACAACTATATATTGTTCAGTTTCTCAGTGTTACATGAATAAATACACACAGTTAATGTACCTGACTGAACAGGGGAAACTAGGGTATAATGTAATGTTCTTCAACAGGAATCCTGGGACTGTTTGTGGCATTAATATTAATCACATTTGAAAACTATGCAGAGATGGGATTCTCATGACAACACGAACGTAGACCTATTCATGTTTGATATCGTTTTGATGGTCTTGGTGTGTGTGGTGCAATGGCATATATTTCTTACATGGTCAACATGGAGGAAATATATATTTCATAACTCAGGAGTAAACTACCACTGTGGAATTATACCACAGGAAACTCTTTCTTCCAAACCCCCCTTGAAGGAGGGACGAAAGGTGCAATATTAGCCTTCTGGCCAGTTTATGGTTTTACGATCATCCACAGCCAGATCAAACACAGAGTTTGGGCTTATAGGCATAGGAAACAAGGAACTCGGGGGAAGCTGTAATCAGACTCTCCCGCACATCTCACTCTGTGTATTGTGTGTAGTGAATTGCCAGGTATGATTTAATATTTCTCTATACTCTATTTTTAATATGTTATGTTGTAATTTGTAACCATGATTTGATTATTTTAAAGTAAAGAACCTACCTGGTAAACTGTTAAACTTGATTTGTGTGGTTTCTTTGAAAAAGACATTCTATCTCTGTTAACACGGTAATGAGTTGATTGATTTCCTCAGTCTGGACTTCCCCCTCTGCTGATCTAGGGAGATTGACTAGTTAAGCTTAATGTATCACGGTGTATTGCACCCGTAGAACTCTGTCTTAAGTTAGATCATCTCCGCATGCCTTTTATACATGTTGAGAACGGACGTTGCCAATATTATCTTCTCGGGTCCCTGAGCCTTTAAGATAGGCTATACCTTATGAAGTGGTCTCCTCCGCAACCTCTGAGATAAATGGAGACATCTAGTCAGCCGTGAGTGGTGCACATAAACGGCCGTATGTAGCACTCGGTGGAACCGGCGCATCCAGTTCAGAGAACAGGCTCCAGAGTACGAGAGTATCTTAACAAATCAATTATAAATTATACCTTTTAAATTATATACTAATAATTAAATTGGAGTCAGATTTATACGAGTATGGAATCAGCGTTAGTGGCTGACCGTTAATAGAATATACACAGGCTGCCTTTTTGGATAAGCTGGAGTCAGCCTGCAGACCAGATTAAAGCAGGAGACAAAGTGGTACTATTGTCTCTGACACGGGGTAGCTGATCCCGCGAATTTAAAGAAGCAGTCTCATCCGGTTGTAATAACAGTAACATTTCAACACTCTTACCTTTTCCCACAGCAACAGCGGAAAATATCACGTTTTAACCTTCGATCCGGGCTATTCCCTCATTGGTCTAGCTGCGCGGGATTTACACCTCTGATGTCAGAAACTATCGTCCTGTGTCTCTCCTGCCCTTCTTGTCCAAAGCTCTTGAACGAGCTGCCCTTAACCAACTGTCTGTTTTTCTCCACCAGAACAACCTGCTCGACCCTCATCAGTCCGGCTTCAGAACCGGGCACTCCACTGAAACTGCGCACCTGGCTGTGACCGAGGCACTCGCCACTGCTAGAACCTCCTCCCTCTCCTCTGTCCTGATTCCCCTTGACCTGTCTGCAGCGTTCGACACGGTCAACCACAAACTCCTGATCTCCACACTAGCTGAGATAGGCATCTCTGGAACTGCTCTCTCTTGGTTTACATCCTATCTGGCAGATAGATCCTACCAAGTCTCCTGGAAGGGCTCTGTCTCTGCACCTCATCCACTTTTTACAGGAGTCCCGCAGGGATCTGTACTGGGTCCTCTGCTGTTCTCCATTTATATTAAGTCTCTTGGTTTGATTATTAATTCACATGGCTTCTCTTACCATAGTTATGCTGATGACACTGAACTCTTCCCCTCTTTCCCTCCCTCTACCCCACAAGTTAAGGAGAGGATATCTGCTTGCCTGGCTGACATCTCTGTGTGGATGTCTAGCCATCACCTGAAGCTAAACCTCGACAAGACTGAGCTTCTCTTCATGCCATACAAGACCTCCCCGCTTCTAGACCTGTCCATCACTGTCGACAGAACCATGGTGACCGCTACACTCTGCAAGGAACCTGGGGGTGGTTCTGGACGACAAAGGACACATCAGGGCAATGGCATGGTCGTGCAGGTTTCTCCTGTACAACATCAGGAATATTTGCCGTACCTGACCACCTATTCCACCCAGCTTCTTGTCCAGACCATGGTCACCTCACGTCTGGACTACTGCAACTCTCTTCTCATTCACAATTAACACTCCTGATCAACTGAGGCACAATGGAGTGTCTGTCCAAATTCTTCATGTGACTCTGAGATGAACACAGACTGCTTGATCGATCAGGCGCCTGTTTGGGTAGGAACACCCCCCCTCTGTTGAGAAGGAGAGGGGAGATCCAAATTTAACACACACACACCCTGAGGTGATTGCAAATAGCTGGTGTAGGAATTCTGTCCTTTGTAAAGTAAAACTCAGAGTTCCAAAGTGTAGGTCAATAGCAATTTAATTATAATGCAAAATAGTCTTCATTACAGTATACAAGATACCGGGTAATCGTAAGGCAGTTCAATCACAAAATAGTGTTGTGTGTGGTACAAGCTTTATACCCCAAACCTGAAATAAAATGCTGACATAGAATGCAGGTTCCTGTCCCTGATTGGGTGACAGGCAAACAAATGGACATTGTATGTGGTGTGGGAGGGAACCAAATGGTTATTGTCACCTAGGTAAGCTGGCTAACTCCCTTCTCACACCTTAGCGGTGCCGTCGTCACCAGGCTTTGTTTCTAACCCCCCTTGATCATTGAGTAAGGCTGATTGTGTTAGGTGACCATACAAAAACATTGAAGCAGGAAATGTATTTTTCCCTACACTGGTCCATCTATGTTTCATTGTTGGTTCCAAGGGAATGAGCCAATCTCTTGTATGGGTGCCCTAAAGCCATCTACCAGTTGGGATCAAAGGGATTTTGACCATAAAAACCCATGTAACTTTACCAACGTCGCTCTGATGGGAAAGATGCAGTCTTACCCATACTAGACGCACCACAGAACCCGGACGGCTCTGATGGGAAAGGCGCAGCCTTACCCCGACCAGACGCACCCGGACCGCTCTGATGGTGAAGACGCTGTCTTACGCCTACCAGACACACCACTGAAACCCTGACGGACTTCTGAGAAGAAGTCTACAGGAGTCCACGCACCTGCCGGGACTTTGGATCAGCTGACGAGCTGACATCACCCACGGAATCGGGACTGGCCTCCCTTTGTTACCATTAAGTATTGAAAGGCATTTTATTTAGCACTGACATCAATTGATAGGCTAGCATAAAACCTGTAATACCCAGTTGAGGTCATTTTACTGCTGGTTCCTACTTTTGTTTGTATTTTGTTTTGCTATGCGCGTTTCGGTCAGGAATAGCCAATTTCCCTGACCTTATAGTTTTACACTGTTAAAACTTTATATGTATGAGACTGATAAAACGAGCTAACCACAAAATATAGTTTAGCATGTCATTAACCCATAACACAAACTAACCTTTGTTAATGGTAGGACTGTAAGCTTCTATATTTAGCCGTCACATAATAATAATTTCCTCTGATTAAGATTAAGTCATAGAATGTTACATCAGTTATTGTTTCTAGTTGGGCTCTACTGATGTTTGGAATTCTAACTGAGTGTTGAACTTCATTATTCATTCTGAATAAAAGTGACCAAACCTCACTACAAAGCCTACCAGCCCCTACAACTGGTCCAGATAGCAGCTGCCCGGCTTGTGTTCAACCTCCCAAAATTCTCACACGTCACCCCCCTGCTGAGGTCACTCCACTGGCTGCCGGACGTGGCCAGGATCAGGTTCAAAGTTCTGACTCTGGCCTACACTGCAGCCAAAAGGTCAGGCCCCTCCTACCTACAGGACTTAATGCAGTACTACGCTCCTGCTCGACCACTTTGCTCTGCTTCTGCAGGGTGACTTGCACTTCCCTCCCTCTGTGTTAATGGCTCCAACTGAGGAACTGAGTATAGCGGCTCACTTCTAATATACGTAAACAGGGGGCTGGGTTGTTGCCTCTATCACAGTTCATAACTTCTTAACTAATATATTTTTGATAATAGCAATTAATAGGATTTCTGACAAACATGTCACAGCAGGATATGGTCTATTCAAGTATCCAATTATTAAATTATTTTTGAATAAATACATATATAAATAAAAACAAATGTTTATTGAGTGTCTACATGATCTCTTTTGCTGCTACATTATTTAGGCAACTATAAATACAAACTAGTCGGCTACAATGGTTTTATCACACTGTTATTGTAATTTGAAGGAAATACTTATTTTAAAAAATAAAAGAAAATTGTTTTAATTTTTATTTATTTAGATACGAGGCTAGATCATCTGGGGATCTGGATTTCCTCCACTTTCTCTCAGCGTCGTTCTGCTGGATCAGAGATAATCCGTCAGCCATGGGCAAGGGGGTGATGATCAAGCTGGTTTGGAGACAAGAGGACATAGTGAGTCGAGAGACTGAGAGAGGCATGAGTTAAAGGTGGAGGTGGCAACATCAATAGGCAAATTAACAAAAGATGCAGGAGGAGGAAGTGCAGAGAGCACAGGTAGAGAGAGAGGAGTGTGAGAGAGTGTGCAGATTTCTTCTGAAAGTTACAGAGGGTAAGTTGTTAGACGAGTTGAGGCAGAGTAGGTAGGAGAGAGAATGAAATAAAGAAATGGTCCGATACATGGAGAGTCACCGTGAATTCAGACGTGGCACAGCTCCTGGAGAATACAAGGTCTAGTTGCTTACCAGCCTTGTGGGTGGCAGGCAATGGGGAGTGGGTGAAGGCGAGGGACTGGAGGAGTGAGGCAACACTGGATAACTGGGAGCTCTCTGGCTGGAGGTTGAAGTCACCCAGGATTAGGGGTGCCATCCTCAGGGAAGGAGCTCAGGGGTGTGTCTAATTCATCCAGGAAAGCGTCGAGTGGACCTGGAGGGCGGTAGAGAACAGCAATGCTAAGTTTAGACGGGTGAGTTACAGTGACTGCATGAAACTCAAAGGAGGAGATATTTAGGCTGTGTACAGAGGGCATGGAGAATTTCCAGGACTGAGAAATAAGCAAACCAAACTGGAACCAATTTGACTAGAGATCCCAAACCCTGGTCCCAGGTGTTTGTTGTGGCTGAGCACTTATTTGATCTAGTTAAAGTGTAATGTTCTCACTCCCGTCCTCTCGTTTCCCGTGTTTTCCTTCTCCCCGTTTCATGTTCGTCTCTCCCTAGTTCGTTTCCCCGAGCTGCAGGTTGGGCGTGGTTTTTCCTTTCGTGTCACTCTGTCTCATTACTCTTCTCTCAGCCTATCCCTTTCCCCCGTTTTGCATGCATTCCACACTCTCCGCTCTGTTTATCACCCTCGCATACATTCGCACGTGGCACCTAATTGATATCAATTAATGTTTGTATTTAGTCACCCGGTGTTCTCTGTCCTGTGCCAGTTCGTTAACTCTCTTTGTCTGAAACCTCTGGTCTTGTCTTGATTCCTAGTATCCAGTCTAGTCTTGCATTTAAAAGTCTTGTCTTGTACCGGTGTTAATTCGCCTCTTTATTCCATCTAAGGTCCCAGTCTAGCTCTCGTCTGGAACGGCGCTTCCTGCTGTTCATTATTCCTGCCTCGCTGTACTAACTCTGTCTGCTTGAGTCTGCCAACCTGCAGTTGTTTGCTACCCCTGCCTGTGCTGCTGTTTTCCTGCCATCCATCTGACGTGTGTGCATGCAGCCGGGGCTCCTGCTCCTCCACTCTGCGGCGGTGCCCGCCTCCTGCCTGGGCTGCTGATGTGCTGCTGTTGCTGTTGTCGCTGCTGCTGCTGTTGCTGTTGCTGCTACTGCCGCTGCCCTGCCGATGCGCCCACGTCCTGCCCGGACTCCGCTCCACTGCCCTGCACTTCTCCTGCCATTCCACTCAGCCCTGTTCCCGCTGCTCCCCTGCTGATTGCATTACCCGGACTGTCCGTCATATATGTTCTCCCTATGCTTCAGGAGTATTGGTCGAAGCATAATTTATCTGAACAAAAACGTCTCCGACGTAAAAAAAGCCAAGTTACTCACGCATAGCCTACAGAGCGCTGTCTATAAATCCTTAATTCCAACTTGCAAAAACTAGGCCTGCCTTTGAAAGTATTGATATCAAAATGTGGCCCTGGACACCACAACAGTAATGCAATAGGCTAGCTAACGTTATGGGAACAGGCATCACATGGCGATTTGTCAAGCAAACAAAAAAGTTTCAGAATATCACTTATTTTTGGTAGCTAACTAATGATGAACAATGCATGAAGATAATGACATCGAGAGAGACATGCATACAGAATAGTAGCCTACATGCATTCCAAATAAATGCATGCAGACATTCGCATAACCATAACACCCTCTACTGACGAGAATGATAACATTTCTCCCACAATTACATTAAAAGAGTTTGTAGATGAGCTGTATTTAATGTCTAATGGAATACAATGAACAGCTCCATCTGAACTATGGATCATGACGAAGCATGTAAATTAATCAACCAAGTCTATATGGAGACATGCATGCACAATAGGCTAGACACAAACACATTGTAGCTGAAAGAAATACATACAGCCTAAAATATGGAAATACAGTTGTAAAATAGGCATATTAGTATTCTATAGAAATAACGTTAGGCTATTCAACACTGGCTTGTCGGATGCGTAACTCCAAGCTTCCATGTCTGGGCTACGAGTTGCCGAACTTCATAAGCACAGCATAATACCTTCGCAGTATTAGGTAAAAAAAGCTTGTAGGCTACCTTTTTAGCTTGTACCTGCTTCCCGACTAGCAGCTGACTGACGTTTCTCTGGCAAAACTAACGTTGGCTAACAAGCTTAAAGGATTAGTTCGCTATTTTGGACCTTGGACCCTATTTGCGGTCTGTCTTCCATGAACCTGACACATTGAGTCCATATTTTCGCTGATCGGTCCAGTATTGAGCTAGCTACAGATTTCCTGTAGGCTCTCACTGGGCTACAATAGAAGTCAACGGGGCAATTAGAAATGTTATGGAAAAACAACGATAAATGTGCTTTTATAGCTCAGCAGCCTGGTCTCACTCCCAAGTCATCACATAGCGACGCTTGGGCAGCTCCTACGGCGGCATCCTTTAGACGCAGAAGGAGGCCTTTTACGTCATTATTTGACGCACTCGTCTCGAATTTACGAATCCTACTATGGCGAAGGCTTTGCTCATGATAACCGACTGCGAGCATGCCCGCTCAGTCTTCGCCGTGTGCGCGTAGATCTTTCTGAGTTTGTGATTCCCGTACCCCACCCCCAACCCCTAAACATAACCTCACAGGAGTTCATGTAACTCGGGCTCATGCCCGAACTGTTAAGATAGTGGGCGAGCCCGACCACAAGAGTTCACGTAACTCTCTACCAGATGAAGGAAAAAAAAGCATAAAAAAGCATAATATTGAAGTGCCACAACCAAAGACAAATTATGTGGCCACAACCGTCAATATACGATGCAAAAGGCTGCGTCAATATACGACGCAAAAGGCTACCTTTGGCGTCACATAGCGACGCTTGGGCAGAAGCGTCGCTATGTGACGAGTCCGTGAGACCACGTTGAGCTCAGTGTGTATTCTTACGGTCTCAGTATGCTCTCCTGTGAATGTGAACATGGGGTGTTTATTCTACATGGCATCCATAGCTATTTCTGATATAATGTGGCTTAAGAGGGTGAATAATTCCTCCAAACATGACAAGCACCTAATTAAGAAAAATTAGCAGCTTGTTAAAATTCTGGGATTGCAACTGTGGTTGCAACGAAAACCAGCATACACAGGGGTCCCCCAGGACCGGTTTGGGAACCCCTGGTCTATAGCATACCACTGCTATTCTGGTTGGGTGGGCCTAAACCAGTTGTCTCCAGACATGCATGTGTATTCACTGTATCATGTAAATTGAAATGTAATGCTAGGTACTGTATTTAAACCACACACACACTTCAGTTATTCAGAGATATTCTCAGCACAGGCAGCCCGTATGTCTGAGTTTGTCTCTCCCTTGCGCATTGTAAATAAACCTCAATTCTCTTAAGAGAAGTCATCAGTGTGTTCTTCATTGTACTGCATTTTTGTTCCACGGAAGGGCAACAGAATCCTAACACCCCCTTCTGGTCCCGCCCCTCCGAGTGAGTGCGGTGAGAACTCTATAGAACCTATCTATGGCAGTGACTCAACCTGTCCCTCTGATTGGTCCTGAACAATACCCCTGTCCAAAGGACACAATGGCTGCATCCCAATCCAGTTTTTGCTCCACCCTTGTAAACTTCACTTGGGTGAATCCCTTTTGACACCAGGATGTACCCTCGGTCTCCATTTTAAGTGTGAGTCCAATCCGTTAGAAAGCCAAGTGAAGTTTGTGACATAGCCCCTCCACCCTCAACTTTTCTCAAGAGAACGAGTCTGCAAAAGAGCAGACTCGGCAAGCTCATATACAATTCACATCGAATGCAAATGTCCTGTTCAGTGATAATCACGTTAATGTTTATCGCGGTATTACACATTAAAAGCACATACAGAATGGCAAAGACGGTGTATAGGCAAATTAATACAGGTTAATCTAGTAGTAGTTTGCTATTTTGTATTTCATAGTTTAGCAAATTGCTTTATGCAGCAACAGAGTAGCGTACTGTGGGATGTAGGCTACTACCAGGTTCTCTGTAGCTTATATATTTTCCGTATAATTTGCCAGATAGCCTAACAATCAAACAATTTAATTTATCAATAACCAAGACGAATAGGTAAATAAACTTGTGCAACATTTACTATATCTACATTTGTGCTGACGCAAAATGCGTCAATAGCCTATGTCATGCGAAGTGATCAATGGACAGCACATATTTGGGTAAATTAGTTTTTCTAGATTGAAAGCATGCATTGGCCTCAACGCTGGTTCCTGCTATTTAAGAGGTTTTCCTCTTTAAACATAGCCTATGCTTTCTAATGTTTAAATCGTTTTGACTAAATCGAGTGCCGTCTTAAATTAATGACATTTTTTAATGTGATGATGAGAAAACGCAATGTGTGAAATTCAGAGAAAACGTTGTGTTTTTTTGCCAGTTAATTATTCAGAATTATTGCCACCCTTATTAAACAATCTCACGTTCGTTATCTCTTTGTCATTGTCATTTGTTAATCATTTGCCTATAGGCTACATAATTGTTCTTGAGTAGGCTATTCAAGGAATTTGTTTGATCGACAAAAGCAAGCAAAATAAACGGAAACAGGTTGAAAATATGTTCGGTTTAAATGCTTTATTTAAATGCTACGCAATTTTATGACATAAATAAATATGCTAGCCCACACAACTGTATTTCGTGTGCTTGGAACCAGAGAGGCTAAGTGTCCTTTTGGGTGAAAATGCGTTCTATATATCAAATGAAAGCTCTTGATGAGCTCTATCCAGTGCCAAAAGGACACAACTGAAATCACAAACAGTACTGAATAAAGCAACAAAACAACAAAGACCTAACACAAAAATTGAGAATGGTTTGTAGCCAGAAAGGTGTAAGTCAAGGGGCCAAGACTGGGGCCGTGTCCGAATCAGCACTCTTCCACACTGGTGAGTAGATAGGGTGAGAAAGTCGTAGAGTACGCGAAAGAATTTCAAATCGCAGTATACTTCAAACACCCGGATGACACACTTACTTCCGGGGTTTCGCTGAATACATTCAGGAGCACACTTTTCAAGAAGTACACAAACATTTTGGTCACATGAATATGACGTGAAGCTTCGTTTTTAAAAAATAAGGCGCAGCTTCGCTGACGTTTTCCTTCAAATAGCCTACAACAAAAACAACACATGACATGGCAGCGCAAGAGTGGGACGCAGGGTTGCCAGATCTTGTAAGACTTTCCAGCCAAATGGTGACTCAAATCTAGCCCAAATTATAGGCTATTTTTAACCAAAACCAACGTATTTTAAATAGAAATCATCATGTTTTTACTTTTTTAAATAAGTGCGTGTTTTGCGACTTTTCATTTTTACCCGTGACTGCACTTTGAATGTATCAATTTAGCTGTAAAACC
This sequence comes from Synaphobranchus kaupii, assembly GCA_029718625.1. NCBI lineage: Eukaryota > Metazoa > Chordata > Actinopteri > Anguilliformes > Synaphobranchidae > Synaphobranchus > Synaphobranchus kaupii. The sequence goes on along the minus strand of CM056390.1, from coordinate 30,601,421 downwards.
GCGGACATGGCAACACTGGTGGGACGTCTTATGACTCTGCTTACGACACTTCCACAGTGCGGTTGGAAAATAGTATGGCGGATATTTTTCGCGAACTGCTCAACAGTGCACATTAAACAGCACATTTCTGCCAGTGCACTGTACGCAGGAGACAGGGGGCAGAAGACAGGGCTCTGATTCGGACAGCCTGGGCTTTCGTTTTGAAGCTCACTTCCTGGTTGGGCTGGGAGCGGCAATTGTGCCGTTGCTCACTAGCGCCACTGCGATTCGCTCCAGTATAGGTCTTTCACCATGTAAGTCAATGGCAGCAATGTGGTCAAAATACTCAGTCAATAAATTTTTCCCACAAAAAAAGTAATTGCAATAGGTGCCTTTCCTTCATCTAATGCCTCTGCATGTGCTGATTTTTTTTAAATATTGTGTCGTTTGGACAGGGTCAATCAGAGGGATAGGTTGAGTCCTCTTCGGCTCCACAGAGCAGACGCAGTTTGTACAAACTGGCAGCGAAAAATGCATACGGAGCTTCAATTCAGTTTTTACGAGGCCGTGGGAAGGCAATGGGTGACGTTACAGTGACTTTGTCCATATTTGAGCTCCGTAGTCCCGCCCACTTTGGTGAAGAACTTCTGGTGCCACTTTTCGGAAAAAATATAATGGGAGTCAATGGACTGAACAAGTTTTTTTTTCTTCTATATTCAGGCAGCTAGATGTTCAAAACACCTTTTGATTGAGTAAGGAATCAGAGTCAGGGTTAGCTGTGAATGATTAAGGTAAAGTATATACAAACCCCAATTCCAAAAAAGTGGAACAGTATGTAAAATGCACATAAAAGCAGAAAGCAGTGACTTGTAAATTCTCTTTTACATATATTCAATTGAAAACAGTACAAAGAAAAGATATTTACTGATTTACCTTATCAACTTTATTGATTTTTCTAAATATACGCTAATTCCAAATTTCATGCCTGCAACACGTTCCAAAAAAAGTTGGGACAGGGGCAAAAAAAAGACTGGGAAGTTCAAAAAACACCTGTTTGGAACATTCCACAGGTAAGCAGGTGAAGCTATCATGACTGGGTATAAAAGGATATCAAAAGACTCTTGATATCTTTTTTTCTGGTACTCTTACAAGCGATACTATAACCTCTCCACATTTGAATGGATCTCTATGGGAATTGGCGGGTGGGACTAGATTAAGCTGTAAATTACACAGGAATAGTATGGAACCCATGGTTGGCTAAATGGCTGTAAGTCATCAAGGGTCTGCGGTATCAAACAAGCATCAAACCATAACTCTGCTGCCAGATATGCAGTAGATATGGATGGATCACTTGAAGGGTTGTTTCTCCTGACTTATTTTTCCATAGAGTTCAATAGGAAAATGTGACGTCAGGAGAAACAACCCTTAAAGTGATCCATCTATAATTACAAATTGTATTCATTCTACTTTTTTTCTAATCATTCATTCTAATAGTTTTTTAGTGTTTTTTAAATAGCCAAATAAAACTAGGTGAGTATTGTTCATCACATACACCCCTCGTTTACATTCTAGAAAATGATTTTTTTGTGCCTTTTTTTGGCATTATTAAAATATTTTTTTAAGTTTTGGAATATTGTATTGTAATAATATTGCTCAGTTAGTGCCAATTATTTTATTATGTATGGGGTTCCAATATTATGGTTGAAAGTTAATATATACAGTTGTTGAAAGTTTGGTGTAAATTTCTTTTGGCCCTCCTGTAAAGTTTGCCAAATGGCACTTACGCCCCTCTGGTTCCAAGCCATCGATATATTGATATTTGTTATTCAGTAAATCAATTGCTTGACTGATAATTAGTGTAAACAGGTTGAGAGTTTAATCCATTTAATAGGCTACGGTGACAGATGTTTTACATGATCCGAGATCCCACGATACGCCACTGTGCAGCAGCATGGTTAACTTCCGAGTATAGATGGATGGGGTGAAGTGTGTCTCAATTCAGATAACCTGCTCCGCCCTCGCTCCCTCCCACTTGCTAAACGCAAGTGTATACTCCTGTTTTTTTGGTATGTGCGTCACATCCTCCCAAGTGAAGTTTGCAAGTGAAGTTTACGAGGGTGGAGCAAAAACTGGATTGGGACGCAGCCAATATTTAAAAAAATCGGCACATGGAGAGGCATTAGACAAAGAGAAAGCACCTATTGCGACTACATTTTCTTGTGGAAAAAAATGTATTGACTTAGTATTTTGACAACATTGCTGCCATTGACTTACATGGTGAAAGACCTATACTGGAGCCAACCGCAGTGGCGCTTCCAGCCCAACCAGGAAGTGAGCTTCAAAATGAAAGCCCGGTTTCGGCCCCTTGGCGCTGGTGCACCTCAAAGCCATCACAGGCACAATGCTAGATCCCCTCTACAGTTAGCCTGCAGAGCCAACAGGTCTGTGGACGATTCGGTCAACATGGGACTGCACTTCATACTCCCAACACCTTGACAGGCCAGGAACATGTGCAAGGAATCTGTTGGTTGATTTCAGTTCTGTGTTCAACACCATCATACCAGAACTCCTATAATTCAAGCTCTCCCAGCTGATTGTCTCTAACCCTGATCAGTCTGTGGATCCCTGACTTGATCCCTGATAGACAGGAGACAGCATGTGAGGCTGGGAAAGACACTGACCCTCAGCACTGACCCCCCAAAGCTGCTCCTTAAATTTGTGGATGACACAACATTTATTGATCTCATACGCAATGGCAGTGAGTCTGCATAGCATATCCCTTTCAGAATAGTGTCCTTAAGGATACAATGATAAATGCTTTTTGGATATCATCTGTCTGAGGGGGTTTTGGGGAACACGTGCAAAACCGACATGCTCACCTACAACTAATGAGGAAGAAAAATAATGAAAAGAATCACTGCAAACTTAACAGTTCTACCTTTCGGTCAGCAGGATATTATAAGGCTGTCCCTTCAAATTATGAAATGAAGCAGACAATTACGCAACCTTTTATTCGAACCAAACTCACACAAGAGGAGCATAACAGGCTTGTTGAACAACAATAAATTGTGCAATTTTCCACATGCAAAGGACTTGTGTGGGTTACTTTTTGATGTAGTCCTCAGAAAAGGAATGGAGTAGCCTACCTGGCAAAGGTACCAGCTCTTAAGAACAAAAACTTTATAAACAAGTGAGCCAATGCTGCCGGGGTCTCTGAGTGACAAGTCTCCTCTTGTCGTGCAATAGAATCCTCTTATGTAGGCTATCAGAAACACATCATAGGCTCACAAACTGTTTTTCACACCAACAAGGCGGAGCAACTAAACATTAGTTGATAATCATAAATGTTCATCTGCACAAAAATCTTTAGTAAAATTGCCTTTTTATTAGATTTACAAAATCTCACATAAGAAAAAAAAAATCTTTTATTTTTAAAATTCAAACCATAGTAAACAAGACATCAAATTGATCCATTGACAGTGCAGTCTACACCACCAACGGGTTTCACAAATACGAGGACAATAAGTTCACTGTTTCTCACACCGAAAGAAAGCCCCGCCGTGAGGCAGGGCATTGAAAAATTAGTTAACACCCATAAATGTTCCTCTCCACGGAAATCTGATCTATCGAACGAGCCCCAAACCATCACTCTGTTGCCAGATATGGAGAAGATGTGGATGGATCACTGCAAGGGTTATTTCTCCTGACTTATTTTCCTATAGAACTCTATGGGGGAAAAAGTCAGGAGAAGAAACCCTTAAAGTTCACTCCATCCACATCGACTCCATATCTGGCCGTAGAGTGATGGTTTGGGGCTCGTTTGATACCTTAGACCCTTGATGACTTACAGCCATTTCGCCAGTCATGTGTTCCATACTGTACCAGTGTAATTTACAGCTGAATCTAGTCTCATCCCCCAATTCCCATATATATCCATTCAAATGCAGAGAGGTTATAGTATCGCATGTAACAGTACCTGAAAATAAGATATCGAGAGTCTTTTGATGTTGATGGGTCACAGACTTCAGGAAGTAACAGCATGCAAAGGATATGCGACCAAATATGAAATATGTTACTTTAAAAATACATTAAAGCAAAGGGTATGAATACTTATGCACATGAGAGATTTTAGTTTTTGATTTTTAATACATTTGCAAAAATTTCTAAAAACATGTTTTCACTTTGTCATTATGGGTTATTGAGTGTAGATTGATGGGCAAAAATGGCAATTTTATCCATTTAAAATTAAATCTACAACACAATAAAGTGTAAAAAAATTAAGGGGGTTGAATAATTTGGAGTGCAACTGCATATAATTTATATATATATATATATATATAATTTTTAAAAAAAAATATAACCTAATTGACACACCCAAGCGGACAAATTGTAGCCTTGTATACACGATAGGAAATCCCCACAGTAAGGTAGGCTAGGGCAACAAAACTTAGTTGAGCCTATAGGTAAATATTTAGTAAAACCGCAAGGAAAAACTTTTTTAAGATAGCCTACATATTTAACTTTATGTAGCCTAGTAGCCGAGTCTACTCGTTATATTTTTAAACATAATTTGTTTTAATGCAAGTTTGAAAATAATACTGGGTATCATTGCACAATATAGGCTACAGACTTGTAGCGCGAGAGCACAACAAAAGTCTGATCCCTTCACCTTTCTAGCCATCTATTTTTATACAGTCTATGCATCACAGTAGTAGCCTACAGCGTTGCAGTTGCACATTTTGTCACGTGGAACTATAGTGTCACCAAGCCCGATACCTTCCATGCATATACATTTGTATACTAATTGTGCATAAAGGCGTTGCTGTATGTATAAATCCTATGTTTTGCTATCCAGGATCAGGTAATCCATCTTACTTTTGTGTCAGTTTTTCAAAGCAACATTGGATTGGATCACCCTGATCCAGATACAAACTTTTCAAGATTACCAAATCCAGATTACCAGTGCTCTAAATGGGACTACATATCACAATGTAGGCTACTAGCTATGTAAAGAACAACAGGTAGAATAGCCAGCGTGGGGTCACTTTAAGTGTTTTTATTTTACGAGACAGAAAATAGCACAATAAAACAATACAAACATCCCCTTCCATTTTCAATTTCTTTTAAACAGTCAGACCGCTCATCTGACAAACAAATGTACATTATTCACAAATACATTGTGGATATTTTAAACACGTGTTTTAAATCATAAAAAGGCTAAATGTCCAATAGTTAACTACTACATGATAGAAATGTTGTATTATTGGACCAATTTTCTAGTTTTATTACATTTTGTTCCTGAAATCCACCCTTCTGCTGGGATCAGGATAATCCTGATTTTTTGGATCAAAGGTATCCCAATCCTACTAAAAAGTTTTGAAGAACACACACTGAAGGTTTGATCCAGATTGAAACCAAGACTGGATTACCTGATCTAATCCGATTTCAGAATCCTTTTTTTCTTTTGAACAACCCATTTTCAAGATTTGATCCAATACGATAGCCGAAATCCGATCAGATTATTTCTGAACAACTGGGCCCAGGGGATTGGGCCCAGGGCACACCAATAACGTGTTTTGGATTGTAACCACTGTAGGCCTATACCTACAGTCGATGGTCGATACAAATACATCTAATGGCAACAACAACAAAAAAACTATTTGCTTAAAAATTAGCTGGTGAAAAAATATTTGACTGCTTATACAAATGGATTCAGCTTCGGTATACCATTTTTAACAATTCTCCAGCTCACAACCCACAGGCATTTCTCTCCACTCTTGTAAAATGCCATTTTATAATAAGTTCGCAACGCTACAGAACACGTTGAAAAACAAACTTAGATCCACGTAGTTCCATCCACCATACGCGAAAGCAAATTAATCTAAGTGCAATCACACAAGAAGGCATAGTGAATAAAACATCACATTGATCCATATGCCAAACACATCACAAGCATGTGTTACAAGTACAAATCAAGCACAGTACATTCACTACATTTCAGACCAGAAAGAAGCCCCACCGTGAGGTAGGGCATCGAAAAATTAGTTGATACTCATGAACGTTCCTCTCCACGGAAATCTTTAGTAAAAGGCGAAAGATTTGTACGATATGAAGAGAAACCAGAGTGTACTACCCTCTGAACAAAACAACCGACGACCGGGTCCACCGTTCAACCATTCTCGATTGTGGTTAGTTATAGCCTACCGGCTATACAATAACCTTTTGTGTATTTTTCGCAAAACTTTTTTTCTTCCCTTAAGATATAAATGCGTAGATAGTTTATGATGTTATTCAAGAGATAATAACGCCACCTCTTTCTATATTAAAACTGTACAGATGCATGACGGGACATTTATGCAAATTTTAGGCTTACGTAATTATTGTAGGCCTAGTCCTGAAAAATCTTCATATTGCCTTTTAATGTTACAGCTCAGACTTGAAAGCAAATTTAAAAAAACGTGGCGACTGTTGTAGCTAACTGAACAAATGGTGTTATTTTCTTGCGCTTGCAACAGACAGTCTTACGTAACTTATAGGCTATAGCCAACCAACAAGGCTATCGTTGCATAGGTAAAGAGGTTAAAAAAAGTACATTTTGGGTTTCTGTGTATATAAACATTAACATTTTTACAATGAAAATTGAGGGAATGTATCACTTGAAACAATAATTGTTTTACAGTAGCCTAGCTATTTGGTTTCTCTGCAGCATTAGTTATGAATAATCGGAACACTTTGTGAATGATCGGTTCCTGTGCATCAATAATATTATTTTGATTTATGTTAGCCATTTATATAGCTATGGCTTCAAGTTGCACATATTCTCTCATCTACCATTCTGAATTAAACATACATCTCTGACCTTCAGTTGGAACAGTTTACGCGGCGCTGACTGCGTGAAAGCAACACATTCATGATTGGTGGCGAGTTCTGATGCTTACCAAGCTCTATGGATAAGACTGCTGTCAATTAAACACGTCAGCTTCCTCCCAGCAACAACGTCATCATCCTGGTGAGAAACGCGTGTTTTTATAGCTAGTTAGATATTTGAACATGCCTTTGTAGAAATTACATTGTTAAATTCCACTGTAAAAAACACAAGTTGGATTTGAGTTGAAGTAGGCAGGTGTTGAAAAATGAAGCGACCATCGTGAATTACATGGCGAAATTAGTTAGCTCGATAAGCACGTTTTAAGCTAAGTAGCCTACAGTAGCACAAGTTGCATTCGCTAAAATACCGTAGGCTACCTGGTAATGGAATTAGCCTACTGGTCTGATTAACGTTAGCTAGTAATGTTTACATATGTGGGTCCGTAATTGTAACGTTTTCTAAAATTATAACGTTCGGTAAGCTATCTTGTAACTCTATGTAACCTAAACTGGTATAACGAGCTTGATGTGCTAGTTACCGAAGTTAAATATACCGTTAGACAATTAATATACTGCTGTAGCCTACTAGCGATGTTATTAATGCTACTCCATGTTATACAACTGTAAAACTATCACTGCGAGAAATCTGAAGGGCCAATCTGTTTCAAACGTCACTTTAGCCATGGCTGGATATCCAGCCCACACAGTAGAGTTTTGCTACATTTCATTGAGAAACGCCGCTCCAGATTTGCACAATGGCCAGATGACCACTGGGTGGCAATCGGCTACAATATTTTCTGTAGTGTTTTCAGTTCAATCCATTCTTGTAGCCTCCCACAAAAATGACATGGTTCAATAAACTATAAGCGCAAACTTTATGTTTTGTAGTTAGAGGATTGCATTATGTTCAGTCAGCCAGCACTAGATTTGTCAGATAAATATTTACTTTTACCCAGTAGAGTAGCCTACTGATTATATACGGACTGCTGTCTTTAGAGACTTTTGCAAAACTGCATTCCTGGTTCACAATTCAGACTTCAATTTGAATAAATTAGGCCTATATGCCAATCCATTGATGCCTAGCCACCACAAACCCTGAAATGACTGTTGAAATGGTGAAAATTTGGTTTTTCCAAAGTTTCGTGATTCCCTTTTTAGAAACCGTCCACCGTCAAGCGATGTGTGACAACTTGATTGTAAAATTGGCCCTACAGAGCAAATTATGATTGATGGATTGACCGGTTGGCCTGTGGCATAGAACTATATATGGACCTAATACACACAAGTGTATTCAAGTGTAATAAACATAAGTGTATATTCTGAAATATTATTAATCTAAATATGCAAACGGTATCCATGAGTACAGCAGACATACACTTGTCTATGCAGTGCAACATATACATGGAGAATGTTTCATGCCTCTGTAGTGGCAGTGTGGTGTTGCACGTAGCTTAGTTAGCAATGTGTCCTTATAAATGAGAAGGTTGCTGGGTTCATTTCCTGATGGAATATTCTGTGGTGCCCTTCACTAAGTAGTAGGCTACCTGCATAACAGTGTAAAATTACACTAGGAGTGAAAATCTGAATGTGGAGATGTAAATGACAGGTATAGGCTATATGAGCTGCCCTACAAAATAACACTTCCCACACAATGCATAATAAACAAATAAAACAGTTATAAATGCTCATCAATGATTTGTTTTAGTTTTCAGGCTTAAACATTGCACTTAAAACAGCAGTTCATTGACCATACAAATGTGCATGTATAGAATGAATTTAAAAAAAGATTTAAATGTTTGCATTCAGCAACCACTATAGATAATGTGGATCAGTTAGGCTACAATATATTGTAGGATTGATATTTTGAGAATAGCCCTAATTGGCTGTAGGTCATTATACGTGCTATTAAGGGCGTTTTATTTAGGCTAGCATCTTTTTGGATCCTTGCTCTGTTAGATTGTATCTTTTAAGTGTTGCCTATATTAAATAAACCACCAGCACACAGAAAATAAAATAGTTGTTACTGGATACACACACTATAGCAGCGGTCATAGGGAAGGACACACATCGGCGGCGGTGCTTTCGGCAGTAAGGCAAGATGACCTGAGCTATGTATTCACCACATGTTCCTGTGGGAAGAGCTACCATTTTATTTTTATTTTTCCCCCAAAGGACTGTGAGGGATGTCGGCCTCAAGAAAAATGGCAAGCTTCCGCCTGCCCCCTCTCCCGACCGTCGGAGAGATCATCCGCCTGTATAACCTGCGGGCAGAGAAGCAGCTGTCTCAGAACTTTCTCCTCGACCTGAGGCTCACTGGTGAGCCAGCCATTTCAGTCTCCTCCTTTAAAAGCGCCGGTGGCCCGAGGCCTCGTCACTGCTCTCGCGCTAACGCGAAAAGACGGCGGTTCGGCCGGTTTGCCAGGCGTTCAGAGACGCCGTCGCTTGAATATCAAAGGTGTCAAAGCCAGATTATTTGTATGATGCTGTCTATAGCGCAGACCCATGCGGTCAGAGAGCGCTCTGAACATGGGTCTCTGTCACTTCAGCTGTTAAGGAAAGAGTGCAGTGGAATCGTACTGCGGTTTCGTCTTTGCCATTTTCATAAAATTCGTTAGGTATGCTTATGAGCGCTCACAACCACATATGAGTTATGCAGGTAAAAGTAGTTTTTTGTCAGGGTAATCCTGGGGGAATGATTTAATAGAGGAATTGGTTTATGTTATGGGACACAATTACTTGTCTGCCTCCCATCCTTATAGTATTTCAGAATCAGAAAACGGTGTAGCCACAGCCCTGCGTGTGAATTGATCTCGTGTCTGCTACTGGGACACCACTCCCTTGCGCTGTAGTTTTCAGGGGTTGCAGGCTGGATTGCGGGCTCAATACAACACTCTACCAGCGACCAGTCCTTTTTAGAAAGCTTTTAATCCAACAACGAAACAATTCTATTTTGTAATGCATTTTGTGTTAAGGATTTAATTTGCAATTACTATGGTCAAGCCCCCTCCCCCCCAATTATTAATATAATGAAGATAGCGCATGATCATATTCATCCGGATCAGATGCAATCAAGAAAACAAAGATGTGTGATTTCAGTGCTTGGTTAGTCACGGTGTTGGCTCATTAACTGGGAAAAATGCAAATAACACACAAATAACATGATTGTGAGCTTCCTTGTGAGACTCAACAAAATATCAGCAAACAACAGCGACATTTGTTTAAGTAATTAGCATAAAGTATTTTAATCAGTCTGACGATTTGGAGAAAACATGTCATTCATTTTTTTGTTGTTGAATAGTTACTTTACACTTTGAGTGGGTGCACAGTGATTTTGGCATTTTCGATCAAAATGATCTCGATAACCTCTTTAAATGATCAGAAACCAGAATGTAACATTTGATCTTTATGCAATGTAACCCGTTGCTCGAACTAAATGGTATAAAGCTGACTTAATTCTTTAAGCATGTAATAAACTCGTCAAAACCAGTCAGGACAGTGTATTGCAAGTTATAACAAATGTCATAACAGTATCATGATAACAGCCTGGAGTACGACAGTGTCACACGCCGTGACATAACCCTGGGAGGGAGATGCGGCCGTTCTGGGTTTGCACCATAAACTTGCCACACGGAGAGAGAGAGAGAGAGCGCACACACACAGACATGACAAGGAGCTAGCTGAAATGTCTAAATCAAAGTAATCAGGTAGCACATGAATAAAGTTTCTAGTAGTGGAGGTAGTGATATTGCAACCTGTATACATTCTAGATTCAGATGCTAAAGGGTGGGCTAATTTTACATGCAGAGTAATAAAGAAATGGTCAGAGAGAATAGGATTATGTGGGTGAATTTTGACATTAACAATATCACTCCCACAACTTAAGACGAGGTCTAAAGTATGACTGCAATAATGTGTGGGGACAACAACATTTTGAGTAAAGCCAATTGATTCTAAAATAGTCACAAATGCAGAAGTAAAAGGATCATTTGTATTTTTAAAGTGAAGTTTAAAATCACCTAATGTCATAACTTCTAGCTAAATGAGAAGGAAAATCTGCAAATTCATGAATAAAGCCAGAATATGGGCCAGGAGGCCTATAGAAAGTTATAAGGGCAATAGGCTGAGAGGAGAGGCGGTTTCTACCAACAACTGTTGGCTGTGAGAGGTTCATGGCTAACGCTTCAAACAAATCGAATTTATACTCTGATTTTGGAATTGACTGAAAGAGGGAATTGTAAATAACAGAAACCCCACCCCTCTTCGACAGAGACCAGCACCCTTTAAGCACCTGGGATGGTTAGTTAACACAACCCAGGTGCGTGTGCTCTCTCCACCAGTAGGCGTGACTGAGACAAATCCAAGTCTTCCCTCGACCGAATGCCACAGACAGTGTTATGGCATTTACCATAAGCTGTTATATGCTGCCATGCCAATTATGACAGGTGTAATATGTATCCGCCAAAGGACTAAGTTGTTATATCATGCTTATGACAACATTATTTAGGTGCTGTGGCATTTATTTCAAGTGTTACCAAGCAATCCGATGTTCTAATATTGTTATCTAATCTGTGCTGTTTTTCCGTTCATGTTTCCATATAGATAAAATAGTGCGGCAGGCAGGCAACCTAAAGGACGCATGCGTGTGTGAAGTGGGCCCGGGCCCTGGCGGACTGACCCGGTCCATCCTCAATGCCGGCGCTGCTGACCTGTTGGTGGTGGAGAAGGACACCCGTTTCATCCCTGGTTTGCAGGTAGGGGGCACTCCCGAGCACATGCGGACCTGAATATCGTCCGGAGACACGAGATCTCAAAGGCTGCGGTTCAGTTAACACTTGTCCTTAAAAAATTTATAAATGTTGCTGTAAGTGGTCTTATTTTGAAAGGTAGATCTATTCCCCTCAGTAAACTCTTTTCAGTTGATGAATAAAAACATGAAAATGCATAATGCATATCAGATGCTGCATTAGTGAATTATAAGTTTATCATTTTAAAACCAGTTGTTTGAATATATACAGGCTATTGCTGCATTCAATAATTTGATATTCAGGTTTGATGAACTTCAGGAACTGGCCATTTACACAACAGGCAGTGACATCACATGAAGCAAATGAACAAATTCCAGTTGTGTGGCTGTGCATTTATAACAATAGTGTATAATGGCTGTATATAATTTCAGTTTGTTTGTAGAAATTGTGTCCGAGAGAACAGTGGAATTCTGTATAAAGCTTTTGATTATAATTATCCATTGCAGTCTGCACTCTGATGGGTAATTGTCTGTTTAAGGTCTCGTTCCAGCAATTTATGTTTGAATAGTGTGACGCTGTACTCTGATTTAAACAGGCCTTAAGATTACGTTGAAGCATAGGAGTAGTATACAGTCAAGCCGGAAAGTCTGCACGCCCCTTTCACCTTCTCCACGTTTTATTACGTTACAGACTTATACTACAATAGATTGAGTTCATTTTTTGCCTCAAACATCTACACACAATAGCCAATAATGACAAAGTGAAAACATGTTTTTAGAAAATATGCAATTTTATTTTACTGACAAAAATAGGTTATTTAGGGGTTACATATCTGTACACACCCTTAGCCTAATACTTGGTTGCTGCACCTTTGGCAGCGATTACAGCTTCAAGGCGTCTTGGGAAAGAAGCTACGAGCTTGGCACACTTGTTTCTGGACATTTTTGCCCATTCCTCTTGGCATATCCTTGCAAGCTCCATCAGGTTGGATGGGGAGCGTCGGTACACAGCCATTTTCAGCTCTTTCCACAGATGTTCAATTGGATTGAGGTCTGGGCTCTGGCTGGGCCACTCAAGGACATGCACAGACTTTCTCCGAAGCCACTCCTTTGTTCTCTTGGCTGTGTGCTTCGGGTCGTTGTCATGTTGGAAGGTAAACCTTCGCCCAAGTCTGAGGTCCAGAGCGCTCTGGAGCAGGTTTTCTTCAAGGATCTCGGTGTACTTAGCTGCATTCATCTTTCCCTCTATCAGGACTAGTCGCCCCGTTCCCGCTGCTGAAAAACATCCCCACATCATGATGCTGCCACCGCCATGCTTCACTGTAGGGATGGTATTAGCCAGGTGATGAGCGGTGCCTGGTTTCCTCCAGACGTGACGCTTGGTATTCAGGCCAAAAAGTTCAATTTTGGTTTCATCAGACCAGAGAATCTTGATTCTCATGGTTTGAGAGTCCTCTAGGTGCCTTTTGGCAAACTCCAAGCGGGCTGTGATGTGCCTTTTACTAAGGAGGGGCTTCCGTCTGGCCACTCTACCATAAAGGCCTGATTGGTGGAGTGCTGCCTGGATGGTTGATCTTCTGAAAGGTTATCCCATCTCCACAAGGATACGCTGGAGCTCTGTCAGAGTGACCCTCAGGTTCCTGCTCACCTCCCTGGCCAAAGCCCATCTTCCCCGATTGCTCAGTTTGGCCGGGCAGCCAGGTCTAGGAAGATTCTTGGTGGTTCCAAACTTCTTCCATTTACGAATGATGGTGGCCACTGTGCTCTTTGGGACCTGTAAAGCTGTACCCTTCTCCAGATCTATGCCTAGACACAATCCTGTTTCTGAGGTCTGCAGATAATTCCTTTGACCCCATGGCTTGGAGTTTGCTCTGACATGCACTGTGAACTGTGGGACCTTATATAGGCAGGTGTTGGCAATCCCCAATCATGTCCAATCAAAATTGAATTTATCACAGGTGGACTCCAATTAAGTTGTAGAAACATCTCAAGCAGTATCAGTGGAAACAAAATGCACCTCAGCTCACTTTTGGGTGTCATATATCATATCACACTTGTGTACATATGATATTTAACATTTAGATTTTTAATAAATTAGCACAAATGTCTAAAAACCTGTTTTCACTTTGTCATTATGGGCTATTTTGTGTAGAATTTTGAGACAAAAAATGAACTCAATCTATTGTAGAATATGTCTGTAACGTAATAAAATGTGGAGAAGGTGAAAGGGGTGTGCAGACTTTCCGGCTTGACTGTATAACACTTTATTTGAAGTGGTTGTACATGATGTCTTTATCAGCTCAAAATAGTGTAAATATTATAAACATATTGACCTGTTTATAAGAATGGGCATAATGTGATTACACATTTAATAAACTTTACGTTATGAGTGAAATAATCCTTTAAAGGTGCACTATGCAGGATTCTTACCCTTGCTGTGGTCCAGTGTTTACAATGAAGGAAGCCTTCTTCTCCGTCCCAAACCCCGTCCACTCACCTCTGAGGGAAAGAAACATGCTTGAGCGCAGCAATCAAAAAATGCCAAGCGAAAATAAATTTTTTTAGTAACATGTATTGTTCTATGTGGATGGTAACAGTAATAAGGCAGTCTTATAACAATGAAATAGAAGCTCCCGTCCGTTTCAGTCAAAGCTTATAAAAGAGAGAAGATGCTCTCAGTATAGGACAGTGCATGTAAAGAAAAATATACCCGGGCTCTTCAAAGAGACTGCCCTTGTAATAGAATGAAGCGCTTTTATTAAATACGACTGATGGTTCAACTTAGCGTCTTCTTCAGAGTCAACAGGTGATATAACGCTTTTTACGGTTTTTATACATTATAAGGGTGTTAACATCCAACACCAGCCAAATGCTGGTAAAATTTAGATTGTGCCTGGTAGATTTTCTACTCTACCAGCCACTTTGGTTGTGTTATATTGTAAAAGGTAATGTGGCTGGCGAAATGTTGGAGATTACCAGTGCATCATAGATATGACTGAGCATGGTTATTTTATAATATTTTCTAGGGAAAAACCTGCATAATGCACCTTCAAGAAAGATGACGATATCATAAGCTGGTTGTCTGGTTTATGGATACTTATGACAATAATTATAATGTACTATGTAGCTCTTGAAGTATTATGACCCACTTTAAGTAAACTGTTGCCAAGTATATTTTGACCTCTTTGTGGTGTGTAGGCCACATATACTTTATGTCTTGCATTATTGGTTTGTATCATGCACATATGAGTGCCATTTGAGAGCTGCTAGCCTTATTTCTTAAGTGTGGGTTTAGCCGAATGCCCGTGGATTTACGAAGCATGTGTCTCCGCAGCTTTTGTCAGAGGCGGCTCCAGGGAAGGTGAGGATCGTTCACGGCGACATTCTTACCTACAGGATGGACAGGGGCTTTCCCTCACACATTGCCCGGAAATGGGAGGATGGTGAGTGGGATGACACGTTTAGATTTGCAATAGACGGCCTACCAACAGACACTAGGTTAGAACTCAAGTTATATTACTGTTTAAGAAAAGTTACATTACCAGGGCTCTGCCATTCTGCAAGCATTGCCCAGGACAGGAGATTGGGGTACATAGTTAGTGTTAGTGGTGTTTTGTGGCTATCAGCAGTGATGTAAGAGTGAGGCTTTGTGGGGGAAAAAACAAAACAACATAAGTCATGTTTATAGTGTTATAGAGGTATCGTGGGGTGCAGAGCCCAAACGAATGCAATTTTGGGTCCGATATCAATGCCGTCATCTCCCCCTCTGTGTCCTCAGAGCCCCCCAGCCTGCACGTCATCGGGAACCTGCCCTTCAGCGTCTCCACCCCCCTCATCATCAAGTGGCTTGAGAACATCTCCAAGCGGGACGGTCCCTTCCATTTCGGACGCACTCGGCTCACCCTCACCTTCCAGAAGGAGGTCGCAGAGGTTTGTGTTCTTTCAATACGCAGCTGGTGGCCACTCCCCTCAGAAACGCCATCGTGACTGCCGTGTAGTTCCCTAGTGAGGTGAGATTCACACGGACTGTTGAATGTCTTTAGCGAGTGCCGCATCTGCTACCGTAGGTATGTTGTTGCATGCTTTTTTTATTGTTTATTGATTCGGCAGATGCTCTAAACACAGCAAGTTAACAGGGCTGTCATAGCATGACAATAATAACGTCTTTCCGCTGTTTAAATAAATAATTATCCATAGTCCGGGAGGTTTGATGTTTACAAAGGTAAAGTGGAGCGTGCGGACCCAAAGTTAAAAACGGAGGAAAAAAATTGCACGCATTCAGTTTACTGATTAAAATAGCATTAAAAAAGTGCATCATAAGCATAAAAAAAGTGCATGAGGATACCTAAAGTCCATGTTCTTTAGAGCTTTATCCCTGAGGGCTAACCTTGATGTGAGCTGTTAACAGCCAGTGAAGAAAGATGAGGCAGGATGTGACGTGAGCATGCTCAGTTTGTCACTTTGTGTGTGTGTGTGTGTGTGTGTGTGTGTGTGTGTGTGTGTGTGTGTGTGTGGTGTAACTCCCGCTCTCCTTCTCTCTCTGGTTAGAGGCTGACTGCCAGCACTGGCAGCAGACAGAGGAGCCGGCTGTCCGTAATGGCGCAGTACCTTTGCACAGTCAAGAGCTGCTTCACCATTCCCGGCCGTGCCTTCATCCCCAAACCTCAGGTAGGACCGCGTACCTTCTCTTCAACTTCCCCAGGTTGGAACGAGTTGTGCCTCTCGAGTTACCGGTGCCCGTGACTCCATACAGTACCCAGTACCACTCCACACAGTACTACAGGAGAGAACAAGAGCTTATTTCGGGAGAGGAGTATTTCACCTATGACAGTTTGTTGTCTGTGGGCGCCTGGTGTTTTCTTAGGAGCAACAGGCTGCGTACCAGTAACCTAAGTAACCCTGGCCAATTTAAACCCAGATGTCACAGTAATGTAGACATTGTGTTGTTAAGTACTCCTTTGGATTGAATACCCAAATTAGCCTAACAGTAACTGTAACCACAACTGTAATTATGATTGCAAGTAAGTATCTCAGTATACCATATACATGTGTACTTACTGTATATACATAAACACACACATAGAAACACATAATTAATAAACACATACATAATTAAGGTATATTTAGTGTTTGTGTGCACACCAAGGGGCCAAGACTGGGCTTTCGTTCTGAAGCTCACTTCCTGGTGCTGTTGCTCACTAGCGCCACTGCGGTTGGCTCCAGTATAGGTCTTTCCCCATGTAAGTCAATGGCAGCAATGTGGTCAAAATACTCAGTCAATACATTTTTTACACAAAAAATTTTAATTGCAATAGGTGCCTTTCCTTCATCTAATGCCTGTGCATGTGCTGATTTTTTTAAAATATTGTGTCGTTTGGACAGGGTATTAACATTTGTTCAGGACCAATCAGAGGGACAGGTTGAGTTCTGGGATCACTGGCATAGATAGGTTCCATATGGTTCTCACTGCCAGGACCAATCAGAGGGACAGGTTGAGTCCTCTTCGGCTCCACGGAGCAGGCGCAGTTTGTACAAACGGGCGGCGAAAAAGACTTCCGAGCTTCAATTCAGTTTTTACGAGGCCGTGGAAAGGCAATGGGTGACTTCGTCCATATTTTTATACAGTCTATGGTGCACACGCACACAGAAACACTAAATCTAGCATATCTTAATTATCGTAATGTTTATCTTAATGAGCAGGCCAAGCACAAGTCCTATGCAAATTAGAATCCAAACAGGAAAAAGTCAACTATAAATACACGCACACAAGCACGGTGCACATATGTGTACAGTAGTATGTATGCAAATGTGTATATATGTACATGCACATACACATGGATACTTCTGTGTGTTTGGGGACGTCTCTGCAAAATGACAGGCTTTTTAAATGTCACTGCTGGCAGCGTAGGCTGCTGGTTGAGACAGCTCCTTCATAGCATGGCAGTTGAGCTGGGTTAGGCGAGCGGAAGAACACTGTGAGATAAAGAGGAAGGAAAACTGAAGCGATCTGTGAACGCAAGGGGCTTTACCTATCAGTTTCGCAGCCAATCAGTACGTAGACTGCATCATATTATGGCCAGTGATACCTGTCAACTGAGATCAGTCTAGAGCAATGTGTTCTGACGCATATGGACCTGATACAGTTTTATACAACTAATTCAAGCAGTGTGCAAAAACAGGCCGCCCTAAGATGACGTAATCGTCGCTACTGTTAATTATTTTATTGACAGGGACGAGTCAATTAACTGCTGCTGCACTCCCTAGGTGAACTCAGTACTTCTCCACAGCAAACAGCAAGGCCTGCAATATTAAACAGTCATGAGCTCTCAGAGGTAGGTTTGGCCACACACATAGCGAGTTCCACAGTGCCTAATTCTCATTCTTAATGAGCCGCCTTAATTCCCTGAAGCGTCGGGTTGTTAATTATTTTTATTTTTTTCCACGGGCGTACAAAGATGGGATTTTTTTCAAGTTTCCTCAGTGCCATTTCACACCAACGGCCTTCACTGTCGAAGTATTGGAGGCTCGTCACCGTGGTGACACAAGCGGGTCTAATCCTGGTGGGTTTACTGCTCGTCTCATTAGCAGTTCACTGAAATTTGTCACAGGAATCTTGTGCCAAATTATGCATGCACACACATAGGAACACTCAAATAAGCACAAACAAACGGACAGGCACGCACACACATACAAGCGCACTCCATTACACGGCATGCAAAAACTCTCCCATTAGTACAAGAAAAGGGTCACTGGCGCTAGTGTGGTTCAAAGCGGTTTCTTCTTAAGTGTTGTTTGTACTGTATATCCTCCAGAGTGTGCAACGCATTGTTAATACCCATTTGAATCAATAGGCTCCTAACTGGTGAAAGTGTGGACAGATGGCCACTAAAACTAACCATTTGGTAGATAATGAAGAATTCAAACACAAAGCAAATGATAACGAGCCAAACCTGCATTGTGTTAATAAGCTTAAAGAAAAAATTGAGCTAAACACATGTGTTCAACAACCTAATTAGAAGCCTATTGATTCACTTCACTCTTTAATTTGAGTGAAAATACATTATTTTGTAACCTCTTTTTATGTAATTGTTGCAATATAGCACAATAAGCACAACGTGAACATGGGGAGTTTATTCTACATGGCATCAAAACAGGCCTTAAACCATCACTCTGCTTCCAGAAGTACAGTAGATATGGATGGATCACTTTAAGGGTTGTTTCTCCTGACAAATTTTCCTATTGAACTCCATGGAAAAATAAGTCAGAAGAAACCCTTCAAGTTATCCATCCATGTCTACTGCATATCTGACAGCAGAGTGATGGTTTAAGGCTTGTTTGATACGTCAGACACTTGACGATATCAAGAGTCTTTTGATATTGTTGGGTCACAGACATCAGGACGACATGGCACGCAAAGGATATGTGACCAAATATAAAAAAATTATTACTTCATTCTACATTATGTTAAACTATCCAATATTTTTTGATGCCTGAAAATTGGGGGGGGCTATGGTACAAAAGGTTCTATAATTTCTAAACGGCTCATCCGATATGGATGAAAATACCCTCAAATTAAAGCTGACAGTCTGCACTTCAACCTCATTGTCATTGTATCCTTTCAAATTCAAAGTGTTAGAGTACAGAACCAAAATAACAAAAAATGTGTCACTGTCCAAAGAAATATGGTGCTCACTGTATAAGAATAAGAATCAATGCGTGATTTTACTTGACGTGATTCGATAGTGAAGTTATCATTGTGTTGTTTTACTCATTGTTGAGTCAACAAAAGACTGGTTAGTCAACATATGACTCTGATAAGTGGAACATGTACAATTGATGAATAACCTACAAGGAGCATGACCGTAAAGTAGTTCCATGGTTACTGAACTGCATTGGTATGGATCTTTTTTCTACACTCTATGATATGGGTCCAGATAGCACTTGAGTGCAGAAGCTCTAGTAGCTGAAGTAAACATTTCCGATTCCCTTGACAGGGAAGTCCCAGGTATGAATGTTTTAACCCTCTGCAGTGAGTGGACTACATGGACATTACTGAAATTCTGTTGAGTTGCTTATGTAGCTGGTTAGCTCATTATAAATGTGTTAAATGTTATCTATTTGATTTGTTTGTAAAAGAAAATCGATCTAGCAGTGAACCAATAATCTCAGACTCAAATAGCTAGCTAGCTGATATGAGATTGTGCTGTCACTTGTAATTTTTCCTTGCTAGCTTGCCTCTGTCCGGTAGTTATTTAGTTCTGAGGATTAGTTTTTATATAAGATCAAACCACAGTGATTCACATATTGATTTCCTTAGAACTTTCTTTAGAAATATTGATTTCCTTAGAAATTGTGTGGTAGAATGCAAGATATAGCCTAGGAACTAATGTTACCTAACAGAAATATAAGGCGTATGGATTTTGAGGTGTAATTACAATCTTTTTATTATATGTTTGCTACCTCATTCAAAACCCACAGACAAGTATGCCAAATACACATTGTGAATGATATTTAAAACAATACAATGTCCTCAAAATTGATATTTATAGATGAGTTTCCTGTTTACAAACAATGGAGTGTGCGCTTGCAGCTCGGGGGCAGAAAGGACGGACTCAGGCTTTTAAGCCACTACCTCTTTTGCATTATTTTATCGTCAAAGTGCAATTAAAGATTTGGCACAATAAAAGATTTGTATGAAGCCAGAATTCTGTTTTTCATGAAGGTAGATAAAATCAAAGGTATGACACCAATTACAATTATCACTATGAATGTAGCTATGTGCTATTTCTTTAAAGATTAAATGGCTATATCTAATCTAAATAAAAGGATAATTTCAGGATGTAGTCTTGTCTAAGCTAAAGCACTCTTGATATCGCTACTGAAATGACATGCCGCTGAGATGCTTTGATATACATGTATATACAAATCACTGCTCGCTTCAACTACTTTACATTTACCTGCTGTCGTAATTACATGTAGTTTAACCTTTTCATGACGTGGCCGTTGTTTACTCGACTAGTGAGTACTGCGCACCGGTATGGTGTCGCAGTGCCCACACCCGCCTCATCGATACGCCCATCAACGAAGCCTTGCGCATCGTGACAGGATGCCTGCGTCCCACTCCCGTGGACAATCTTCCCATTCTTGCAGGCATCCAGCCCGCTGGGCTTCGCCATGCAGGAGCCACAGCACGTCTCGCGTGCCGGGCCGTGGAGCCAAACCATCTGCTCCACGAAAGGCTCGCTGTAATTGCTGAGCCTCCCCGGCGCCTTAAGTCGAGACACCCATTTGTGCCTGCCGCACAGGAATTCCTGCAGCAATGCAGTGATCTTAACATCAGTGCGGCACGGTGGGCGGATTACATCTGGAGCACGGAGTGGGAGGAGAACACCTCTAGACTCCGTGACTTCATCCCAGACGTCGGTTGTCCCCCTATTGGGGTGGACCTGCCTAGACTGGCGTGGGTGAGGCTTAACCGCCTCCGGACCGGCGTTGGGCGCTTCCGCTCATCGATGCACAGATGGGGCTTGGCTTCTTGCGCAGCCTGCGAGTGTGGCGCAGAGGAACAAACCGCAGACCATGTCATCCTGGACTGCCCGATTTATCGGGCACCCAATGGGATGCATGGTCTGTCGGTTCTGGATGACGACACGGTGATGTGGCTACTGGAGGTGTGCCCCGAAATATAGTCCGGGTGAACCCCCCCTAGGCTCGGGGTGGTAAAAGGATAGCCCCTCGGCCCCGAGCCTGGGGATGTGGAAAAGGAAGATCCTACCCAAACGCAGAAGAAGAACCTTTTCATAAAGGTCTTTGTAGGCTATCCATCAGCTAGTCATCACATGTTCAATACGACCAACCAAGAGTCTAGTGTTGACTCTCTGACTCCTTATCGAATCGTGTCAAGTACAGTCATGCATTGATTCTTATTTCTATTTGTATTGTGGGTATAACTTGGTTTAAAATATGATTGGTTTAAAATATCAATGTGCTCCTAATTGGTGAAAGTGTACACATGGCCCCTAAAACTAACCATTTGGTAGATAATTAAGAATTCAAAGACAAAGCAAATGACAAGAAGCCAAACCTGCATTGTGTTCATAGGTTTAAGGGACAAAATGATGAAAGGACTTAAACAAATGTGTTCAACAATCTAATTATAAGCCTATTGATTCATCTGTCTTTAATTTGATCAGTTAAAAAAAAAAAATTAGCAATTGTTTTCAATATAGCACAATAAGCATAATGTGAACATGGGACCTTTATTCTTCATCATAGCATTATTTCATAGCATTAGCTATTTCTGACAATGTAAACTCAAAAAATGAAACGGTAGCGAATTTGAAACGGGTCTTCAGCTGCTAATTCCGAACACAGTTAGAACAACATGGGTACACGTAAAAGTGTAAAGTACATTTAGTGTAAAGCAGGTAAAATGGCACTTTTGCCGTCTCAGGGCAGGGGGCATATGCTTCAGCATATGTTAGTGTCTCTCTGTGCACGTGCCTGTGCTTAGGCAATAGAAGCAAGCGGTTACGTCCGTTCGATATCATAGAGTTCAGTGCTTTGCCCACTCACGTGGGTGTCTCTGATTTCCAGTCTAGCTTTCAACTATTTATTTTTAGCAATAGTGCCTGTTTTAAAGTTTAATAGTTTGGCCATTGTTTAGTCAGTCACCTTTTGCAAAGTCAGTTTTGCATTGCCCATTACCGGAATTATGAGGTTAGTGTTTGCCCTCATCCCAGAAGGTTGTGTGAGTGTACTTACTATACATTTTTTGGAAGGGACGGAGGGAGGGAAAAGAGAGAGAGACCTGTGTGAGGTTGGCAGCCTCTTCGGTGGCTCCAGCTGGACTACGTCAGAGAAACTGGGCTAAGCTCCAACCCCCAGCAGCCTAAGCTCAGCCCATCCCCTCTGTTTAGCTGGGACACTTACAACGCAGGCTCAATGTACGTTCCAACCTAATGCGGCCACAGGGCCGCTTTTGAAACCCGCGTACAGTCCCAGGTAAGCTAGCTGCTTTCGGCACAGCCCCTCCTCCCCCATTTTAACTCGAATCGCTAGTGTTGTAGTCGAGACCACCTAAACCGAGACCGAGTCAAGACCAAGACCAGAGCGTATCAAGTCCGAGTCAAGACCAAGACTTTGAGGTGGCGAGACCAAGACCAGACAAAATGTCATTTCTTTCCAATACTGTCAAATGTTCATTTTGTTAAATTATCTTATAACAATCTCTTGACTGTTAAAATTACATTGCAGACTACTAATAAAACCAATTACAATATGACTATCACACACTGATTGATGGATAGAGAGACACTACATACAGAGTGATAGGTGACATATAGAGAGTATATAGAGGACAGAGGTTTGAGAGGATAGAGGTCAGGATAAACAGAAGTTAGACAGATGGTAAATATGCTAGAGGGGATTGATAGAGGAAATACAGGAGAGAAAAAATATAGGATTCAGAGGGAAAAGAAAGCACAAATACAGGGAGAGGGAGGGAGAAAGAGATAGGGGAGATGGAGGGAGAAATAGAGGGAGGGAAAAATATATAGACGGACAGACTGATCATATTGCAATCACACTAAATGTGTATAAACCTGTATGTAGTGTCATTTAGCAGGTGCAGTCATTTAGCAGAGCAGTCAATGCAGCCTAGTTACAGGAGGTGGGTTTCTTTGCTAGTAGGCATTGCACTGCTACAAAGGATCAATAATTTGTGTTGGTTTTGCTATATGCAAATGCAGGTTGGCATCCTTAAAGTGCCTACTTGTTTACCATTTCAATTACAGAGCTATACTTATACAGATATGACTGTGGCAGTCTCTATGATGTTTAACCAACCGTTTGAAACAATAAGAGAAAATACCATGTAGCTCATTCAAGAATGACAAAATAGTCTTTATGGATTGTGTAAAACTAAGAATTTAGCCCATTTTCAGATGGTGGTAGCCTACACTTCCGGTTTAAAAACATTTCTTCAAAAAGCAGCGAAGTTGAAGTCAGATTTTATAGATTATAACATTGAGGGTATGAGTAGCCTACCGTTTACATTTTAAAATAGACACCCAAAATCAAACACAATGGATTACCTACAAAAAGTCAACATCAATAATCACCAGTGACGAGAATGAAAAATGAATTACTCTCAATTTAATGAAACTTGAGCCTATGCTCCATTTCGAAGCAATTTGAATCTGTAACATTCAGAATTAACGTTAAATTTAACGTTTAAATAAAAAAAAAATGCGGCCAGATTAAACGTTGTCTTTGGATATCGATGGCATAGTCATAATATAGTAATATAACGATTAGGTTCATGTAAAATTGACTTACATTTGATATGATTGGTAAACCGTGGGTAAAGTAACATTTGCTTAGCAAGTAACCTTTTTACCTCAGGATCAGGTAACCTAACCTAACGCAGATCACAGGTTTATTGAATTTGGCGAACATCCTTGACCGAAAACGTGACATATAGATAAACAGTTTGGTGTAATCTGACCCAGTGCGCGAAATGCCACAAAATGCCGTTGAAAAGGCCTCCAAGACGCGTTTCCAACACAATTTAGCCATCCATGGACGACTGTTGTTCACTGGGGATGAAAAAGAAAATGGAAAATTATAGAGGCCTAATTATGTATATTTATAAGAATCTGGGGTGCGTTTCCCGATAACGATCAATTTTAGGGTTAAGTGCGATTTCAACGAGCGATTCTACGATGGCTCTTTAATTTGTAACACGCGTTTCCCAAAACAGGAGTGTTGTGTCGTTCGCGAACGATTCGTTCAAAAGAACGAATCTTTTGGGTGAACGAACTGAACTGAATCACTTACTGAAAAGATCCGTTCATTTCTCAGTTCAGTTCAGTTCACGAACGGATCTGATCAGCAGCGAGCGTGCACCGTGCAGGGAGGGGGAGGGACTGCCGCGAGCGAACGTGATTCGTCCCTTGCGAACCAGTTCTGCTGTGCTGAACGAATCATTCGCATTTGCTTCTTCCTATTCCATTTCGGACGTATTGTTCTAAGTATTGTATAGCCGAAATGAGTACCGTGTTTGCGTGTTGTATACTAGAAAGTTTTTTTTTCTTTTTTTTCTCTAATTTGTTTCCTAAATTGTTCGAAATAAAGTTTATATTAAAAAAAAAAATTATAAAAAAAATTTGCGGGCGGGCGCCAAGCGAGGCAGCGAGCGTGCAGAGTGGACTGATTCGTTCACTGCGTGACGTGACGTGATCCTGAGTGATAATCAGCGGCTCAAACTGCCAGAATCAGGCCCAGCAAGTTAAGACTTAAAAGTCATTGAAAACCAGCGTTCACCTCCAATATTGATATTCAACGAGGAAACTTTTAAAATATCAAGATTTGTAAATGGAGTTTGGCGCATTTGTCAAAGCGACAGCACTTCCGCATGAACTGTTCGGCCGTCAGTTCACTGAGTGAACGAACTGTGACGCAACGGTGCAAGTTCAGTGATCCGTTCACTGAAGCTACTAGACACAGTGAGTTAACGTGACGTGATCCTGAGTGATAATCAGCGGCTCAAACTGCCAGAATCAGGCCCAGCAAGTTAAGACTTAAAAGTCATTGAAAACCAGCGTTCACCTCCAATATTGATATTCAACGAGGAAACTTTTAAAATATCAAGATTTGTAAACGGAGTTTGGCGCATTTGTCAAAGCGACAGCACTTCCGCATGAACTGTTCGGCCGTCAGTTCACTGAGTGAACGAACTGTGACGCAACGGTGCAAGTTCAGTGATCCGTTCACTGAAGCTACTAGACACAGTGAGTTAACGTGACGTGATCCTGAGTGATAATCAGCGGCTCAAACTGCCAGAATCAGGCCCAGCAAGTTAAGACTTAAAAGTCATTGAAAACCAACGTTCACCTCCAATATTGATATTCAACGAGGAAACTTTTAAAATATCAAGATTTGTAAACGGATTTTGGCGCATTTGTCAAAGCGACAGCACTTCCGCATGAACTGTTCGGCCGTCAGTTCACTGAGTGAACGAACTGTGACGCAACGGTGCAAGTTCAGTGATCCGTTCACTGAAGCTACTAGACACAGTGAGTTAACGTGACGTGATCCTGAGTGATAATCAGCGGCTCAAACTGCCAGAATCAGGCCCAGCCAGTTAAGACTTAAAAGTCATTGAAAACCAGCGTTCACCTCCAATATTGATATTCAACGAGGAAACTTTTAAAATATCAAGATTTGTAAACGGAGTTGGCGCATTTGTCAAAGCGACAGCACTTCCGCATGAACTGTTCGGCCGTCAGTTCACTGAGTGAGTCGGACTACGCAGTACGCAGTCGGAGCTCCGCCCAAGCACTGAACGATTCGGTGAACGAATCTTTTGAACGAATCTTTTTAATGAACTGATTCTAGTGATTCGTGTCACTGAAGTGAACTGTTTTGCCCATCACTACAAAACAGTTCTTAAAGCGTGAACGCGCAGTCACCTCTTAAGTGCTACTTAACCAGAGGTGTAACATCCGGGTTCAGAAAGTAAAAAGTCCTCCCCAGTATTTAGTTCCAATCACCTGGATTTGCTCATTTGCACAATTCTTCAACCAGGAGGTAGAACTAATTAGTGAAATCAGATGGCTGAGTTAATCGGTGGAAGAAACACATAGCAGGACTTTTGTGATCCCTGGATTTTACATCTCTGTACTTCTGTCTGTGGTGCTGCTGATACGGGAGGAGGAGGGGCGATAGATTGGTAGACGCGAACCCCACTGTATTGCCCAATACATGGCCGGTTAGGCACGTCAAATTTTCTTTTGAAATAAAATCTTTTTCCCACTGATTTTACTTGTCTCAAACTTATTTATTTATAGGGCTATTTAAGGAATGGCTTTTATGGGCAATTTCCAAATATATAAAAATAAGTAAATTAAAAATAAATAAATAAATGTAGCCTAAATATTGTTGCATCTAACATCACTATAAAAAAAACAATCAGCGGTTATAGTAACCGTAAAATGAAATGAACACTAACACGAAAAATTAAATAAAGTATGTGATTTATGGGCTTCTAAAACGCACTTAACCGTCTAGGACTGCTCTGGAGTAATCGTTAATCTGCGAGCGTTTTAAGAGCGTCTTAAGTTAAGCTGCTTTTGGGAAACACACCCCTGGTTCATATAGGTTAATACTTACTGAACAATAACTTTCGTGCCTTCTCACACCGAGAGTGAATGTCCAACAAAGAGAGGGGCTGTGTTTCTCCTGCAGTAGCAGTTTCAGTTGAGCTACAAAATATTATTGCGATTGTAACACAACTACTCGTGAAACCCACATAATGGCACTGTTACTGCAGAGTGCAGACAGACTGGTGAGTGAGCTGGCTGTCGGTCTTTGTGATGTATGTGATGCGACTTGGGGTACAGGAAAAAATAAGTGGTTAGCCTAACGTTATTTACAGCCAGGCCTGCTTTGAGGTAAATTAATATTTAAATCATTAATGTGTGGTTTTATCTAGCCATCTAGCAAAATTTCCGTCCACTAAACCTATAAATCAATGATGTCAAATAGTAGCATATTTTGTCATCTGTAACTAGTTTTCCGTGGTGGCCAATCCAATTTCTGTGGGGGCAGGTGCCACCACATGACCCCCCCCCCCCCCCCCCCCCGGACACGCCCCTGGTCTCGAGCGGTCTTGGGGAAAAAATTCCGAGTCCTCTTCCTCCAAGACTGTCACAAGACCAAGTCAAAATGCAGTCGATTCTGAGACAAGACCGAGACCTTCAAAATATAGAGTTGTAGTAGACAACTGGTCTCGAGACCAAGACCAGTCTCGAGTACTACAACTCTACGAATCGCCTCGTGTGTAACACAAGCCAAGGGAAGATAAAGGCCTTTCCTCCGCACGCGTAGGCGACACCTTCGGAACATTAGTGCAGTGCCCCCCCCCCCCCCCCACGGCGCAGGGCGGGTTTCCAGGTGATAGGCCGGGAACAGAGATTGATGTGAGGGGAGAGTGAGGTGTACTTTAGGCAGATGGTTGTCGGAGCTGGTCACCAGGCACCTTGAGTAAATGCCTGTATCAGCTACTCTGCCTGTGGAACAGATGCATTATAGTCCTACCTCTACAATGCCTGTGGATGATTGTGTTTTTTTAAGCTCATTTCAAGTTAATCTTGGGCTGCAGCAGTGGGTACAGGAAAATATGTTGATCAGTATTTCTGTTCTGTAAATGTTAAAATGAAGCTGCTTTTTTAGCTGCTTGTATGGAGTTAATTTGCTGCTTATTGTTGAATTAAGTGACAGTTTAGTTGTCAATCATAGTTTAAAAAGGTTTGACCTTTGACCTTTTAATGAGTAAGTACCAGGTGCATGTTTTGTATGGCTTTGGGTTGTGTGGTTTTGAAGTGATTGTGTTTAGTTAAACGTACGTTACAAGTTTTGAAAGCTGCATTTTCAAATTTAATGCATCTTCCTGCAACAGGAAACCTCACTTATAGACAGGCATGTTTCCCCTCTAGCTCATAGATGGACATGTTCCCCTCTAGTTCATCTCGGCACGTAAATGGTGCACGATTAAGCTACCAAGAGCACGGGAAATGTGTTCGTATTGCATTTCAGACCAGTCCAGCGAGCCTGTGCAGCTATGAGAATGCGCTGGAAGGCTTAATTGTGGCCAATATATCATAGTCCCAGGTTAAAAGCTAAAAATACCCACTCTGCTTTCAAACAAAATACAGCACAGCAACTGAAGCTCTTACACTGTTCAAGTACGGATTATAATTACCCCGCTGTATAATTGGCTTAATAATTCCTCGCTCTCTCGGTTAATATGTGGTGAGCGTTCTGGCGCAAAATGGCTGCTGTGCATCACCCAGGTGGGTGACAGGCGCGCGCACTGTTGGTGGTTGAGGTGAGTTCACCTTTATTGTAAAGCTCTTTCAGATCATGGTATGAATGAATGCATCACTGTCTATCAAAAATGACAGTGGTCAATAACCATGTCTGCAAAGTGTAATGAAAAGTCTGATAAACTCGTATTGTTAGGTGTGTGTGTGTGTCTGTGTGTGTGTGCGTGTGTGTGTGCGTGTGCGTGTGCGTGTGTGCTTGCTTGCGAGTGTGTGTGTTTGTCTGCTGAGAGTTGCAATAAATCTCAGCGTTGAGAGGAGAAAAAACACTACACTGAATGATCGATCTAAATGCTATTGACTTCATTGTGGTTTCTTGTAGATTACAATTAAGGCTGGGGCTGTGCCTTGTCTATCTGGCCATGAATCTTTCATGGTGGGGGGAATCACAAAGAAACCGTGTACTTTTCAGGCTTTTTTTGGCAAAGTGTAACCTCACTCCTGGAAAATCTGTCTCCTTCATTTCAACATGCACTGTGGAATGAGATTTTTTTTAATCCTTTACTAGAAAATCATATTTGTGTATGTGGCAGGGTTATAATGAATTCCATTTCAGTTCAGTCTATTCAGTCAGAGTGGCTGAATTTAAAAATGGCCATAATATCTGTGTGTGTGTGTGTGTGTGTGTGTGTGTGTGTGTGTGTGTGTGTGTGTGTGTGTGTGTGTGTGTGTGTGTGTGTGTGTGTGTGTGTGTGTGTGTGTGTGTGTGTGTGTGTGTGTATTTAAACTATGGCTTGGATAAATACTCAATTCCGATTGGTTGACAGCCATGCATTATGGATTAAGGAATAATCCACGACGAGGTGTGCATCACAACGCTGAGGCGAAGAACCATCCAACGCGAAGTGGCGGATGGTTGCCTCAGCGGAGTGCGTTAAAACCCTGTAGTACACACCTCGGAGTGGATTATTCTGCTTAGACCATGGTTACCAACAGTAATAATATATTATTGAATTAAATATTTTATTAATTTTTATCTACTTAATCAGCTGACATTGATATATTCTTCCACGGCCCTTTGGGAATGTTGTTTTGGCGTTGTCAAGTCAGGTTGATAGTTCTATTTGGACCGTTGTTAAGCAAAAAACCTCTCTTCATTAATTCTATGAAAACAATGATTCTATCAGGAAAAAATGGTTCTTCTCATTTTTATACCATACAATTAGCACCAATTTTGGTTATTTTCTTCATTATGTTATTTAAGAAAATTGCATGAAACCATAATTCAATCAAATTTACCTATAGTCACTACCGCTGTCTTGCTTGAAATGGTTTCACGCAGTGATTTTAAATAAGGAAACGGAAATTGCAGTTCAGATTTGCATCATGAGATGGGAACATCTGAAAAAATATTAGATACAGTCAAGCCGGAAAGTCTGCACACCCCTTTCACCTTCTCCACGTTTTATTACGTTACAGACTTATACTACAATAGATTGAGTTCATTTTTTGCCTCAAACATCTACACACAATAGCCAATAATTACGAAGTGAAAACAGGTTTTTAGAAAATATGCAATTTTATTTTACTGACAAAAATAGGTTATTTAGGGGTTACATATCTGTACACACCCTTAGCCTAATACTTGGTTGCTGCACCTTTGGCAGCGATTACAGCTTCAAGGCGTCTTGGGAAAGAAGCTACGAGCTTGGCACACTTGTTTCTGGACATTTTTGCCCATTCCTCTTGGCATATCCTTGCAAGCTCCGTCAGGTTGGATGGGGAGCGTCGGTACACAGCCATTTTCAGCTCTTTCCACAGATGTTCAATTGGATTCAGGTCTGGGCTTCTTTCCACAGATGTTCAATTGGATTCAGGTCTGGGCTCTGGCTGGGCCACTCAAGGACATGCACAGACTTTCTCCGAAGCCACTCCTTTGTTCTCTTGGCTGTGTGCTTCGGGTCGTTGTCATGTTGGAGGTCCAGAGCGCTCTGGAGCAGGTTTTCTTCAAGGATCTCGGTGTACTTAGCTGCATTCATCTTTCCCTCTATCAGGACTAGTCGCCCCATTCCCGCTGCTGAAAAACATCCCCACATCATGATGCTGCCACCGCCATGCTTCACTGTAGGGATGGTATTAGCCAGGTGATGAGCGGTGCCTGGTTTCCTCCAGACGTGACGCTTGGTATTCAGGCCAAAAAGTTCAATTTTGGTTTCATCAGACCAGAGAATCTTGATTCTCATGGTTTGAGAGTCCTCTAGGTGCCTTTTGGCAAACTCCAAGCGGGCTGTGATGTGCCTTTTACTAAGGAGGGGCTTCCGTCTGGCCACTCTACCATAAAGGCCTGATTGGTGGAGTGCTGCCTGGATGGTTGATCTTCTGAAAGGTTCTCCCATCTCCACAAGGATAAAAACCTGTTTTCACTTTGTCATTATGGGCTATTTTGTGTAGAATTTTGAGACAAAAAATGAACTCCATCTATTGTAGAATATGTCTGTAACGTAATAAAACGTGGAGAAGGTGAAAGGGGTGTGCAGACTTTCCGGCTTGACTGTATATACAGAGTTTGCTACGTTTCCTTTGATTTATTTGGGTATATGGACGCAGAAACAGTATGACTACCAGTTCTTTGTGGACTACAACTCACACTCAAAAGCTGGCTTGGAGTCCAGGGAGATCATGACAGACACTGGACATTGGTCAGAAAGCAGCTTGCGAAGCTATTGGTCACCAACTCTCACCAACAGGAAAGCTTAGAGTTGGATGCTATCAGATCCGCTCGATATTGCTAGTAACTGCTTCTGCATCCACAACCTGGAACACAGACTGAAGTAAAAAAAAGAGCTATTCCAGGTTTTACTCACTGCAGTTATGCAGCTAGCGAACTCGGTAATCCTGCTTTGTGAAATACCTCCTTGCTCAAGCTCGCAAGACCCCTGTCTACATCTGTCGTCTTTTGTGAATGCCTCTTCAGATTGTCCAATTAGGACTTAATGTTGCCCTTTTTCCATGTCAAATTTTACAATAAACAGCAATGTTCAGTTTAATTATGGAAAGCAAAAAATGTACCAGTTTGTCAGCTAGCTAGCTAAGTAGTGCATAATGGTAGTAATTAGTTACGTACGTTAGAACCTAGGATAGAGCTAACGTAGCCTGTATATCATCCTTATCATAGGATATATATCCCCTTTCCACTGTCTATGGATGCGATTCCGTTGACCCTCTATATTTTAACAGGTGCCGCAGTGCACTCTGGGATTGATGACAACAATTAGGCCTACCTCTGGAAGGCTGGCTGCTTAGCTCTCTGTTCAGTGGATATTCAGTAAATCACCACAGTATGCTCCTGTGGGAGTGAGGTGATGTTTCAGTGCAGGAAGAGGCTAAATCTGGAGATCCACATGACACTCGTAAGCCTCCTGCAATTGGCTTCGCCGAGGTAGCTTGTTGGTATTCATGAAATATATATAAATTAAATGCAGTCCTCCAGTGAAATGGTGGATTTTGATTATCCCAGAAGCTCACTAACAGCCAATACCTTTACAATTATGAGAAATAAACATGTAAACATCAGCCAGGCTGTGATTCATTTCACTGAAAAGATTATTGCTTTTGCACAGTTGAAACCCAGCTAGAAATCTGGTTTTATAAATGTCAGGCTGCCTCGGCGTGTCATTGTTAGCATTACAATGAGCCTTTTGCAGCCTTGCTCTTGTACAGGAACGGTTTCTGGCTATGTTCTGTCATGACTGAAGAATATCCAGCCTCAAACTGATGGAATAATGTTGTTGCTTGTTTGCTACAACGTGAGAATGCTTACCATGTCCTTGCCGTGTGTAGTGTATGTACTGCAGAAAAGCTATTCATCCACACTTCCGCAACTTTTGTCTTCATCAGGGCCATTGCAGTTCTTTTTTTTTTTTTAAGGCTAGGGCTCGATTTTTAATATTCATGCAGTTCCTGCACACACTTAATATTGAACCCTGTTATGCTTCTTTTTTTTTTTTGCTTTGGGGAAAAATATTTTCAGGCACTTCATTTGTTATGTTGTTTATTATTATTATGGTTAAGGTCTTTTCTTAAAAGAGCCCATGCCTATAATACGCTGTGTCTGCTGGAGTCTATAAAAAGATTTCTTAAAATTTAGATGAGGCACGGAGAAGTACAGCACTTTGATTTTAGTCCAGGTGCGGGAGAGGGAACGCGCTTGAGTACACGTGTTGAGTTCACTTTTTTCATATGCGTGAGGTGTACTGTGCGTATACGCCTTTTTGCGAACGCTTCGACTCCAGAAGAGATGCGTGCCCACAGACGCGATACCGTTCAGAAGCTAGTAAATGACTCTTCTTTTGCCCGCCTTTCCCGCAGATGGCGTTGATTGCGGAATCTGGTGAGGTAGGCTATATGAGTCTGTAAACATTGACAAAGGGTGAGAGGGAGATTTTTTCAGTTCGTTTTTTTATGATTCCACCCCCATTTTGGAATGCGCTTTCGTGTTTATCAGCCCTCATTGCTGCAAACTCAAGGTTGATTCGGGGGAGCGGCGACAAGCCTGCGGCCTCCCCTGAAGCACGCAGTTTGAGCCGCAAGAAGACGCCTGCAAAGTCCGTCTGCCCGCGTCCTGCT
Organism: Synaphobranchus kaupii; assembly: GCA_029718625.1. Classification (NCBI taxonomy): domain Eukaryota; kingdom Metazoa; phylum Chordata; class Actinopteri; order Anguilliformes; family Synaphobranchidae; genus Synaphobranchus; species Synaphobranchus kaupii. The sequence goes on along the minus strand of CM056390.1, from coordinate 30,568,379 downwards.
CGACAAGGCGGGCTCGCGAAGGCGCCCGACCGACCAGCAGGGGGCGGCGGCGAGCGCGACGAAAACCCTCCCGTCCCCCGGAGCCACCTGGGCGTCGCCCCGCGGGGCCGGGGGGGGGGGGTGGTCACAGTCGGCGCCGTCGCGGTCCGGGTTCGGTACGAGCCCGCGAGCCCAGAGGGAGACGTGATGAGATTAACCTCCCGTCACAGGCCGGGACTTTTCATTGCACATCTGAGCCAGTGTCTGCGGTCTGCCACAACAGCAGCGGAAGATGAAAGCCTTTTGAAGAGAGGGTAGGATAAACACGCAGAGGAGCGGATCTCATTAGCGCTCTGCCATGGGGGAGATTCTTTCATTTTTTCATCTCGACTGCGTGGCATAACCCAAACGGAGCTTCAGAGGACTTAAATTGCCCAACAACGGCCGGATGTTTGTTTTCATAAAAGGTGCATCTTCATGCACTACCTTGATGAAATTCCACTTTTAACGTTAGAGAGTAGTTCTATAAGAGGCATTTCATTCACAAACAGGGTTCCTTTTTTTCCAAGGGCCCGTAGCTCAGATCAGTGCTAACCTAAAATAATCCACCCTCCCCACCCCCCACAGAGAAACTAACCACAAAAGCGCTGCTGTGTAATGTGGGACTTCCATGTGACTGAGCTTCCTGCTGTACGAACGAAGCAAATTTTAAATTGAAGATTAACGCCCCCAGCGAGGAGGATGCGGATTCCTCCGTCTAGACTCAACCGACTGTCGCATTTCGCTTCCCAGCCTCTCGACATACGTTCACGGCTGCAGCCAGCGCGTTCGAGGCCTGGCGCTCAAGCCGACCGCATATCCCGTCCTGTAGGGTTTCGACAGCTGATGATCACACGTGTTCGCTGCACCGGGATGTAAAAACGTGTAGCGGGAGAAAAACACGCCGCAGAGGAAGGCTCCCAGGAGGCCTGATAAAGCGCAACTTCACTGTCTGCTTTCAAACCCTGTCCTGTCAGTTCACTGTAACCAAGGGGTTATTTCACATAGCGGGATAGCCGAGTTAGCCGGCTAACTTTGGTAAATATTTTGGAGTAACCCAGGCTCTCATTCAATTGGATGTCATAATTAGAAAAGTTAGCCAGCTAACTTCTTAAACTCACTTTGTGAAATACCCCCCAGGAATCAGTCCTGGCTGGGGTCATGCACAGCTGTCCAGAACCACGCCAGAGAAGGGTGGGTTTCAGTCCGTAGGTTATTATTTCCCTCCCTCGCCTGCATCAGCGATTCCTCTGATCAGCCTGCCTGCGGCGCGGCTGCGCAAATCGCAGCCTCCCGTCACAACGGCTGCGTGGCTCGGCTGGCGGACTGCGGGGAGTAAGCGCCAGCTAGCCGCCCACGCGTTGGAGGGGGTGTGCTAGTCCACGCCCTGCTGGGTGAGGATGTTGCAGTGTTCCAATTGCTCTTAATTACTGTCCATTCAAAACTAAAGAACACAAAAGATTTTAAAAAATGTTTAAAAAAAAAAACTGGATCCCTTGCTTGGAAAATCTAATATAGTGTCCACTAAAATGATTGGAAACCTCAATTAATATGAGTAAAAAGTGCAGGATTGAATTCATTATTGTTTATCAAATGTCTTTTATGCTCAGAAAAATGCAGTGTTGCTATGTTGTGATACCATTGATCAGAGGATCTTTAATGCAATATTATTTTTATTTTGAAGAAGAATTATTGGCATCCCAATGGCAACCTGGAGAAATCTTTGCCAATTGAACCATCCTCCGCACTGTGCACGGGGACAAACTACACTTGCGTCCTCCAGGCAAGTTCATCAAATTAAACTGCTTAATTATTGCACTAATGGTGCAAATACTAATGGTGGAAATAAAGAAGAAAAATATAAATGGGAATATACTTCATTTAGATTTTGTTTAAGTATTTCTAGCGTTGCTAATAATTGTGACATGTTTTTCTGAGAAAATATGAATTTATTTACAAAAATTTGAATAATTTAACCTAAATTAAAGATGAATTGTTTGTCATATTTTAAGTGTAAGGCCAAGCTGATAAATGAGACATTTTTTTATAGCCTTTTTTGCTCATATTTTCCAGGGATGCCAATAATTCTGGTGGGCACTGTAAGTTCCTCCCTCTATTCTTCCCATATTTCTTGTTATTATATTAGCTTGTTTTCATTTTATGTGGTGAATGTTGGGTTGTTTCACAGAGTATATGAGCATTTTAATCGGCGAGCAGCCCACGCTCGACACTCTGGGCACCTGGCAGGCGGCTTCTGCGGCCGTCGCCAAATTTCAAGCCAAGAAAGACACAAACACGATTTCGTAAAGAGGCTTCTACAAAATCATTTTATTAGTAAAAATATAATTACTTGCAGAAGCACACCGAGACAATGGCAAAGGGACACTTTGAACGGCTTGCAGCCCTCCAGTTCTCTGCTGAACATAACAAAAGCTAAAATATCCACAGACGTAAGCCACAGTTCTATCTAAATGATGGCCGTCATTGTGCTGTACAGTAGTTGTTAGTTGGCGGCCCCCTTTCTTTTGTGCATAGGCCATTTGAAGCCAATGAAGTAGTGTGCAGAAGAACAAGTTACAGAGCCAAATAGAAGAAACTCTTCACAGATTTTTCCACTGAAAACATTGGGTGGGAAGGAGGGGGTGGGGGGGGGGGGTGGCCTGTGGCCTTCAGTGCCTCAGAATGAGCATCTCTCAAACCAGTGTTACACCTACACTAAAGGTGTAAAACGATGGGACCTCTTATAAAGAAGATATGAACACACGCTGGTAATGAATGTGTTCTAGGGGTTCCAGAACGTGTGCTCAGCAAAAACGGACGAGAACAAACCGCCACAAAAGGCGTTTTAAATGCGTACAGCTCATAATGAGCCAACGGGCGCGTTGTGAACGAGCAGTCCTTCGAAGAGGTTGTCATTCCGTCGGAAGAGAGAGGTCGGTCCTGGGCTTATTCAGGCACCTCTCAGACTGTTGTGCTTTTCAAGAAATGGGGGGGGGGGGGGATGTTTATTTTTTTGCTGTTACGAGATCGGATTTGGCACATTTTATTCCTCATTTCCGTTTTTTGGAACCCAGAATGCTTTTTGCCTTTTGTTCGCTCGAGGGCCCCCTGTTTTATTGCACTTCTGTTTGGACTGAGTGACAGGCTCTGCCGAGTCAGCACCCTCCACGGTGTTTTGTTTTTAAAACCTCTTCAGGAAGGGATGCCAGGTCCCGGGCGATGCCTACCGTGCCCGCTGCTGTGGCGAGCCGGGCCCTGCCATCTGCTCGGCCCCCGTGGGAATCCGCAGGAGGCAAAGAATTCACCGCGCCATACATCACTGCCAGGGCCTGTCAGCTCAGATGCCGTTCTGGTCTGGAGAAGCGCTCCTTTAAGTAGGGGGAGGGCATGAACGAGCATATGATCTTGGCCATGTTTATCAGCGCTCCGCACCTATGTGTGTGTGTGTGTGTGTGAGCGTGCATTTATATGTGGGTGTTATGTGGTTGTTTATATGCATGTGTTTGTGACTGTGCGCGTGCACGCATGCTTGTGTGTGTACGACTGCATTTCAGCGTGCGCTTGTGTGTATGTGTGCGCATTTACATGCGGGTGTTTATATATATGGGTTTGTAAGCGTGTGTGTGCGTGCGTGCGTGCGTGCGTGTTTGCGTGCGTGCGTGCGCGCGCATGCATGCGCGTGTGTGTGTGTGTGTGTGTGTGTGTGTACGACTGCATTTTTGTGCAAGTGCGTGCGTGCGTGTGGGCGTACGCATTGAACCGCCACCTCTCGTCGCCCTGCCCTCCTCCCGCTGTGGGAACAGACGTCCAGGGCCAAGCGACAGCGGAGAACAGGGCGAGTGCAGGAACGCCTCACATGCCCTTGAGAATGAACACAAACGAACCCGCGCTCCAGTGCAGGTCCCGTACACACCGCCCCGATCCACATTAACAGAGCTCGCTGGCTCAGCCTGAACTGGTGCGCTGTCCCCCTCACGCGGGTTTACCGTCCGTTCACCTCCTAAAGCATTTCCCTCCTCGCTCAAACTCAGCAGCAGATAGAAACGGCTTTTGACGAATAAAAGAAGATTACTCCACTCCTGACTTTTTTTTTTTTTTTTTTTGGGGGGGTTCCGACGATGAAAAGGACTGGGGGATTTGATGAGGGGGGGGGGTAATGGGATTTCGGGGGGACAGACCCTGCATGTGTGGGGGAGAAGGCTTTGTCTCTCTGCATTGATCCCCACAGACATGGGGGGGGAATAACAGCAGATGTTCGCCCTCAATGGCCATGGGGTTGGGGGTGGCGCCGTCCCCGTCTCCACACTGACACATGGACATGCACAATGAAGATATTTGGGCTCAGAATTCCGTTACCATGGTAGTGAGAACGGCGAGTGTGATAAGAGCACGTGGTGTGTGTGTGTGTGTGTGGTGAATGAGCAGTGACAGCTTATGTTTTCCAGCTAAATATCAGTGTGTGAATATATGTGTGTGTGTGTGTGTGTGTGTGTGTGTGTGTGTGTGTGTGTGTGTGTGTGTGTGTGTGTGTGTCTGTAGGTGTCTGTCCACGTATGTGTTTGTCTATGTTTGTCTATGTGTGTGTATGTGTGCTTGCACGTGTGCCTGTGCGTGTTTTAATCTGAAGCTCAGCATAATTCTTTTTAGTATATCCTGGCATGCCGTTATGAACACAATATCACTTTTAGCATAATGTACTAGCTACAGCTCTTCAGGTGCAGGCATTTGTATGTACCTTCCAAACCTCTAGCAGGCATTCCACTGCATAATTCACAGGCTCCAGGCAGCATGCTAAGGTATTCTCCACTCTACCCGCTATGAAAATATTACTGAAGGAATCATGATTATTTCAACTATGATTTTTGGCAAACGTTCTACAAAGACTACAAAAAGCTTGCCAGGCAAGGCTCAACCGTGTAATATTGCCTTATCAGAATGATGTTGCTGGTTTGAACAGAAGGTGATTCAGTTATAACTAAATGATTGCTCTTGTTTTTCGATTCAAACCTTTGGTGAGTAGAGAAAAAAAACGGCTTCCTTTTTCCAGCTCGTCCGTGGTAACCCCCCCCCCTCACACCCCCTCGGCGTGATTTACTAGTGCTCGGTGTATCTGCAGTTAGTCGATGGCTCTGTCCCGTCACGCTCCCCCCCCCCCCCCCCTTCCTCAGATTGCTGCAGGAGCGGCATCGGCGCTCGCCAGCGCACTCGACATTCGCCGCCCGTCTGCTCCGAGACGTCGGCTCGGGGAATACCCACGCGCCTCGCGATACGGATAAGGGGGGTGGGAAGGGGAGAGGAGAGCGAGAGAGAGGAAGGAAGAAGTCCTTTTCCCTCCTCCTCCACCTCCTCCTCTGTCGTCTCTCCTCCCCTCCGTCTCGCAAACGGTTCCCCAGGAAACCCGAGGCGCCGGAGTGGGGGGTGGGGTCCGCTACACGTAATCCTGCAGGCTGTAGCCGGCCCGGTTGTCCAGGGGGGGAGAGCGTGCAGTACTGGTGCTGGGGGGGGCGGTTGGAGGAGCAGGTGCTGCGGGAACTGCGGCTGGAACTGCTGCTGCTGCAACTGCTGCTGTAACTGCTGCTGCTGCTGCTGCAACTGCTGCTGCTGTAACTGCTGCTGTAACTGCTGCTGCTGCTGCAGCTTGTCCGTAGGTCCCAGAGGGCCGCGCCTCTTCCCCGAGCAGGACACGCAGAAGATGGCCCCGCCCAGAAAGAGGAAGCCAGAGGACACGAAGGCCACGTAGACGGCGCCACCCGGCTCAAACTTGCTGCTCTCCGGCACGTTGGAGTCCAGGAAGCTGGAGATGACCTCGTCGATGAACCACGACGCCGGCACCAGGCACAGGAGCCCGGCCGCCACCAGGCAGGAGCCGCCCGCCAGCGCCGCCCGCCGCTTGGACCGCCGGCCGCCCCCCCCAGCGGGTGCACTTGAGGCCCAGGGAGGCCAGGCAGAGCCCCAGGGCAGCCAGCACGCAGGAGAGGACCATGGTGGTGCGGGCCGTCTGCAGGTAGGCGGGCAGCGACAGCACCGAGTACTTGAGGGTGCAGCTGAACATGCCGGTGCTGTACCAGGTGCAGTCCATCCACAGCCCCTGCATCTGGGAGATGGCGGTGATGATGTTGGCGCCCATGTCGGCGCTCACCTTCCAGTTGGGGAGCAGGGTGGCCACGGTGGCTCCAAAGATGCCCAGGAGGGCCAGGATGAAGGCGAATATCTGCACGCCGGCAGACGACATCCCCGCCGCCGTCTCCTCCGCCCCCCCCTGCCTCCGGTCCCCGCCTCCCGCCGTCCCGCCGTCCCGCTCGCCCTCGAGTCGTCCGCGGACCGGTCGGACCCCCTCTTGCCTCTCAGCGCTCCGCTCCGGAGCGGGACCTGATGGGTGGCTCCTTACCGCCGGCTCCACGGGACTGTGGAAGACACCAAAAATGAGAACGGGAACCGTATGTTACCCCCCCCCACCCCCTACCGCCACCGCTGCCTCCTCCCCTCCTTCTCTTAAGGAACAAAGGAAAGCACCAGGCGAAGGGTGACACCAGGTCCCCGCTACTCATTAAGGAAACGACACCGCGATCGCCCCCCGCCCCCCCCCCCCCCCCCCTTCCCGCACGCGCACCTTTTCAGTCCGACTGCATCCTCTCTCCTCCCCGCTCCTTGCAGAACTGCTCCCGCCGGAGAGTGGAGGCGAGTTTCGGGTATCGGCGAGCCCCGACGTTCGCACTTAAAGCGACAGCATCCTCAGACGGAGGGAGAGTTGCGGCAGGTCACCCTGCCTCTGCGACCTATCCCGTCGGCATGCGCACGTAATCGCCGTTAAAAACCTTTCCGTTCCTCCATCTACTAAGCGTACGCTACAAACTTTGTGGGGATATATTCATATATATTCACATCTCTCTCTCTCTCTCTCTCTCTCTCTTTCTCTCTCTCTCCCTGCCTCCCCCGCGGCAAGAGCACGTTCTGTGAAGCTACAGCTCTTTTTCCCGGTGTCTTGCGGCTTGCCTGTGCTTGCTCTTATTTTTTTCTTATAAGTTCTCGGTGACCGTTAAAGTGAATAATTGATCACCTTTCGAGTGTGAGAGGAGTGCTATAAAACCCTCTTACCTCCTGGCTGGTGCATAACGAGTGCAGCGGCACGTCAAGTTGTTTGCAGAAAAATCCGAACATCTTAAAAAAGGGGGAAGTGCGAGTAAGAAAAAAAACGGACCGCGCGAGGGGTGGGGGTCGAAGATTTCATAGATCTGTCCATGTGATCGATTTGCTTAGCAACAGGACATTCGGAGGTATTCCAGTCGCGGTCCATTCCTGCGCACTTGCTCGGCGCTTTTGAAAAGGGGGCTGCTCTCTTTGCCTTTGCTTTGAGAACGACCCGTGCGTCACGCTAGCCCCGTGAGCCGACCCCCTGAAATGAACAGACTGCAGTTTCGTTAGCGGCGGAACGTCAGCCGTTCTTAAATTCGTTAACTTTAAGGGAAAGTGTTTAGTGCAAATCAATTAATGCTGCTTTGAACTCTCACATTACCAGGGTATAATTTTTTTTTTTTAATTCATAGAGAGATAGTGAAATATATAGCCTTCTGTTTTCTTGAGTCATGATACAGTGCAGAACATTGACTCAAAAAATAAAACCCTGCACAACTGAAATCTTCCTATTTTATGGCCAGGAAGGAATGAAGCTTCTCTTCAAACTTTCAGCAGTTAAGACAAAAAGCATGTCTTGTCAAAACACATGATAATAAGTAGCCACTCTTGCTTTCGGTGAGCTAGTGCGCTCTGCCCATGGTTGACATAAGACATCATTACTAATCTGTTGTGTTGCTGCATCTTGCAGTAGTTTATTGTTCATCTGCTTGTCAAAGAAAAAATTTAGCTAAATGCATTAAACAATGTCCTAGACACGGGTATTGACCATCAGCTCACCATCAAAATGCCTATTCGGTTCAAGTATAAAGTATATGGGATTAATTTTCTTAATGCACACAGTTGGCTAATTTGTAAAGTGAAAAAACCCAATACCTGATTAAATCGTTAACTATATGGATGCCAACAAAATATGATGAAAATGGGAACATCTTCAAAGCTGTTGAATTGCAGACTGTTTAATACTTGGCAATTACTGTAGGGGATTCTGCAGATCCATCAAAACCAAACTTTTTCCCTAGAGTATATTCAACATAAGGAGCCAAGTTGGGCTGAATGGTCTTTTCTCATAACATGTTTTCTTTCTTCTGAATATATTGCGTTGTTTTTGCTGCTCCTGAACAACACTCTGCTATTTATCACACCGCCAAATTTTCTGATTGATATAGACAATTATTTTGGAAAACACTGAGCAAAGATTTTTATTTTCGAAGAACTGACAGCATGGTTGAATAAAGAAAACGGTCTTCCCTCCGTCCACGTGCTGACGTGTGAGGTCGAGGGCAGGTACCAGCCCCCCCCCCCCCCCCCCCACAAAACAAAAAAAAACGCAACGCAGGACAGAGGACAGTAGAAGAACCCAAACGTGTCTGAGCCTGTCCCTGTTCTGAGTGTGTGGCGGGTAGCAATTCTCACACGACCACTTCCTTTCATGCCCAACCCCCCATCTCTCATGTGTAAGGAAGGGGGGGGGGCGGGAGTGCGGAGGGGGGGGGGGGGGGGGACCTCCCTGATTCATGAATGACAAAGAGGGCAAAAGGAAGAGAAATAAAGAGACTGGGCTCTCGTCGAAAATGGGACACCTTCGCTGTCCCAAAGTCCCCAGCGAATCCCCCCAGCCACCCGCCTCATTAGAGGCGCAGTGCATTGTGGGATAGATCCCACCTCCGGTGCAAGACTAGTACCGCGTGTGAAAATTACAGACGGCGTCTTGGGAGACGACACGTGCGGCATTCCCATCCCAGGCCGGCAAAGGATTTCCGGGGCTCATTAAAAAAGGGCCTCGCTAGAGAGCTCCTGCAGAACCACGTTTGCTTTCCCAACGACGACAAACACGCACTTTTTCCGTCTTCAAGTCTCGGTCTGAAATCGTGCTGAAGAAAGAAAACCCAGCAGGAGTTTAATTAAAGATGGGAACGCAAATTATGGCGTTTGGGTTCGGCATAAGTCAGAGCCCAATGCCGTCCCCTCCGCTGTTCAGAAACAGATTTCCACTCTCCAGGAACCGTACGTACAGTAGGTGAATATTTGGCACAATGCAGCGTAGTGCGGTAAATAGTAGGCATTGGCCTGCAGGTGAAATGGCTCAGCTTATTACTGTGGGATGAGGTATCATTTCCTTGCAGACAGAGTGTGTGTGTGTGTGTGTGTGTGCGCGCGTGTGCGTGTGCGCGTGTGTGTGTGCGTGTGTGTGAGAGAGTGTCCGTGTCCGACTTCAAGGAGATACTGGTGCTGACGCTGACTATTTGTGCTGTTGGAATTAAATAAGGGGGGGGGGGGGGGGTGTTGGTGGTGGTGGTGGTGGTGGTGGTGGTGGAGGGGGGCGGAGCTGCAGTTAACATGTACCCAGGGAATGCCAACGTGTGAGGCTGTGATGTGTGAAGAGATGGCAGGCTATTATAAGCGTGCTCTTTTTATCGTGTCATCTCCGGGTTCTGTGTCATTTCCAGCACTCCCACTGAAGACGTCTGTGCTCCAGAAGGGGGGTGCTTATGTCCTGTTATTAGGCTTTGCATGGTTTTCATACTTATTTACAGTGGCGTCTCCCTCAAGATTTGGCGGAAACTGCCTGTTATTCACAGACCAAGCTGTTGCCTGCTGCACACGTATTGGCGTTTGGCAACAGCGCCGTAGCCGTCAAAAGGATTCCTTGTAACTCGAAAACCTCTGAAGGTGAAATAAAATGCCTTTCAAATTTTATGGTATGTCCACATCCACACTCTCTAAAATCTCAAAAAATCATGAGAAATAACTCATTTAGTACATTATGCTTAATGTCTCTGTCCCAAATATCGATTCACGGCCCTAGTGTTTCTATATTGAATGTTTATTCTCAACTACAAAGCCAAGACTGTAAGCCATTTTTGAATCCCAGACGTAAGGTGTAATTATTTATTCAGACTGAGGCTTCAGAAAGGGAGAGAGGGGTTTCAGGAATTGCATAGCAACGTGCATTGATTGGATCATAAGCGTTAGCGACTTTTCATTAGGGTTGGGTATCGTTTGGCTCTTATCGATTCCGATTCTGATTCCAATTCCGGTTATAGGATCCAGTTCTCATTTGAATCCCGTTCCGATTCTTATTCTACCTTTAGTCTTAACAGATTTAGAATGCTACAAAAATGTAAATTGTCTATAATAACACAATGTGTCTTTTTCTTTCATTTAGGAAAGGAATAATAATAGAGCAAAGTAAAAAAGGAGGAGGGGTGATTCTGCTCCGTGAACTCGTATCAAAGAGAAACGTAAATATAATTCTCTATCTTGTCATATAGAAGTTGGATGTACGCTGTTTTGTGCGTTGTTGTACGTCGCCTGAGTGTCAGGCGCTATTAGCGCTACTGGCACTAGCTGAATCTGGGAATATTGCGACTGGGACTGGGGACAGGGCGGCAGTGTAGTATAATGGTTAAGGAACTGGCCTTGTAACCGAAAGGTTGCAGGTTCGATTCCCAGGTAGGACACTGCCGTTGTACCCTTGAGCAAGGTACTTAACCGCTTCAGTAACTGAATCGCTTTAGTATATATCCAGCTGTATACGTAAATGGATAATATGTAAAAAATGCTAAAAAGTTGTGTAAGTCGCTCTGGATAAGAGTGTCTGCTAAATGCCTATAATGTAATGTAATGGGACACCAAAAACAGTGCAACACTGAAGATTTACACCATGCTGCAGTAAATGTTTTGGCATACTGGAGGCCCCCCCCCCCCCCCCCCCCCTGCACAAAATTAATTTGCCGCAGTGATTACTTTTTGCTGTATCTGTATGGGTAACTTTCTCTGAAGCTGCACTTTAGACCGTTTACTCCGGACAGCCATGTTGTAAACAACAGTCTACATGCTGTGATGACACACAACCTAACCAGGGATGTGGAAGTTAGAGCAGCAGGTCCTGACAGTTGAGTAAAACTTTTTTTATGGACCTCTTTAATGCTCAATGCATTTAATTCGTTTTGCTTTCAGGATTCGATAAGTTATGATCCAATCAGTGCACATTGCTATGCACAGCAAAGCACTATGATAACGTTCCTAAGAACAGTTTACGATCAAAACTGATCGCACGCATGTTTCGCGAATGAGACCCAATGACTCCACCCACTGTGGGGTTTCATGAAGCCTCAGTTTCCCATAAGTCTTTGGGGAATCAGGCAGACTGTCTGGGATGCATATACTTGCACTCAGGGCTGCTTGGGAATCATGATTGAGCCTCGTATATCTGTAGAGTTCCCTTCTAGCACGTGCTGTCTGGACTCATTGTTAGCTGCCTACTCGTCGCTACTCTCACACTTCAGCGGCGACCAGGTGGCTTGTGGGCGAAAGCTGGGAAGTTTTACCATATAGGACAAGTACTGTGAAACAAAACGCGCCACGGTTGAAGCGAGCTTCGAGATGCGGCTTGTTATTTCGCGCCCGTTTTTTTGGGGTGTGGTGGGCAAACGCAATCAATTTGGATGTCATCGATCGGGGGTACGGGAGCGGGCGTGGTTGAAGGTGAAGATACCCAGCACTCAAACTGTTTGAAAGACTGTATGGTTCCGTCTCCCAAAAAAAAAACAACCTCTGCAGGCAAATCAACAATATGAGGCAAATGAACTAAAAATCCATCAAATGCCCCCAAGAGGACTTGGTTCAAAAATGCAGGGTTACATTTAAGATAAATGGCAGAATTTAAACATATGAGTGCGGTTTTCACTGTTAATGCAAACAGCGATTGGGGGATGGATAAGTGATACCCCCCGGATACCCATGAAGAAAGGAAAATAAATAAATTGGAGAGAAAGCCGGCGTTACGGACGCCACGGGTGCATTTGGGCGCATTTTCAAACGGAATTGAGCCGCATGGCAGAAGATTCACGGCGGGGGGGGGGGGGAGCAGAAGGCGATAACGCTTCCAGATTTTAAGGGCGAGTGTCTTTGGCGGAAAGGTCACCGGAGGAGGATTGATGGCAGGCTCAGGATGCGTTACGGCAGAGACGCGTATAATGGTCAGCTGTAAATCAGACCATAAAGGGGGCTCGGACAGCGCCGTGGCCGAAAAACGTCACCGCCCGCCCGCGTAGTGCGAGTGCCGTCCCCGGGCTGGTCTACCTCTTAAATTACCGAGCACGGAATATAAACAGCGCAATTATTCCAAGAGGGCGAGAGCAAAATGCGTCCTGTGCCATCGCCTACCTCGTTGTCCGTCTCCGCGACGCATCGCCCCGTTTTAATAACGTCGCCCTGAACATTAAAAAAAAAAGTCGGCACCCACGCACGTTTAACTGACAGGTAGTGGAATTAATTTTGTTAATGTAAGCTCGCGCGAAGCAATTGATGCAGTAAATGATTTACGGCAGCTTCTGTCAGTTACCTTTCCCATCAATCTTCACTCGGCTGAGACTGTAATTACAATCTGACATGCTCGTCCCTTTTGCTAATTGCTCGTGAATTTGTCCCTGAAATGCGCTGGACTCTAAAGGATTCACCTAGGCTACAGTGCGCATAGCCTCTTCCCTATAAGGATCTGAACAATTAAATTCTGAACACATTGTGGTTTGCAAGAGAACTTGACTGGCCCTTCATGCAATATGAGTCAAATAGGCTACGTTGTGATTTAAAACTACAGCAAATACCGGTATAATAATAACCGTCAAACAGCAGGCCCTGGCTAGAAGCATGGCAAACTTTTAAGAAACAATGAAACCACAAGAAAAGCGAATTGAGCCTATGTTCATCTGTGAAGCATTTGGGGTTGAAAATCATTATGTGAAATAATGTATAAATATGCATTATTATTATCATACACTTTTACTCTCCTCTTCATGCATGTCCATCACAATAGGTTTGCACCCTTAATTGTCACTTGCGGCTATATTTATTATTATTATTATTATTATTATTATTATTATTATTAAAGAGCCCTTGCCCATACCAGTGTGCTGTCCGTTCCGTTCTTCGGTGAAATCGGGGCGATCCACAGCAGATGGCGGTTGACGCGTGGAGCGTGCTCAGTCAGCCGCGGGCATGGTTACCGCCAGGTGAGGCAAGGACCACGTGGCGCGCGCCAGCCCACGCCAACGTCCAGGAGAAGGGCGGGCTGTCCATGCGGAGCCCGTCTCCGTCCTTTTTTTTTCCTCCCGCAAAGCTTTACCTCTCCGACCGACGAGGAGGGGGATGAGAGCCGGCAGCGGCGGGACGGGGATCCGACCAGGCCGCGGAGGGTCGGGGTCCGACGAGCAGCCGGGCGCCGTCGCTTCGACAGCCTGTCGCGTCGGCTTAGCGCCAGAGAGGGACGGGTGAGGAGGCGGCTAAACGGGGAACTGATCCTGAAGTCTGAATTCAGCACCTAGGCCGGAGGGAGGAGCGCGCAGACAGCACAGCCCCTCCTCCTACTCCTCCTCCTCCTCGAGGCTCTGTGCGGCTGCTGGGGAGGGGGGGCTCTGTCTCGGCCTTTTCCCGAGCTGAGCTGGAGCGCGCCGCCGGCCCCTCTCCTGTCGCTCTCCCGCTGTCGAGCGGCGTCCCCCGCGGCGGAGGCAGCGTGACAGAAGGGAAGCGGCTTATTCAACATCCACATGCGAAAAAGGGCGGGTTTTATGCTCCTTCACACAGGTGTTACTGTGGCAACCGGAACCTGCCGGCCTTCTAGGCTCTGTGTCCCTTTTTTTTTTTCTTCCTTGCTCCTCCATCCCACTCCTCCCTTTAAAATGGAAAAATCCTCTTCAGTTTGGTCTCAAGTCTTGTTCTAACCTCTCTTCCTGTCTTTCTCCCTTTCCCTCCCTCTCTCTCCCTGTCTTCTCCCACGGAACTCTTTCTCATCCCCCCCCCCCCCCCGTGTGTAGGTGGACGTGGGGGTGGTTCACTTCACCCCACTGGCTGAGCCCCAGATCCAACAGCCCTTCAAGCTGGTGGAGAAGGTTGTCAGGAACGTCTTCCAGTTCCGGAGAAAGCACTGCTACAGGGGCATCGAGTAAGCGCCTCTTCAGTAGCTCCCTTCACCCTGTTTTTGCACCGCCGTGTATTCTCAACCAGTAAAACATGAAGTGCACTCTCACCACCACAGGACTGAGCACCCCTCAAACTCACCCACCCCCCCCCCACACACACACACACACACACACACCTCGATTACCTTCCAGCGCAAGCCCGGATTACAAAAGGAGCTGAGGGAGGAGATTGGCAGTTATGACTCACTGGGATGTCATGTCACAGCAGGGAAAGGGGGGGGCCTTCGTAACCATGGCGGCCGTGTTACCGGCTCGCGTCTCCTCGTCTGGCTTCGAGGCATGAGAATGAGTGGCAGCATGTGCCGGAACATCGCCGGGTCCTGGTGCGGGAGGGGCTTTTGGGCTTTTTAACAGGCGGCGCACGTACGCACGACGTCAGCCGCGCACGCACAGCGCGCACGTTTAAAGTTATTTACTTATTTATTTTATCCACCCAGAATGCTGTTCCCAGAGGCGCGGCGCCTGGAGCTGGCGGAGGTCATGCTGAGGACGGCTGACGTGGACCCCACCCTGCGCCCCACCCAGCTCTCCATCCCGCACTTCCGGGCCCTTGCCGACGCCTACGGCCGACTGTGCGTCCAGAACCCCGGCCTTGCAGCGTACGAGTTCCGGGAGGAGCTGGGGCGCAAACGCCGCGGACTGGCCATGGACGACGATGGCGACAACGACAACGACGTTGACGAGGACGAGGACCAGCACCGACAAAGGAAGGTGCCGGAAGAGGAGAAAAGCTAATGGCTTCTGAAGAAGAAATTGTGCGCGTGGCAGACCCCTCGGCCGGGATATGAATGTTTTAAACTGAACCTTTTTTTGTGCTGAGGCAATGGGAAAGCCAGCTGAAATGGGGCTGTTGTAGAAACGGAGGACGGTCTTGGCCCCGCAGGAAGAAAGAGGGCCCGCCCTTCTGAAACACAGCGGGCGCAGCAGCATGACCACAGCGCTGGAGCTGCAAGCACAGATTCTCTGCAGTATCCAGACGACCGGATCCGTCCTTCCTCTACGCTTCCTGACTGCAGGGGGTTCTGGTGGGTGACCGGAGTTTCCAGCGCTATTCCAGCACGGTTTATGAATATTCAGGAAAAGGCGTGCCCAAGTGCAGATCTGTGGACCCAATACTGTCCTCGGTCAAACCGGTTCATGAATATTCATAACTTGCATCAAATTTGGACTGCTTTGAACGTTGCGTCTAAGCCTGTTCCTAGAGATCATGTGCGTGTGCCAGATTTCACTCCTGCCAAGCTGTCAGTTACTAAGGTTCAGCTGAGCTGTTGATTGAATATAAGAGCATTTGATACCTCATGTTGTTTTCTGTTTAATGTCCTTGAAGATTGTAGCTGTACGTGTTGTTGTTTATATATTAAGTTACAATTAATGCTAATAATTAAATGCAAGTAATTGATTAATAGTAATAATATAGAACAATTCTTAAATTTAGTATGCCGTATTATTTTGTGTGCAAAAAGCCCCATATTCCACTTTTTCGGCTCTTAACTGCTGAGGGTACAAGCTGAGCTTCTAGACAAATAGGCCTATATTATACAACAGAAGTGAGTACACCCCTGTGCAATATCATTTAAATATCAAATGATTCAAAATTGTATCACCTCTCAATAATTGCATTATTTCTAAGTTGACAAGTAGAGGGTTTCCTCTTATGAACAATCAAAAACAAATACTTTAGAAAGACTATAGTGAAAATACAGGCCTCAAAGTAGAAACTCAGTGTAACAAAAGTGAATACACCTGTGATCACTGACACACAAGTTAGAAAGTTACACAAGTTAGTTGATAATATTTGGTTGCATATCCTTTGCATGCCATGACTTCCTGATGTCTGTGACCCAACAACATCAAAAGACTCTTGATATCTTATTTTCTGGTACTCTTACAAGCGATACTATAATGTCTCTGCATTTGAATGGATCTCTATGGGAATTTGGGGGTGGGACTATATTTAGCTGTAAATTATGCTGGAACAGTATGGAATACATGATTGGTAAAATGGCTGTAAGTCATCAAGGGTCTGAGGTATCAAACCATCACTCTGCTGCCAGATATGCAGTAGATATGGATGGATCACTTTAAGGGTGGTTTCTCCTGACAAATTTTCCTATTGAACTCTATGGAAAAATAAGTCAGGAGAAGAAACCCTTCAAGTTATCCATCCATATCTACTGTATTTCTGCCAGCAGAGTGATGGTTTAAGGCTTGTTTGATACGTCAGACCCTTGTTGACTTAGAGCCATATAGCCAACCATGTGTTCCATACTGTTCCAGTGTAATTTACAGCTAAATCTAGTCCCACCCCCAAATTCCCATAGAGATCCATTCAAATGCAGAGACGTTATAATATCGCTTGTAAGAGTACCAGAAAATAAGATATCAAGAGTCTTTTGATGTTGTTGGGTCACAGACATCAGGAAGTCATGGCATGCAAAGGATATGCAACCAAATATTATCAACTAACTTGTGTAACTTCACAGGTGTATTCACTTTTGTTGCAATGAGTTTCTACTTTGAGGCCTGTATTTTCACTATAGTCTTTCTAAAGTATTTGTTTTTGATTGTTCATAAGAGGAAACACTCTGCTTGTCAACTTAGAAATAATGCAATTATTGAGAGGTGATACAATTTTGAATCATTTGACATTTAAGTGATATTGCACAGGGGTGTACTCACTTCTGTTGTATACTTTATATGGTCATTTTTTTATGTCAAGCGCACTCAATCAAGCTTAATTAAGAGCACTAGGATTTAGAGAGGCAGGTATAAAGGACAGGAGATGAAACAGTCTTGAGATTCAGACTGATTCATCTCCTGTTGAGAGGAGATGAATCAGTCTTGAGATTCAGACTGATTCATCTCCTGTTGAGAGGAGATGAATCAGTCTTGAGATTCAGACTGATTCATCTCCTGTTGAGAGGAGATGAATCAGTCTTGTTCTGTCTGTGCCTCAGAAATCCCACAACACCCAAGCGCCTGGAGACCTTTTCCGTCAAGAACGTTTGCAGGCCATTTTCCCCCCGACTGTCCCGTTCTCACTGGAGGTTTGGGGTTTGTGAGGTGGGCGGTTGGGGGGGGGGTTCGCTCTAAAAAACTTGTCAGGTGGAGAAAAAAAGATTCGTAATAGCTGCAGGGTCCACGTCTGATGTGACAGCTGTCTCTCTGGGGGTCACCGGGCATGTAGGTTTGGCGATACAGAGCTCTGCTGCTTTGAGTTGGTTGGATGCTGTGAATTTTGTCTTTGGCTTTATTGACAATAATTAGGGCTTTTATTTTATATATATATATTTTATATATATTTCCTTCACTCATTTTTATTTTGTTTTCTGTGTTTGACCCCCTCTGGTTGTTCTTGTTGCGCTTACCCTTTGTATATATTCAAATACAAAAAAAAAAGTTGACACCTATATCAGAGTACTTGATAAGGGCGTTCCAGCATTAATGACGAAATGGTTGCCTGAAAAAGTCAGTCGACAAAAATGCTTGAATTTTTTTATGAATAGTCCATTTAAATGTTAGTTATCTTGCCAACTCCAGATTTTGCCAAATTTTTAACTACCTACACAGAATAAGAAACTTATTCAACTTCTTCTGTAAAAGTCTATCAAAATGTACTGCAGTTAAGCAGGTACCATTGCATTTATGAATATTTAAAATCGAACTACAATCACAACAGCGATATATACTAGGTTAGTAATAGCAGCGTACCACAGAACGAGACACTGGAGCAGTCAACAAAGAAGTAAAAATGATGTCTGTTGTTAGCTGGATTTGCCAATTTTTTTTTTTTTTATTTGATTGGAGGGTCGTATGCAAGTAGAAAACACTTATGTAAATTAAGTTTTTAAAAAGATTGTTCTAACATGCCATATAAAAAAACTAAAACGGAAACAATGAATGCTGCAGACGCCTATGCATCGTGGCAAAAAGCCTTGATCAGGACATGAAGTCAATATAATAGCATGCAATTATAATCATAATGGCTTTTTAAATTCATCCCGTCGTAACTGTTGAGAATGCCTTAAGTTTAATGACGCTGAGGATATAAATATATATTTTTCTTTGCTTCATTTATGTCATAATTCATTTGTTTCGTCGAAGTACCATTTTTGGAATATATGATTAAATATTTTAGAAATCAATTATTCCCTAGTCTATTGTGATGGTGATAACAGTATTGCAGTAAGAACAAAAATCTATTGCATTTCCAGACACAATATAATTGTTCACAAGTTTCAGTGGTTACATTGTATCTCAGCTTTTATCCGTTTCTGCCAAATTAATGAGTTAGCCTATTCTTCTACCACCTCCTACTCAAATGCAGGAAGTTGGACAGAACCAGAAGTAACAATTTTAAATAAACCCTTAAATAATATATCTGAGAGACGCAGTTTTTTTTGTAGTCTGGCTTTTTGTTCTTGCTCTGAAAATTAGCGTCGTTTAATTATTTAATTTCTGTAATTGTTTAATTAAGCACTTGAATGAAAAAGTGCCGGGAGTTGGTTTAGTCTCCCACAGAACCAATTCATAACGGTTCCTCTCTAGGTTCCATGGTCTGGTAGAGAGTGAGCTGTTTTGTGTTACCATGGGACAGATGGAAACATGATAAAACTGCTGCTTTTGCCTTTGCTCTGTGGGGAATTGATCAATTCCACACAACTTTTGGTTTGAAAGGTGCACCTGTGGGCAAATATCCAGAGTGAATTCCGTAAACCTCTGTGCGGAACACAGGAACAACCAAGTAGAACAACCAGTAGGTGACACCGGAAAGCTCATTTGTACATATCAACATTTTATTATTAAAACGGTATTTCAAAAGCAAATTCACGTTGCCTGTTTAGATGAGTTTTTATAACAAATTTTAGCAGGGTCACAGAACAGTAAGCTGTATAACGTGTGGTGATGTTCAAAAACATCCCCTAATACAACGATAATTTATTGCACATTACATTTTTCTGTTCAGTGTCATGTACGTTATATGTAAGTACGCAAGACATTCAAGTAACGCGATTCATTCTGGGAAAATACAGTACAGAATTTTTTTTTTTTGTAAAAACTAATTTGTAAATTACAAAGGTTGACAAATGCTAGTTTTGTCACTCATTTCAAGGTAAAATTATAGGGAAAAAATGTACTTTTCCATGTGTTGATTTCAAGACAAAACTGCTATCACTATCAGTGATAAAATAACACTTTTGCTAAATGATAACATGATAGATAAAATCATATTGCGGTATATTTTTATTGCTGTTAAACCTAGAATGAATGTATTTTTTTGATTTTCATTCATTTAGGATGATTTAATTAATCTCTTAGTTCACAATGTACAGTTGTCTATGGGTTAAAGGGTAAGTTCGCTATTTTGGACCTTGGACCCTATTTGCGGTCCGTCTTCCATGAACCTGACCCATGAAGTCCATTTTTTCGCTGATCGGTCCAGTATTGAGTTCGGTACAGATTTCCTGTAGGCTCTCACTGGGCTACAATAGAAGTCAACGGGGCAATTAGAAATGTTATGGAAAAACAACGATAAATGTGCTTTTATAGCTCAGTGTGTATTCTTACGGTCTCAGTATGCTCTCCTGTGAAATGTAGGCTATCGCAAACGCAAACCGAACGTTGAAACAACAGTTCCATTTGAAACAGAACTATTTCTCCGACCGCACTACCTCGCACTGACTTCGGATAACATTACCTGCGCAACTTCAGCCTCTCTCTCTTCTCTTGCTCTCTTATCATCCATCTCTTGTAGTTCCGTGTCCGTGTATTCTGGCTCAAATCTGTAGCGAGTAACGTCAGTCAAAATCGAATTCTTCGTCTTCGTAATCATTATAGTCATCCATCATCCAAGTTTTTTTGTGGAAATTGTAGCCTACGTTGCTGCAGGTAAACAAACGCAGACTGCTCAACTAGATAGTTTCGTAAACGGCCGGCACACCTTCCCGCTCCCCTACCCCCAACACATAGTACTCCGCGGGAGCAGCGAAAACAAGCAACAGAGAAATGCTTACTTCCAAGCCATGCCAAGCACGTAAAAATGTTCGGATTGAGATACATTTCACAGGAGAGCATACTGAGACCGGTAACAATACACCCTGAGCTTCCCGTCTCATTTATTGTACATGAAAGCACATTGATCAAACATTTCTAATTGCCCCGTTGACTTCTATTGTAGCCCAGTGAGAGCCTACAGGAAATCTGTAGCGAACTCAATACTGGACCGATCAGCGAAAAAATGGACTTCATGGGTCAGGTTCATGGAAGACGGACCGCAAATAGGGTCCAAGGTCCAAAATAGTGAACTTACCCTTTAATTTAACATATACATCAGTAGAATGTAATATCCTCCAAATTTAAGCATTTTAGCTCGATCATTCCATTGACAAGTATGAATATATTTTCATATTTTGCTCTGTACACAAATGTGTCCAGATACATTGGATTTGTGTAGCACCTTTCAAAATAAGGTATATTTTTGATTGAACATTTTCTGTGAAGAGTGCAATAGGGAATTTGGCTGTCTTGAACATTAATCTGTGTGATTATGAAAGCATGACTCATTGAACGCAGTATGACATCAAACGTTTATATAACAGACTGAATCAAAATGAATATGGGAAAAATAGAAATCAGAAGTATTTTTTAGGGGTTTCAAGATAAGACTTTTACTACCTGTACACAAGAGGGTTAAAAGGAAAATGAGTCATTGTTGCTTTAACAACTTATTGCTACAGTATATTGCTACCTAAAATTAGGATAATTAAACTATGCGTAAACAAAGCTGTAAGATCATAAAAAAAACAATTTTCCTTATTTTCAATTTCATTGATTAATTTAACAAAATAACAATTTTTTCCCATATTCAATCTCCAGTCAGTGTACAGTGGGTGGTTAAACTCAAAAGAATATCAAGTCTTAACCCAACAGCTGCTTTCCTCTTATGCAATTAAAAAAAATACAAACCTATCAATAAATAAATAATTTAGAGCAATAATAAAAAAAACTGGCTGTCCCAAGTAAAAATAAAAACAAATGTTTAAAAAAAAAAAAATGCAGGCAAAACGTGTACTTAGTGCACAAGATACAGCAAGGCAGATTCATGGCCACTCCCATTCCAATAGACGTAGACGCACCGGACCACCATTTTACACGGATCGGCTAATGTCCAGAGTGCTCAAATGATCGGTGGACAAACGTCACGCACTTCCGATCCAGCGGGGGGGGGGGGCAGCGCTGGTTTTCTCATGGCCTGGAAGGGTAAGCGACAGGGGAGCGGAGCCTTGTCGGACTGCACAATTGGAGGGCGGCCACCTGTGGCCCCTACAGAGTGGGGATGGCGGTGGTGGACCCCAGGCTCTCCGCCATATCGTAGAAGCAGTCCTCGTTGACGGCCGAGGCCAGGCTCTGCACGCTGAACTCCCGCTCCAGCAGGGAGTTGAGGTCGATTACGGTGGCGGTGGTGGTGGCAGCGGCGGCGTCTGTCTGGCTGTCCAGCGAGCGCGAGTGCTCCCTCATTCTCAGCAGCGCCCCCTGGCTGCGGCGCACGCAGCTGCCCGTCCTTTTGACGGGAGAGAAGTGAACGCGCGCCAGTCTGGGCTCCCTCTCAGGCGTGTCCGGGTCCAGCTCCGTGGTCTCGGGCAACACCCGCGGAGCACTAAGCCCCGCCTCCTCCGCCAAACTCAGCCTTTGGAATCCTGCCTCCACGTCGTCGGTTGGGGACTCCCGCTGGACGAGTTCGTGGAATTCGGCGCCGTCGCCAGGCTCCTCTGGGTCGTCGCCAGGCTCCTCTGGGTCATCGCCATCGGGGCGCCACCCTGGCGGGGGGCTCCCGTCACGGTTGGGGTGGGCACGGTCTCTCTGGCTCCGCTCGTCGGAGTCTGGGTGCCCCCCAGGCGGAGCTCCCGGTGGTTCGGTGATCTCGATAGTGGGCCGGCTGCACCACCAGGAGGCTCTGGAGGAACCTGCAGCAGAACAGATGGATTTCCTGCATGAGAGCTGCGGCCCATCACTCTGCATTACAGATGAGGGGCTCGGGGAAAGGGAATACTGCACAGGAACGCTGAGTTTATCTGTCACACAGAGAGTCATGTAGCTTGACATATGTTTCAGAAACAACTGAAAAAATAACTGCCTTATTTTTTTACCCTCAGTTTTTCTGTGTAGAACACCCAGTTGGCAATCATTTTTCAGGTGCAAGATGGGGGCCAATTCATCTCACTCGATTCTGTCCTTTAATTTTGCAAACAATAGCTGCGTTCAGAAGAAAGCAACAACAAAAATATTTTTTGGGATGTGCTCAGTGAGTGGAGCATGCTCAGTGAACGCTGGACTTCAATTCCCATAATACTCTTTTTGCAAATCCAACATTTTTCCTCAAAATGGAATGGCAAATTGTAGACCTATCCTATTGCTGCAACATTCCGTTTTATTCTTCGCAAACAGTTCAATGGTTGCCGAACAAAAAACCCTTGTTTTTTTCCACTCGTCACACATATAATTCCGTCGATTAAATAGTAATTTTATTCACTAGCTGCTAGAGTAATTTTGTATCTATTTTCAGTGTTCTTTCAAGATACTTTGATACTTGATGTGCCGTGCCTCCTCACATTACCTCTGAAAAAGCTGCAGTCAGCATTAACGTTTTATTTATGTAGGGAATCGTACTGAACTTTTATACTGAATTTTTCACAAAGTACAATAATAACAGGGCCTTCATGCTCTATTTTTTATTTTAGTACAACTAGGAGAGATTCTTGCTTTTTCTTCTAAACTACTAATGATCCACATCATGTCAGTATGAAACAAAGGAGGTGAAGTGATAAGACAAGAACAGGCCTTTCAGCCAGTCTAGTCATCAAAAATTACTTTGTTCTTAAAGAGAATACCAAACCCGGACTACTTCGCGAGGACTAACCCGAGATAAGGAGGACTGGAGCACACAGAGCTCAGAGCAAAACAAAATATTTTAATGCGGCTGACGTTTCGATGTCAACGACGTCTTCTTCAGAGTCAAAACTCTTCAGAGTCCATTTTGACTCTGAAGAAGACGTCGTTGACGTCGAAACGTCAGTCGCATTAAAATATTTTGTTTTGCTCTGAGCTCTGTGTGCTCCAGTCCTCCTTATCTCGGGTTAGTCCTCGCGAAGTAGTCCGGGTTTGGTATTCTCTTTATTCACTGGTCCTTCTGTTGAGCACCTATAGTTCCTTGTCTATATAGCCGGCTTGTAGCGCGTTTGGGATCACCCCCTTTTTACTTTGTTCTTATTGGGTTAGTGTGAGTAGGAGCCGACAAGTGAGCGTGAAGTGAAGTCTGCCCTTGTGAGTAACACGCGGTTGGTGCTCTCTCTCACCTATCCTGGCGAACGTGGGCATGCCGCCGCGCAGCGGGGTGAGCCGCTCCTTGCAGACCCTCTTGCCGTCCCAGTGCGCGTTCCGCCGTGTGTTCTCCCGCAGGATCGACCGGATCACCTTCACCGTTCTGGCCTTGCACTCCGGGACGCTGCGTCGGAGAGAGAGGAAGCGCGAAGGGGAAGTGAGCGAGGTATGTCCGAGCCAAAGGTAGCTGCATCGACGGAGCCCGCGGTGCCTCCTACCTGCTGCAGAGCTGAAATGCGGTCTCCGGTCGTCCCTCCAGCTCGGATTTAGTGTGGATCAGCTCCCAGATGCAGTTCGGTTCTGTTCCTGTGAGGGGGGAAATGAGGATTTACTTTGAATGGTATTGTTCAACAGGGCAAGAGACCTGACCTTATTTATGAGCGTTCGAATTGAAAAACAGTAAAAGCTTTCTTGCTCTTGGGCGTGAGTTTTAGTTTAGTAGTCAGGTCCAGAATTGTTGGCAGCATTGATGAAAATTAAGAAAAAATAGAGCTATTTTGTATGGTCAAACATGGGAAAACTCAGTGTATATACATTACTCTTAATTCAATTATTCTTAAAAACAATTTTTTATTATAGCCTAAACATTGGTGTCAAAATTATTGGCACCCAAAAGATTCTTTCAAATGAAATCAAAGTTAAATCTGCAAACAAATTCTACTTAAAGGGGCTATATGTAATAAATTTACTGTACTAAATCATAAAATGACCATGATATTTCATCAGAGATTAAGGAAACATGCTAAGTCGAAATACTGGCTTCTCCGACAACAATGCTACAGCCAGTATATTCTCCTTTGAAATTTCCATTCCGGGCTGGAACTTCTGTTTTTGTTCTGTGTGATTCACTGTTCTCCGAGTTGACTCCGCCCACTGCCCATTTCGACACACGGGTTGCCTGATATTAAACAAATTGGCACAAACACAGCGCGCTGCAGCTATGGAAGCAAGCAAACAAACTGGATCAACTGCGATGGTACTAGATTCAACCAAACCTAAAAAGCCTCGTCCTCTTTTGAAACAGCTGCACGACCGGAGCCGTGCTAAAACACGGGTAAATCTGGGACTGGCATTTGAAAGATGGAGAAAGCTGAGAGCCCAGAAAGCTTTCAAGACGGATGCCGAGTTGGCTAATTTTCTCCTGAACAGGTAAGCATTGAGCTTTATCACGGCTATTAGCTAGGTATCAAACAAGCCTTAAACCATCACTCTGCTGCCAGAAATACAGTAGATATGGATGGATCACTTGAAGGGTTGTTTCTCCTGACAAATTTTCCTATTGAACTCTCTGGAAAAATAAGTCAGGAGAAGAAACCCTTCAAGTTATCCATCCATATCTACTGTATTTCTGGCAGCAGAGTGATGTTTTAAGGCTTGTTTGATACCTCAGACCCTTGTTGACTTACAGCCATTTAGCCAACCATATGTTCCATACTATTCCCGTGTAATTTACAGCTTAATCTAGTCCCACCCCCCAATTCCCATAGCGATCCATTCAAATGCAGAGAGGTTATAGTATTGCTTCTAAGAGTACCTGGAAATAAGATATCAGGAGTCTTTTGATATCCTTTTATACAGACTCATGATGGCATGACCTGTTTACCTGTGGAATACCTGTTTGACCTGTTTTTTTTCACAGAATGAATGAATTCTCTAATTAAACTCCACACTGCTATTATTTTGAACACGCCCCTTTCAATGAATGAGTCAATTACTCAGAACAAGCAGTGTGCATGTCATGACAGTTGGGTCTGTTGTTTTTCTATTACACTACTACATCTACAAGTAAATTATTTGCCATGCAGAAATATCACTACTACTAATAACAGTGGTTCATCAGGTTACTGATGTTGTGTAGTATAATGCAGTGTAGTATAATGGTTAAGGAACTGGCCTTGTAAATGAAAGGTTGCAGGTTCAATTCCCAGGTAGGACACTGCTGTTGTACCCTTGAGCAAGGTACTTAACCTGAAGCGCTTCAGCATATATCCAGCTGTATAAATGGATAATATATGTGAAAGAAATGGTAAAAAAGTTGTGTAAGTCGCTCTGGATAAGAGCGTCTGCTAAATGCCTGTAATGTAATGTAATGTTGTGCTGCTATTTTTTTGAACACCACTGTATCTCTTATCTAATGCAAACCAGATACCTGTTTTAGAAGAGTTTATTCCATTTTGTGACTGAATCAATGAATGTGTTCAAATTTCGCTAGCGTTAGATTGCTAAATAGATATTTTAGTGAAACGATGTAGCTAACGTTAGCTAGCTAGCGTCTAGGTAAGGTATTCTTTGTTTCAAGGCTAATGTTAGCTAGCAAGCTAGCTAATGTTACATCGTTCCAACAAAGGAATTCTTTTGTCTTACATTTTTAAAGTAATCCATCCAACACCGTTTTTAAGTTAGCCTACAGAGAGGTAGGCTACTACTAATGGTGCATTCCTAAACCCACCGACACTGTATTCTGAAATCGGAGAAGTGTAATCAGTGGGCAGAATTGACCTTTCCACAGGCAGGTTGGTTGCTTGGATATCTCGGTCAAACAAAATTGAATGTTGTTGACGGTGTTTGAATCAGAACATCCACAATGTTTGACCCCGATTTCCAAGCAACCAAGCAGCCTATGGAAAGGTCAATTTTGGAATTAACCGTTGCATTTGAGAGACAACAAAAATCAACCAAATAAGATAACACACAAATTAATTGTTTTTAAGACACATTGACGCTCTTATTTAGCTCCTTTAAGTTCATCTCAGTATTAAGCAACTGTATTGTGGCCTTCTATCGCTTTCTACTCAATATAAAGATGAGGTCACACGCATGCAAAATCCCTTTTGGCATCCATCACCATGCAGAAAGCCAAGGAACTGTTGATTCCTTGTGACAGATGGTTGTAGACCTACACAAAAAGGGCAATGGGTACAAAAAAATACATAAATGGTGAAGCATACCGCTGAGCAATGTTAGGACAAAAATCAAAAAGTTTCAACCATCTGGAACAGTTGCCAACTTGCCAGGTAGAGGAGGTGAGTACATCACGTCCCCTCTTAAGTGAGGAAGATGGTACGGGAGGCAGAGAAGAACCCAAAGACCTCTCAGTTCAAGAACTGCAGAGTTTGGTTGCATCAAGTACAATATATTCCACGTTTGAAAATTAAAACATGGTGATGTTTTCTAGTCTTTTTTGTGCATCTTTATCAAGGATGGCAACAATTCTGGACCTGAGTTGGGGTTCAGTTTAGCAAGAACTCTCTCAGTGGTAAGTTTTGTAAAAGATAGAAAAATAATTGGGTGTGAGTTTGGAGGAGTGGGAGGTTGAGTTTAGTAAAAGTGCTGGGTGGCATTTTGGGGAGAGAGATATAAGGTATATTCAATAGCACCAAAACATAACATGAATGCTTTAAAACAGAAACAACTGAAATTAATGTCTGCTTGCAGAATGTTAGGTATGGCAGACCTGACACATAAAAGAACAATAAAATCAGACCGACTACACCCTTTATACCGTGTCCAATTATATGCTTTAACTCGACTCATCTCCTGAGGAGTGCTGTGAAACAAAGCAAACTGTTCAGGGTGCACTTCCAGGTCAATACACAGACCGTTCTAAATGTATCGAAACTGTGTGGCAGTGTTTTGCTGGCAGGAGTGGGAGGTTTAGTTTAGTAACTGTTGAGTGGGAGTTGCTGAGCGCACTGACCCGCTGTGTTGCCCAGTCGGACCTGCAGTGCCGACAGGGGGATCATCCAACGGAATTTAAAGGGGTCCAAATCCCCGTGGGAGTATCCGGGGGTCTATGTCAGACAGACACACAGACACATATAGAGACACACAGACATACAGAGAGAGACAAGTGTTGGTAATTCGATGCCTGAATGTGCATGCTCTACAATTAAAGCCATAAAATAATTTAAATTCAAGGGAGAGGGAGGACTCACCATCTTTTTCTTCAGTTTGTTGCTCTCTCGACACACTAGTATCACCGCTCTCTTGAATACTAAAAAAAAAAAAAGAGAAAGATTTTCCTCTGAATCCCAGCACAGCGTGGGTGGGGGGTTCATTCACCTCAGCCTGGCACGTAACAATTCCAAGTACTCATTCATATTCCTGGGCTGATTTGGCAGTGCTTTCTGATGTATTTGACATTTACAGTCTCAAAATGACTCGGTTCCTTTCTCCAAAAGCTACTCTTCATATAAAAAAATCGAAAAAACGGTTTTGAAACCAACAGTTTTGACATTTAGCCATAGATTTAAAAAAAGAAAGAAAAGTACTTGAGTGCACATTAGTAAACATTTTGTAGTCCCAGCGCA
The DNA here is from genome assembly GCA_029718625.1 of Synaphobranchus kaupii. Classification (NCBI taxonomy): domain Eukaryota; kingdom Metazoa; phylum Chordata; class Actinopteri; order Anguilliformes; family Synaphobranchidae; genus Synaphobranchus; species Synaphobranchus kaupii. The sequence continues at coordinate 30,540,559 of CM056390.1, read as the reverse complement.
GCAAACTCACCGAACACTGTCAGCTCTGGGTCCTTCCTCATACGGCCCAGAGAGGGGAAGGGGTTCAACCACACTACAGTGGAATGCATGAGGAACTCCCCCATGGAGATCTCTGCCACCTGAGGGAAAACGCAGCATGAGCCTACACACATTATACAATTTATCTCTCTCTCTCAAAGGTAAAATCAATAAAAATCAAAAGCGGCAGTCATCCCCGTCCCTCCTCTTCCCCCTTCTTCTGATTATTATTGATATTAATAAATGCTATTTAGCAGGCGCCTTTCTACACACTATATCAAAACTATTTTATTTGTTTTATTTTAAATATAAAATATCTTGGGACTCTGAACGAGCATCTTTGTGCTTTGTCCCAAAAGCACGTAGGGATATTGTAAAAAGGGCATTTGTGTATTCTGCACCCTCGGCATGGAATACGTTGCAGAATGTTTTTGAATTCAATCAATTAATTTCGTTAAATGCTTTTAAATCCAAAATGAAAGAATTAAATAAAGGGCCCTGTCAGAAATAAAGAATTCTTTACGTTGTCAATGTTTTTAATTTACCTGGTTACGAAACTGACTCCCAAAAATTGCCATTTTGAATTTTGAGTTCCCTATGCTTGTTTTTATTTCTTGTAATTTCATTTACTTTTGTGTTTTCTGTCTGTAACTATGTGTTTTTCTTTTATGCTGCTGCCTGTCTTGGCCAGGTCTCCCTTGAAAAAGAGATTCTTAATCTCAATGGGACTCTCCTGGTTAAATAAACGTTAAATAAAAATAAAAAATCGCTCCACAAGGCAATTTATTGGCGATCAAATTGGTGATCAAATTGGTGATCAAAAGTGCAAAAAACAACGTGTAAGGAAAGTGCTGATGTTTCAGTCAATCACTATAAAACATGACTGTTCTCAAGAACGTTCAGATTTGTTTGGTGAGTTTGCAGTGCTGCATGTCCAGCCTCCTGGACATTTAAAATTCTCCAATTTTAACACTTCGTTCATCTCTCTCCGAAAACTCTGGCGGCGTTAAAAACGGACGCGAGGGAAGCGGACGCGTCTGCGGGCACCTCCTTCTCCGCGCCGGTCTGTTCCGCCACCAGCTGGTCGAAAACCGTGCCGTAGTCCTCGTAGATCTTCTGCATCTCGTTGATGTCGCTGGCGACCTTCTCCATGGCCTTCAGAGCCTCTGTGGGACGGGGAGTGTGTAAACCAGGGGTGGGCAATTCCATTCCTGCAGGGCTGGGTATGTGTATGCACGTTCTCGTTGTCACCAATTAGACTGGCCAAATGTGCCAATTAGCTGAATGCACTTGTGCTCGTTTAACCGGAGATGTGTTTCATGTTGGGACACAGGAACGATGTCATTCATGTAGCTAAAATGAATTGCTAAATGATTGGGCTAATTAAATTGTTAAGAGCAGAAGCTGGCATGGAATCCAGAAAAACAATAAATACCGGTTCGGTTCAATTTTATGAAGGATAACGTGTAAGGTGTTTTGCGGCAGTGCTGAAGTCAGGCACTTTGAATGCTTTTGTGCTATTGCTTCGCCCTGCACTAAGCTGACAAGCTACTGCCCACATTTTAGCATTTTTGCTTACAAATGCTGTTTTTTCACAGGTTGGTGTGATGCAACACATGGCAAAGCTTGTGACTTTAATGTGATGTTTAAGGTCTGAATCACTCCACTAAAGGGTCTAAAAATACTTTGAGGTCTAGGCATGTTGCCCACCCCTTGTGTGTGTGTGTGTGTGTGTGTGTGTGTGTGTGTGTGTGTGTGTGTGTGTGTGTGTGTGTGTGTGTGTGTGTGTGTGTGTGTGTGTGTGTGTGTGTGTGTGTGTGTGTGTGTGTGTGTGTGTGTGTGTGTGTGTGTGTGTGTGACGCATAAACATTTTTACGCATGTTTTTATGTGTGTGAATGTACTTGCATTTGTGCAAGTGTGTAAGTGCACACATGCTTATGTGTGTGTGTGTGTGTGTGTGTATATGCATACATCTACATGCATGCATGCATGCATGTTGTGCTGTGTACCTGTAATGTGGAATGGTTTATGTTGTGTTGTATTGGGTACCTGTAAGGTGGTGGTGCTATTGTATTGTGTACCTGTAAGGTGGAATTGTTTATGTTGTGTTGTATTGGGTACCTGTAAGGTGGTGGTGCTATTGTATTGTGTACCTGTGAAGTGGTAATGTATACAGTGCACTCAAAGTGTTTGGACAGTGGCACAGTTGTATTCCAGCACATTGGATTTAAAATGGAACAGTGGCTATGAGGTTAAAGTGCAGACTTTCAGCTTTAATTTGAGGGTTTTTACATCCACATTGCGGGAACTGTATAGCAATTGTAGCCATTTTTACACATAGTCCCCCCCCCCCCCCCCATTTTAGGGCACCTAAAGTAATTAACATTAACTTAAAAAAACATCAAAAGATCCTTGATATCTTATTTTCAGGTACTCTTACAAGCAATACTATAACCTCTGCATTTGAATGGATCTCTATGGGAATTGGGGGGATCGGAATTAGATTAAGCTGCAAATTACATGGGAATAGTATGGAATACATGGTTGGCGAAATGGCTGTAAGTCATCAAGAGTCTGAGGTATCAAACCATCACTGCTGCCAGATATGCAGTAGATATGGATGGATAACTTGAAGGGTTTCTTCTCCTGACTTATTTTTCCATAGAGTTTCAAGAGAAACAACCCTTAACGTGATCCATAACAAAAAATGTGTCACTGTCCAATGAATTATGGTGTTCACTGTATGTTGTATAGTATTATGTACTTGTGAGGTAGTACTGTATACATGTTGTATTATACTGCGTACCTGTGAGATGGTGCTGTATTGTATGGTGTACCTATGAGGCAGTAGTGTACATATGGTGTATTGTATTGTGTACCTGTGAGGTGGTAGTGCTCCTCACTGTCCGTGTCGGTTAGAGACACCAGCTCTCTCAGGAGCAGCGGGTACTTCAGCACTCTCTGGACAGGCTTAATCAGATAAGACTCCAGGGTGGACGAGTGCTGCTTGGTTGTGTTTTTGGCATCCAGGAACTCCTTGAAAGCCTGGTCTGTCTTGGCTGAAAGAGATGAGGGACAAAGGCGGGGAAGATTACCTCACCAACAGCAATAACGCTGTGGCCCACAGTGGAGTGCCTACTGGCACCTCCACCAACGCAATTCATTGCACTCGCTCTTACAGTTTGCATCATTCCCTCATATCATGGGATATGGCTGCTCCCTGCCTGCCATTATGGGACCTCTAACCACAAGAGGGCAGCGCTGGTCATCCAAAGACCTCACGTGACCACTACGGTAACTGTGAAACTGTCCCTCTCCCAAGCAGTAACTAGGACTGATTGAACTTACGCCACTTCTGATTAACGCTGCACTTTGCTACCGCAGTTGTAGCGCTATCGCTATCAGCTTGTTTTAGCTCGTACCCTTCACCGTGGGACTCGAGCGTGACACTGCGTTTTTCATGCTGTCGTTTTAAACGACGACACTACTTCTAATTGCATTACGGGCAATTTGTTTTACGGATCTCTATCGCCACTCTCCCAGCGTTCTATGCGCAATCGCTCGTGATGGGACCCGGCTGAATGAATAAATGTAAAAGCAAAACGGCAAAAACAGCGGGAAGAGGGGTTCATTCCGCTTCCACCCTCCACACAACAGCATGCTTTTTTTAAACAACCCCCCCATTCTCTTTTTCATCCCAATTTGGAGTCTGAGATTGTGCCTCTTCGGTTCCTGCTGTGCCACCCTCAAGCACACGCCAGGACTACTGCAGCGGGAGCACGTGCACCCCTCCAATGCGCTTGCCTGAAAACCAGCGGTTCTTTTTTAAAAATTTTTATGAATTTGTTTCTGATTTTCTCTTTTTCTCCCAATTTGGTAGCCAATTGAACCCTTATGCTATTCAATTACCCCCGTGTAGCAACCGCTAGAGAATCGCCGCTACGGGCCCTGTCAGCCGGTCGTAGGACGGAGGGCGCCATGTCCTATTCAGGGCGCAACTCCTCGAACTCCTGACCGTGATTCCAACTCGCCCAGGGCCGTTCTATGCGCAACGATTCTCTCCAAGCCCCTCCCGCTGGGAGTCTGAAAGTCTGCGCCTTTGTCCGCTGAACCGCCGCGGCGCCCCCAAACCAGCGGTTCTTTACCAGCCTTCGGTCCGTACAGTCCTGCACAAAGGATTGAGCACACACTGGAGGACAGGCATATCTCTCGTTGATGACAAGGAGTGGCTCATGGTTGACTAATGCAGCAGCCACATGAGGATCCCTGGGGTTAAACCCGCCCTGTGGTTAACTGCAACCCCCTAGCCAGCGCACTCCCTGCAGTGCGTTATGACGGCTGGACGTTTGCTCCCCGCGCCGTTGTCGTCTGCGCTACGGCGCGAGCGATAAAGCCACCTGCCAGCTGTCACCCCGTTTGGACATCACGGACCAGCGGTAGTGGCACGCTGCAGATTGCCTGGTTCAGTTTTGAGCGCTCTCTTGTCCGATTTAACAGTTTATTTTGCCATTCTCAGTAATCACTCTCCTCAATGGTATCTTGAACACGCGGTACTAAGGACAGATGTCCATGTTGATTTTGGACTTAGACTAAGTCCCACATTTCTATAGGGCATTTATATTCTCTTCAACAGAAGCTTTAATTGGGAAAACCTTATGAATAACAAAATGTGGAACTGCAATGGTGTCGTACAGCAATCAAAAAGCGGAATGGCAGCTTTTTGTAACGCGGCAGAAATCGCCCGTTGGTGCGTCGAGTGTGAAACGGAGAGTTTACGCCCAAAGGTTTTCAGCGATTGCTGAAGTTCTTTCAGTTGTGTTGGTGTCCCATAACAAGTCACCAACGAGGAATGAAACATGAGCACAAGAACTTTAAGTGAATAATATTAGTGGGCATTTTTTCACACGATAGCGCAGGGTGAAGTCTTACGAACACTAATGCGACTAGCCTTTCAGATGCAAGACCCTATCATGGTATCCGTGATATGCTTTACTCCATTTAGTGCATTAAATTAAACTTCTACAGTGGTGTGAACGGCCCCCGCATTGCCGACCTCTCCCGCCTATGACCGCTGGCTGCAGGTACTCTCAGGCACTGTGGATAGAGGAGCCATTAGGGCTCTAATTCAGGCTCTTGAAGCCAGAGCAGACAGGCAGCCTTGCCAGCGCAGGCAATTATGGGGTAAATACAATAGTCTGCACACTCAATCCCAGAGCCTGTGGAACCAACGAAAAGCTCGGCTCGCGGACTCTGTAATTATGCTGGCTGCTGTTGCACGCCCACAGCTGCTCACTCTCCTGCCACTCTCTCTTCTCCCTGTCTCTTTCCCTCTCCCTCATTTGTATACTCTCCTTTCCTTCTATTGCTATCTTTCCCTCTTCATCTTTCTCCTTCCCTCCTCTTTTATCTCTCTCTCTCTCTCTCTCTATGTGTATGCTCTCTCTCTGTGTCTGGTACATATACATACAGTGGTGTTCAAAGAAATAGCAGTACAACATCAGTAACCTGATGAACCACTGTTATTAGCAGTAGTGATATTTCTGCATGGCAAATAATTTACTTGTAGATGTAGTAGTGTAATAGAAAAACAACAGACCCAACTGTCATGATATGCACGCTGCTTGTTCTGAGTAATTTACTCATTCATTGAAAGGGGCGTGTTCAAAATAGTAGCAGTGTGGAGATTAATTAGAGAATTCATTCATTCTGTGAAAAAAAATACAGGTCAAACAGGTATTCCACAGGTAAACAGGTGATGCCATCATGATTCTGTATAAAAGGATATCAAAAGACTCCTGATATCTTATTTCCAGGTACTCTTAGTAGCAATACTATAACCTCTCTGCATTTGAATGGATCGCTATGGGAATTGGGGGTGGTACTAGATTAAGCTGTAAATTACACGGGAATAGTATGGAACACATGGTTGGCTAAATGGCTGTAAGTCAACAAGGGTCTGAGGTATCAAACAAGCCTTAAACCATCACTCTGCTGCCAGAAATACAGTAGATAAGGATGGATAACTTGAAGGGTTTCTTCTCCTGACTTATTTTTCCATAGAGTTCAATAGGAAAATTTGTCAGGAGAAACAACCCTTCAAGTGATCCATCCATATCTACTGCATAACTGGCAGCAGAGTGATGGTTTGAGGCTCGTTTGATACCTCAGACCCTTGTTGACTTACAGCCATTTAGCCAACCATGGGTTCCATACTATTCCCGTGTAATTTACAGCTTAATCTAGTCCCACCCCCCAATTCCCATAGAGATCCATTCAAATGCAGAGAGGTTATAGTATTACTTCTAAGAGTACCTTTACTACATTTTTTTTAAACTTCCTATTGTGTTAGCTTCCTATTGTGTTACTGCCATTTGTGTTAAGGTGTTGTTATGGGTCAATATAAAAAATAAACAAATCCAATTATCTTTTTTTACATGCATATCCCAATTCTCTAGGATGTGTTAAAGGTGTTTGCTGAAGAAAATCACCAATTTGAAGTTTTACATAAACAGAAAGTCATTTCAGATCTTATAGACCCGAATATATTAGGAACGTATCCCTTAACTAGGACCAGCCCGTATTCTGGCCAGAAGTGATTTATTTTATTTGCATTCGTTGCATTTTTTTACAGTGAAATTTTCAATCTGGTAACACAATATACTGTTTGAAAGTGTTAAAACTCACAATTCTATCTCTATGAACTATTTTATAATTCCAAGTTACAGTGACAACGGTTCCTTATTTTGTAACATGACACAAAACAGGGTCTATCAAAACGACAATTCCGCTAGTTCTGTGTGTTCTGGAAATCCCCAGATGACACGAATCACTGTAAAGTCAGTATCCTTATCCCAGCAAAAAAAAAAAAAATCTTTTAGGCAAGAAAAAACTTCCACTGTGTTTGAGCTTCTGTTACTTTGTTTCAGTAATACAGTAATTCTGACTCTTGGAAAACAAACTCCGAAGGATTACCTCACCTATAATGGTTAAGGAACTGGACTTGTAACCAAAAGGTTGCAGGTTCGATTCCCAGGTAGGACACTGCCGTTGTACCCTTGAGCAAGGTACTTAACCTGAATTGCTTCAGTATATACCTAGCTGTATAAATGGATAAATGTAATAAGAAGTTGTGTAAGTCGCTCTGGATAATGTAATGTAATGTAATTTTCGGGCTTGTGTTCAAAAAAAGGTGGTGCTAGAGAAGGGGTTAAAGAACAATGTCTGGACACTTTCTACTTTCTCAGGGACATTAATAAAATTAGCTAAATCCTGATAACTGCATGTGTTTGAAACTGTGCACTTAATAAAATGGAGTATACAATTATCCAATATGCTAATATAGGGAGTTATAATATACATAATTAATAATAATATATCATATAGGGGACTAAAATAAATCTGACAGTAGTTGAACATTTTTTACCAGATTGTGCAAAGTGAAATATGCATCTAATAAAATGAACATTCCAGATGATTTGGATGTTGTAAGGAAGGCTGGATACTGTACCTCTTTCCAGAACTTTCTGGACCTTGATGTGGTTGGCGCAGAAACCGCTGTAGAGCTTGAAGTGGTCGGCATAGTAAAGGAAGGAGCCGCCCAAGGAGAAGAGAAGCTTCTGGAAGCACAGGGAGGGTAACACAAACGGACTGAGTCGCGCTGCCGAGAGCTCCCATCTGGCCGATCCCCATCCCAGAGCCCCGATCAAACACCGGGCAAGCAGCCTCAGGCACCGTACATAGCCTGCTGTAGTGTGCCAGTTACAGCACCTTTCATTAAGGCTCTTGCTGTAAATCACAGAAAAGAGTTTCATGCATGATTTATCCGGCCCCCCCCCCCCCCCCAGCTGGCACAGCTGATGCCGAAGACCATGTGCTCTCCTCTGAAGCTTGTGATACCCGCATCTGCTTCTTTTCATACCGCAGCCCACAAGCCGAGCTCACACAGACACGAGTCGTGTAGTGACCTGACTTCACGTGTAGCTTTAGCCACTAGACCAGGGGGGTATTTTGCAAAGCAGGGTTACTGAGTTAGCCAGATAACTGCACTGAGTAAAACCCGGAACTCTCCCAAATTTGGAACATGGACCGAAGTAAAAAGAGCTGTTCCGGATTTTACTCAGTGCAGTTATCCAGCTAACCCATTAATCCTGGTTTGTGAAATACCCCCCAGGACGAGCCACCCAGCAGCCTCAATTTTAACAGTTTATTGACACTTCCATACAATAGAGAGGGAGGGACATTATCTGCAAATGATTCATTTTTAATAACAATTTTTTTGGGATTTCAGAACATATAAGAATAACAGTACAGTGGAGGGTGGGGTGGGGTTTGGAAAGGCGCTACCTTAAAATGCACAGGGCTCTCCAGGGTGCTGAGGTCCGGAGGCGAGGCGATCCTCTCTTCCAGGGTCTGCAGGAACACCCTCTGGAAGAACAGCATTTCCGGCAGGCTACCGAACAGACTCTCCATCTGTGGAGGGCACAGTGCCATTGAAAAAATTCACACTTACCAGCAGAAACTCAGCTTCCCATTCCAGTACATTCATTTAGCAGACACGTTCATCCACGGTGACTTACTAAGTAAAGCGCATAAACAAAATACATTGAAATAACAGGTTGTTAAGAACAGCAGTACTACAAAAAAAGATTAGCGCTTAGAGTCAATAACAGTACAGGAAGTACTACAATCAACTCAACTTAATTTTAATAGGATTTTCTGAACATAATTCAAAATGTTAATGTTTCACTTTTTTTTTATAGCTGTAACACATTTAGTGGGGTTCAGCCCTGTATCTCAGTGTGGCCATAATAACAGCTCACGGCAAAGGCACTGTTGCAAGTTGGCAGGAAAGGGCTGCTAAATTTCACACGTTTCATGCTATGTAGGCCAAATCCAGATTGCTGATCATTTCAAAATAGAATTACTGCACCTGGAACCACCTCAAACAAAACCCTTCTGTGCAAGTAAGAGCCTAACTGGAGATGTCTCCATTCCAGGATTATAACTTTTTTGGAATGGAGATTTTATCGTGTCATCAGTTCGTTAAGAACAGTCATAAGAACCAGTATAGACCAATGTCGTGTCTGAGTGTGAATCGAATGCTACTGATTAGTTTAGACACCAAGGAGCACACAAAGAACCCCCAGTGACTATACACACTGCATAGAGCAACATAGATCCCAGGTGGCACAGTTTTTTTTTTGCACCACAATGATTCAACACAGCATTATACACCCGTCTAGGCAACTGTAATGACAAAAAAAAAGTGACAATATGAGGGCATCTAGGGTGAATCTACTCACTCCCCCACGGGAGCCGTCATCCAATCAATGCCACTGTGATGCTCCATTTTGCTTATGACCGAATGTCTGTGTGCTTCCCGCATGTACGCTCTATGTAGCACTAAAGGAATGACATGGATGAATGACTACATGTACATTCGCACTATTTTGTCGGTCGCCCTGGATATTCAAGCGCTCCATCAAAGGCGCCAGTCATGCAAACGCCTTATTCTGAGAAACATAACCAAATAAGCCAGTATCCCGGTTGAGGAACCGGTACAGACATGTGGGACATTCCTCTATCAAATGGGACAGCGGGTCAGGTGGCGCCTTATTCGGAATATACCTCCTTATCCGTATGTTCTTCTTTTTCGAGAAATATTGGATTATAATGAACTTGTGAGCTTGCCATTGTGGCGAACCCAATAAGGAGCGACTGCGAGACTCATTTTTGGCTCTCGGTTACGTATGAAAGACATGAATACGATGCGATTTCTGGACTGAAGAAAGCACCGCCACAGCAATGTCTCTGAAAACCTTTCTGAGCTACCGAGTAAAAAAAATGATAGGGATGACTCACAACCTAGTTGGCATTTTGCAAAAGCTTTTTAAAAAGAACAATGTAATGCCAAAGTGCAAAAACATCTCTCCCAACAAACAGAGCAGGACATTTCATGCATTTTCTTTTACAGGGCTTATTTGGGATATTCGTAAGACTGCGTATACAGTAATATCAATGGGAATTGGATTTCATGGTGCATGTAAACAGCTTATTTGTAACATGACATTAGCCAGGATGAGGAGCATTATCTGGAATAGTGTGCGCATGTAAACGTAATAACTTGACACTACGTGATGACAATAAATGCAGCGTATACGATTACGCTTCGCAGAGTATAAACCCAGCCAAAGCCACTCGGGAGTAATGAGGATCGAATGCTCTTTGTGTGCGTTAGGACCGCCCCCCTCGCCCCGTACCTCGTCCTTCGTGAGGAAGGTCTCGTTCTCCAGGGGCTTCAGGTACGTCCCAAACAGGCAGCTCAGGTCCTGCCAGACGGAGAGAGGAGAGAGGTAATTCAGACGCTTCATAATTATAATCACATAATTATTACATAATTATCATAATCACTCATAATTATGCTCCCGGCGCATCTGGATACCATATCATAAAGCCGCCCCCCCTCCCCTCCCCGCCACAATCTCAATGTATTTATTCATATCCCCCACAGGTTTTATTCATTCTTTCACACCGTTGTATGTCCATCTGGATATAATGACCACGCCTTAGTGTATGTGCCCGTCACCCCATCTGACTTCAGCCCTTTCGTTAGCTTCCGTTTAAGCTTTTTTGTTTAAGCTTTTTTGTTTAAGCCAAGGAGCCACTCTGATGCTTCAATCCGAACTGCACCTCAAAATGTGCTTTACTTATTTCTTTTGTTATTACCAAGTGTTTATTTGCAGGTCTCAAAGTATACATGTGCGTGTCATGTACGTAATACATATTGTTAAACAACGTACCACCCGTCATCATGTAAATAAGTATACACTTACAGAGAAACCCTCCCAAGTATTGAGAAGGTACACATTGAAATTATATAGTTTAATATATATTTATATATAGTACATTCATAGACATTTTTTCTACCCTTCCTCTCTTCTTTTTTGTGCTTCCTACTTTATTATTGATATTTTTGCATGGGTGGGGTTTGGGGGCGGGGTTAGGGAGCAGGGGCGGGCTGTGTTCATGGGGCGGAGCTCATACCTTTACGTAGGACTTCTCCGTGTCCAGCAGCTCCTGGACCACCTTGCGCAGCCGCTCGGTGGCGGACATGTGCCGGGGGCAGGGGCGCGGCGGGCCGGGTTCGGGCCCCGCGGGGTCCTTTGGCCCGGTGCCGTCCTGGAAGGCGTGGTACACCGTGCGCGCCGTCTCCATGCTCTGTGGAAGAGAGAGGGGCAGAGTGAGCGTGTGCATGCAAGAGAACTACAACCGGTGCTTTTCAAACACGGCCCTGGGGATCCGCTGTGGCGGTTTTTGTCACAGCCACTGTCTTTATCAGTTAAGGCTCATGAACACATATTTCGACCGTAATTGTGTCCTTAAATCTGTTTTAACACAATGGCAGTTTGGCCCTTTGCTATTTGCTTTTCCAGCGACCTTGTCATTTGTCACCATTTCAAATGGTGAGCAGGTGTCCACGCTATCAGAAATTTCACCTGTCGGTCTATAACTAAATCAATTAAAAATGTAGCCTCTTTCTAAAGGAACCATATTTCATCATTATCTATTTTGAACGTGGAGTGGATTACGTAAAATGCAATACATAATTCATGTCTGAATGAAGAAAAGTAATAGAATGAAGAAATGTCTGAATGAAGAAAACTAGATGTCCCATTTACTCAATATTTTGTGAATATAAAATTGTCAACCAAGGACTCAGATTTAATCCTAGTGGGTTTAAAAATAAATCTTTCACATATTTGTCCCAGTTTATTTGTACTGCCATAGAAAATCCAAGGCTTCATCCAAAACCTACGATGGTGCTATACAGAGGAACACAACCAGAATGGAAGGAGAGAGCTCTTTGATGAACAGGCACATAGCTGTAGCAGCAAACAGCGAAAGTCAAAGGACAGACATGGCTGACGGGTTTAATCGGCATTCTGTGGCTGCGGTGTGCAGTTCCTGTAACCGCCGACTCTCTCTCAAACACTGTGAATTCACACCCTACTTTTCCCCTGAGAAACCATTACTCCAGCAGAAAGGCTACTTTTTTAATACTACACTGAATCAGTGCTAGCTTATACAACACAGACAGTACTACACTGAGCTGATACAACACAGTCATTACTACACTGAGCTGATATGACACAGTCAATACTACACTGAGCTGATACGACACAGTCAATACTATACTGAGCTGCTACAACACAGTCAGTACTATACTGAGCTGATACGACACAGTCAGTACTACACTGAGCTGCTACAACACAGTCAGTACTATACTGAGCTGCTACAACAGTCAGTACTATACTGAGCTGATACAACACAGACAGTACTACACTGAGCTGATACAACACAGTCAGTACTATACTGAGCTGCTACAACACAGTCAGTACTATACTGAGCTGCTACAACAGTCAGTACTATACTGAACTGATACAACACAGACAGTACTACACTGAGCTGATACAACACAGTTAATACTACACTGAGCTGATACTGCACAGTCAGTACTACACTGAACTGATACAACACTGTCAATACTACACTGAGCTGATACTACACAGTCAATACTATACTGAGCTGATGCAACATTCTATGCTCATAATGTAGAGCCTGTAAAATACAAAGGCTGTACTACACATATCCGGTACTATGCTGAACTGCACTACATAAATTTGGTATGTCAAGCCGATGTAATGTAGGGCCAGTAAAATGGAGCAGCTGATACTGTGCTGAGCCGTACTCCAGCCTGTACTCCAGATCCATGCCCCCCGTCGTCCCTCTGACCACCCCTGCGACTGGAGCTAACCAGGAAGAAGAGCTTGTACAGGAGACTCTGGGTCTGCCGGGCCAACGAGCCCTTCTTCCGGCAACCGGCCAGACCTGGGGGGGCCGCACGCAGCGAGACTCGCTATCCTCTCTCTCCCGCTGCCGTCCCATCCTGCCACAGCCCCTCGCTCCGAGCTAAACCCGCTCCTCCGGGGGAGAACTCGGCAGCCTTCTGAAGGGCGTAGTGAATCGATCGCGCACAGGTAGGCATTTTGCTAGGGTAGTCACTCGCGAGAAACTGCTCCCGCCCCAGAACCTTCATCAATCACTCGGCGGACTCCCTGACGGAGGGAATTCCCCTGACGCTCAGCATGACCCTACGGCGCCATCCGACATACGTTACTGTAAAGCCATTCCCCAAGTTCAAATTTATTTCCAAAACGGATGAAGTCAGTGCTTTCCACACCTTTATATGCTCATATCATAAAAACCTAAGTCCAAATTAACAGATAATTGCTTATTTAGCACAAATAACTGCACAGAGTTCAAAATGCTTTGACATGTCCGGTGGGCCCTGTCAGCAAAAATACATATGTGTCCGATAAAAGAAAAGGAATTTGATGCCCCCTTAAAGCAAAATTGAACTTTGGGTTGTGTAGTTACCTGGCCATATTTTAAATTTTTCAATATGTTCAATTTTGCTTTAAACAGAGAGAATACATAGGTTATGTGGAAGCTCTGGACGGTCAAGATAAGATCACATGACTTTAAAGTGAACAATTTTAAGTGTGTGGCATATTTACACGCAGTTAAGGCTATATGGATTTATATCCTAGGTTCGCACACAAACTTGCCACCTAACAGCAAGTCGTGTAAAGTCAATTCAGAAGTTAGCTGCAGTCACACTCACACAGCAGGACGGGAGACGAATGCAAACAGGCTAGAGCCGAGGCAAGGTGAATTAAAATGCGCAGTAGCTGCTATTGTTATTCCCCGTTATGTATTTCATAATGTCCACATCCCCAGCGACACAGAACTAGGACATAAACGCAGACCACAAATGGCAAATGAGCGAGCCCACGTACAACAAACAGGGTGATAGACGAGGCTAAGCAGCTGCCTGAATATTGGATAGCAACACTTACAGCAGATGATGCACTGAACCGGTTAGTACACTCAAATTCTACATTTCCTGCAAGCAGCGTTTCCTGCTTTGGCTTTATCAACAGATTGTGCACTGATCTAAAGCCAAATGGCATTTTGGGTGTTTTTGTTGGGCTTTTTTCTCCATGTTATTATATTACTGTACGTTTCCTGTGTGACCGGTATGTTGTTTGATCAGTTGAAGCTACTTGTTAGTTTGGTCTTCTTGGGCTTTTTCTAGAGTGAATGGTGCCAAGTCACAATGATTCAAGTCACGTAGTGTTGTTACATTTGGCTTAGCTGGGAGAAGATTATGTCACTTTAGCCTGACATTCTGAAATCAGCCTTGGCTAATTATCATCACACTGCACTGCATCTGATAACTGTACTGCACAACACGTTAATGGGAAATTGTGTTCATACTTATGAAATACACGGAGAGCAGAACGGCACAGACCCTCACAGATGCATCGCAGCAGGGACTAGCGGTAATTACAGGGTCAGATCGTGGGAAGCCGTTTGTGATACGCAGTCCCCGCACGTCACCGAGCCGGTGAGAATTACACTGAGCATGTACATGCATGAGCACACGTACACATACACACGCACATAAACATACACACGCACACGCACGCATGTGCAGATACACATGTACACACAAACACACCTGCATATTTTTACTTTAAGTTTTTTTATTGTGTTATTTTTCCTGCTGTAAAACAATTTGTGCTGATGCTTGAAAGGTGCTATACAAATAAAGTTATTATTGTTATTATTACACACGTAAACAAAAACACATACATTCATGAGTAAACGCATGAATTTCCTCACTTGCACACACACATATGGATGGATCAGAACAATGTCAAAGAAACACTGGACCCAAAGTATATCAGGAGTCACTTCTCAAACAGCGGGAAAGAAAACTCACAGTAACACAGTAACCTTACCAAAACACCATAACTTTGCCATAACGTCCATAACACTATCATATCACAACGGCACAAGTACTCAAAGCTCAATAATAACCTAAAGGCAAAAGCACATAAATCCCAACGAATACCGCAACCCGTACAGCCCTTTCCACTCATCCATTTAGGCTATATTTTAATATTTTATTGTAAATAGACGCCCCTGTCCTTATAGTGCTGTTTGATCAGGTGTGTTTTAAAAACTCAGCCCTACCACCACGACTACCAAAGAAAACCAAGCAACGGTGTGACCCAAACAAACCGCCGACGACAAAGGCATCCCCTCAACCGGACGTGACGGAAAGGCGGCGGGGGGGGGAGGCCGCGACCCGCCGCGCGCTACCTTGACGACGGCGCCCTCGGACCGGCGGCAGGCGGCGCAGGCGGCCGCGCCCTCCAGCAGGGGCGCCAGCTTGTCCCTCAGCGCGCGCCCCAGGCACAGGAAGGCAAAGTTGAAGCAGGCGTCCCTCTCCCGCGTCTCCTCGGGCCAGAGCCAGCGCACGGCCAGGGCGGCCCACAGCGCCTCGGCCGGCGGATGCTTCCGCACAAAGATCTCCGACAGGGTGGAGAGGTACAGGAAGGGTCTGGCGGCCATCGGCCCCGAGGGGGGAGGGAGGGAGGGACGGCGGGGGGGGGGCAGGGTGCGACGGTCCCGCTCCGAGACGTTCCGGCACGTTCCGGCGACTGTATACCGCCGCCTCTCCCGGTCGTGCCGACCACTGTGCACTGAAAACCCAGATTATTTGCCTGACCTCCATATGGCCATATGTCGAGGGAAGGACTAAGCCCTCTTCGGCTGTACACAAGCACCTCAAAGCACCTCCCCTCTGAGGGTTCAGGATGGGACTGCTCCACAGTCAAGAAAGTTTGGAGTGTTTTCCCCCCAGAAAACATAGTTATGCACCCACAAATAACAGTGTGTATAAAAATGATACGGGACCCAAGCAATGTATGGACCCATCAAAATAAATATTTAAAAATTATAATTAATTATAATTTTCCTTCCAGATGCAGTATTAAAACATGTAACGTAACACGTCTACTTCTGTGTCTACTGTAGGGTGGCCAGACGTCCGTCATTGAGCCAGTCCGGTTATTGTGTTCCTTTTTGGAGTAGCCTAGTGAAATTACCTCCCTAGCGTCCGCAAAGGAGAAGCAAGCGGTTTTGCGCCGTAGCAAAGACTCACGTCGCGTGCCTTGCTTGTTCTGCTGTGATCAATGCGGCAAAAACAGTGAAACAGTTTGCATAACAGTCAATGCCACTGCAGTCGAGCACTTTCAGCCTCATAACGCGCAGCGCTTTACCGAGCAAAAGCAGCAGGGTCCTGTAAAACCGTAAACCGAAATTGCGCTGTTCTCCTGAGACGCGTTTCATTTCGCCACACAGCCCACGCGTCGCCGTGTGAAAACGCGTCGCCCACCGCGTTGTCAACCGCCCACCTCGAGTTTATTCACGATGAGAGCAAAAGCTCACAGTTAAAGCCGCGGACGTGGCTTCCCTGGGGGGAAAAAATCCTTTCAAAAGCTCTTCGTTAAGCTTAGGGGACATAAAGTAGCTTAGTTTAATCAACCATTTGGTCAACAGGATCTCCGGGTGAGCAGTGTAAACAACACCCAGGCACACAGCCAGCGTGGTCCCCGGTCCATCTGGAGTCCCTCTTGTAAAACACGGGGTTTGCTGGGAGACTAGACTGAAGTGTGGGCCTAGCATAGTGCAGAGGGGTACACTCATTTTTTGGGCACTGGCACTGAAGTACCAGGTGGTGAGTTCTCCGTGATACGGTAGCAGGTTTGGCAATTAACTGAAATGTCACACCCTTTAGACCAGGGCTGCCCAACCCTGTTCCTGGAGATCTACCGTCCTGTAGGTTTTCACTCCAACCTTAACAAAGCACACCTCATTCAACAGCTAGATATCTGATTGAGCTGCTAATTAATAGAATCAGGTGTGCCAAATTAGGGTTGAAATGAAAACCTACAGGACGATAGATCTCCAGGAACAGGGTTGGGCAGCCCTGCTTTAGACAGTACGCTAGCTAACTGCGAACTGTTAATCTCACATGCCAGTTATTCCCACCTGCATTTTAACATACAAAATCATTCAGCTTGTTTGAATGTGTAAGTATAAAAAGGTCAATTTCCAAGGGGTTTTTAACTCTGCTGCAGTGAATGCTGGCTTTTGTTTTCACCTTAAAATCGGCAACCAGCTCAGACCCAAGAAACAAGGTGAGGGTTGAAAGCCACCGACCTACACACTAGAATGCACACGGTTTTTATTTCTGTTCTAATTTCAATGAATGCTAAAGAGGAAAAACTGCTCATTAAAAAATAAAAATAACACTTCCATTTAATCGTGAGGCAAAGGATAAACAGGATCTAATATTAATTTGCCCTGTTAATTTAATGAAGTAAACACATGGAAACACACACTTTAAAGACTGTAAAGTGTTAGGGCAGAATATATTGGTACACAGCTTTAGTATGGCATGCGTCTACATATCTACACGGACAGATTTCACTCAGTGATAGGTAGAGTGGAGGGCCTTTTGCAGCCCCCTCATCCAGAAAACCCTTTAAGCACTCTTACTGAGGGATCTCACCCAGCTCCACCTGCCGCCTGTCAAACCCCACGGCCACGCCCTGCAGAAAGCGCCCCGCACGTGAAGAGGAGGAATCAGGACGTGGGACAAGGTCATGATTATTTGCTACAACCAATGAGTGAGATGAGACTGCCCTACACGTCCACTGTAAGGAACGAGTGAGGAGAGGCTGCCCTATAGGGCTAAAGTGAGCAAAGAGTGAGATCAAAAAAAGGCCCTACAGGTTTACTGGCAATAATGACCATACTCTCCACAAAAGCTCTCCTCCCAATCGAGTTACTTTTTTAAAAAACTTGCTGAGATGCTGGCAACATGCATCCATTCCAGGTAGGAAGATTCTAAAATCTGACAAGCTGAGGAAAGAGTGGAATTAATTACAAACCCCAATTCTAAAAAAGTTGGGACAATATGTAAAATGCACATAAAAGCAGAAAGCAGTGATTTGTAAATTCTCTTTTACATAAATTTAATTGAAAACAGTACAAAAAGAAGATATTTAATGTTTTACTTAATCAACTTTTGATTTTTGTAAATATATACGCTAATTTCCGAATTTGATGCCTGCAACACGTTGCAAAAACGTTGGGGGACAGGGGGGAAAAAAAGACTGGGAAGTTCAAAAAACACCTGGTTGAAACATTCCACAGGTAAACAGGTGATGCTATCATGACTGAGTATAAAAGGATATCAAAAGACTAAATGGCTGTAAGTCATCAAGGGCCAGATATGCAGTAGATATGGATGGATCACTTGAGTTCAATATGAAAATGATGGCGGCGGGTCCAAGGGTTACTTACACAGCTCACATTAAAAATACTGTATTTACTTATAAATACAGTGCATACATCTACACCAAAAGCGTCTCTATATAAGACCATTCACAGGCAAGGGAACAGCACATACAGATCCTTTCCAAAAAATTAGAATATCGTGGAAAGTTTTTTCCATAA
This sequence comes from Synaphobranchus kaupii, assembly GCA_029718625.1. Lineage (NCBI taxonomy): Eukaryota > Metazoa > Chordata > Actinopteri > Anguilliformes > Synaphobranchidae > Synaphobranchus > Synaphobranchus kaupii. The sequence goes on along the minus strand of CM056390.1, from coordinate 30,522,102 downwards.
TTCCATTCAAAAAGTGAAACTTTCATAGATTATAGATTCATTACACACAAAGTGAAATATTTCTAGCCTTTATTTGTTTCATTTTTCATAATTTTGGCTTACAGCTCCAGAAAACCCCCAAAACAGTATTTCAAGAAATTAGAATAGTGTGTCGAAAATCAGCATTTACTACAGTTATTTCAGAGAATTAATGTTTTAGACTGAGTGTCACACTCTGTATGTGGTGGTTTTTGAAGCACTGACTCCAGCCTCAGTCCACTCCCTCTGCATCTCCGCCAAATTTTGGAATCGTCTTTGCTTGACAATCCGCTGAAGCCTACGGTCATCTCTTTTGCTTGTGCACCTTCTCCTGCCACATTTTTCCCTTCCACTAAACTTTCTATTGATATGCTTGGACACTGCACTCTGTGAACAGCCAGCCTCCTTAGCGATGACCTTTTGTGGCTTACCCATCTTCTGGAGGGTGTCAATGATGGTCTTCTGGCCAATTGTCAAGTCTGCAGTCTTCCCCATACTGAACCAAACTGAGATACCTGTCCAATTTAACAACAAACTTGTAGAAAAACTTTGCAGGTGTTTTGAGTAAATTAGATGATTAGAGTGTGATTAGAGAGTTCATTCTCTGAAATAACTGAAGTAAATGCTGATTTTCGACACACTATTCTAATTTCTTGAAATACTGTTTTGGGGGTTTTCTGGAGCTGTAAACCAAAATTATGAAAAATGAAACAAATAAAGGCTAGAAATATTGCACTTTGTGTGTAATGAATCTATAATCTATGAAAGTTTCACTTTTTGAATGGAATTATGGAAAAAAAAAAAACTTTTCCATGATATTCTAATTTTTTGGAAAGGATCTGTATGTGACAGAATACAAAACAGCATGGGTCACGAGATTGCGTTACTGCACTGCGGGCCACTCCATTTATGTAATTTCGTACTACCGGCGGAAAAGCGCCGTGCATTTATCGCAGCGGGCCGATGTGCTTTTGTGTGACCGCTAGCTAACACGTTTGAGGACCTGGATCTCCATCTAGGGCACGTTGCCAAAGTATCAGCATCAGTTATATAAAGAAGAAAATGTAGCCCGGGGTCCATAAAAAAGTCAGTTGACTTCAAGTGTAAGAATCTAATATAACCTGAACACAGTAGAGAGGAGCTGATGAGTACAAAGATGATCCGTTATGTTGTAGGCTTAACGTTATGTTGTAGCTTTATATAACAGCTGCTTCCGTCGCTTGTGATACTTGGCGATAGCTTTGTCCATTGCCTAAACCATTAAGTACACAGTTATGTAAGTTTCTCTAGATACACGCTGTCTGTTAAATGCCTAAATGTAAATAATCCAGTCCATAAAGAAGCCAGCACACCTAAATAACAAAATTATTATCATGCAGAGTTGGTGGAAAGAAGCTAACACATACTTACAGTATTTGCAGTGCATTCAGGACAGGAGTCCACACCACACCAGTCTTTTCTGCCCTGCTCTCCTTCCCAAGGATAAGATTCAGTCTCTTTCGGGTGAGAGAGGGGGGTCAGAGGACAGGGAGGAGAAGCCCCCAGAACCTCGAGACGTGCTCGCGAATAATTCCGCAGGCTCGCGACCAACCCCTTGGCCGCCCTCACCAAACCGGAGGCGGCAGTGCGAAACGGCTAGGTCAAGTTGCGTCGACCGGTCTCTTGAAGGACCTCGACCGAGCTCGCCAACAGCGCCCCGGGTTTCTCCCCGCGTTATATCTGGAGGCGCTTCACGAGCAGCTGCAGTCGTGGTCAGAAATGGAACGGGGGGGAAGGACGGTGCCAGAAGTTTTTGTTCTTCACAGCCAAAATTGATCCGTTGACTTCTCTGCTCTGACAGTAATAAGCAGGTTTTCCCAGAAACAATGGACACCCACGATGGGGCGGGGTGATTACAGGGTGATCAGGAAGATACCAGCATGTGACTTGTCACTAGGCCACAGCTGCTCCTGACTATGGCCATATAAACTCTACAGCACATACACAAGCACGCACACAAATATCTCACGCACACACCCACACATACAAATACACAGCACACCCGGACATACACAACTTCCTATTTAGGATGGTGTCAAATTCAGTGTTATCGACAGGCAAGGCGATGACAAGAACAAGTGTTGTAACTGCCCCTGAGTTTGCTTCGAGGAACTGTTCTTGCTTACAAAGCCATGGAACAGCCCCGCCCTCCAAACTCTTCTCCGACGGTGTTTCCTGAGTGTCAAACTTAAACGAAACTGTGGTCGCAGTATTTTTGTCCTCTGGGTCATTCGAATCAATGTTTATGCCAGTTTAAGCCAGTGCATTCTGGTATAGCGTTGCGATCCACGGTGCAGCGTTGACACGCGTGGATCCCGAAGGTTGCGTCACTGCCCGCTTTACCTGTTCCAGGGTGTGAAATTAACACCAGCCACCAGCTTAATGCTGGTAAAATTCTGATTTACAATATAACACAACCTGGTTGGTAAAGGTAACGTGGCTGGTAAAATGTTCAAAATGGCTGGTGATTTTTAGAGTCCACAAGCCACTCTGGCCAGTGGGCGAAAAAGTTAATTTCACACCCGACCCGTTCCCTCCACCGCTCGCCAACACTGATCTCAGACGCTCGCAGAGCGCTGATCGGGGAACGGCGGAAGGGTTCGGAGTGCAGACGGGGTGCGCTCCCGTCTCCCCACCATTGCGCGGTGAGTTCCCGGCAGAACGGCCCTCACCTTTCCGTTATGGCTCTGCTCGCTCTCGCGGGTACTGTAAGGCTGCGGTGGACCGTTCTCCAGACCGGATCCTACAGAACCGCTGCTGGCGTCGGCCACTCCGGACGCATCTGGAGAAGAAAAGGAGGAGGAACCATGAGCAAATTTTACTTTCCTGAAATACAGAGAAACTCTCTAGGTTAATAATACTGTGAAAAGATGTTTGCACATCTAGTACTATAGCACGGGCGCTTGGAGAAACAATGCGTAGGAAACAATGCGTAGTATCGAGGAAGGCTCGCGCACACCGTCTCTTGTAAAATCTCTATTTACTCACTGACCAATGATTAATCAGCTAATAAATTTGAGATTTTGCAAGAGACGGCGTGCGCGAGCCTTCCTCGATACTTTAAATATAGAGAGCAGAGCAATGACTACATTTCAATCTAACAGATAGTTCAAACCCATAAGTAGTTTAATTGCAGTGCTCCGCTTCCCAACAATGTCCCTAATATTTTATTTATTTACTCATTTGCCCCGTTTGAGATTGTCATATCTTTTTCATGGGGGACCTGGTCAAGAGTACAGCATACATCAAAACAATTACATGAGCATAAACAAGACAACACTAAGCAGTGAAGTTAAAGCAAATCCTTAAACCTTAGTCGGCCATGTATAAAAACAGGTACGCTCTTCGGTTAGTGGTTTTTAAAGACAAAACTTTTAGAAATGGTATTAGCAGGTCCAATTTCATCTGTTCCCGCACATGTTCTCGCACCAAGGTCCCTGTTTTACCAAGGTCACAGCATGGATGGGGTCTTTAAAAATCTAATAGCTTGTTAGAGCTAATAAGATATTTTTGCTAAATTACAGATTAAAAGACAACTCGGGTAAGCAGGGAGTTTTCCTTCAACGGCTTGCAGATTCACAAATACCCAGTGAATGGATCTGCCATGACTTAATGAAGTCGGCCCAGCCCAATCATACAGAAGACAGCGGTGGGTCCATGTTTTTACACTTCTTTGACCTTTTTAGGAAAGCAATAACCTGAGAAAATTAATTTTAGTCCAATTTGAGTCCGGTTACAAATGTGGGTCCGCGGTTCAGACACTAAGCCCACAGCAAGCTTCAAGAGACAAGGGTCCAGGTGATCAGGACAAGCAGTTCTCCCTTGGATCTCTTTTAAAGCCTTACAAACTGATGAGTCAAATGACCCTGAATTCACACTATGAATATGCATGCAAGTCACACATTTTCTACATCTCAGCTCAGCTTTTAGTAGGTTTTTAATTATATGCCGAAAAAAAGTAAAAGAGAACAAGTAACTTTTAAAGATAATTTTTGCACCTGGGTAAAAAAGATTTCAGCTGTTGGCACAAAATTGCACTCTATGAAGCTGCAGTAAAATAGTTGCGTATACCTATTATATGCTTAACTGTATTAAAATTCGGCCCACATTTTCATGTTTGTGCTTTCCCTTTTCACACCTAGTCTTCCTCAAGCCTGACCCTATCTCCTAGCACGATCTTAGCACTTAATTTAATACCGCATGAGTCTGCATAGTTGACTATGATTAACAGTGTATAGTTCATTCTAGTACTTCTTGCTTCACTGTTAATGTTAAGTGGTGACCATCCTTTTCGGTAGTGCCATTATTCTTATAAACCCATTTGAATGCACTCATACATTTTGTTTTGTTCATCTCGGTTAAGAGTGGATGAGTGCCTGTTAAATGGATGCAATGTTACATTAATTTGGCAGATGCTCTTATCCAGAGCATTATAATGAAACAAGTGTGGGCCCACTGTGACAGGTGATGAGTTCAGCACCCCTCGAGTCACGGAAACGCTCAAAATGAAAAGGAGCAGCCGGTCTAAAGTGCGAACTTCGCGCGGCAAGCAGATTGGCCGCGGCAAATTCGAGGCAGCTTCCGTGATCTCGAGTCAAGTCAAATGGGGGTTATGTAACTTCATCGTTCGCACATCGCAGGCTTAAAAAAGGCGCCGAGAAACGAGGGAAAAACACTCCCGTCTCCTACGCTTCAAACAGAGGAGCACTGGGTTATTTTTATTTTCGCTGTGCGATCGATTCAGACGTGTGTTTTCAACGGTTAAATACAAATTCTTTCCTCGCACAATATAAACACACGGTTTGGGTGTATGCAGTTGGCTCTACCATATTAAAGGAAACCCAGCTAGGGCTGAAAATTTGACGTTCACAGAACGGTCGGTTTTTTGACAGTAAAAGCCAAGGGACTCGCGTCCTTGTTGAGAAAAGGTAATACGACACTGTAGCCCCAACAATAACAACAGAGGTTTATGGTGGTGAAGAACAACGGGCACAGTTTTATCCAATCAAATTCTTGCACGCACAGTGCTGAAAGAGTTCAGCAGCCTGGACTCAATGAACCCAAATATAATTTAATGCATCATGCAAGCCTGAGATTATCCATGATGCTTACACTCATTTTAAATCTCACTTATGAGATTGAAAGTTAGGTGCATTAAATATCAGATTTTTTTAATTAAAATGGATGAAAAACGACGGAAATACCATCAATTACATAAAATAAATACAGTAATATATTTATATAATAAGTAATGGGTTTGAAGTCATTTATGTTGTAAAAAGTATTTCACTGAAAAAAATATCCAAATATATAAGGCTATAGTGGTACTGTACATCCCACTAGTGAAAAAACTTGGACTAAACAAGAGACCAATCTTTTTTCTGTAGCAGTCGTCCAGCGTTTTAAAATATTCTGACACACACATGGACATTAGTGAACTTAAGTCAAACCTAAGATAAACTCACGCATTGACAGAAAAATGCACTTTAAAAAGACAATGCAGGTTATGTTATCTTATTATTGAATTTTGTATTTAAGCGTATTTCTGTATGCATTAAGATATCTGGATTTGCTCCTCTGATGAACAATTTTACACCGGAGCACATTTTTAGCTCATTTGGAAAGCTACGAAGCACCTGTGGTGAATAAGTGAACATATTCGTGCTTACTAACAGTTCTTTCTAACATGTTAATTGCTTCCCTGGGTACAGCACAGGTAATGGCAGAGCTCCAGAGAAGACAGGGCCTCCTGAGGTCTTTCCATTTAAAGATCCTCAGACCAGCAACCCACACACAGGAGATTAATTCAGACATGAACTATGATTATTTATTTCTTAGCATTATTACTTCATAATTTCTAATCCAGTAGGATTTACTGTGTCATAATGTCATACAAAATAAAGAGCATATCCTAAGAGTTGTAAGAACAGGGGCATAGGCTACTGTAAGTAGAGAACACTAAGCAATGCATGACTGTAAGATTGTAAAGCATCAAGCTGACCGTCGTGATCATGCTCCGAACCTACTCTGAACCACAGCTTGTCCACTAACCCTGGGAGTTCTCTGACACGAGACACAGGGCAGTTGCTGTAACCTCACCATGTGAAACTCCCTTTCATTTTCAAAGAAAAAGTCATCAAAGACCCTTGAGACCATCACTTAGTCTCAAGCAAGCACGGTTCAGTCAAGTCCATTCAAGTTCATTCAGAATCGCCCTTGTGGTCCCTCCACCGAACCCCCCTCACTGCCTAGCATCTTTGCGATCTCTTTAAAGAGCATATTCATTAGTCCCCTGATTCAGGTCTTATTTGAACAGTGACTGAGGAGGTTATTTATACACATGCATTGAGTCACAGCGGGCAGTTATTTTGGATAAAATAAAGAGGCTATAATAACGGTTCATTTATGCTTAAATATTAAAATGTAAAAATGGCCTTTTATGCTTCTGCCTGTGAAACCAGTTTGTAAATGCCTGGGTTGTTAGTGGCCATTCTATTGTGTTCTGGTGTTAATACCTACAGTAACAAATTGGATTACATATATTTGCATAACCCGCATAGTTCAGAATGTATAGCTGACTGTGTGTACTTCTCATGTTTATTACTAGGGATAGCTCCTACGCTGTGAAAAAGCTGTGCTTTGTCGGATTTGCTTTGTAGTCGCGTCAATGACCTTCAATATGCACTTACTGTACGTCGCTTTGAATAAAAGTGTCTGCCAAATGATTGTAATGTAATGTATGTAATGCATAAAGGGCTATACCATGATCTGCTAATGTTGCGATCCCTTTAGGCTTAGCTGTAGTTCTGTGAATTACCACCATGAACTAAAACAAATACATTTTGAAGATTAGCGACAGCTTCCACTATGGGGCATTTTATAATGATTAATAAATTCAATTATTTAGCGAATAGGATACAAGACATAACAGAGTTCAGCATTATTTCTTATGCAATAGCAGGGTATCACATCACATTTTTATAAAGCAGCAATGGCTCAAATGTGGTTTGGCTCTGGGTCCTCAAACAGCCATAGAATTTAACAACATGTTTGGAATTTTTGGGGGCTCAAAGCAATATTAAAACATAAAGGCGGAGGTCTCGAGTGTTTTCAATGCCTCACACTCATCCATCTCCATCTGGAATTGTTAACTGTTGAAGGTGTGAAGAAGCTCAGAATCTAGTCTTATCTTTTCATAATCAAAATGCGGCAGGGGGCCAGTTTCAATATGTCCACCCAGATTTGGCCGGGTGTAGGACTTTGTATTTAATCTCGCCATGGTTTGCCTATTGCTGCCGGGCCGCTGAACGGCTGAGCTGTTCACTTGCGGCCTCTAGTGGTGTGTTGGTGGTACTGCCATGTTCACAGTGAGCGTTTCTGCCAGAGTTCAAACCATGGCAGTTTTTTTATTTAAAATTAGAAAGCATACACTGGGAAAAAACAGCCACAAACAAAAGAACACCCATGATACTGAGAAGGGGGAAACTAAGTGCTAGATTATATTTGTGCTAAATATAATACAAATATGATCTAGAATATTACATAGTCACCCCCGCTTGCAATAACGACACAGTAAGATGTTCAGTGTTAAAGTAGCTCTTACAGAGTACATATGGTTCCAATTGGACTCTTATGTACTCTGTTAGAGTTGAATTAACACTGTACATAAATTATTTATGCAATGTTAAAAGTTACTCATCACAGCAAACCTAAATCAGATAACAAGATGTAGCTTACCATTATGATGATACGTTGGTCCTTTTAGTGAACAGAGAAAAGCGAATAACGATAATGGTGCTGCTGTTCAAACTGTGTGTGTGTGAGTGTGTCTCTCTTTGATGCAGAAACTCCTGCTCTTCAAGTCCTTTTAAAGCACTTGCTGCTGAGCTGTACATGCCAATGAAAAGGGGAAGCCACTGCTAGCACAACATGTTTTCTGATTAAACTTCACCAAAAGATTGCAACATCAATCGTTCCCCAAATAACCCGCAATCCTGGCTCAGAAGGGGCTGTCAGATTGAGGGCTTTTGTCTCATATTTTGTAATTAGTCAGTATTTAGTAGAAATAGTTTGGAAATTATCAATAAAGATACGTTCAAAAATACAATTCACACTGATGCAGAAAATTGATTTCTTCTAGAGTTCTAAGGATTTGTGGTGGACTCAGAGACCACAGTTTCCTTTACGAAATGATTCATGATAAAAGCTGGTCCTCTAAGTATCATGGAAGGAAAGTACGATTCTTAAGTTAGAAATGATAATGATAATGAGAATAATAATAATAATATTAGTGACTATATAAATTTAAAGGTCAGTAAAAGAGGAAGTAGAGAAGGTAAACTGCTCTTTCTTTTGTGAGATTGAGCAAAAGAAGTGGGCGTGGGTGCCAGGCAGGCCGTGGGTGGGAGGCCCATACTGTATATTGAGCGAATCAAGATGTTTGTACGATCGACAGCATGCTCCTCCGGGCACAGCCATGAGACCAGGGATTCTAGAACCTTCTTCACAAGCCCCGTTAAAATAATCAATCAATACTAAATGATGAAAATGTTATCATGATAATGTGCAAACAATATGCCATTTCTGAAATATGCAAATAAACAAAAATAATATCTGAAGTACAAATATCTGAAGTTTCGGTTTTAATGAGGACCCCCGGGACTCAACGCTTGTGAACTTAATCTGATCTTAGCTGCTTATTTTACTCAAGCCGCTTTTGGAATTTCAACTACTCTTTGGCAAAAGCAGAAGTCTCTTCCTCTTGACAGCATTGTTAGATTAAACTGTCACAACTACAACTGTATGATAAATAATAATAAATAATATAATAATAATAATAAATCTATGATAAAGCCATACGAGCCGAGCAAACCAGCGCAGGCTTGAGACGGATGCCTCAGCCACAAAGAATAATTGGACTTTGACAGGATGTGCAGCGACAGTAGCCTCTCTATAAAGAGCAGCTCGACAGCCGAAACGTTTCGGCTGATCGATGGCACTGCTTTAGGGACGTGACGCGCGCAGCCATCCGTTACAGACAGGAAAGCTCGTTCCCAGCAGGGGGACAGTCAGCAGGTACCGTTAGCAAGGTAGCTAACATTATACTTGGTCAAAATGCCAAAAGCGAAACGGTCTAAAGTGCGACTGCATTTCACCCATGTATCTAGTAAGTATAATTTAAACAGCTAAGAGTTAATATATAGTTCACATTCTTTGCCTTTGCAATAAAAAATACTTTTTTTCTTTAATGCTGTCGTTTGCTCTTTAGTTTAAAGAAGGTATCGGTGGACGCGGTGCTGTGGCTCAGCGGTAAAAGCAGCAACTTTCAGTCGATGCAGTTGCACACCGAGGGCCCGGGTTCGCGCCAGGGTCCTGCCAGATACGAGTATGGCCAGTGCCTTGAGGGAGAACCGAAACTGGGGGGGAATCGCTACGTGCTGTGCTGGAATCACGGTCAGGGGCACGAGGAGTCACGCCTTGAAAAAGACGTGGCTTCCTCCTTCCTACCACCAGCCGACAGGGTTGTGTAGCGGCGAATTCTAAGCAGTTGCTACACGGGGAATAGAATCGCACTAGCGTACAATTGTCTACCAATTTTGGAGAAAACGGGGGGAAATCATAAACAAATTTTTAATAATAAAAGAAGGTATCGGTGCAGGCACTGTTTAGGCATCGGGAAGCATGTTAAAAGTATTGTTTTAGCACCGGTATCTGCAAAATCTAAGCGATAGCCATCCCTTAAGGTTGTCTGTGTGTCACACAGTGCTTCTGTAATGGATTGCTGGTATCTCACCTGCAGAGGTCAGGGTCCTGTTGTGACAGTCTTTGAGGTCCTCCAGAAGCTGTGGCTGGCTGGTGAATGGGACGGGGGGGCCGGGGTCCGGGAGTTCGGAGCTGGGCGAGGCAAAGAGAGTGTCCCGTTTGAGGATCAGGTCCAGGGTCCGCTCGCTGAAAAGCGCCTGAATCTGTTCCAGGTCGAGGATGGACACGTTCCTCCCATTCAGCACCAGGATCTCATCCCCTGGCCTCAGCCCTGCCAACGGGACGCGCACACACACAAACACATGTGCACACACGCATACACACACGCACACGCAAACGCACACGCACACACGCATACACACACGCACACGCAAACGCACACGCACGCACGCACGCACACACACACATTTATACACAGACACACGCACACACACACAGGAAGTGAGGAAATGACACCACTCTCCCCGTCTCTGCAGCACTACTGAATAGTGTGCTTTCTTTTAGTGCTCTTCTTTGTGCAGAATGAATGCAGGCCTCTGTCCAAGCAGGGTCACGCCAGGCTTTAAACAGATTCCATTTGTTCTCAATATGGAAAGCAGACAGAAATACACTTTCCGAGAGAAAAGGAACGTTGTACATCTGCAGCGCATTCGAAACTCTGCGACGTCTACATGACATTTAGTCTAAAGTCTATACGATGACAGAAGAACTATATTTTAAATCCAAACTGAAAAAAAGCCCCCCAAAGAAATAAAGCAACATGGTACCTTCACTGAAGGCCAGTCCATCTGGGAGAATCTCGCTCACGAAGACGTGGCTGTGCCCACAGCCGTCCACATGGCCCGCCACAGCAAACCCTGCGGTCAAAGGTCAAATGTCAAACATCAAAGGTATAAAAGAGGGCAAGATAAGGGTCATAAGCAGAATGCTTCCCCAGTTTCCCCGAGACTCACCAAAGTCTGAGATGTCATTGGGTCGGGACAGCTGTAGGGCGTACACGTCCAGGGGGAAGACCTCCAAACTGTCGTACAGCTGTTCACAAGCACATCAACAACAAAAAACACAGCCCAATCAGAATCTATCATTTAAAATGACGTTTAAAATGTAACATTTCAACATCTTTGTGTGCATACACTATGAGCTCCAATGTACCGACTGTTTAACCCACAAGTAGAAACATGGCGTCACATACTATGGTTACCTAATTTAATTTATGAAATTTAGCACAATATAAATATGTGAAAAATGTAATGCTCTTAATATCGGCAAATGTATCATTTGTGCAGGACAAACATGTTACATTACATTCATTTGGCAGACACTTTTATCCAAAGCGACATACAATAAGTGCATACCGAAGGTCATTGACGCAACTACAAAACAGATCAAACAAAGCACATCCTTCTCATAACGTAGCAGCTATCCCTAGTAATGTATATGCTTGTACCGATTCCAGATGCTAAATTGCTCAATCAATAGAGCATCAGCCAGAAATATTGTAAGCCGGACAAAAGGAGAGCGGGGTAACGCCGATGGGACGTGTGTATAAACGTGTGCGTGTGTCATTGTCGCTGGGGTCTTACCAGGTCCTGAATGAGCTCGTCGTGGGCGGGCGTGGCCACCTCCACGCTCTCTCCCACGCACCTGCGCAGTCGCAGGCCGTGCAGGTGGGCGTCCAGCTGCCTCGTCTGCGCGAGAGGGGGGCAGAACAGAAACGGTTGCTCGTATCAGGGTCCTCGCCATATATACCGCAACACAAAAAGAATCGCTGCTCCAAATTAGAGAGAAGGTAAATGCACACTCTGGCCTGGATACGACAGGCATTTTAACTGCGAGTCAAAGTTAACAACAAATTTTGATCGCCTTCAGGCCTCTGCCACGCCATCTAGAACCTGGGTTTTCAACAGGGGGTCCGTGGACGAGAGGGTCCATGAAGGTACTGTAGGGGGTGTACTGTAGCAGGTACTGTAGCACCCCTCCCGTCCTTTTTAAAAATATAACCCTTTTTAACTTATGATGCGGTGGGGGGGGTCCCTGAATCAGAAAAGGTTTAAAATCCCTGACCTGGATCTGGGAAAAACAATCCCATTTAAAAAAATACAAGATATAAAATAACCCCTGGGCTGACATGACAACTCCTAATTCTATAATTCTCATGTTGCACGATACGTTGAATTGAAATGCAATACAGCACAACCCAAGGTGCATCTAACACAGATTACAGAGTATAAGAAAGACGACTTTCAAACATCTTTCACACAAAAGGACGCCTTGACGACTGCAACGCGAGCCGCAACGCTCTGGCGGAAGTCTTTGTCCAGCAGAACCTGCTTTAGAGGCGGGTAGAAAGCCACTCGGCCTGTTCTCTGCACTGCTCACCCATCCGTGGTGAGAGCACTGTTTAAGGTAGTTGGTATTGACCCTGTGTCAAAGCACACCAATAAACTACTTCATCACTGTTGAACGAAAAGAAGCCTGTGGTAGTTTAACTCGCTTGTGTTTTTGTTGTTATTTTTCCACTATCCTCTTTGGAGGATAGGTTATTTTCACAATAAAAGCATTTTGAATGTTTAATAAAGATCTGGTTCATTATTTTACATATTATAGATTATGGAGTTGTGCCCCTACCCTCCACCCCCCACGCTGACTTACAATCCCTGGAATCTAGCATGTTTCAACAAGTGTTCCGAGAAACATTCCATCATATTTTCTAAACTGAAATATAAAGTACATATTGAAATAAATAAATCTTGTGGTGGCTTTGCCACAGGCAGGGTCCTTCAGGCACGAGATGGCAGGGTAACCTCTATGAGGAACTCCACAGAAGAGCTTTGTAAGGGTGGTTACAGAGTGTTTAAAACAGGGAGCAGACACATAAGGTGGTTCCAGAGTGTTTAAAACAGGGAGCAAACACGTACATGGATGGACAGTCCGCCGGATTGTCCGTGGACTTTTGTCTTTCATAGTCGAGCTTACCAACCGCCCTTTGTAGACTACATTTCCCATCATTTTTGTGTGCAAATGGCAAACAGCAATGGCGTCCTTCATGTACGCAGAAGGTACGCTTGTAGGTCAAATGACAGGTCCGTGCGGACACAAAAAACGACTGCCATGCGGGACTGCCTCTGCGGATGTCCACTTAGGGTCTGCCATGATGTCATTTAGGTCCGCGCAGACCCTGCGGACATCCGTACGCATACTTTTTTTGGCGACTATGAATTGGCCTTAAGGAGGTGGAGAATTACTGTGCCTGATAAAACAGAAAATCCCAAACCTCCCAGTACATACCTTACAGACCAAGGACAGCAGGTCCAGCGCCGTTAACTCGCCCGTTACGGGCACGGTGACGGCTTTGTGGTCCGGCAGGTAAACGCAGCACGTAGACTCTTGGCACCTGTCCCAGTGGCTTCCTTTACACACGGTTGCAGAGTAGAGATTAGCCAAACCATCCAGCCTCTATTTTTGTATTTTATTTGGGGGGGGGGGGGGGGGGGGGGGGGGGGACAGAAAAAACAAGGTGAAAAGAAAATTTATGAATTATGCGACAAACAGTAAACAGGCACAGAGTAAAGGGGCAGAAAATAATTCAAATATATTTAGCAAATTATAAAATCTTTGTGATTTTATCATTGACTTGACTTTGGACATTAGGTTCTAGTCATTACAATATCAATAGCAATCACCGCAGTCTAATTATTGAAAAAATGAAAAACATCCCTCCTCAAAAAATAAATAAATAAGTAAAAAGTCATCTGCTGATTTTTGTCACATGGCCAACAGGAGGTCACCATTAATTTCATGCTCCTACGGTTCTGGATCTCAGCGCCATTTCATTTGGTTTCGGGTTGAGACATCGCGTCTCCGTAATGCAAATTGCGGTTGTCGTATTGCAGCTTTTCGGATTCACAGAAATATACCACAAAAAAGTTGCACAAGCACGTACGAGAGAAACATCTACACCAGTACACAAAACCAACACAAAAAATAAAAAAATAAAAAAATAAAAAAATAGAACAACCAAACAATCATTCATCCCTGTGGAAAGCCGTCTCGCTAAAGCATAGACGCGTTTCTGTTTTCAAACCGAAATGACTCGTATACAGAGTAAACATTTGGTACCAGGCGAATTCAACACTGAAGGACTTGTATTTCTGAGGCTCCTGGAAACCATTTGCCACCGTGTCACGTTGCTGTAGTCATAGATTCTGGGAGTAACAGATGTCCATGGAAATGTCTTGCTTAAGGAAGAAACAGCCTTTGCTTATTTCTGAAACTGTTGGAAATACTCTCTCACCCTCCCTCACCCTACACACAACAAGGCACTATTTTAACCAAGGGTGTGGTTGGGGAGAGAGATCTGCCTGTAGCAGGCCCATCACTTCAACACCAAAAATCCAGTTTTAACCTTAAAACCAATTTGTGCCCAAGAAACCTAGTGAAGTGGGTCAACTCTGTAATCAGCTGCTTCAGATGAAGTTTATGCTGAAAAACAAAGGAAGCCAGAAGACCCTAAAGCTCTCCAGAACTAGGACAAGGGCCCCTGCTGTCATTTCCTGAGTGTTCCCTATCCCCATGTGATTCCCTAACTGTTGTGGATGAGACGTTTCCCACGGTGCACAGCTGTAGATACTGAAGAATGTATTTAGATGAGCTTTGATTAGCATAATATAGGGAAATCCAAACTCTGTCATTATGTCCTGTACACCAGCAGGAAGTGAAAGGAATCACCAATAGGATCACAGAGATCCAAGAGAGGCCTGATCCCTTATGGGCAGAGATACCTGATCCCTTATGGGCAGAGAGGCCTGATCCCTTATGAGCAGGGAGGCCTGATCCCTTATGGGCAGGGAGGTCTGATCCCTTATGGGCAGGGAGGCCTGATCCCTTATGGGCAGGGAGGCCTGATCCCTTACGGGCAGAGAGGCCTGATCCCTTATGGGCAGGGAGGTCTGATCCCTTATGAGCAGGGAGGCCTGATCCCTTATGGGCAGGGAGGCCTGATCCCTTATGGGCAGAGAGGCCTGATCCCTTATGGGCAGAGAGGCCTGATTCCTTACGGGCAGAGAGGCCCGATCCCTTATGAGCAGGGAGGCCTGATCCCTTATGGGCAGAGAGGCCTGATCCCTATGTCAGGGGATGGGCAACTCCAGGCCTTGTTCATCAGCTGCTGTTTATATCACAGAATGTATCTAAAATAGATAATGCAAATAAATGGGCTAATTAAATAATTGGTAACTAGTGGCAGTAAAAACATGCATACACACCAGCCCACAAGGCCTGGAGTTGCTCATCCCTGCCTTATGGGCAGAGAGGCCTGGTTGTCTCTGGAGCCACTTACCCTGATTGGTTTGTCAGTGAACTGATACTGGCTGGGATTCAATCATCATTTGACCTCATCTTTGACAAACAATTAAAGGCAATATTTTTTTTACTTCATAAATACAGAATGACAACTTCAACCAACACTAAAATTAACTTTAACATTTTCTCAAATAGCAACCTCAATATCATATTTTTATGACTGATGACATGTCAGCTCTATGCTTTTACACTGATTAATGAAATAAAAAATGTCTTTCTTCCCAAGGACATCAATGGTTAAACCTTTTAAGTACCACTTAGAGATTTACTCCTCTTCGCATATGATTATAAATTCAAATTTCGTTGAAGCTTGAAGTGAAATTACAACATATTTGAGCTGCTGGTTTTGTCTGCTTAACTTAAGCATGTATACCAGTTACCACAATAAATGTACAATACAATGTACTTCCTCATAAGAACTAGGTTTGTTATATGCTTCCGTTTTCCGTTCATAACTAGAACATTAACTCAGCAGAGTGCATACACAATGCAATTGTCAAGATATACCAGTCCCACATGTCGGATATTCACCAATCGTTAAGCATTTCCTCCATGCCCTTCACATTAAGAGATGCATGCATTTTCATGATTATATGCAAGACACAATTCTGCAAGACACCAGAAAGTGTTTTTGCACTTGAGATCTATAAATTCAGAAGTAACTTTAGAGGATTTATAGTAGAGCTAAGGACTCCAGGCTCCATTGAAAGTAAACTAGACACAGTGACGAATCACTTTAGATTATGGGGAAATGATTAACTTAGACTATATGAATGGCATGTTCTGGATATGGTGCTGTTGAAATGATCTATGTGATGTCTCTGGGTCATCCATCATGATGAATCACTAGAGTGCAGTATACATAGATGTACCACCGCAGACTGCTGACACCACTATTATACCAATGACCTAGACCAGGTCACAGTCAAAGGAAATTGGAAACAATATTACAATTCACATACACACACACACACGCACACACACATCCATTTGTTTGCTAGGGTATATCCTTACATTTCAACAATGTTCAAAGAGTGAATTGGGGGCCTATGGTAAAAAATTTGAATAATAAACCTGATGAAATTTATGAATAACCTTGATAAAATGTATTCATAATGTAATTATATTTTTATCATTTAGAGCAGTGGAATCATGAGCCATGGAGGGCCGACAGTATGTAGGTTTTCATTCCAAGTTCCAACCAATCACTACACCTGCTGATTTCACTAATTAACACACCTTCAACCAGAGAGGAGGGGTCATTGGTTGGAATGAAAACCTCCATACTCTCGGCCCTCCATGGCACACGATTGGGCACCACTGATTTAGATAAAGAAAATAAGTCTTGAATAACGTTTGATAATGATTTCATTTTTATGGTCTACTGTCCATCTATTCCATCCATTGACAAGACCCAAGCATTAGAGTTGAACTGTGTGAGCAGGATGTGGGAAGTTGTGAGCAGGATGTGGGAGGTTGTGACCCACCTCAGAGCTGCAGGGAGGAAGTGGGCTTAGCTGTCCCTCACAACTTCCCTCAAAGACCTAAAAAACAGAAACAGAAAGAAAAATCACTAAAAAGCTTAGTCACCCTCTTCAGTGACCAAGGGCAACACAAACATGAACAAACATATCTATGTATTTCATGAAAAACTATTTTCAGCCTCCAGCCTCTACCACCCGTTTCCATTCCATTCCATTCGAAAATAGCGTTCAGTGCTTCCCTAAAAGCAATGGTGGTGTGGTGGAAAAGTTAAAACGGGCCTGGTTTGGCCGGCGTGGTGAGCTGGCTGGCTCGCTGCATCACCGCTACCCTCTGCCCAGGCTGTCTGCTGTGTGCCTCACTTTTAGCAGTCATTCTGGGCCCTGAGGCCTGTGGCACGGGTGATTAAGCCCATACAAGCTCTGCTCTGCCTGAGCTCTATGCCTTAACCCTCCTATTGTGTTTGGGGTCAATTTGACTCCATTCAGTGTTTGACGTCTCTTAAAAACCAGTTAACCTTATGTTTTCCATCTTGTATGACTTTTCCTAATTTGGTGGGATTAAATAGTAAACACGCAATAAACATAATGGTGTTTTCAAACGTACTGTACCAACCTTGTACACAAAGGTGTTGTGTGGGGTCATTTTGACCCCAGGCTCTGTAGCTGTATAAAACATAAGAAAATATTTTTAATGTTGCAGACTTTCACTTACCTCTGGCTGTAAAATGAGAAGTTTATCAGAGATTTTTAATATTTATGGATACAACGCTAGTCATTTGGGAGACATTAAGAAGGTGACACACAAAGTGTCAAAATGTTTCTATTACAATCATTTTGTATTGGTTTAAACTGTTGGGGTCAATTTGAAAAGCTTCATAAAATTTCAACATAATAAGAGGGTTAAATGAAACCGAGGGCAGCAGCTTCAATGAAACACCTCTGGTGGAGCGTAGTAGTAATAATGATAATAATTTATTATTTATTCATAATTATAATAATAATTTCATCCCAATACCTTAAAGCAGAGGTTCTCAACCTTGGTCCTCGGGGTCTCCTGCATATTCTGGTTTTCATTCCAACCACAATTGCAATCCCAGATGTTTACCAAGCAGTTAATTTTTCTTAATTAGGTGCTTTTCATGTTTAGAGGGATTATTTACCCTCTTAAACCACATTATGTCAGAAATAACTGTGCATGCCACGAATAATAAAATTCCCATGTGCTTATTGTGCTATATTGCAAACTAAAAATTAAAAAAGAGGTCAATTGTTTTAACTGATCAAATTAACCTTAGACAGAGGTGAATCAATAGGCTCCTAATTACGTAGTTGAACACATGTGTTTCCGTTGTGGGTGACAACAATTATCCATATGAGGTACCTCCAAAGAGGTACTCTGACATCACGATTGGGGCGGGGGGCAGTGTGGGGAGCAGAAAGGGAATTTCAACCGTTAGAGGGCAGCACAAAGACGCTTTTCGACCAGTTTCTTATGATATACAATATTATCTCAGAATTGTTGAAATAACGGAATGAATGAATAAGTTACATTATAAGGTAGGAATACAAACACGTTTACAGCGAGAGAGAAAAAAGTGATCTAGGGTGTACTTGCTCTTTAAGAGGGTAAAACCTCAAAATACCTCAAAAAACATGAAAAACACCTAATTAAGAAGCATTAAGGGCTTGTTAAAATTCTGGGATTGAAATTGTGGAAAACCAGCATGCACAGGGGGACGAGGTTGAGAACCACTGACTTAGAGGACTTGACAGTTCTGACTTGAATGGCTAAACGTAGACCTACGAGTACAATGGCTTGATTTTTACAGGCTGTAATGTAATACAGGACAAAGTGTGATGCATGACAACCCAGATCCCATGCTTTTTCTTTTTGTGAAAAACAAAGGTTTTAAATCTTTTTTTGCAGATTCAGTTCGGCATTGAAGCACCGCCGTTGCACCCCTGATCAAGGTACTTATAAATAAGTAATATGTAAATAAGTAAATGACTGTGGTCAGGAAACAGTTTTTTCTGACAAATGACGAATGGAACAGTGGGGTGAAGCAGGAAACGCATCCGCTGCAAAACTGCCTAATTTTACAAACTCAAGTCTTACGAATCCTCTGACTTTGTTGCTGCCCCATTCCTTTCCCTGAACCTTCAACAAATTGTGGGGATATCCTTCCGCCCAAAACGGGGGCAGGCCGACTGGGGCTGATCCAGGGGAGGTAAAGAGGGTTTGGGCTGCTACGTCAGGAGGGGATTTTGCCTACACGGCAGGTTTTTGATGGACCCGGGCGGGTGGGCGGGCACACCTGCGCGGGAGAGAGGTACCGGCCCTGGAATTTAGGAATCTGACGGGAGTCCAACGGCAGACGGGATTAGCCTGCGAAGTGAAAATATTCGAGCCAACACAACTGACAGGTGCGAGGGAGTGCTTCTCGTTTCGGTCTGTTAGCGTTTCTGCATCAGCAGAGATATGCTAAGCAAGGAGTCACTGGCATGAGACGGAGACAGTTTAGATCTCCCGTATGGCGACTCAAGATAAAGCATTATCCCTCGGCACAGTGATGCGCCCCACGGTCCACAATCAAATTCCATCTACACCAGGGCTGGCTGTGGGCAGGAGGCCTGTGGGGCCGAGGGGCAGTTTGGGGATTATTGATAAACCATGTGCTTACGCCCTCCCTAATCGACGTAGGATGCTCAATGAATCTTTGAGCCTTTGAAGATCTTCAACACCTTTTCAGGATGGAAGGGGCCTATGAGAATGACATTAAAAATTGGGAAACTATGTTCAAATAAGATCCGCGTTTTAATCTTCAGTCTCATCTTTAATGAGAAATGTTGAGTGCGGAACTTTCCATCTTTAATTTTCATACCTTTTCGACTAAAGGCTGACGAGTGCAGTCCACGTCTACTTAAAATGTAAATTGCAAATTACGATGAATATAAAAACGGAACAAGCAAACTAAGAGAAATTGGGAGTGAGAGTAAACGGGACGTGCAGTAGCTCTCATCGACGGGAGGTGACGTTCCAGGGAGATGGGGGTCATGATCTTCTCCATGTGACCCGTGGGGAATGAATAAAAGGTTCTTAAGACCAAGTTGTCATTGTAAAAAAATTAAATTAAATAAAACAAATAATAATAAAAAAATGAAGCCAGGCCAACTGCAAATCCAGGAGAGGGTCCTCCAGAAACGTTTCGGGCTGCTTAAAATTCAGCGAATGGCTTGAGGGGTTACCAGAACCATCTGTTCTTTTCCGCAGGGACGGGTCACAGCAATTTACCACATATGGCGTTTAATAATTCATGTTCCAGTTCTTTTCCCTCTCTCTGTTATTTCGCCCCGCCCGGCAGGGGACAACGCGCCGTTTAACAAGACCTCATTACGGGGACTGCTGGGTCGCTCAGCATTGAGACAGTGTGTGCACCGGTTTGTGAAAGTATGCAGTGGAGATACCCGTTTCTAGAGATGCTAGCAGGTGCTTCTAATCTGTGAGATAAAATGAACAGAAACACGGCCCCTACGCTTATTTTCGGACGAGCGGCCAGGGGAGAAACTGATTTCAGGTCAGCGCTAAAACTCTCTGGACGATGCCGCCGCTCATCGGCCGCGGTGAGCGGGAACGGCGTGGGGTCGGGCGCGAGCGTCACCTGCGAGGACGACGGCCTGCGCTCCTGGCCTTTCTTGGCGAGACCGTCGAGGCCTTTGAGCGAGGAGAAGAGCCGCCTCTTGGTGGAGTGCTGCTGGGAGAGCGAGTGCTTCTTCAGTCTGGCCTCATTCCGGGAACAGATCTGAGGAAAGACAAAACCGCAAGCTCTGTGGAACCCGCATCTCGGGAGAATAAAACTCCATTCGCGTTTGCGTTTTCTCATCTATAATTATAAGAGTATTTCATCTGTACAAGAATGTTTATACCCGGTTTTACATGGCTTCAAATCGTTCCAACACAATTTATTTTTCTCATGGTGAGAATACTTGTGAATAGTTTTATCAAGAAATAGTCTTTGAATGACAAGATCTCTTTGTGTGGTTTCAAATAAAAAAAGACTTCAAGTGAATTCAAACAAGTCCTGGGGGTTGACTTTTTTTGTGTCAGACAAAAGTACCAAAATTCAAATTAGACTTCAAAAGAACAATGAACTGTAACAACCAGTCCCTGACCCTGACCCTGATTCGCACACACGCACACACACGCGCACACGCACACGCACACACACATACAGACACACACACACACACACACGAAGGACTCACCAGGGCATGGAAGGAGGACACAGAGAAGACTCCCAGTCGGGCAAGGGTGATCTTAGAGGGCCGGCTGGCGGTGGCGAGGAGGCTCTTGGGATTGGGCTGCTCACAGCCCTGCAGGCTGGCCAGGTAGCAGCGCATGCGGAACAGGTCCATGTTGAACTTCTCCAGGTTCTGCTCCCACTGCTGGATCTGCATTCCAAAGGAAGGGGGGGGGGGGGGGGGGGGGGGTGTGTGAGAAATTGGCTTCAGATGTAGCAGATAGCCTGGGGGGAAGAGGGACAGTGGTGGGGGTTAGGGGTTATGCATCTAATCCCCAATCCCCGCTTGACATTTCTGTTATTCTCGGCGATGAAACTCAGACGGGAGAGTGAATATGCACACTGCGCATATTGTCCTTTGCCGTTTCCTTTTGATAATTAATAAAACACTTTATTGCTAACTTTGGCGTTAATAACCAGTTAAGGCTAAAATAATACCCGTCAGGATTATTATTGTTTTCACTGCACATGCTTGCTTGATGACGTCATCCGTGGTGTGGTGTGAAACTATTTTAATTGGTCCCAAGAGGCAAGGAGAATTGTTTAACATGGATCCAACCTCTAAAATGCTGAATATGTAGTCTGGGTTTTTTAATCTGGGGGTAATCTTAGACTCATATCTAAGTATGAAATCCCATATTAAACACATCACCAAAGCCTCTTTTTATAACCGCAGAAATAAAGCAAAATGAAGGTCATTTTTATCCCTGTCTGTTGCTGAGCCATGCTTTTATATCATCTAGACTGCATTAATCCAATGCTTTGTCCTCCCAAATGACCAAATTACGTCCTTGGAAAATGACAGATTATCAAGAATGCAGAAGAGGGCCAGAGTGCTGACAAGGACAAAGAAGTGGGAAAACATTTCTCCAGCAGTTACCTCCCGGCTCCCGGTTAACTTAAGAACTGATTTAAAAACTTTATTTTTGGTTTTTGAAGGCAAACACGGGACGGCAACTGAGTGCGTAAGGCACATGCTTGTATCTCACAACAAGAGAACGCTTCAATCAGAGAACACTTAAATCAGTCACAGCTCGACTGCTGTGTGTCCCAAAAGACAAGTCTCTTTTAGTTCTTATGCCCCCAAACTCTAGAACATTCTGCCACAATATACTAGAGATTCAGCCTCAGTTCCAGTTTTTTTAAACACACCATAAAACATACATGCATTTTTTTAGGATGTGATTTCACTGAGCTGCTTTACTTATTAGTTTATTGTTTTTGTTATTCATTCTTGTCCTGATTATATTGTTCTGTACATTTATAAATGTTTTATGAGGTTTTATTGCAATTTCATTCTTTTTCATTTCTGTTTCTCTCATCTGTATCTTGCCGTTTTCTAATTTTATCTTTATTGTATTATCTAATTTACTTTAAGGAGCTATAAATATACAGTATATAGCTCCAAAACAGATATATAATTGTTTATTCAATAACTAATTATTATAAATGGTCATATACAGTATGTATATATCCATAAGGTCAATAAATATACACTTTACCAGCATGATTCTGTAATTCCCTGTTGCACAGGTAAATGGCATGAATGCACAATTTCTGGCACTGTGGGTAAATGCAGTACATAGACTCTCATTCAGCAACCATGCAATTATGAAATGTGACGATATAAACAAAATATTTCTAAATGGGAAAATATTTCCCCCATTTAGCTGAGCACCCCCTGGGACTGCTTCATAGAGCTCAGTGTGGGAATCTAACGGGATACAGAAAGCAGTATTGGGTGCGCTGTGCTTAGAGATACTGCAGGCTAGCTGTGCACTGAGACGAGCATTTAAAGCGGTGACCCGAAAAAGTGGTGTCATGTCCCGCTTGCGGGAACTAGCGGCGGATCGGGTTTAATGCCGTCTGACGGGGGACGCCCTTTCCAGCGTTCTGTGCCTGACGGAAGCGCTGGCTTCAGGCCTCGCGTCCGAAAGCTATGTTTCATTTTGATTTATACAGACCAAATATTGAAATGGAGCTGAACTTTTTTTGAAGGCGCTGCTGTTGATCCAGATTTCATCAGAGGAGGTCTACCGAAACGGCGCACGGTTTTATTGGAGACGAACGCGATGTTGCTGCTTTGTGAAATCCCTCGATAAAACAGGACGCCGTGAAAATGAAAAGCGAGCCGTGGTAATGGTATTTGGGCGTGAGACACTGCTTACGGGTACAGCAGAGCGCAAGCAGGTCTTTGGCAGGGAATGAGAGATGAAGATTGGGACAGAGAAAGAGTGTAAGTGACAGTGACAGAGAGACTAAGCGAGCGAAAGAGTGAGATAAGAGAAAGAGAGAGAGAGGAAGAGACTGTCATTCAGTGAGTGAGAGATAGGAAAGAGAGCTAGAGAATATAGCAATTTAGTTTTATTTTCACTGAATCCAGACCACTGCTTTGTCTTTTATTTGGATAATGTATAGGTCCTGTCATGTTAATAAAGCAAAGTGGGGAAAAAGACGGAGAGACAGACGGCGATGTTGGGAACTAGACGGACAGAGCGAGAGACAGAAATGGACATAGACAGACAGACAGACGAGAGAGAAACGGAAGCCACAAAACGCAGCCACTACGGTTTTGTTTTGGGGGCTTTTGGCCATTTAATTAAAAATTTTAGTGAAACACTTTTTCCACACAGATATGGTCTCTCTCTTTGTCATCTTCTGCCCTCCCCAATTCGTAAAGTGCAAACGGCGTATGGGTTGAACCGTGACAACACTGTCAGTTCGCGGATTGTCGCAGAAACACCTTCTGGTATTGATTTTTCGGAGACGGGACATCAAAGAGGTCAGGCCTCTGATGGGAATGCCCCCCCTTCAACCCCATCCTAATCAATCAACCCATCTGGGCCATGGACCAGCCCCCCTCCACCTACCCTGTCCCACCTCCTGACCCCTAACTCTGCCTCCAGATGTTATAGCCTACAGTCCCACGGTAAAAAAGAAAAATGGTGGCTGTACACAGACATGACAGTATGACAAATCACCAAGTAAAATGAAAATGAGGGACTTAATGTCTCTCCATTTCAATTTCTACCTCCATCTAATATGCTTTAAGACCTTTTTAAAATGACCTACAATGCAACGTCCATCCATTTTCAACAACCACTGCTATATTACTCTATTAGGTATTCATTACTTTAATTATTTTATGTATTAATATTTTTATGGCACATTTTTACGTGAAGCACTTTCGCCCTGAGAGTATAAATGACATTCAAAATGATAAATACGATTATCTGCAACTCTTGCTCTCGGGAAGGAAAGATAGCCGGTGGGGACCATGACATCATTGTGTTAATTAAGCGTGGAGGCGGAGCTCTAGGTCTGGCCCTTAGACTTCTCACATCTGGTTTCTGAGGCTGAGGCTTTTGTTTCCTGACTGAAACGGGACCAATTTCCTGGCTGCTGGCATAGGAGAATGGCTCAGGGGCAGACTAGTCTCTCGTCTTAATCACCCCCCTTATAAATGCTGCTTTATTAACTGGTTTGTTGTGTGTGTATGTGTGTGTGTCTGGGGGGGAGGGGGTGTGTGGAAAGGTGCTGGAAGTTTATAGACGGTCCTCAGAGTGCATCGCCACTGGCGGGGGTACATAAATTTACAGGTTTACCTTCTGGCAATTGTGTAATTTGTAATAGTGTAATAAAAAGAGCATTACCTGCATACCATGCCCTGTGTGTGTGCACGTGTGTGTGTGTGTGTGTGTGTACTGTATGTGTGTGCGTCATTCATGCATGTTTCTGTTTTTGTTCATGAATTTATGCATGCGTATTTCTACATATCTGCATAAACACACAAACACATTGCATACATTACACGCACAAATACACCTGCCTACACAGCGAAACACACACACGCAATTTACATTGTACATTGTGTGTGCAAACATTTGCATATGGGAGTGTTTAAAAGTGCGTACTCAATAAGGATTTGCATACTGGGAAATTCACTGCAAGAAATATCAGAACCAAGTGGAAGCCTTTTAGCACATGGAGCCTTCAAACCTGAAGAGCGAGTAGTCACGCCCTGTCATGCCCGACCGCGCCCTGCCAAGCCCGCAGCCCTCACCTGGCTCTCGATGGCCTTCCTGTTCTTGGGGTCGCTGACGATGGACAGCTGCAGCTCGGCCATCTTCTTCATCTTGCCGTCCATGTCGATCTTCTGCAGCAGGTTGCGCGTCTGACTGCTTAGCAACCGCACCGTGTCCTCCTTGCCCTGCCGTTTGGCCAGCATAGAGGCGCTGGCTGAGTGGATTGCCGTCACCCAGTTCTCCAGATCCGTCTGATTGGCGGCCTATGGATGGGGAACAGACCAATGCCGTGAAGCAAACGGGGAAGGTTGTCAGGGAAGAAGGTTGAGGTCAGCACTCTCACATAGTATCAGAGGCCCTGTTTGAACCAATCAGGGAGGGTTGTGGAGAGAAGGGGGCAGGGTCTGCACTCTTATATAGATACAACACGATATCCTTTGGGGTCCCTTCTGTACAATTCTTTTCTTGCAAGGAAAAATATGGCCCAATGCAAATTGGTAGGCAGCCATCTTGTATGAAACAAACTCTCAAACCTTCATCAGACCAGTAATGAGAGTGAATATAGAAACATTTTCTAACAGCTTTATTTTGTGACACTCACTGATTTTCTTCTCCTGCACACCTGTTTTTTTACATATCTTTTATGTGTAAATTGGATATGCAGTTCCTTTCACACTTCAAAAGCACTTCAAAAACAAACTCTTTTGTTTCCAACTTTTAGAAAGGAGCAAACCCCAACAGCTGACAAACAGACGCCCTCACAGAGAAGAGTGTGTTTTCTACCCATCAGCCCTCTAGGGAAACGTTTTCCAAATTTAAGCATCTCCTGAGGGCAGACGCGTGGTTGGCAGCGGGAGCACGCTATATTTACATCGTAAAGAGAGCGGAGAGGAGGTCGCCACGCGAGCCTTCACGTCGCGCGGCCTCTAATCTGGCGGCAGGGTCGGGTTGCAGACGCGTCGCCGCAACCCACGTGGCTGAGGGAAAAGGCGTTATCAATTCCAGCGAAATTCCAACAGCAGAAGAAAGGAAATTCCTGTCAACGGACTCCGTTCTGGTTTCAAATTTTCTGCTGGGTCGACACCAGCTGCTCACACGATATGAGCATTTGGACCCGAGGGCCACGCAAGGCAGAGGAGGTAAAGGCCATTTCATAGCCCCCAAAGAAAGTATTGCGTGCGGCAGTCTGCACAGCAGTCGTTTTTGTGTCAGTGCAGACCTGTCATTTGGCCTACAAGCGTACCTTCTTTGTATCTTCTTCCATTAACGACGCCATTTTGATTGCCAATTTGTGCGCAAAAACGATGGGAAATGTTGTCTACAAAGGGGGGGGGTTGATACGCCTCGAGTACACCCGACTATGAAAGGCAAAAGTCCGCGTATGCGTCTGCTCCCTGTTTTCAACACCGTAAGAACACATTGTATGGAATCGCGAACGTGCCCTGCTGGACTGATCTGAGTTCCGCCATGGTCGCCCCCACCCCCGGTCCGTGTGGACCCTGCTCGTCGACCGGGAGCCCCATAGAGAAGTGCGTACCTGGAACAGGTAAACGTCCCCGTAGGAGTTGCTGAGGCAGAAGACGTTCTCTTTCTTGGGGTGCTCGGGGACGGACTGCACCACGCTGTCCTCGGCCAGCAGGGCGTAGCGCGGGGACGCGTCCTGCTCCGCCGAGCCCTTCCCGTACGTCTCGTAGAACAGGAGCGTGCAGCCTGGGGAGGAGGCAAAAAGAGAAGGATGAGAAAGAGGAGGGGGCTGGAAGGAGATGAGGTGAGGAGGTAGGTAAAAAGGGGAGGTGTGGAAGAGATGTGGAAGGCGAGGAGGTGACGACGACGAAGAGCGGAGGAAGAGGAGGTAATGAAACTGAGTAGGGTGTCAGTATAGAGAAAAACCTTTTGCATCCATGTCTTCATCCTGGACCTGAAGTGACTCTAAACAGTCTTTACATAGGAACCCGGCCCATTGCAGCTCTATCGTGTAATATACAGAGCTGACAAAACAGAAATCCACAACAACAGGTTTTCAACCTGAATAAAACTTACCACCGCTTCCGGTTTTTTCTGTAACTGTGTACCATGCTATGTTTGCATCACACAATGGCCACATAAGCCATTGTCAGGAGGCCAAGGAGCTCTGACTGAAATGAGCAAATTTCACGAATTAAATACTATGGATTTTGGAGTTTGATTCCACTCACATTTGATTTAACTTATTATTCCAGCCCCCAACTGGTTGGTTAAGTACGTTGAAAGTTTTGTGCAAACAAGCAACAAAATGTTTTCAAAAAAGGCACGGACACAAATGTTATGAGCAGTGGCAGTCTTTGTGTCTTTGTAACATGAGCACTGTTCCCCGTGGGTTATAATTAGTTTGAGGACACACAGTGGAGTGCACAGTGGTGTAAAAACTGAGATTCGCTCCACTGGCATGAGGAGAAGAGGCTCCAGTTGGCAACACTAAGGTAATGCTGAGTCATTGTCTGTGGTCACGGTTGCTTTGTAGCTGTGCTGTGGTCATGTAGAGACATGCACTCCCACTGTGCCCCTCCTCAAGTCTATGCTTCAAAAATGAATCAAAAACTGCAAAGCGGTTGAAAACATAAGATTGGTGGCTAATAGCACAGTGTGTGCCATAAATCACCGTCGCTGCTATTGACCTATTGCTATTCTAATAAATTGAAGTTGTCAAGCTTTGCGAGACGGTGCTGCTTTTTCTTCTGCCATTATCCATCTCCTGTCCAAATAGTTGGCCCTGGCTGTTACAATCTATGCTCGTCTAACTTAGGAGCGAGTAACGGGGACTCACTCATGGGTTATGATGTCACTTCCACCCACTCTGACATCACTTCCTTCCCCTGCCCTTCCCTTACCTTTCAGAGTTACCCAGTATTGCTTCCACTTGCGCCGGGGGACCAGCTCGAGCTTCCTGTCCTTGTGCAGGGTGAGGAGGGGCTTGAAGAACAGCCAGCCGGCCTTGCGCACCACGCCCTGCTCCTTCTCGAAGCGCAGGTCCAGCCGCTCCAGGGAGCCCAGCGAGTCGCTGCTGGTGTCCTCGGTGCCGGTGGACGGCTCGTGCGGCTCAGGGGCGCCGGCGCGGCCCGTCTCCAGCTCGCGCATGATGAAGCTCTGGTAGATGTTGTAGCGCAGCGCGTCGTTTCCATGGAGGGCGTTGGCCGAGTCGCTGCGGGCCGGCGTCTGCTGGTGCCACAGCAGGCTGGAGGCCTGGGAGGGGGAGCTGGTGTCAGCCGTGAGCCCGTCCACCCCGCTGTCGAAGCACTCACTGGTCTCCTTTCTCCTGGACTCCTGTGAGGCAGAGCCAAGGGTCAGAGGTCATGCGACAGGGACTGGATCCAAGGCTTATTTAAAAGGCAGAATGTTCTGTTACACTCCGAACTTTCCATCCATTGAACAGGAAGTTCACTCTGAATGGTTTACTGCATTTTGCAACATTCCTTGGGAAATGTTTCACGGTCATGTTGTGGGGGGACTGGGGAAGGAATGTTGGCTCTGATATCATATTGCAACATTTTAAAATATGTCATTGGCCACAGAATAAAGGCTGCATACAATCGCCCTTGCATTTCAGTCATGTTTTTGTTTTAAAGGTTCATGTGGCATTTTGATGCCCCCCAGTCTCAATTTCAAAATGGCTGCCATTTACAAAATCCACATGTACAACATGCTCACACACACAACAATGTCTAACTAACTAATTAACTACTCTAATTAACTTAACTTTCCTACAATGTGGACACAGTCATGCCACAGAGACAAGCTTGAATATTGTAATTCCAGCACCAGCCACCAAAGTAACTGTGCAATCATTTAGGCCTAAGAAAACTGAGACCAATTTAACCTGATGGAGGCCTTGCTGAATTGCATTCAAGTCAAAGCATTGAGCGGTGACTGATTTCAGGTCATGTATCTCTCCCATACAGTTATGCAGTCGGGACGGAGCACGGATGGGGCACATGCTTGCCTTGTACTAATAAAGCGAGAAGACCCACCTGCAGGACACCCACATTTACCATTCGTGATCGATTACATCCCTGAATCTAATTAAGCTCCACCCAAGTTCATCCACTTTCACTCAATTCCAAATCCCTATAGGACACTCAGAGTGGAAAAGCAGAATTTGTCACTTTGCTATTTCAGCTTACCAGTACTTCATTAACTTAAAATGTATTGATTCTCCCCCCCCCCCCCCCCCCAGTCATTCTGGTGAAGGTACTTCAAGTGCAGGCGGTGTACATGCATTGCCCCAGCAACCTTCACGCAGCACCTTTAAATTGATTTTTTTCAACCTCCAGGTTAAATATCGTTTAAACAATGACGTAAACACGTCTACACATCTGGAAAAAACCCCCACAAAACCTGGGAGCCCATGTTAATGCTCTGTGAAATGAGGTTATACGGGGACATGCTCTGATCTCCAGCCTACATGCTGGGGGGCGTGAAGGACGGGGCTTTACCATGGACACCCCCGGCAGTTATGGGATCCAGACTTCGGGCCAGATGTGGCCCTCTGAAATTTAGAACAGTCTGGGGTCTGTAGGTTTATGGGCTGCCCCATATAAAAGCCCGCTGATCCTATCTGCTTGTACTAATAAAGCTTGTACTAATGATGTTTCTTCAATTAGGTCATTAAGGGCTCAGCTAGAAACCCAAATCCAGGAGACATCCATGCAGGAGTTCATTAAAAGTCAATGAAGTCTTTTTTTTTCCAGCAAAAGTGAGACGCTAAATGGACCAATAAACTGAAACTCGAAGGGAGGCATTTAAATACTGCGTGTGTGTGCGTGCATGCGAGCTGGGCCGGATTAAATGGATAGATTGCACTAGGCAGACAATTATTTTCAGGCCCCCCGTCCCCCCGTAGTGTCTCCGTATTTTCTCAGTGATGCGGAAAAATCACCAATATTTTGACAGGGTTTGTTTGATGCGAAGAAGTCACGCATTTTGTCGTCAGTTTTATCCCACTTTGCAGGGTCGGGTGAATGGCTCGCTGGCCTGTTCCGTTTCCGAGGATGTCTTCTCCCCCTGCTGCCCTGCTGCCCTGCTGCTAACTCAGGACCAATGTCCCCGCGCCGATTAGAATCAGAGACAGCGGCAGGCTCACCTGTCTCTCACCTGTCTCTCACCTGTCTCTCACCTGTCTCTCACCTGTCTCTCACCTGTCTCTCACCTGTCTCTCACCTGTCTCTCAACTGTCTCTCAACTGTCTCTCAACTGTCTCTCAACTGTCTCTCAACTGTCTCTCAACTGTCTCTCAACTGTCTCTCAACTGTCTCTCAACTGTCTCTCAACTGTCGCAGCCGGTGATTGGGGCTGGCTTTTTGTTGATTTTGATGCCAGACTAGAGCCCGAACTTTAGAAAAACTACACTCTTCTTCCGTTAGGCCTATCTTTGCAGCAATGCTTTCGGGTGCAGCAAAACGCTAAAAAAATATAATTACGAGGCTATATGAAAAAATCTCTGGCTAGGGTACATTGTGCATGATTTAAAAGAAAAAAAAGAAATTATTTGAAAATATCGAAAGCTATTTTATATTTTAATATAATTTTTTTTTTCTTTTACCCGTTTCTTACCCCTCCGGCAATTGGACCTTAGGGAGCTGCCTTGTTTGCCTATGCCTAGATCCGGCATGATGCGAGTATGTGTGCGTGCATGCATGGAAGAGAGAGGAGTGATTCTCTCGCATGTAGTAACATCCTTTGAAGTCCAAAACCCTTCAATGTACAACCACACCCCACCAGTAGCTGCGTGAGGGTGGGGACGCAGTGATGAAGAAGAAGAAGAAGAGGAAGAGGAAGGGCTGAAGAGGATGCCTGTGTCACTGCCCAGCCTCCAGCTCCATTCATTAGGGCTGTGTGCCGGCACACGCTAACGGATTACAGCGCTAACGAGGGAAAAGAAGGCTTAGGCCAAAGCAGAGCTAATCGAATGTGACATCACCAGCCCTCTGGGAAGCTGCTCCTTTACACAGAAGAACCCAAATTAAGAGACACCTTACCCTGCCGAATTTAGCCTCACAAGGGGGTGCAGGCCAATTATTGAACTGAGCATTGTGCTAGCACCAGTCCTTATACCTATTGAACAAAATCATGAAAAAGATGTTCGCCATCTCCTTGGGTTAAGCCTTAAAATTCACTGAACGTAGTTGAATCCTTATGTTGTTAACTTTTATTATTTCTGGCAGTGATTTAACCAAAAATAGCCTGATTCATCTTCATTATAAAACACACAGGCAAAGACTGCAATGAATTATGGGATCTTTGTTCAGGGGAAACACAGAAATTGCTGCACACACTCACTGTAAAGACAAAGTTTAAAACATAGGAACGCTGTACTGACATGCCACATTTTTTCAGTTGCCAGAGTACAAGACCCACACATGCATAGATGATTGATTTCAAAATTGTAAAGATAATCACATGTAGCTGAGAGCAGAAAGAAAGAGTGCTGACATAAAGATATTTTTCATATTAACAGTTCTTCCCACCTGCCCCATCAGGAGTAATTTGTGTCTATCTTGTCAAGAAGGATATTGCAGGTATTGTGCTCTCAGTGCTCGTCTTATCATCTGCAGATAGAAAACAATATATACAGTTAAAGTCAGAAGTTTACATACACTTAGGTTGAAGTCATTAAAACTAATTTTTAACCACTCCACAGATTTCATGTTAGCAAACTATAGTGTTTGTGTAATTGTGTAATTTTTCCAACAATTGTTTACAGATTATTTAACTTTTAATTCACTATATCACAATTCCAGTGGGTCAGAAGTTTAAATACACAATTTTTTTATATTTGGTCGCATATCTTTTGCATGCCAAGCATTTCTGATGTCTGTGACCCAACAACATCAAGAGACTCTTTTCTGGTACTCATACAAGCGATACTATAACGAATGGATCTCTATGGGAATTGGGGGGTGGTAATAGATTTAGCTGTAAATTATGCTGGAACAGTATGGAATACATGATTGGTAAAATGGCTATAAGTCATCAAGGGTCTGAGGTAACAAACAAGCCTCAAACCATCACTCTGCTGCCAGATATGCAGTAGATATGGATGGATCATGCAGTAAATATGGATGGATGGGTCGTTTCTCCTGACAAATTTTCCTATTGAACTCTATGGAAAAATAAGTCAGGAGAAGAAACCCTTCAAGTTATCCATTCATATCTACTGTATTTCTGGCAGCAGAGTGATGATTTGAGGCTTGTTTGATACGTCAGACCCTTGATGACTTAGAGCCATTTAGCCAACCATGTGTTTCCATACTGTTCCAGTGCAATTTACAGCTAAATCTAGTCCCACCTCCCAATTCCAATAGAGATCCATTCAAATGCAGAGATGTTATAGTATCACTTGTAAGAGTACCAGAACATAAGATATCGAGAGTCTTTTGATGTTGTTGGGTCACAGACATCAGGAAGTCATGGCATGCAAAGAATATGCAACCAAATATAAAAAATTTAAAGGCACAGTCAACTTAGTGTAGGCTATGTAAACTTCTGACCCACTGGAATTGTGATATAGTGAATTAAAAGTGAAATAATCTGTCTGTAAACAATTGTTGGATAAATTGTCATGCACAAAGTAGATGTCCTACCTGACTTGCCAACACTATAGTTTGCTAACATGAAATCTGTGCAGTGGTTAAAAATGAGTTTTAATGACTTCAACGTAAGTGTATGTAAACTTCCGACTTCAACTGTATATATACACTACTCACAAAAAGTTAGGGATATTCGGCTTTCGGGTGAAATTTCAGGATGAACCTAAAATGCACTATAACCTTTACAGGTGAAATTAATTTGACCTTCTCTAAACTTTTGAATGCACATGTCCAACTATTCAATGTTTCAGTACTTTTTGCACAACTTGCTGTTCTCTAACAAGGAGCTGAACGGCAAAATTCACAACAGGTGTTTGATCCATGAATCGACCAATAAATTTCCTGGTTCAATTAGAATTGGTATTTAAACAGTCCTCTTCATCATGCTGTTCACATTTTGACATCATGAGACCAAGACGACACCTAACAATTGATCAACAGTACCTCGCCATTGCGAGGCTTCAAACAGGATGTTCTCAGAGGGAAGTGGCCACTGAGCTTAGAGTGTCACAGAGTGTCATCAGCAGGTTGCAACAGAGATACAGAGAGACTGGAAGAGTCACAGAAAGGCATAGAAGTGGACATCCTTTGGCCACATCCCACACTGATGACCGCTTCATTGTGAACAGTGCCCTGCGGAACCGGATGATGAATGCCACTCAACTCCAGGCACATTTAAGGGAGGTGAGAGGCACCCAAGTGTCACGTCAGACCATTCGAAACCGTTTACATCAGCGTGGTCTGCGTGCTAGACGACCTGCAAGGGTACCTGACCACACCACCAGGCACAGGCGTCATCGTCTTGCATGGGCCAGGGAGCATTTACGCTGGACGAGGGACCAGTGGGCCTCAGTGCTGTTCTCTGATGAAAGTCGATTCACGTTGAGCAGAAATGATGGCCGCCAACGATGTTGGAGACGTCAAGGAGAGCGCTATGCATCAGCCACTGTTGTCACCAGACGACCCTTTGGTGGTGGCGGTGTTACAGTGTGGGCAGGTGTGTCTAGTCAATACAGAACTGCCCTACACTTTGTGAATGGTACAGTGACAAGCCCATACTACCTGAATAACATCATTAATCCAGTCATTGTGCCCCTGCATGAACAACACAGGCCTAATTTCATCTTCATGGACGACAATGCTCCAGCTCATCGAGGTCGCATCATTAGGGAAAGGCTGCTGGAGACTGGGGTACCTCAAATGGAGTGGCCTGCACTTTCTCCAGACCTGAATCCCATAGAAAACCTATGGGATCAGCTGACTCACCGTGTAGAGGCTCGTAACTCTGTACCCCAGAACCTCAATGACCTGAGGGCCGCCCTTCAAGAAGAGTGGGATGCCATGCCTCAGCGGACAATAAGTCGACTTGTGAACAGCATGAGACGTCGTTGTCAAGCTGTAATTGATGCTCAAGGGCACATGACAAGTTATTGAGACATTGACATTTTTGTTGTGGTATACCCACCACTGTTGTTGGCTTTTGTTTCAATAAATTGTTTGAGATGAGGAAATCACCATTGCATGCTTCTACTTAAATGCCCTACTTTCATGATACGTATAATATCACTGTAGCGTGAACTTACATTTTCCATAAATTTCACCCGAAAGCCAAATATCCCTAACTTTTTGTGAGTAGTGTATATATATATTTTTTTTTTTTTTTACTGTTTGGGTGAAGTTTTCATTTACATGTGACATTATATGTATGATTGCATTATACAAATATTATAATATTTAAATTACTCACAGTAAAGACAATTTTTAGTCATGGTAAGACCTTTCAGCATGTCTGATAGAGGTCTAAAGCAATAAGCCTAAAGCACATTGGCTTTTTTGTGTATACTTGGCCACTTATTTGACCAGTAAACATCTATGATACCTCTGATGTTCACCTGAACTTATCAAGAGCCTACAAATTACTAATGCTTCCTTCCTCAAGATGAATATCTATATTGCACAGAAAACCAATGGTACTTATTCAATAAAAATAATTATAGGTAGACTGGTTTTTCAATTCAACCACAAAACCAAGCAAGATAACAATATTTATGCTCAGTGTTCCTCACAACACACAGGCATTCTCATAAAACGAGATTCAAAATCTATCACCTTCTCGTCTTAACAGCCAACGGCAGCAAGGTGTCAAAGAGTACTGGATTAGAAAACTGGGAACAAGCCAAATAGCAGTACAGCTTGAATTTCAGTTATTTTTAATATGAAAGCCCTTGGCTAGTTGACATTTAAAAATCGGGATAAATTTTGAACGATTCAGGATGAAACATGTCGTAGAAATGTTAAAAAATTGTTATCCTTGTGTGCGTCCTGGATTTAGCGGATAACGAAACTGGGGGCAAGACAAATAGCAGTGCAGCTTGATTTTCAGTTTTTTTAATATCAAAGCCCTTGGCTAGTTAACATTTAAACTCGGGATGAAAAATGTTGTAGAGACCTTAATAATTGTTATCCTTGTGTGCTCTATAAAGAATATTTAATGTTTACATTATATATTGTCCAGGCTTGTGATGGGTCACTGTTAATCCTGGTATTGGTTCCAACTGGCCTCTTTATCAATCAGGTGTGATTGAGTGGTTGATTGAACAGTGATCTGGATTTTCCCTCTCATGGCACTAATCTGCCATAACAAGTGTGTGGTTTCCAACACAATAAAAATAATGCAAAAGCATTATTATTAAACATTTATTATGTGGTTAAACATGTTTAACCACACTATACAGATAATGCTGTTCAAGGTACTTGGTAAATATTCATTACTTAGTCTA
Source organism: Synaphobranchus kaupii (assembly GCA_029718625.1). Classification (NCBI taxonomy): domain Eukaryota; kingdom Metazoa; phylum Chordata; class Actinopteri; order Anguilliformes; family Synaphobranchidae; genus Synaphobranchus; species Synaphobranchus kaupii. The sequence continues at coordinate 30,486,713 of CM056390.1, read as the reverse complement.
CAAATTACTTGTTGTAGGACCAGGAACAATTCATTCAATGGTTCATTAAGCTTAAACTATTGAGGAAGCTGACAGCCACTTTTTAAGGGGTAAGCCTTCAAGAAAGCTAATGTGCGGTGGCCAGCGTCCCAAAATGTTCACGCTTTGTTTACTTTGAAAATTAGGTTACGCCTTACTAAGAAAAACCTTGGGTGGTACAATGCAAGACACAGCTCATTATGTGTCTGCAAACTATATATAAAATATGAATATGAACGTAAAAATTTCACAAATTATTCTTTGCATGTCAAGGAACACGCATACTAAGCACAGGTGACATTGGCCTGGAGGTGAGTCTTAGCAGCTTACAGGAGGTTGAGATCTCCTTGCGTAACGGATACACAAGGCTGCATGGCTCTAATATGCTAGCAGACGGGCACCCAGGACTCGGAGGACGAAGACTGCTTTGCAAACACAGTAGACGATGATGACAGTTACTACCGTAATATAGAAAGGCCAATAATGTGTAAAAATGAGCAAAAAATAACTACTGGTGAACAACTGAGAATTTTTTATGCAAAATCCAGATGTTCCAGGTTCAGTACAGGCTCTTTTTACGAGGTTACGAAGCAGTGACATCCATAGCTGAATAGATGTAGGTGATTCGTAAATGCAACTTTTGTAAAAAAATAAATAAATAACAATCATGTTATTTTTTCCACCTGTTTACTGCTTTTCTCATTTTCATGAGGACTTACGGAAAGGTGGAGTAAACCACACTGAGGCAGGGGCGTTTTTCTAAAAAAATAAATGAATAAATACAAAACCTGGGCACATTGGAACAGGGCTCTCTTTGAATACGAGCCATTGCAGTTTTACTGCAGTGGAATCTGAATTCAAAGAGAATTGCAGAAACAGACGGCTATAAGTCAAATACGTTTTGTTTCTGTCATTTTAAATACATAAAACATAAAAAACTTGACTTCGGTGGATGCCAATCAATCAGATGCTTAAATGTAATGATATGGTTTCCTCTCTATATTTGGACTAGCCTACATAAGATACACCACATCTAACACTTACTCAAAATTTATAAGGATTTGGGGATCCTATTCAAAGTCAGACAGACTGATATTCATGCTCTGTACATGTAGGTGAAGGTACATGTATTAGAAGGTGTATGCACTCAATCACACAATTCATTACTTGTTTTTTTACTGAATTTGTTTTTTAAATCTTTTGGTCTTCCCCTGACTGTATCGGTTTCATTTGATCTCAAGGCAATTGAAGTATGATGCGTTTATATTTTTATTTTATTATTGTATGTTTATATTTTGGAAAATGTTCAAAATAAAATACTCAACAAAAAAAAAACAGCTGCTTAAATGTTAGATGCCAACACCAGCTCTAACGTGTGAATGACCCTCCTTAAATATCAGGCTTTGACCGATCCATTCACACAAGCGACACGCAGTTGTCGGTTCGTCCTTATGTTGGCATGCGAGTAATCCTGCGCAAGCCACATGTCAAGGATTTCCACTCACATGCGCCCCAATGGTGCCGCTTTACAGTCTCTGAGACCTATGACCTTTGACCTATGCAATGGAATGAATTAACTCGAGGGACAGAGCTACAATAGGAATGCGTCACACCTTTTCTATGGTCTACTTATTTCGATAGCATAAGCATCGCTGTGATGCTTTTTTAAACCATCCTTCCCTTAGCCCACTTGCTCCATAACAGAGAGGCTCCAATGCACAAAGAGAATAACAATATGAAATAGTTTAATAGTAGACAGAGTTACTCTCTACTGAACGATGTATGAATTATCTTACTATACGTGTGATTATGGGAGCAGTATAATATTTGGCTGTGTATACTGGATTGTGTGGAATTGCAGGAGGTCCACTGCACTGTGAAAATGGCTTTGGAATGGGTTACCTAATCCTGTTATAACCATTGTTGACAATGGCGGTCTGATGCCAACTATGACATACGCTCACAAGGACAATACAAGTTACTTTCTTTCTAGTTACAACTCAAGGGCCCCGCCAATCTGATCCACACGTGGATACAGAGTTCACTTTATGGCACCCTGCTATCTCCTTCCTTGACAGCCGGTGTCACGCCCCTGCAACCACGAGGGAGCGTTCAGTCCCTGGTGATGGGGCGCACAAATACGATGGCCCGTCCCCTCCAAGAACGCTTGAGAAGACGGTTATCTCCTCCCACAGGGCTGACAGCTGTTGCTAGCAGTGGATATTTTCAGACCGCTCATTTCAGACGTCAGCTCCTATAGAGAAGCGTAGCCTTGACTTCTTTTTCTGTGCTGCCAGTCCATAAGGTATGTAGCTGGAATCTCTAGTGGAGACAGTTGTTCTTCTGGTAGAATGTGCCAGGTTTTTGACGAACAATGTTTTACGATGTACGGTTCACCCAGAGAACTGGTATTGTTTTCGGTCTGCCTAAAATCCTTGAGGATGTTCCAAAAAAAAATCAACAAACAATTCACGTGTCTACCTATTAATTTCTGCCTACTACTACCATATATTTGAGGTACACTATATGTTTTCTTAAATTAAGCCTAAGTACATAAAGTTCATGATATTAAGGCTGTTAAATCTGGTAATAACAAACAAAACAAAGACCTGCTTGTTTGCACAACCAACCATAAAAAATAGTCACTCCTGTCCAAACCCTGATGAGGACAACAGGGGTTTAACGGAAAGCTTGGAAACAGTCCCACAGTTAAATACAATGGAACCATATAAGCATATGTGCAATGTAAGCATATCAGATGCAAGAATAACCTGGTAGTAGAGAGGAAAAATGCAGGGTGGAATCTTTCCTATGGAAATGTTTATGTAACGATAAAGCACCACATTTCTAAAAAATCATTTGAGGCTCAGTCAAAACATAAAACACTCATAATACACACAAGCTATTAATACACATAATCTGCATTACAAATGAGCTAATAAAAGTCATTTTCACCTAAAATCTGTGAATCCTATTAAATAGCCTAACCATCTTGAGGCCATGTTTAGGTAAAAACAACATGTGAAATAAGTATCTGCTTTTCAACAAGGCAACTACATTAAATGTGAAAAACATGGACACAATTATGCAAAATGAGGGAGACAGAAAACAAATGCCAACTGGCAAGGCTCCTCACCTGCAAAGCCCCACCTCCCTGCAGAGCCCCACCTCCCTACAAAGCCCCGCCCCCTCACCTGGAGCTTCCTCTTCTTGTTGCTCAGGCTTCCCGTCCAGTCGCTGAAGCGGCGCATGCGTCCTCTCAGGCCATCCTCTTTCTTAGCAGCGGCATCAGCACTGGGCCGGGCCTTCCGGCAGGGCAGCGTGTAGGAGGCGTACTGCCTGGCCTCCGGGCACTCCTCCTCAGCGGTGACATCCAGGGCGGACACGAAGGAGGCGCGGTGGGTGGTGCGGCAGCGGGGGTCCGGGTACCGGGCGGAGAGATCCTTAGCAGCCGGGAAGGTGGAGGCCATGCTGGGGTCGCGGTACAAGTCCGAGAGTGAGGCGGCGCACGGGTACTGGTCGAGCGGTTTAGGGTCACGTGCGCGGCGTGCCGGAGGCGGGCCGTGGGAGAGGGTGGGGTCGGCATCGTTGCCGTAGGACCAGTCGTACCAGGAGCAGTCCGAGCTGGCCGAGCTACCCTTGCTCGTCTGTGGGGTGGGATCAGAGGGAGACGACGCGCCGTGCGGGGTCTGGAGCCACCGGTTCTCCTCCGGCGGGCCGGCCGTGGACTCGGCCGCTGGGGAGAACCGGAGCAGCTGCACCGGACCGTCGGACTCGCCCGGCGCCTCCCCGCCATTGTCGATGTTGGTGAACTCCACCCTAAGGCTTCCGTCCTTCCTGATCACAACCTTGGGGCTGCCCCTCCCCTCCCCAGACGACTTCCTCCCAGGTGACCTCCGACCGTTCAGGGAACGGCCGGTCCACTCGTCTGTCAGCTCATTGTTGCCGTGGTAATGGTAGCCGTTCTCATGGGGCAGGAGAAGACCGCTGCCTTCGCCGTGTTGCTCACACCTCTTGGGATGCAGCCTGCCGTTGGGACTGCCGTTGGGACTGCCCTTACTTGCCTTTGTGATGTAGTCATAGGGATCGGCGTCATAAGACTGGGAGCCCCTCTCTGCTACTGACCCACTGGCCCCGCCCCTCCACCAGCCTTGCAGGGACAGAGCTTCCTCTTTGCCAGGGCGGAACTTCAGGGAACAGGGTTTTGGTTTCCCGGGGAGGACCAGGTCAGCACGCCTGGATCCCTGAACACTGTACTGGCTCTCTGAGTTACCCATTCTGATCTGGAGACAAAACAGCCCACAGAACCCACAGAGTCACAAAACATGTAGTGCTTTCTAGAGGGAGACCTACTTAAAGTCTACACAGGCACAGCATAGACCCTTCATAAGCACTCCGATTCATAAACCCTCATGGAAAATGACATTGACTAGAAACTCAACCTATATGAGCTAAAAAAAAACTGGTCTTCTGTGGCGGTTTCCATGAGGAAGCGTGGCCAGGCACAAAACTTCCATATAGAGTACTCAAGTGAGTACGTCAGTCGTGGGCGGAGTCTGGTTTCGGAAGTAAATTCCGTATGGAAGATAGAATGGGCTTCGGAGACTATCGACTATTTCTTGAAATCTGATTTATAGAATGAGCCGAAACGTTCCTGGATTAGCCTGTGTGGTACAAGGATATATACCATATATCGCATGTTCCAATTTTTATTCTTTAAAGTAATGCATTAATTATTGTAGTTCGACTTGTAGTCCACTTTAACGGACTGCATATCCAGTACTGCAACGCACGGGTGGTTCTCGACCAATAAGATATCATCATCTCGTCTGTCTGCTCTGTGGCAGATGGGATTAGGCTTCTGCTGCTGAAGACAGCTAACGTTAGCTTGCTAAGTAGAGAAGCCCGCCTGACAAGGTCAGAAATTATGCTACGGTTAACCACATAAAGCAATTCTAGCTTTTAGTCTTTCAAGCTAGCTAGCTAACGTTAGAAAAAAGTGTTTAAAAACAGAGCTGTGTGCTACTGCTGGCTAACGTTATATGACAACGTCTGGAGACAAGGCTGCTTGTTCGGAGGGAATTATGGGACGCAGAGTTTTTAAACTGCCAGCGCTGGTATGTTCACAAAAGAAATACTAAAACGTAATATATACTCGAAGCTGGTCCAGAAAAACAACATAGTTTGCGAACGGGCGTTATATTGAACAATCCGGGAAATTGACGGTAAGACATAGTTAATGCCCACGCTCTAAATGAATGGGGAATTTACTTCCGAAACCAGCGTGACGTAGTCACTTGAGTACTCTATTAATTTCCTTGGCCATGCCTCTTAATGAATATGCATGAGATGCATTAAATGAACTTTCGATATACAGGTCAAGTTCTAGATAATGTGAGGACCCCCTCTGTGTTCATTAATAAAGGCTAACTGCATTGTACCTTCTGCACTTAGACTGGGGAAAGATCTTACCAGTTCAGCTGTCTGTCTTCAGTGAAACCCCCAGAGTTCCACATGCTCCCGTGAACTCCAGCCCTCTCCTTTCAAGCAGGGACCCAGCTCTCCCCAGCTCATCTAGGAGGAACACAAAAGAGAAACAAGTCAGTTCATTAGTCAATGGAGTTTAATCATGCATCATAACTGATGCTAATAGGGGGCCTAAGCCTCATTGACCTGTAACGCAAGCCTCCTCTTAATTAGTTTTGTAAGGCAGCATCCTCCTGACTGAAATGAAATTAACAGGTGCGGATCCAAACCAGAATACCCTATTCGTAAATACATAGATAATGCTTTGTATACAGACATTCTTTCTTCCCAAACTTGACCAATGATATTGTACAATTTTCTTTTTTCATAGGTTGGTCAGCTGTGGAAATCCCATGTTATTAGAGAAAATAACTTGTGATTCGCAAGTGAGCGCTAACGGAAATCACATCTTCTAATGATAAAAAACTGGAAATACACGCCTCCCTCTATAACTGTGTGTTGGGTCCATGTAAAATCGGCATGTTCCAAAGGAGTGGCATAATGAAAATAAAACAACAGTAATTTCATGCACACAATAATACACTATGTGGGTTTTAATAAACTCCTTCACAGATGCATTTATTAATTAACGGTGCAGTTTAAGTTGAAGGAGAGAGGGAGAAGATGAGAGAAAGAAGCAGTTGTGGCTATGTTCCAGGCTGAAATGGCCAGTGGCCACAGAAAAATCCTTCAAACAACCAAAGCCTACCGCTTTATCAAGAAAAAAAAAAAAGGTTTGTCCTTGAACGTAATCTTGAGCAACAATGACCTATGAAAATCATGAACAGCGATATGTAAACATTTGGGCTTTGCTCTCTCCCTATGGCTATAGACGTCCACAATTTCACACTTTGCAATGACAAGCCTGGATTCACTTCAAGCCAAACATGAAATCCCTCAGAGAAAATACTCACTCTAAAACTCACTCAAGACCAGAGGAACCACTTCCAGTTTGGAGTCAGCAGGCTAACCTAATGCAGTTTCATTCATGAAGTCTTAGAGACGTGCTCAGAAATGTTAAACATATCTAATGAAATAAAGAGGGCTCTCGTTACTTTGTTAGCTTCTTGCTTGTGCTAGCTTCTTTGAGCGATGGAGGTTCCGCTATACTTAGAACTTGACCATCTCGTCGCTCAGTAGAACTATGACATCCTATCTTATTATTAGCTCACGTCTACAGGTCTGCTTAATGCTTTCGTGTTGCGTTGTGGTTCTCAAATATGATGACAGGAGACTAGTCAAACAGTAAATTTAGAAAACCCTGTGGCTAAAACATATAATATCCATTCCTATATGTAACCCTATGTAGAAACTGTTTAGGTAATGTTTAAATAAGTCAACAATATTGAATTGGTTTAGGGAATGCAGATGATGTTCAGGGTACAACACTACACTATGGTCAATTTTACTCTAGTGAATACATGTCACCTTATAGGTTGTCAATCGGGTATGTATCATCATCATTTTGCATTTTCAGTTTCTCTACAATTCCTCCATGGGGCAGAATTGAAAAATGAATGGGAGGTTTTCTTCAACAAGCCACATGCATTTCAGACCAGTGTGTAGCCTGCCCTGACAACCTAAAAGAGCGAGCAAAACAAACAGAAAGACAGACCACAGCCGGTCGTCTGGTCAGTCTTTCCGCCCTGAGAACCGAGGGCGTGACAGCGACCGCACATAGTTACAGCACGGAGGAAAAGACGCTTTCACTCACAACCTGCACACTGGCCTTCGCATGCCACCCTCATCGCAATACACGATTACTCTGGGAGCAGAAAGTCTGCTTTAACTCGGGATAATCCTGACTACTTCTACGCCTCTAGAGCGCCGTGCCCAAATTCCAATTCTGCTGTTGTCAAGCCAGAACGTACGACATGGTGAAATGAGAATCAAAAAAAGAATGTTGTGAAAAGTCTACAAATACTTGATTACTTGACAAATGTGATGCTAGAACATACATCCGTTTTGTTCTGATGAAGGCCCCTTGGGTCGAAATGTAATAAAGCTTTATTTTTGTGTTGCGTGGAGTTCTTTATATAATATTTTTATTCTCCACTGCACCTGCTACAGGACTAGACAGGTGTGCAGAGTTTCTCTACCCAGAACATACATCTATAACAAACCTAAAAATACATTTTTGAATATAGTAAACACGATACTAGGGGTAAAAATGGAAGGTTTGCAATAACTTGAGTAAGCATATATTGCTTTAACAGAAGTCAAGTGCAAGGCTTAAAAACAAATCTAACTTTGCCGAGATCAAACACAAGAAGTAACAAGCTGAAACGAATTTTTCCTGAAATGGGAGTGAGGCAAGTAATTGAAATGATTATAAAACGTAGGAAGTAGAACAGAGGCTCGCTAAATCCGCACGGCTCTGTGGATGAAACGGCCCGGTGGAGACTCTACGCTCCTTCATCGGATTAATAAAACAAACCAGAGAAGAAAGAGCAGCGCGCGGGAGCCTTACCTCTGTCCACAGCTTTAATCTACAGTGCCTTTCAAGCACAAAGAGATGCGGTGCTCTGTGATGCCAAAGTGGAGTCTCAGAGCAGGAGCTGCTCTCTTAAAGCGACACGCACCCTCACGCGCACGCACACACACACACACGTGGAAACTCCCCTGCCAGCGCTCCAGCTCTGTGACGGGCAATCCTCCGATGGACACAGACAGAGAGGGGAAAAACTGAACTGAGTCTGGGCTGTTTGCGCGTTTGTTCTTCCTTGCTGCTTCCGCCCTTGGCTTGCATTCGCGGAGGTTTAGGCCAAGGGGCCTAAATGCGCCTTGTGACGAATGTTTTACAAAATGCGCTACAAAGATGCATTTTCATTGGATTTGATTGGCTGAGCTGCACCCTCTGAAGGCACACTGTTCTTTCCCCTCCCACTTTCTTTCTTTATTCTCTTCTCCTTCACCTTGGACGAAGAGAGGTGATGGCAGTTTAACCCAGTGTGTTTTTTTTTGTGTGGCTCTTGATTTGATTTGGCCAGACAGGCAGCCATGATGCCTGGGAATTAGCGGGGAATACACCCTGACGGGGGCTTGGCTAGACCCTGCATTCCACAACTAACAACAGATACAGTACCAATGCGGCCTGCTGGATATAGAAAGAGAGAGAAAGAGAGGAGAGAGGGCTAAAAGAAAGAACGAGGGAACAAGGACGAGAAAACATAAGAATGAGAGTGGAGAGAGGGAGAATGAGATAAGAAAGAAGACAGAGAGAGGGGGGGATAAAGAGAGACAGAGAAATAGGTGAGAGGGGGAGTGAGAGAATGAGAGACATGAATTATAGAGTCCTTTATTTCACCTTAATTAAAACAAAAAGCACAGGGAAAATACCGTATCAAAACAACAAAACCAAGGCCCTGGAGTAATTCAGCTTTCATTTACGGTAACGCAATTATACGTTTACATTCTGCAACTACACCACAGAGGATCCCACATACTGGTCCTTTTCACAGAATACTTAAGATTATAGAGTTCGTAGAAAGAAGGAGAGAGAAATAGAGTAAAAGAGAGGAGTGACGTGTGCCTTGCAAGCTAAAGACCAAGCTGAAAAAAACTAATTTAACATAAGAGAAGGTAGAAAAAGAACTCGGTCTGACTCGGAACACATTCCACGGAATGAATGCCTCCCAAATGAAGACCAAATGTTATGCTTTCCAGGGTCCCCCCCGCCCCCCCCGCTTTGCTGGTGTGCTTATAAAACCACGTGTGTTCCTCCTGAGCAGCATAGTTTGGGCTTAGTCAGAGCATTCATTCAAACCACTCTACCCTGGAGCCAAGGAATCAATGGAGTCAGACCACAGCACAGGACCACTGGCTGCCAGGCGACCGTGGAAGCCTGTCTTCCCCTCAGCGATTGGCTCATTTGAAAGAAGGGCTGCTCACAGAAGGCAGACAGCAGTATGATATTTATAACCCAGAGGAAAGTGTGAATCTGATTGGAGAAGGGAAAATCTGGTGAATTAAAAAATCTTTTTTTAAATTAACAATTTTTTTAAAGTGCTGCTTCCTGTTTTCTGCATGAAATTTAAGCTGGTTTACAGGAAACTTCTAATACAGATGAGGACATTTAGTAAAAATTAGTAAGCGCTAAGGCAGGGGTGGGGTCCAGTGACCCTCGGTGTCTGTATAGGAGATATTTCCACAGTTCATAAATTACAAATTTTAGACCTGCACAGACAATAAAACCTTCAGTGTAAATTCATATAATTCAGTGTTAATTCATATGAGTTCATATGAGTAACCTTTTTTTAAACTAAAACCTGGGCTAGATGTCGTTCGAAATAAAAATAAAATTGCCACAGTGTTAGTGGGTGTTACATTAGAGAATTAAATATACTACCAATCTTACTAAGATTGGGGTCCTCATCCAGAGAACTATAATTTTAAGGGCTTTTTGGTTAAAAAGTTGGAGAACCATATTATTTGCGTCCACAACCGTAAATGACTGCATATGACCCTTAACACTGTGTCGTACAGAACCTGACAGGATCACACCTCTGTGCAGTGACATGTCTGAGGGGATTTAGAGCTGTTAGATAACATGGCAGGTGCTCCTGATGTGGGTCTGGGAACCTGGTTTTGTGATGAAATTGAATGGGAGAGTTCTTTACAGATGAATCAATGTGATTTGAATCAGACTTTCCAAACACTGGAAAGTAAAACTGCTTTGACACGAGTTGACAAGCCATAATCTATTCATACAAGTCACAGAGCTAATCAACGGGGGATTTTAAAGATAGCCAGACACCACAACCACAAGTCAGGCTGGGTTAAATGGTTTCACTCAGTTGTTTTGCACAAAACGTTCACGTCCAGAAGAGAATACACTCACTGTTCTGCTCACTCTACAGTTTGGGTGTGGCTTTGATATTCAAAAATGGGACATATAAGACTTGATGAATCATGCTCCTGCCGGAAAATTTAACATTACACACAGTTTAGAATGAAGTGCATGTGTACTATTGGTTTAAAGTGAACGTACAGTATATGTATTTGCACTGGCTTTGCTACATTAGCAGTCACTGTAATTGCCCACAATCAATACTTTGAAAAAGAATGAGCCTGTCATACTGTGGAACACAATAAGCTCAAAAGACTCAATAAACTCTGTATCTCAGACAGTACAGCAAACTAAGGTCACAAAAAGTTGCAATGTCTGTCAGGGTGTTAGAGCTAACTTAAAACATTTTTCGGGAGGTTATGTCATAAACATACATGGTGAGATGGCTTAATTCTCCAACATCTTTGAAAAAGAAAACTCACTAAATCAACACTTTTTTGTTGAAAATAAAGGAATCAACTCAAAACTAGAACTTGTCAACACGATTATTTCCCTGGACATTACTGTGTTTGGATTTGCAGCCGCTGATGCAAAAACCAGGAACACTGGCCACCCTGCAAAGTTTTTTTTTTTTGTGTGGCATTTTCCCCATTTTTTTTAACCATTTAAAATCGCTCCTAGCGCAATGCTCTGACGACACTGCCATGGCCACACAGGGTTGCCTTCGAAAGTCTGTCATTGTGACTGGCAGAGAGAACACATTAAAAAAAGTGCCAGGGGACTGTTGGGTGGCTCACCTGGTAAAAGTGCCACTCTAGTTCTAGTGTATGGCCCCGCTGTTGAATCACGACCATGCCAGCGTCGACTGTGGCCAGAAGCCCCGTAGGGCGACGCATAATTGGCAATTGGCGGCATCGTAATTAGGGAGGGTTCATTCAGCGGGGATCTGCGTCCCCTTGTTCTCTTGCGACCCCTACTGGTCAATTGGGTGCCTGCAAGTCCACCTGTCGAGCTTCCTCCGAGTTCTGCCTGAGCCTGACTTACCATCGTTTGCTTCGGAGGAGAGCACGTGGCTGTCTGCGCCCTGCCCAATTGATAGAGGAAGTCCCAGCAATGAGCGCTGACGTATACAATTGGGCATTCCAAATTGGGAATAAAAAGGGAGAAAGAGCCTGGAAAAGCCAGACTTCCACCCAGCTGCCAGTACTCAAACCTTTTCGATTGAAAAGCAAGTAACTACAATAGCTAAAGCTTAACGGCGTGTGAAAAAGAAAAGGTATTCCCTTCCTCACAGAATTACAGCTGTGCCAGAGCTGCACACGGCGAGCAATTTAACAGTCTGCCAGTCCCCCCGATTACCTCAGTTCCCGTAGCTGAAGTAGTTCCAGGGCAAAATCATCACTATGGATCATTCCCAGTCAAATGCACTTTATTTGAGTTGTGTGATGTCTCCACAGAAAGGTATTGTAAGTAGCACAACGTGAATGCCTGCAGCTCCCTTATCTCTCTTTAGGAAATGGAGCGATCCTGACTAACATAAAATATGACAACACACCACATTGCAGCAGCATTATTTCACCGGCTGCCTCTATCACTTTAGACTGATTTAAAAGCACTGCTAGTAACTCACAATGTATAAAGTGCTTGCCGCAGCAAAAGACATCAGAAAGAGGAGTACTCTCCTAGTCTCCTGGAATTCTCAGTTGCAACTGGCTCTTTTTGCATAAGGAAGTTTGTTTACTAAGTAAAATACTGGATTACGGTTGAAAATACAAGCAAAGTAAAGCATTCTCTAAGGAACAAAACCCGACGCAAAAAAATAAAATGACATTCATTAAGAAGCGGACGATTCAAAGCAAATGATGAGTAAGCAACAATGTCTCACCTAGTCATGACTGAGCTTGATCTTGCCCATAAAATTCTTGCGGGGCGCAGCTCGCCGGCCGTGAAAAGGCTAGCTCGGAAAGCTTATTTAGCGGCACTACCACGTGTGCCTATTGTTTCCTTTCACACTTGCAGCTCTTACCGACAACTGAAAAGGCTGGACGTGTCTGGGCTCAAGCTCAAAGTCCAGAGCCTTGGGAATTATTACGGTCTCTGTGAGGAGAAAAAGGAAAAGGAACAGGCTCCTTTCTCCTTGTGTGATCGGCCATGTAAACATATTTATGGCCCGAGTTCCCGGGACGTCGCCTGGCACAGAGCCAGAAGCCGTGTAGACAGAGTGGTGGCAGAATTGTGGAATTCTGCTGACGGGTATATTCTTTGAAGGCAAGAGGTTAGCCCGACAAATCCTCCAAAGAATAGGCAGGCGCACGCGCGCACTAATTAGTTCGGAACCCCCTTTAATTGTGTGTTGGCCTATCGTTTTGGTTGCCGACCAATCAAAATGCTCTTTTCTTGTCAGGGGTCATGACTCATGAAGGCGTTTGGAATTCCACCCTAGCAAGCATTAAGTAGCCAATGGAAATCAGACTAAGCTGGGTGAAATTGTTGTGGGGGGAAAAAGTGGCTGCATTGCATTCTGGTCCAAAATGGCTGCCATGGATCACTCAAGGGGGAACGACAGTGGTGGTTGATGAGACATGCAAGAGCCTGTACGAATGCAGTCCATCGTGATGATCACTTTTCTGATTATTACCATGAAATATCACGGAACATGACAATTTTGAAAAGAAAAATCAGGGAAAAAATGACCCCTTGGTGTGGAAGAAAGTACCTCAGAAATCCAGGCCTCAGTAAATCACAACACTGAGCCCCCTATTTACAGCCTGGAGACCATTACAGCTCGGATCACGCATCATCCATTAGACCAGGGGTGTCCAATCTTATCCGGAAAGGGCCGTGTGGGAGCAGGTTTTTGTTTTAGCCCAGCACTACAACACCTGATTCAACTAATTAACTAATCGTGCTCTTCAATCAGGACCTTGATAAGTAGAATCAGGCGTCATAGTGCTGGGCTAGAACAAAAGCCTGCACCCACACTGGCCCTTTTCGGGTAAGATTGGACACCCCTGCATTAGACGATCCTTCAGAATAGATTCCTCATTAATCCTCAATGGTTTGAGGTCTACAAGAAGGCAAATCACCAAATGGCTATATACAGTACCATATGATACAGTATAGCAACCAGCATCCATCATTGTCGTTGTTTATGGAAGAATTTTGGGCCATGCACATACGATCTATGAAATAGCACAGAATGAACGCAATGGTATTACTTAGCGACTTGAAAAAAGTACAATTGTGTTTCTCGCTGTACACACCCAGCCTCATTCAGCACTTAATTGATCAAATGAAAGTACTTGATTACACAATTCACTAAGCTCACTTTGGCTGCCTTTACACTACCTGGTAAAAGTGACCCAATTCCGATTTTTTGCTCACATGTGGCACAGATCGGATATGTATTATGAACGTGTAAACAGGAAAAAAGCACATGGAATCGGATATTCTCAGATCCGTTTCAGGCCTCAATCATATGTGGAAATAAATCTGATATTAATCGGATATCTGCCAATGCGACTGCCATCTAAACGGACAGATCGGATATTCCCTGTCATTGTGATTCGCACGTCATTGAAAATGCGACGATCTTGTACTTTTTTGCATTTTAATGACGTATCCTCGTAGGAGAGCCTTGGCGATAACCGCTCGCACAATATGTCGAATGTTTCTCTCCGCATTTGAAAGTTGTTGACCCATTGTTCCTGGTCAAAGGTTCCAACAACACGATCCCACCAATCTTGAGTCCTTTCCCGCATCCACACATCCCTCTGAACCGATGTAGCAGCGATCATTGCCGCATACGCCCAGGCTGCAATAAGGGCTCTCCTCTTTCTTCTCCGCCTTAAAATCTGACCAATATTTTGCGGACCTCTAAAGATGCTTCGGAAAGCAATTGCTTGAATTATTATTTCGGTCTCGTTTGCGTCCATCGCGAGAAAGTGCCGGCTGGTTGTTTACTTTCGTTTTTTCGTTTCGGTAACCAAACCCTCTTGTACGCATGCGGGTTGTTTCAAGTGTTAAGCAAGTGTAAACACAGGTATCAGATATGGGTCACTTTCAAAAGTAGATGTAAACAGGCGGTCAAAAAAATCGGATATAGGCTAAAAATCGGAACTGGGCATCAAGACCTGCAGTGTAAATGCGGCCTTTGTTTCTTGGGTTTGAATTAGTTATTGACATTTCAAAACCCAGCATTAGCCTGTGGCTATCCATAACCGGGCGTGGCATAACCTGTGGATATCCAGAGCCAGGGTTGGCACCCTCTGTCTTACATGGACAACATCAATCCTTTGACTTTTCTATTGCTCTGTAAAACTTTCACTTTTCAACTGCCACATTTTCAAATATTTATATGATTTATATGATATTTATATTCATATGATTTGACAATGCAAGCTAAAATTTCAATCCTAGAATTCTTCTTCTAAAAAGAAAAAAGCAGAAAGTTTGTCTACGAGTAATTAATACGTAAGCCAGCTTTGTTAAATGGAAATCTTCAAACATGTTTGCTATTATTAATATCTGCTCTATTTTACATGCGGTGTATATCCCAAAAGGGTGGGTTGAACAAAAAAAAAATGTGTTTCTCAATAACAAAAAAAGAATGATACATCTTAAATGCCATACTGTTGATAAACATTTGCCACATTCAGAATGTCAGTATGTTGTCACTTACGGCATGTTCTTAGTCAATTGTGTTTGCAGTGCACTGGGTTTTCGTAAGTTGTAGATATATTACCTTATCGTACTGAAGAAAAATTAGGCTACACTACTCTTAAACACTGTTCATCTTGACAATATACATTTTGCACAACCTGCACCTCTATTGAAGAAGCACGTGTGCATTCAACAATTTTTTCATTTTGGGGTGACTTTTCCTTTAAGTGGGAGTGGCCTCAGAAGGCTTTGGAGCAGCTGCTATAACTGTTGGGGTGCTAGAACTCCACACAAGAAAACTCCAATTAAATGGCTGTGTTAAATACCTGCTGTGAACTACTGATAATGTTTCCAGAGAAAGGTCTCAGGTGCACTGATTAAAACCTGACATGCAGCTAAGAAAAAACAACAACAAAAAAAGCACCTGTTAATGGTCAGAAAAGGGAAAATAAAAGTTGAAGGGAAACGCTTGTTACAGAGGCTCAAAAAAAGAACTGGAGATTGTCCTCGCTGCACTAAAGCGACTTCTGAAAACGTGTTCTCTTCTGTGAACTAAGAGGTTGGAGTCTCGCTAAGCAGGTTGGATGATGTGGACAGAGGAGAAGAGGGAGGTGGAACAATTCATGCGAGGCCACATCCTCTCAGAGTCTGAACTACTCACATGTTAGTGTGGACTATCAGAGGGTTCAATCTTTTTTCTGACACTATTATATGTACTATTTTAAATACCAGGAATAAATCATAATTCCTGGAAAATCCTGAGTGGTATTTATTTAAAGGGATAGTTTGGAATTTTGGACATAATGTCTCAAATACGACTTACCCATGATGTAGTTGATTGATGGAAACCATTTTCAGCTAATTCCATGCTGTCCACACGTTGCTAATGCTAGCGCAACTCTAAGGTAACCGGTAGCGTCCACTACCAAACGCACTTAAGCACTCCACAGTGCACCCAAAGCAAATAAAATACGACGACAGTCTATCTGGGTTATTTTGAGTGTTTATACCATCATTTTTGAAGTCAAACTATCATTGAATCCTTTACTTTGTGCTGACCTATATTCTCTATGGAAGTACGGCGGCGGAGCGAACGTGGCCATGGCAACTTGTTGCTCTTCTTTGTTGTTGTAGTCGACCAGTGCCGGCAATACATTCGTAGGTAACGTAAAGTATCGCTCCCCAGATAGACTGTCTTCGTATTTTATTTGCTTTGGGTGCACTGTGGAGTGTTTAAGTGCGTTTGGTAGTGGATGCTACCGGCTACCTTAGAGTTGCGCTAGCATTAGCAATGTGTGTATGTCCAAAAGAAGGGACGGCATGGAATTAGCTGAAAATGATTTCCATCATTCAACTACATCATGGGTAAGTTGTAATTGAGACATTATGTCCAAAATTCCGAACTATCCATTTAAAGTCTGTTGTACTGGTGAAATGTGCAAAAAACCGACAACAAGGGTTTTATTAGTTGTATCGGGTGTGCTTGAGGTGGAACACGTCAAACGCATCTGGCTGGGGGTACCTGAGGAGAGGTTTGGGAACCACTGCGCTAGACTTTTAGTATGGAGGGCTTCCCCCAAATTGATTATAATTTATAACCAACACAGATTTGCAGACACAAATCTTTGATTAACCTGATGTTAATCTCACTGTCGATTGATTTGTTTTGAAAGCACAACTGAACTTTGCGTGTGCCAAAATGTTTTTGCACCCGCTAAAGGTCTTGGTAAATCAGGCCCTTAGTGTAGTGTCATTGTTCCAAGCTAGTCATGTGGTGAAATGGTGTGCTGTCAATGCCAACAGAGAGAGGAAGGGAAGGGTGATGTTGAGGAGCTCGCTTTCAAATAAAAATACGGGGACTGGTTATTGTTTGTATTGACAGAATCTGCTTCGTTCGTGTTCATATACGTGTCATTTTGAGACAGTTTCAGCTGCCCTATAGAAGTGAATGGAGAGCAACAAATACCATATTCTGGATTATCACCCCAGGGGAGCACAGAGCAACTAACAAACATATTTCGCCACCATTTGGACTCATATCATGGCCAGGCAACTAGACAACCCAAAGTTCTACCAAAGTTCAGTTGTGCTTTAAGATCAACTACTGTAGATGAGAAACAGTCGAGCAGTGCAGTGTGAAGAATATGTGTTGAGCATGTCGGCGTTAACGCTCGGACGCTATCAGCATTTGAGAGATCCTTATAAAATGTAACTGCCATATCGGCAATAAATCATATACCCACATTTGAGATTTATAGTAGTAATTCTAAGGGTTTGTTTTGAGGTTTCTTTCTTTCTGCCAAATAAAACATGTGCTGAGACTAAGACTACTCCAGCACTACACAACTCACTCAGTTACCACTTTATTCGCATTTGCAAGAAAAAGTGGAAACGTGCTCCTAAATATAATTAAAGTACTGCTAGAGTAGTAGTAATAGTAGTAGAAGTGTTAGTTTTAGTAATAGTAATAAAAGTAATAGATGTAGTTTCTTTCAATTGTATTCATCGAATCAGTGTGGTTGCATTCCCTGGTGACGAGTTAACCAGGGAAACGAGTTACGCTGGGATCCAGACACTGGGGGTCACCCAGAGGGTTAAACGTAGAATTCGGCAGAGCCCCCCTGTCCCACTGCAGCGGCCTGTGAATGATAAAGCAGATGCTCTAGGCCTGGGGGGATCAGGAGAGGTCAAGCTGCTCCTTTGGGAATATGGGGGGGAGGGGCGAGAGTGGTTCTTTTCCTGCCTCATTTCCTTTCCTAATCTATCACCTGCTATTTATCCCTACAGTTCCATGCCTCCTTCTTAAACAAAACGAGCTCTGCTCCCACCACAATGAGGGGCCAGGTGGCACCTCCTTGCCTTTCTGAGCACAGAGCCAGGCTCCCCTTCCTGGCACGACCTTATCGTCTGCTCTCAGACTGTTTGTCTGTTCATAAAAAAAACATAATAAATATAAATTTGATAATATTGTCCCCTGGGCTTGAGGCAACCCTCAGCATAATTTAGCAAGGCTGCCAAGAAAGAAGGAAAACTAATTTACTGCCAAATGTTTCCAAAGTATCATTTTCAACAGCATGAGTAGCGTTTAGCTTTTAGTTAGCAGTGGGCGGGGTGTGAATTTGTGTCCTGGCTATGCACCCTCATTATCACTGTACAGATACAGCCAGGCTGGCACAACCTGAATCTGGCTAACGCTGGTAGCACTACAGCTGCCCTGCGTATCATACTACCCACAGCCAGAGGCACAGAAAATGTAGTCTGCTTCTCCCACTTCCTGTCCCCCTTCTGCATACATTAAATCCCATGAAACCTGAATCTACTCTAGCTTGCACATTTCCCTAAACATTTGCTAAAAGGGATTCCACTAAGAAAAATTTTATTAGCTTTTAACTTTAATTAAAGGAGGTCTAACTGGCATGCCCTGAATGCAGCTAGTCAAAATACAAATTCTTGAAACAGGAATGATTACAAAATCGCTAATTGTTCCCTCGTTTGGATGCGGCCACAATGGAGTTTTAAGTACAATTATTTAATGACAAAATGGAGAGCATTTATAATGAGCATTTACTACCACCCGATTTACTGTAAAACATCTTCTATGAACCCACAGGCTTTCAGTGGAGCTCCTATTCCCCTAAATTACAGGACTGTGTTCTTCATCCAGCTCAGCCTGTCAGTATAAAGGGACATCCCTGCACCATCCTGCCCGGAGACCAGCGGGTTGCACTGCATTTGCATTAAATTGGCTGTGTCCGAATCAATGCCCTTCTATACTATTGAGTATGCTATTTGAGTACACTGATGAGAAAGTTGTTCTAGGCAAAATGTTCTCTAAATGTAGTGTACTTTAAACTTGAACTTATTTCCGGGTTTTCGCAGTTAATAGTACTGAAGATATTTTTTGCATACTGCACAGAAAAAATGGTCCACCCTAGGGTGTTTACATGAGGCCATGGTCTCATATAAACACCCTAGGGCATTAATTGTGCACCAACAGTGTTAGAATATTTTTTACACTGCCATTTTTGCTGTGTGCATGTCACTAAAAAGTATGCAGTAAGCAGTACACA
The DNA here is from genome assembly GCA_029718625.1 of Synaphobranchus kaupii. Classification (NCBI taxonomy): domain Eukaryota; kingdom Metazoa; phylum Chordata; class Actinopteri; order Anguilliformes; family Synaphobranchidae; genus Synaphobranchus; species Synaphobranchus kaupii. Next base: position 30,467,648 of record CM056390.1, on the reverse strand, counting down.
GAATGCAGGAGATAGACGCAAACCTCCTAAATCTTCCTTCACCAGGTTATTACGGAGAAAGGTGGTTGAGCGAAAGAGCTGACTAATATATAAATACTGTAATTTCTTTCCTGTAACAAACTACCCTGTACAGCCCAGACACCTACACATTGACACACTAGACACTATGATCATTCACTGACTGTGTGCTGTCATGATAATACCCTTCCATGTTAGTCACCTACAAACTGATTCCCTGGTTTAAAAGACCATTATTAAATGCAAAAGCCAAATAGCGCTACCTGCCTTCACATGCTTTCCAGTGTGTGCGTAAGCTTGAGACTGATCTTTAAACCAATGAACTCGAGCGTCATTGGAGCAACATGCCTGTAACATGTTGAAACTGAAGGTCTCTCAACAATCAGTAAATGGTAGATTTTTTAAAAAGGGTAACAGTTGTCAATTTTCTTGAATGAGGATTACAGTTAAGGTGTTTCAGTTGTAGAGCATTTCCCCTACATTAGTGGAAGTTGTGCTGTTAACATAATACAGCCCCCCTCCCCCACCAAAACACAGTATGGGGTGGACGGGCAGTCTCCTCACACAGTGGCCATTCATTCCCCTTGGGTGGGGGTCCTGGGGCTGGAATGCCACTAGTGCTATGCTATAGTGAACTCCCCGCACAGCCCAGTAGGAATGCCACAGCTATAGTTACTACAGCTCATTGTGGAGCTTTAGAGCGCCAGTTGTTTTGCAGTTGTACATAAAAGATGTGCTTTTCACCGGCTAACCCCCGCCCAGTCCCACCGCCAGTGACTCAAAGCTTCCCCATAGCCGCGGAGCCTGCCTGAACTGGCACTTCTCAGCGCCATCCCCAAATACCGTCTCCTTTAACATAAAAGGGGGGGGGGGGGGTGCGGGGGAAGTGACCCTAGTGACCCTAGTGAACAGCGGTGACTAATCCCCACAGTAGAACTCATTCACAGAAGCACTGGGGTTGCCAGAGTTAAGGGAATTCCTCCCATAGTTGTATCAATTTATGGGAAAAATAAAAAAATAAAAAAATAAAACCACAGTGCTTAAATTTCACAGGGAAACATACCGGGTGTCAATGGGAGATGGGGACATTTTTGTGAAATATTTTGAGGAAAAACATCACAGGCATCTGGCAACACTGAGCAGCAGATTTGGGAGTGTTGGGGGAAGGGGGGGGGGGGGGGGGGCGTGCACTACATCACACTGCAGTTGGACAGACTCTCGCGGCCAGGACGGATGAGAAAGGCGGGATTCACCCTGATCTTCCGCTTGGGACTGAATGGGCATGCTGTACTGCCAGACACCAGCTTTCTGTAAACAGGGAGCCCTCTATAGTCTACCGTGCAATCGCTCTAATATTAGGATCACCGCTAAGAAGGACTTGGGGAAAGCCTCTCTAATGACACTTGAATGTCGCCAGGCCAGGAATAGCCTGGCACTCGGCATACATGCATAAACATTCCTTACTCCACAGCCAACGCAACCCCACAATCATCCCATAAAGGGGCTATATGTAAGATTTTTACATGCATGGATCACTTTCAATTGCCAATGTATGAACAGATTGTAACGTAATTTAAAAAATGAAACCTTCCCCAACTTTCTCCCTTGCAGATAAGAGCCTATGGCTTGATTTTTATGTGAAGAATTTGGGTTGGGTTTGCCGGGAAAATTATTTTGTGAATGAAGGATGTGACGTCAAAGCACGCTTCTGAGTGCCTTCCCTCTCTCTGGCTGGCCCGCCCCCCACATCACCACCATAGTGAACTGAACTCGCGTAACACAACTCTAGCTAGTTAGCTGCTGAGAAATGGACCCATCAACCAGCAAATGACCGGCTCCCATCCCAACACCATCGTCAAGTCCACCAAAGGCGAAGATAAAAGTTGTATCGACCGAAGCCCACTTGATACCCGTTAGTTGGCTGGCTTGTCGTTTACAAATTACTTTACCAACATTACCAAGCAACGCCGGATCCAGACTGGGTAGTAGCTAACGTTATCCAGTCATCAAATGTTGCTCGCTCCCGTCGCGCGAATGTTAGGAAGCACGCTAGCAGCAGGCTGCAGTTCACTTACGGCCACCGGTGTCAGTAATGAGAAGGATTTTCTGAACGTTACATATAGCCCCTTTAAACTGTTTGTTCTATGATATCAAGGAGACTTTCAGCTTTCTTGGCTTTTCTGAACACTGTCAGTGAAGACCCATAAATAGGGGTAGGATATATTTGCCAAACACTTTATGTGACAAAATGTTGAATATAACGCAATGGTCATGACATATGTATTCCAAAATGTATTGTATGTAATGTATTTTCCCACAAGATATGTCTTTAAATTGTGCTTATTGCATGTGCCATAACAAAGTGGGGTGATTCGGTGCCGTCAGCATACCGCGTGTATCCCTGATAATTCATTCTACAGCATCAAGGGACCTTTCAACTTCTGTGACATTTTTAACATTGATATTCAAGAACCTCATATCCTGGTTCCTCATAACAGCTTCTGGATACAACACAAACTACTAGTACAGAGACCAGTACCTGCATTTCCAGGGGGAGGGAAACTACATGAGAGTGAAGGGTATTGTTCTGAGATGTTAAGCCAGAGCGAGTCACAGGAAACAATTCAATGCCTCAACAGCAATGCGGCTAAAAACCACGTTTATGAAAAAGCTGGAATATCTCCTGGTTGTACAACCGATGGAGAAGTAACAACAGCTTTTCTGCACTCAGGCTCGAATCTGTATGATCTCAGATTACAGAAATTCTCCCTTTTAAAGTAATTTAATCTGCCAAATTTATGAAAAGGTAGCCAAAGGGAGGCAATTAATTTGATTGGATTGAGGAAGTGTCGGTGTGCAGCGAAGTCATTCCCAGAAATAATCTTACCTGGGCTTCCTTCTAGAAGTGAGGAGTTGTCCAGACGTTCTGATACAATTAATTTTCAATGAGTCCAATTACTTTTGCAAAAAGAATAGAATAGAAAAGATAATAGGCAGTTATGACCTTTCCGGTTCAAGCACACAGCTGCGATATTCTAAGTTTATAATCCCATCTAGAGATCTTGCGCTCAAACAGAAGCATTAGACCTTCCAGTAAGTTCACCTCAGTCCACATTTGGCTTTCATTTTGAGTGCAGTTAGAACGAGTGGCTACCAAGGACAATATTTGTTCAGTTTGATTTTTATTTGAAAGCGAGCTCCTCAACATCACCCTTCCCTTCCTCTCTCTGTTGGCATTGACAGCACACCATTTCACCACAGGACTAGCTTGGAACAATGAGACTACACTAAGGGCCTGATTTACCAAGACCTTGAGTGGGTGCAAAAACTAATAACACAACCAATAATTGGTGCAAAACAAATACCATGACCAATCATTTGTTACGTTATTGGTTTTGCATGTACTAAAACGCTTTGCACATGCTAAATGCCTAAGTAAATCAGCCCTTAATTCTCGCTACACTAAGAGAAAGTAAGGTCAGAAACTTGCTTCGAGTATAAAGTCCGAAAGGTTAAACGTGGGGAAAAAAACACAGGACTCTCCAGAACACTTTTGCCAAACCATTATTACAGAGCCATGAGCAGAATGTAAAATCCCTGACAAGACTGTGGTTAAAAAAAAGTATAATGTATGGGGGGGACACAAAATCACTGAGAAACATTGAGAGGATACAGAACACAGAAAGTGTACAGCATCTTACAGCATGCTCACTTGTTCTCAGAACAAAACAGTGTTGCTGTAAGCGGGTGGATTCAAACACTGGCATGGTGCTTTGCCATGGTAGCAGTTTTCAACTCTTGAAAACAAAGTCAATTGCAATGAGAAAATAATTCTTCTTTAAACAGCAGCTTCCTGTGTGCATTGACACACAAGGCCTTTTCTCAAAGTTGCCCCCCCCCCCCCCTCTCCCGACCACTCTTTCCCCTAAACTTTGGTGCAAAACACTGTTCCAGCATCCAAACTGAGTGCGTGTGTGGTGGTCAATGCCAAAGTATGCCAACGACTGCCAAACAATGACAGGCTTAAAGTCGAAACAAAACCAAAATTTAAGGTACCTGCCGGAAATAATATTCTGAGACCCAGTACAACACACATCATTAAATATAATTAAACATTACATAAATCAAAAAAATGATTGTTTATTGCAGAGGTTTCTAAATTGCTGTATGTCTGTCAACATCAAAACAATACTATGTCAGCCTCTATTATCAGTTTTTTTTGTAAATTGTGTCAAATTTTCACCTGGATTGAATGTTTCGAACTCTAGAAACAATTTTATATCTGTTTTAAGATAGTTGACAGGCAACTTATGTCTGCTATGTTCCTCTGAAGATAGAAAAAGAAATATCCCAACAAGAAAACTAAAACACAGAGGAACCCACATTTTGGCTAACATGCAATGCCACTTTATCAATAAGGTCTGACTTTACCAAACAGTGTTTTTGTAGTTAAAACCACCCCCCTACAAATTTCTTGACCTGCTGCAACATTTGAGCCAAACATCCTGCACATACCAGAAATCTTTCAACTGAAATAAGGCAAAATCCAAGATTCCTGGAAGGCTTCCCTTCATAAAATGACTAAGTGCTTTATAGCTCTTGGATTACGGGGTTTCTGGTGACCCCCCTCTATTAAATACCAAGAAAAAACAGGAAGCAGAGAGAGGACTGTTGCCTTTCTATATTATGTTTGCTTTCATGAGAAAATGGGTGCTAATTAGATAGAAAATTCACCATGCATTCCAGTGCTAGAAACAGTACAGTCCCACGATTGGCCGACTGTTTTAACTTCTTGGGCACTGGGTCTCCTGGGAGTGTTTCCTCAGCTTCACAAAACTGAACTGCTGCAGTCAGTTAACGGTTCCAACATTCAACCAGAAATCCCTCTGCTCATTCACAACAAAATAATGCAAGCCCCGACCACTGCTCTTGCTCACACTGCGCGTCCGCTGCGCAGGATGGATCACACTCAGGACTATTTAGACAGAATACCAACAGAGTGACCGTGGGAATAGCGTCCACATGGCAGTCCCTACATAACAGCGGCCTCGGTTACTCCCGTAAACACGCGATAGTGGTTCCATCCCATTCACACTGCAGTGGCTGGTCAAACCTGCTGTGGACCTCTGTCACAGCCTGTGTCTGACTCTCAGATGACAGGATGTGATCTCCAACAGGGCATCGCTCAAACCGGCCACTGGCTCAAAGACAGCTGGCGTTAACGGCCTCTCCAGGAAGCTGTCGACACCTGTCTTAACTCACCTGGTATTTACGGCCTACACCGGACACCACAGCCTTTGCACACAAATACAGTGAGGCTTCCCTTTGCTTTACAAGACTTTACGATATATTTTCAGCTGCAAAAAATACTTACTTAAGCAGTAAGTAGTGTTAAGTAGTCTGGTAGCTTAAAGGGGTAATAAAGACTAAATCACGTTTTTTGAGTCATAAAGCCGAGTACCTTGTCTCCATTTCATAAATCACATAAATCCTATAGTTAAAAAAAACAAAAATCTAAGCCGGTATTGCTGTACACTTTAAAGGGATTAGGTCTATTCTGGTATGCTATATTCCACAAGAGTAATTTCTTTCTGGTTAAAAGATATTGGAAGACACTAGACTAGACTACATTGAAGACTGCCACCTAATTCTGCCATACAGTGTTGCTTGCTTGTTTTTGCCCGAGAACGGCAGGAGGATGCATGTTAACAGAGACATGGAGAAATGGCCTTTATCCACCTGCAAATAATGTGACATCAAGCACAGATGTTAAACCTCTGCGTGCTAAGCCATGGACAGGCACCCTTATATGGAGAAAAGTGTGCCGGAGGCAGAGGTGAAACATTCACATTTCCCAACTCTTCAGAATTAACGACTGACACTCACACATACACACAGCCTTGCAAGAAGCTTGAACCCGAGAAGAGGCTGACAGCTATAATTTACACAACCACAAGCGCTGCAAGCATCTGCTGTACTGCCTCAGAATCTACTGAACCTCAGAACCTACTATAGGAGATGTATCGTTCTAGAAGTTGGCATAAAACTTAAAATATAAAAAAAGGAACTAGCATTTTTTTAAAAGAAGGCTACAATAACGTAAGCATACAATTCCAATAAATAAAGGAATAAATATAGTTTAATTCGTGTCCACCTTCGGTTCCTCTGGAGGATGTATCGTCTGGTCAACAAGAGGCAATACGAGAGGGAGTGCGGCTATACCGCAGAGGCGCATCACGGTGCCATGCCCAGAAAACAGTGAACGTCCGAGGGACGTTCCATTTTAGTCCTCTCAGTTCAAGCAACGTCCCTATCCGGCTATGATATGACGTTGTGCTCATAACATTCATGGGACATTCGGGGACGTTCCTGCAACGTCTGTTACTGGTTATAATATAACGTCATGTAATGAATGTCTGGGGGACGTTAATACAACGTCCCGGGAACGTTCTCTGTGACGTCCACGTAACGTTTAGAAAACCCTCCAAAAAGACGTCAAGGCGACGTCCTGATGACATTTCGAGCCATTCAGGGGACGTCCCGGGGACCTAATTTTGTTAGCTGGGAAGGTGCCAGTGCAGAAGATTTTACGCGCAAGGCCTGCGCTGTTATTATTGGACGATGCCCGGAAAGAACAGACCAAGCCGAGTCATCTACAACACTTTGAGTCTAGTCATGTATCTCGTGTCAAATGTAACGAACGTGTGATGAAATAGCTTTATAACATGAAGAAGACTTTGTTTACCTATTCAATACAAACGAATGGTCAACTCCATTAATTGCTAAGCATTAGCCTACAAACTTGTGTAATGTGTGTAGGGGTTGAAGGCGGTGAGTAGGCCTACATAACTTGTAAATTTGTCATATGCATGACATGTACCAAACACGTGGTTTAATTCATCAATATTTTATGCATTTTTGCATCCAATTCTCACTAATTGTGAAGCTTTGTGCCAGATTCACACTTTTCCATAAAACCGTGACTGCCACTAAACTGGTGTTATATTCACGTTCTTCTGGCACTTAGATAGGTCTCTGTATTGGAAACCGAAACATTCCCATAAGTAGCCTACTTGAGAACAAGACCAATGCACAGTCTGTGAAATCATCATTTTGAGGGGCTGCTGGAATGTACCCAACTACTTTTTAAGTCGTTTTAAAATAACCATGTCTTAGTAAAAAAAAGAAAAGAAATGTCACCATTTTAATTATAACTATAACCCGAAACATTTTCCACTGGACGAAAGCCGGTTTAAAAAACCTACTGTCATAGAACAAGTAACCTAAGCAACTGATGGTAAACATTTCACAAAACAGCCACAACAAAATGTAGCCTAATTTGTTACCTCAGTATAATTTTAACTTGCAACTGTTACAGTACCGTGCTCTACCTACATTTTGCCTAGATCCAAGTTATTTTAAATAAACCGCCAAATAAGCGATTCAAGATTCACTTCTGAGAGATTATGATCAGTCTAAATCAGGGGTTCCCAAACCGGTCCTGGGGGACCCCTGTGTATGCTGGTTTTCGTTGCAACCACAGTTGCAATCCCAGCATTTTAACAAGCTGTTAATTTTTCTTAATTAGGTGCTTTTCATGTTTGGAGGAATTATTCGCCCTCTTAAGACTCATTATGTCAGAAATAGCTATGCATGCCATGTAGAACAAACTCCCCATGTTCACGTTGTGCTATATTGCAACAATTAAATAAAAAGAGGTTACAAAATAATGTATTTTCACTCAAATTAAAGAGTGAAGTGAATCAATAGGCTTCTAATTAGGTTGTTGAACACGTGTTTAGCTCAATTTTTTTCTTTAAGCTTATTAACATAATGCAGGTTTGGCTCGTTATCATTTGCTTTGTGTTTGAATTCTTCATTATCTACCAAATGGTTAGTTTTAGTGGCCATCTGTCCACACTTTCACCAATTAGGAGCCTATTGATTCAAATCAGTTTTTAAATGGATCTGTTAAATAATTTTCTTATCTTTTTTAAATAATACAACACAATACGCACAATGTGAACATGGGGTGTTTATTCTACATGGCATCCATAGCTATTTCTGATATAATGTGGCTTAAGAGGGTGAATAATTCCTCCAAACATGACAAGCACCTAATTAAGAAAAATTAACAGCTTGTTAAAATTCTAGGATTGCAACTGTGGTTGCAACGAAAACCAGCATACACAGGGGTCCCCCAGGACCGGTTTGGGAACCCCTGGTCTAAATGACTCAAACCCCAAACGTAAGCTAGGCTACGCAGCCTATTGCCAAGACGATTGACATAAAACGGCGTGCGAATTTAGTTAAACGTGTCTAGTTCAATGACTGGTACTTACAAATTAAAAATCTAGACAACCCTGCAATAATTCGCCTATAGGCTAGAAACGAAGAAAGAAAAAACAATTCAGCCTGAAAATTGAAGACTGCTACAATAAAAAGAAGAACAGACAAGAAACTTGTAGCCAGAGGTGGAAATCCGGGGGACATAAAGTAAACGTCTCCCCAGGATTTTGCTCCAATCACCTGGATTTACTAATTAACATAACTCTTCAGCGAGGAGGTAGAACTAATTAGTGAAATAAGCTGACTGGGTCTATGGGTGGAAGAAACACATGGTAGGACCTTTATTTTATGTCCCCTGGATTTACACCTCTGCTTGTAGCACTAGACATCCAATAAGAATACAACTAGAAAAAGCGTTCATGTAACGAGACGAAACAGCTACACCATCTCTGATAGTTACTTACATATTAACTGAGCCAAAGGATATGACTTTTAATATGCTTTAGTATGTGGTTTACAACGAAGACTTTGAATGTTTTGAGTGCCAAGTAGTGATTTACGATGAAAATTCGGCGCTGTTTGACTTACCAGTTGCTGAATTCCTAATTCAAACTTTTAAAGTAAGTTGCTGAAGTAATCGTAATGCGGCTTGTTGGTTTCAGGAAATCTCGAAAGGGGTTTGTTTTGTCGTTTGTAACTGAGGCTAATGCAGGCTACTTTACATATTTGTTCCGATTAAAATTATGCTAACTTTCACAGTTCCCCTGTGTTGGGCGTCTTGAAGGAATTATTCTCCGCAATTCCTTCTGTGGACAGCCTCGATAATTGAATGCAGCCTACATGTACCACAACGTTGAGCCGATGAAAACCACACCTCCAGCTCATTGACGGGCAATAGCATGCACCTATCACAGCAGGGCAACAAGGGAGTACTTAGAATATGTATTTCGCAAAGACCAATTAATGCAGCCCTTGGGGGCGGTTAAAGCCGTTCCACGCTGGAGGTCAGTTGAGAGTTGCGTCTCAAAATGACATTGATATTTTACCAATGACAAATATGTAATTTGATGTTCCGCTCAAATAATAATATTATCTTTAAGAATGGCATTTCAACAATAACACCACCTATTCGCACATGGAGCATGGCGTATCAGTTTGAAATGGCGTAATATGTGGAGATTGGAGTTAATTTCCAAAACTAGGTAACACAGTAAGTAGGTTATGATAGTGCGTCGTACATTTGACCTGAGAAAATCAATCCTTAACGTAACGTTTAAGAACGTTTCTTTATTAATGTGTAGCCTATACGATTTTTAAATGTAATTACATAATATAAAAAAGCTTTAGCTAAATGTTTTAAGACGTAAAATAATATATTAGCCTAATAATAAAACAGTCATTAAAAATCATTAAAACGCGGAATTATTTATCTTTTGCACTTAAAAAAAAAAGTAAATAAAAAATTATTTCCTTAACTAGGCAACGTCTCTGAAGGGTGAGAGTAAAAAAGCCTACTCAACACGTAGTTGCAGGTGGCTGTATAAGTTAATTAAATGGAAAAGGGACACATAATTCCGATTTGGGTGGTAGTGTATTATAATGGTTAAGGAACTGGCCTTGTAACCGAAAGGTTGCAGGTTCAATTCCCAGGTAGGACACTGCCGTTGTACCCTTGAGCAAGGTACTTAACCTGAATCGCTTCAGTGTATATCCAGCTGTATAAATGGATAATATGCTAAAAAAAAAAAAAATGCTAAAAAGTTGTGTAAGTCGCTCTGGATAAGAGCGTCTGCTAAATGCCTGTAATGTAATGTAATGTAATTTACGTTTCAACGCAACAGGCGTCTTTTTCAGATTCTTGTTTTACTCAGCTAATATCTCCTTAGAAGAATGCTTTGGTATAAAAACGAATGGAATATTATAACATTTAAATTAAGAAATACACCAATACTTGCATCGTATTTCGGGTTTTAAAGACCTTGTGCATCATCCTGAACGATTTTAACAGCATGCACAACTACCTTTATGGGCCTCCAAAGAACGTCTTGGCCTCGTACAGGTCTGTGCTGTGACTTAATCTTCATATTCGATCCCACAGAAGAATGGATAAAAGAAAGTAGCCTACTATGGGCATGAAGGTTTGTGGAAGCCAGTCTGCTTTTAATTTGACCTATAAGACAGAAATCCCATCCCCCTTCAGTAAAACAGTTACTGATAGCAGCCTTGCCAGATGTGGTCTGTGTTGAGACGGTAGACTACTATGAGACGCCAGCTATCAACACTGCGCTGCAGATGGTCAGTGACTCACCACGGGTTTTCCCCCGTGGGTATAGGCCTAGTTATCAAACCCAGGTTTGAAAAACTGGGGGTCTAATCAACACCTACTTACAATACTTTCAATTCAATCTGGTATAATAGTTAGGCCTACAATATAGGGTCTTCGTGGTAATTGTTTCCCAGAAGTGGCCATTGATTCCTGACAGTGCGTCCTACTCTGCACGCACCGCCCATTACTGCACTCTGCCTTTCGCCCCCATTCAAAAAGACTGTAGTTTCCGGTAATTGCTGTGGTCATTTTTCGTGCGGAGTGTAATGGGGCCGCCAGGAGAAATCTTGAAGCGGTGTTTTATAGGCTAGTGTGTCCCGAGGAAGACTCCCACGTTCCCACAAAGCAGACGGGTCCGGTGCTTAACTTCTCAAGGTTGCCGCAATTCCCTGCTAAATTTCTTATATTTGTATTCCGTATAAGTTGCCTACAGTTTGATTCATTTAGCCTATACTATTCGAACGATATGTCGCCTAACTTCACTGCAACTTGAAGTGTCATATTTAGTTAACTGATACAGACATTGAATAGTGAGGAGACAGAGCGGGTATTTGACAGATACCATCTGGAAGTTAAAATGTCTATTTCTCATAGAAAACACTAAATTAGTGTGCTCGGCTGACACTTGGACGTATATAGGCCTATACGTAGGCTATAAGCTCCAGTAGAAATTAGTTAAATTAGCCTACAGCGAGGAAGTACCGAATCCTTGCGAAGTATCACTGTCTGAAGGTCCCACGAATGTCCGACACAGAACAGAACTGCTTTCTCCCTGCCAGAAATAGAAGGACGTTTAAAAACACAGGACGCGGCGAGCGCGCTATCTTTTCAAATTCTCCATCAAGCGCACAATTGACCCTCGTGCATTTTGTACACTATTTTCCATATACTAGCAATAAGACGTTTTTAGAGCCTAGTTTTACTCATAAGAGTGACTTTGCGCGGTTTCCCCCAGAATGGTCACACTTTAGACAACACAAAGCGCTGTCTGAACAAAACACTTTATTAGCTAAGAAGGCGATAGATGGAGGTCGTGGGAATATGTTGCCCTGGTGACACAACGCCATGGTCATAATTGTGTCCAGTTCGCAGCCTAGACACAAGCTGTTGGCCCACACTTAAACACACAGGGACCGTATTTGAGCAAGCCCTCGTCTGACCCTCTCCTCTTAGTGCATGCCATCATTCAACCCAGTTTGGTTTGGTCCGGTTTCAGGCAGGAACAGGACTTGACCGCACCACAATATCCAGCGCTGCCAATTGGAGGATATAGCCAGCTTTATTCTTAGATCACGCCACCCGGGCAAAGACAAATGTCTAAAGCGGATAAAAAAGAAAACATACTGGGTGCTGGTTTGCTTGATGTAATGTCATGAAATCTGCTATATTCAAAAATGTGGTGAGAAGCATTCTGCTGCCTTTGTTAGCTTTGGCAAGAGTCACAACGCTAAAATACTGAATGAGCCTTCATCATTCATTAAATGGTTCTGTCCGATTGAAGGATGTGTAGTGAGAAGTGTGCTTGTGGACTTCTAAAATATTATCCTGGATATCTTCAAAATGGTTTAGTTAGGCACCACTTAGAGAGAAAATGTTTTCGCACCCCGTAATTATAAAGCACGATAAGCTAATCATGAAATAATAGACATTTATAATACATTATTCAAAGACAGGGGGAAGTCATTCTTTCATTGCGGAACTCACATTTATAAGTTGGTAAACACGAGCAGATTCAGCTTCATATTCAGCAATAATTACAGTTATACTTATTACATCATTACAAACTGCATTATGTAATGGGATAATTAATTACAGTTGAATTAAAAATCAATATTGTATTTTTAAAATAATATTAGAAAATAAATTCTAGTGTTACCAGACAAAGTCCTTGGTATGTGGGCATAGAACAAGGCAAGACTGACCTTCATGTCTGCACTTGTGCCCACATACAGTTTGCGACCTTTTTTGCTAAGTACAATGGCAACTGCAGTCAATTTTATATAATAATCATTTTGTTGCTGGCTACTGCATTTTGTTGATGGCTACAGGCAATGTGGCCAACATATTTACTGTAAATTTGCTCTAGTTTCTTTGTTGCTATGTGTGTCTAACAATTATCTTGTCCAACGAGAAGTTAATGTAGGTCTATTTACAATTGATCAGTGTACAGTACAATGTACAATGTACTTGGACAGTGACACATTTATTGTCATGGTTCTGTGTTCCACCCCAGCACTTTGGAATTGAATGCAGACTGCCAGCTTTAATTTGTGGGTATCTTCGTCCATATCGGATGAACATTCTAGATATTGCAGCATGTTTTGAGTAGTTTTACGATATGGGTTCTCTTGAGCAATGCCCTGAAGCTGCAGTTGGAATCACTGTCCTTCTGCTCATAGTCATTGTATTGTTTCAATTACAAAGTGCTGGAAGACAGAGCCAAAACAACAAAAAATGTGTTACTGTTCAAATACGTTTGTAGTTCACTGTATTTGTAAAACTACAAGGACTGTCAATTGTCACAAAATACGGCTTTCAAATATTCGTTCCATAAAAATGTATCAATTGGAATATATTTAAAATTATTTTATTAAATTATTATATGTAATGTCATGTACCAGGATTGTTATGCGCATTTCGTCCAAGCGCTCAGTGCGTAATTGCGCGCGTGGGCGAGGAGGAGAAAAACTCGGTCACGCTTGGCAGTTGGACACCGGTGCTTCCGACTGGAGCTTCTTTGCGAGCTCTGCTGGATACAGTGATATCTACCCTCAGTTTTGTGAATTCCATGAACAAAAAATATATTAGGCCTACTTTTTATGCACAGGATGTGATAATATGCTTGTTCACGAGTGGGTTCAGTTTTTTTCGCCCATTTTGGTGCAGCTGTGTTGCTTAGCTCATTTATAAACAAGAGGAAGAAATTAATCCCGAAAGTGAAATAACGTGAAAAGGACGACGGCCATGTTCAAGTGCAAACGTTTGAAAGCACGCAAATTGAAATATGCTGTTGTTAGGTTTACACCTTGAAAGCACCATTTTTGAATTAAACGAATTTGACATTTGCATTATGTTCAAATTAAATTCGTTCTCATATCCCTATGCAAGTATTTTTCTAGTTTACGCTAAGCTACTTTAATTTCACTGGTGTGAGCATGTTAGGTACTGGGCAAATGCAATCATTTTTGTTCAAAGTTTCCCGCAGCTACATTATTTAAAACATATTTAGATCCTGTAAAATGCAACTGAATTCTGCAGCCTGTGCTAAAAAAACTCTTTCCAAGATATGTGGGGATGAACAAAGCAAATCGCTGTATAGTTGGTAATTAAAATGACTGACTTCTCCACGAAGTTTCCTATGTGTGCGTGTGAGTGAATGATATAATTTGTCATCTACTTGGTCCAGTTAATCAGTGCTTGCTTCTATATTTAAATATAGACCGAAGGCAGGTTAAAACTGCATTGTTAGTAATGCCTGTGAATATATTTCATGAGTAAAAAATTGTTAGATTGGTTAACTATTTTACACTTTATCTTGGCATAGATTCATAAAAAGCACATATTCATTTGTTTTACTGTTGTTTTGAAGAAAGCTCTAAAATAATTTGGATTCACCATGATTTTGGAATGGGATAAATTGATTTAATTATTTTTGTGAAAACATTTCTTGATATGAAATATGCCAAATTGTGGAAAAATACCACTATTCAAAACAATTAGGAACAGAATCACAAAAACTGAAAAGCTATTGGCTTGTGGAACCATATTTTCGTGCGCAATTTTTTCCTTCACCATTTAGATGGAGGTCAGTACATAAATCATCAGCATCAAAAAATAAGTCAGTTGCCCTAAAAGTTCACAAGTTCACATTTAAAGTGCTAAAATACAAAATGGATGCCAACATATGTGACGTATGCCTGAGGTAGAGAGGAGGTTCTTGGGGTTCTTGAGAAGGACCACATTAGAAATTTGTCATAAAAAGCAACAGGGTGGGAAAGTCATGTGATTGCTGGCACCAACTGGCTTTGCTGATGCTTCATAGTGTATACTTAGTATGTACATAGTACATACATAGTGCATAATAACGCGTGTGTTTCTGCAAACTGTTTGGGATTTCTGAAGAATAAGAAAAAGTAAAGCGTGTCTTGGCACCTCTGATCCTTGGCCTCATACTAATCAGGACAAAATCCCCACAGTATTTGCCCCCCTTAATGTATGTATAAAAATTGAGGTAAAGTGTAACAGTCATGCTTTAAATCAACGAGTTACAGACCAAATACATGTATTTTTTCTTCCATAGGCACTGCCTTCCAAACCGACAGTTATAACCAACATTTTTTTTTAATGGACAGAGCAGCATCCCACTCAGAAAGGCTGCATAGAGTCCGTTTATGAAGTGCGGTTGAGGTAGTCATGGCAACAGTGTTTACCAAGAGTGACATTAGAGATGTGAAAAGCACTCAGGCCTGTGTAGAACATTACCAAAAAAAAAAAATGTGACTCAATTATAGTCCGTACTAGTGCAGTATTTTTGTCCCCAGCTAACAAAAAAGCATATCAATTCTTTTTTAATTTACATTTTCTTAACCAGACAGGTCAACTGAGAACTGAATCCTAATTTGCAACCTCAAATCAGAATTTGTTTAAAGGTTGAGAGATGGATCATTTGTGTAGATGCATTGCAGTTCTGCCTAGGGTTTAATTATGTGAAGATTCCTACTATAACTGCCAATTCCCCCTATCCATCTGCCCCATCTATATCTTATATAGAGCCATCACCGCCGATGGTGCATTCAGCAGGGAATGAGAGCCAGGGAGAGTTCAAAAGGCAGAGGCAATCCGGCCATTTTGTGAAATCCTTTGGGGTGTTAATAGAATGAGCCCCTAGTTAAACAGGGATTAATAATTTGCATGGTACAGCACAGACGTACAGCATAGCATACAGGCTGCCTCCTGGGTGGTGTATCGAGCTATTGGCCCTAGCATTAAGCGAAAATAAGGTGAGGCAGACTGCACGTGTCTATGAGGATGTGTGAAAGTCCAGTCTCCCAGGAGGAGGCAGGTGTTGAAAGTGATGCAATGGACCTATTAAATCTGATTTGCCATTCCAAGCTGAAAGATAATGTTGGGTATAAAATGCAGTTTAAAAAAAAGTCTACAGATCACAGAGGTGTGAGGAAAGCCTGATTTGTGCAGTAAAACACTGAAAAATGAGGTAATCTGGACACCCAATCACTGGCCTTCTCTCCCCATACGGCCACCCAATCACTGGCCTTCTTCCCCATCTGGCAAACAGGTTTCCTGGCAGACAAAATGGCCAAAGCCCCTGCTTCCACACGTCAGCGGCTGCAGCTCTCTTTATTTGTGAAAGATGTTACTGGAGAGCACACGAGCCACGTCTGCCTTAATCTTTTTTAATTATTTCATTATTTATCCTTTTTTTTTTTTTTCCCCCAGAGCCTTGCCATAAATACTGCTGACTCAGCACTCCTGCTACCGTGCGTCTTGTTATTCTTTGCAACTTATTTTTTATGTGAATTTCATTTCACTTAATCTGAAGTACTCTTACAAATGAGACCCCCCCCCCCCCCCCCCCCAACCCCCACAGAAAGTGTGCCTCTATTGATACCCCCACAATGAGTTGGGGGCCATAGAGCCCCAGTATTCTACAGCCACCCTCTACAGCAGATTTGCCTTCAAACCCCGGCCTGTTCACGTATGACTCCATGCAGTGAACCTGTATCGCCTCTGCCTTTCAGATTTCTGCACTGGCCCTAAGGGGGGAATCAAACAAGGAAAGGGACATCGGTGGACAAGCGGCTCTTTGTCCCGGGCGATGGACGTGAAGCGCCCGCTCAGTCTCCCCGCCAGTGGAAATGAACTGCGATGACCAACGGAAACGGAATGTTCCGTGACTTTAAAAGGCAGAGATTGCTAATATCTATAATGAATGTCTCTCGTTGAAAACAGCAGCAATACGTATGGACCATACCGTAAAGAGCCTGGCAGAGACGGTGCCAGACAGGGGAGGTGAAGCGAGCGCACATTGGTTCTCATTTGCGTGCCTGGGAAGCTGAGTTTGCATGGGAGACGTCGGTCGTAACTGACAGAAAGGCTGCGCCTTAGCGGGTCTGTTTCCCACGCTCGGTTTTTGCATTGGCCCACATCAGTCACAACCTGAAACCTGCTTACAAAGCCGTATCTGAAGCTGGCAGAATGTGAAGGCGTCGTTGTCAACCGACTCGCTTCCCTTCACGCCATTAAAATCAGACGCGTACGAATCGCCGTGCAAAGACGGTGTGAGAACCTGCAGCGCAATTTTTTTATT
The DNA here is from genome assembly GCA_029718625.1 of Synaphobranchus kaupii. Classification (NCBI taxonomy): domain Eukaryota; kingdom Metazoa; phylum Chordata; class Actinopteri; order Anguilliformes; family Synaphobranchidae; genus Synaphobranchus; species Synaphobranchus kaupii. The sequence goes on along the minus strand of CM056390.1, from coordinate 30,450,687 downwards.
TTCTGCCTGGAAACCGTGCCTCACTTATTAGCCGGGGGGCTTGAATAACAAAAAGAGGCTTTCATTGAACGGTGCCACTTAAACATCAAACGGCACATCATAAAAACAGAGAAGGCCTTTTGATTTCCACAGTGTATAGAAAGGGAATCCGTTGTAATGTTCGCGGCGGGAAATGTCATTTTTCCCCACATGAAAGTAGTATGCTCATCCAGTAGTGTAGTAGTGCCTGGAGAAGTGGGTATACTCTAATTTAGCAAATCCATGACTACTAATTGATATGGGCACTAGTGGGAATTAAGAAGTGAGTATACTCTATGCCCACTAAGAAAGAAGTGGGTATATTGCGTATACCCACCACTACACTACTGGGCTCGTCTTTCAAGACAAACAAACCAAAAAAAGATGAATTCTTTAGTTCCGTAGCGGCCCTTCTCGCCATGGTCACATGGGTGGCGTAATGTTGCTCAGACCCACATAATTTCACGAGGGCTATCGTCTGACAAGTACAAGCTGGACAGAGAGAGAGTCAATTTCCCGGAGTTGTTCGCGTCTACATGGGAGAAAGCGCGTTTGTTCCCGAGTGGAATCCGCAATGCCGTTTCCCAGCAGTAGTGTTAAGAAGAGTTTCCATCACCACTGAGCTTCCATTCAGGCCTCGTGTCCTACGGCAGCTTGCTAGCTACCGGGAGATCTTTTTTGACAGGAAAATGACAGAATTCCAGCTGTGGAACGCAGCTGTAGAATATAGAGCCTGGGATAGGAGAAGGGGGCATCCTGACTCAGCTGCCAGAACTTGGCAGCATTGTCTGTGCGAACGCTACGCTATTCCCAATTATACAAACACCCTGGTTTGTGTGGTTATTCTGTAGACATTACTTCACACACTCTCACTGTCACAGGCACACCTGAAGTGGTGACTTCTACAGTCAGACATTCTGGTTAGAGACACATTTCTGCCAGTTTTGAAACCTGTCCAACACTGCCCCCATGGACCCTCTCAAGCATTACCATATGCAAATACTCATATACAGGTAATACTTGTATTTTTCTTAAAAGCAAATAACAATGAAAAGACAGGTTCAAAATGGGGGTGCTGAAATGAGTCATAAAGCTTAACCCACCCCGCAAACATACACCCTTAGGGGCAGCAGATAAGTCTATGATGATTGACATCAGCAGTGGTATGTGTGCACTGTGTCATTTCTGGGTGAGATTTCAGGCTGAAACGCACGTGCACACACACACTTACTCTCACTCACTCACACACGCAGTACTGGGACCGACTCACAATCGACACCCTTTTCTCCTCTGAGGGAGTGGGAGAGTGAAGCCGTGCTAAAGCTCTGCCAGGCCTGGCCGGCAAGTCTCGCTAGGCTTTCTATCACGACGGGCCACGCAACTTTGAACTGGAGGAGCGAGGGAGCGGCATACAGCGCTGTAGACGCCCGAGGGGAGCGGATAACGCGTAAGCTCAGCCCACTCTCGTTCCGCACGCTGATTACGCGTCAGCTACAGTAGCAGCTGGCCGGGTGGCCTCTCTCCTGGCAAAGGCGCAAAAAGGCCCTGAGCCAGCTCTACCAATCGTTTCACTTTCGGGCCCGCGGGATAATTACAGCTCCAATATGAGGACTTGACTGACTGCTGCAAGCCTGCGCCGCTAAGCGTGCACGTACATCTCCTATTCTCCGTAGCCATTCCGTCGTCCGCACACTCCGCATCTTCCCATCACCCTCCCTCTTCTCCTTCTAAGTCTCTGACCCTCCCCCTCTCTACCTTTTCACTCTTCTCCAATCCAGGTTTTTTTTTTCTGCAAGGATTCAAATTGTCTTTATTAGCACGATTATCACAAGTGATCTAGTATTGCCAAATCATTTTTGAAATACTTCCCTCTTTCTCCCCAGAATGTTACGTTGTCATTTCAAAAGCTAGCTGCTGCACATTCACACTTTTTTTCTGCAGCCAGCAAGCATTTTTCCTTTTATTAAACCACTAAAGGCAGCCTAGTTTTCCTGTAATACATTTTGCGGGCTGATATTCCCCTGAAACCCCGAGTCGGGCCTTTAAGAAGACGCGTAAATCCAACAAACAGTAGGTTTCAAACAGAGATGAGCTATAGGTATCAACCAAAATGGCCGATTCACTGAACATTACACCGAGATGCCTGGGCCTGGAATATTTTACATGACTCCACCATTGCAAACTCCAGTATAAATAACAGTGGTTATGAGGATATTTAAATGTGTACCGGGAAGGCGGACGGCGTGGGTGACGTCTCAGGTAATTAATTGCTGAAATCACCCGTTTTTTTGAAGGTACGCAATTTAATGTTTGTTTATTGTGGGAAAAGCACACATCTGTGAAATCGGACAGGGGAAGCAAGTGCTGCAGATTCTCCTTGACGCAGCACTACACCGCCGCGCCGCAGAGCTCTTCACAAGCCCCGAGTAACTCTGCCATGGCATCACAGTGCCCTCTGCTGGCCTGCTGGCCACCTTTATGAAAACAAGTATCCGCTGAAGCTGGAGTTGGCCGATTCATGATATATTTTGCCGATTCAAGTGTAAGAAATGTAAGGATTTGCAGTATTTTGACCACTCAAACTCTTTGTGTCATAGCCAAAATCTGCCTTGGGAAAAATTAAAATTTTTGCCCCAAAATACCCTTTTTTCTACCCACTGATTCTAGAACAGTCAATGCCTTGATGACGAAGTTAATATATGGATATCAAAGAGCCGAAAGCACCATTCATATTTCCTCAGTAAGAGGCACCAGCTAATTTACTTGGTGGAGTTGGTATCGGTAACATGAGTAACAAAAAATTAGCTCTACCAGCCCTGCCAAATACATTCAGGGGAGAAAAAATAAAAAATAAAAAAATCAGGAAATTGCCCTACGTTCTTTAAGATGTTAAAATTTGTAATGTGAGTAACGTGTGACGTGAATGACAGTCTTTTTCAGCAAGTAACATAGCGCAGTCTTTTTGTAGCAAGATGAGGATATTGTTTTGGGGGGTGGAGAGTCAACAGGGAGAGGGGGTATCACAATGCATATAAATCAAGGGGTGCCGAGATTTGTGGCTGATAAATTGTTCTTTTGGAGAAAACTGGTTTGTTTTCTAGTTAATATGAATGAACATGTAACGCAGGCAACGTAACGTGAGTAATGTGACTTTGTTTGGTTGCCTGCCCACAGACACCACAATTTAATTTCTCATGTCAATAGTTTTGCTTCAGTTTTGTTGTGGCATCTATAGTTCAACCAGATCGCCAAAGCAAACTTAGGCGAAAGAATGCCATGCGACTTTGGCGCAACGTGAGTAACGCAGACAAAAGTTATTGCCACAAAATAACCAACCAAGAGTTTTCTTGTATTTTCATATGTACCAATGGTCAAAGGTTGCTAAGGTGCAAAAATAAGGATGTTCCATCAATTCACTGAATATTAAAACGGGTGAATAGAACACCCACTGACCTACTTACTCAAATGACAAAATGTCATTTGAGTAATGCTGGAATTGCTCATATGCATGGTTTAGGAATTCATACTTGATGAATGAATTGAACTCACAAAACATCTGCTTTCATGTTCTTTCTTTTTGATTCTTAATTGATAAAAAGCCAAACCTGCTTTCTGTGGAAATCAGTTTAAAGACACAATTATGGAAGCGATCATAATTTTTCAGTAATCTTCAGAGCAAGAGACTGGCTCGAATGGGAACTAAATCTGAGAACACCTGAATAGAAAATTACACTATTTTGAAATATAAATTGTTATGGGATGGGATGTCTCAAGACAACCAAAATATGCATGTATTGGTGTATGATATCAACCAAACCATCGGCTAAATATCATTTAACTTGTCATATTTTCTTCCCTTGTGAGCAACATATAGGTAACTGGATTTGTAGGCAATATCTGTCTGAACACTAAGTCTAAACTGAAATAACCATGTCAGCCTTAGATGGCAGAATAAACCACAGAAGCATAGCTTATAACCACCATTCGGATAGAGGAAAGCTGGTAGTGGGTAAAGACCCAATGTGTTTGAACAATCCTACAGACCTACAGGTGATAAGGAACCTGGTAGACTGCAAGTACAAGTGTATTCTCAGTAGCCGGGCTGGCACAAGAATACCGTGGGATGCCAGTCAGCCAGCGTAGTCTACCGCTTCAGGAAGAGATGCCATGCAGAAAGGGACAGTCGGGTAAAACCGAGGTCGAGTGACCGAGTAACCTCCCGAATTCTCTGCATGGTGAAAGGCAGTAAGAGGCCAATGACGCACAGCCCCCAAGTTGTGAATACAACCCAGCACCGCTCAACTGACAGCAGCAATACGGCAATGTCTCCATTATGCAAGGTCTACGTGGGGATGAAGAGTTTTCAGAACCTGTCTGCAGTGATCAGATAATGTAGAAATGAGGTAAAATGGAGGAGGACTGATGTAAGGTCTTGATGACCAAACTTGTCAAATAGCCATATTTATACACAATATAGGTTTAGAAATGGAGGTTATATTGTGTTGGTATTCGATCATTGGACTCTTTCGTAACAATGTATTTGTATTCAGTATAGTTTTATTTTTATTTTGCATCAAAACAGAGAGCCAAAATGTAGGCCTATGCCCAGCACTGCATACTTTGAAAAAGAAAGGATGTATATAGAGCTCGGATAGGCACCAAAAACTTTCCATCAGTTTGAGCAATCTGTGCCCAACGGTGAAGCGTTGCGGTAGCGCTGGCGGTCGAGCTAGAACCTCAGCGACTTCAGTCAGAGCAGCCTGCTGAACGACAAGACCGGTCGCGATCAAGACGGAGGCCGCATATTTGCCAAGCAGACATTTTAGACTCCTCACCAGGTTTGCGTCAGCTGATGAGGTTCTACACGCACGTCCCGTCTGACTGGGACAAACTTCTTGACCTAAAGGTATAATTGACCACAGCGGACCCACGTCCTCTGGCTGTCAAGTTTGTGCATAGACTGCATACCCTGCACTCTCCAGGGTGTCTGTGTAGGAGGCAAGTCTCTCTTCAAAATTGAAAAACAGCCTGCTGCCTATAGCATCGCTGGTAGGCTACTCCCTCCTGTCTCAAATCCAAATGTGACGGGACGACATTTCTTTATATATATATGTTGTTTTTTTTTTTTTTACACGTCTTCTGCCTGGAAACTAGGGCCATGCCGAAATCAAGAATCATGATTGGACGCCTTTGTCAACTGCAAATTGGGCCCCGCTTCCTCGTAGAAGCAGCGAGATCTTAGCCGACAGCTGTAAACTGTAGACAAAACCATTGCGGTACTTGCATTGTCTTTCGGGAGAGATTGGCCTACAATGGGAACGCTAAGGGGAAATGGCGGTTCGCCACCAATTCTATCCACAGCTTTAGATAGAAATGAAACCTTTCTTGTAAGTCATTTCATCAACTTCTAAATTTTTTGTTCATTTTATCGGTTGCCAAAATTTGATGTCGTGTAATTAAGAAAAACGTGCTTCATTACACGAAGATATGAACAAAAGCACTTAAGATTACAACTAGGCCCTGTAGGTCTCAACACTTGCAAACCTTTCTTACATCCTACATGCATCAAGGCTGAATTTAGGTGTGTAAAAATATCCTTCCTTTTCTGATTAGAAGGATATATACAGTTGACAAAATAAAATCCTAGAGCATTTTTATCAAAGAGGATGTTTATTAGCAACTAAAAACAATGCACCCAACATTCATTAAATTTTTTTTTTTTGTTTTTTTTTTTTTATGTACATTTTTTTCTTCTTTTTTATGTTGCTATAGGAGATTCACTGCAGTATAATGGAAAAAATCACAGACATTTATTTTTGGGATAACACAGATGTTTTAATCTTTATAATGTATACCCTTTTTCAGAGGACAACGGAAGCTTCTCACTGTACTCGCAATTGTGTGTGTGTGTGTTAAAAAGACAGAAACAGCGAAGAACTCCACGAAAAGCATTCAATTAAAACTGCTGCAGCATTTTAAAAAGAGGACAGACGACATAGGCCAGAACACGCTGTTTTCAAGTATTCCACAATCTGTCATAAAATTCACTGGGAACAGCCAGGATTCCTTACAACTCTTCCATAGGAAGGTCAAAGCTCCCCCCCTCTCCCATTCACAATAAAAACATCTTAGCGAGCACTTCATTAAAAATTGCCTTGTTAAAACTGTGGGGGGGCGGGGGTTTTGCTTCCGTTGCGACTATAAACAAAAAATAAAAACATCACCTACCATTTAATCTTCTAGCGAGCTGATTCTAAAGAAGTTAAAACTTGGTATACAGTTATGTGAAGGATGCACACAAAGCTGGTTAAATTATCTGTGTCGGGACAATAAGTGAAATTACTCAACAAGTCCATTAGGCCCCTTATGAATGAGTACAGAGATGACAACTTTACAAAATGATCTTTACCTACTGAGTGATGATAATGTCCCCTCAGTTTCTGTTTTCTCTACCACAGGCTGTGTTTCTGCATCCTCCTTCGGTAAACTTTGTTCATTGCTTACATCCTTAGGGGACGCGTGCTTTTCCAGATTGTTCCGGGGCTCCTCGGGGCCAGTCGTCGTTGTTGTCGTCGCCTTGGGCGGCTCTGGGGCCGCTGGGGCCGCTGGGGTCGCTGGGGTGCCGTCGGACCCCGCCCCGTTCACACACTGTGGCTTTTCCCGCTCCGGCTCGCCGGCAGACTTTTCGGGAACGGAGGGCGCTTGGGGCTTGGGGGCGGGTGTGGGGGGCGGGTGCGGGTGCGGGGGCAGGGGCAGGGGCAGGGGCGGGGGTGGGGGCGGGAGCAGGGGGTGCCCAGCCCTGGCGGTTGCGGTCGCGCCCCTGATCCCTTTCGCGGTCTCTCTCACGGTCGCGGTCACGGTCCCAGTCACGGTCCCGGTCACGCTCGCGGTTTCTCTCGCGCCCGCGGTCTCGCTCCCTCTCTCTGTCCCTATCCCGGCCGTGGCGGCTGCCATTCATCTCTCTCCGGAAGTCGAAGTTGCGGTCATCGCGGTCCCTCTGCCGGTCCCAGGGCCGCCGGCGGTCATCGAAATCCTGATGCATGTCCGCCTCTGCCGGCCGGCCACCGCGGCTCCAGACGGGACCGCTCCCCCCGCCTCCTCCGCCTCCTCCCCCTCCTCCTCCTCCGCCACCTCCTCCGCCTCCTCGATTCTCAAAACGATTCGGGAAGTTCGCTCCGGGACCTGGCCGCTCCTCCTGAAATCCTTTGGGGCCCCCCCACGGGCGCGCCCCTCAGGTCCCGCTCGTCAAAATCCCCCCTAGGCGGGCCCCAACGGCTCTCGGGCTTGAAGCCGCCGAGCGGGTCCTTCCTGCCCTGGACCTCCCGCCATCCCCCTGAGGCCCCTCCCTGATCTGTCTCTCTGGGGGTGGGGTCGGCAGCAGCCCTGTCCCCTGCTTCTCAGGCGGCGGGAAGCGGTAGTCCTGGTCCTTCTCCTGCTGGACGGCCTCGCCTCCCCTGGGGGACCGGTTCGCGGGCTGGGCAGGGCCGTCCGAGGGCTGGCCGGGGGGCTGCCCGAGGGGCTGCCCGAACACCCCCTGCACTCTGCCGAACTGGTTGGGTTCGGGGAAGGGGGCGGGGCCGGGGGCTCGGGGAGGCGGAGCCGGCTGGGCAGGGTTCATCGCGGGGCCAGGGGCCAGGCTGTTGGTCTGGTGCATCAGTCTGTTGGGCATGAGGAGGGAGAAGCGGTTGGCCGCTCCCTGCAGCAGGCTGGGACGTGCCTCCACGGGCAGCAAGCTTGGACGGGGCCTCCACGGGCAGCAGGCCCGGCATCCTCTGGCCGCCGAGGTTGGGGTGGTGCATCGGGTGGGTGAGGGACGCCGAAGGGTGCATCCCCAGCAGGCCCATTCCGCTCCGCACGGCGTTCTGCATGCCTGCGAGGAAAAGGCCAGATCACACATGCACGTTAGTACACCGTTAGCATGTTACTACATAATTAGTACTGTACGCCATAATGTTAGCATGTTAGCACACCGCAGCAAATACCCCACAGAACAGTGCAAGAATTTTGCCTAGAGCAGTAGTTCGCCAAAGTAGTTATCCAGCCAGACCAGCCGGGTGTATTCTGAAGTACACCTGATGGAACTAATTCAGGGCTTGATTAAATATTTCAGGGCATGGTCGAGGTGGAACGCATCAAATTCCTGGATCCGGCTGGGGGTATCCGAGGAAAAGTTTGGGAAGCACTGGCCTAGAGTTACCCAAAGTTTAAAGTGGTAACCCCCCCCCTTCCGCGGGTGTACCTTGCAGTGTTATTTCCCCTGGGGTGTCCCGGCTTTCCGTGGGAGGGGCCACCTTGTCGCCGGTCAGCTGGGGCTGGGCCCCGATGGGGTTGAAGACGGCCGGGGGGATGAAGCTCCCCGGGGATGGTACTGACCGGAGGGATCATGGCTCCGAAAGGCGAGTTTTTGGGGGTCTCCTGCGTCCCCGACATGGAGGTCTGCATCAGGGCTGCAAGCACACGGAGGACAGGCCACGTTACACACAGTCCGCACAGAAAACGCTCCCGAACATGTACACAGGGTAACACTTTCCACTTTGTTTCCATTTCCATACAGAATACATTGCACATTTTAGATGTTAAGATCAGATGTTCTCTGGCCTGCACATCCTTGGTAATTCTAACATATTTGCTCTGTTCTAAATGGTGTCAAGTATCAAACATGAACCCTTTTGTGGTGGTGGGGGTCCTCAGCCATGGGCATTTTCATGGGTTGTGACATGAAAAGATTTGGGACGCCCTGCTTTCAAGCTTAAAGAGTAACTACACCCACTGTCTCAGCCTGCCTCCGCCTACTACACAATGTTGAAAAATACTTTGTGGGGTGAGCGAGGGAGAAGGAGCTGTGTCCATCGTCATTTGCATAAATTAACGTACATTGTACAAATTCGGATAAACTCGGATTAAAACTGTCAAACTAGACATTGGACATCAAATATGAATGAAGATTCAGCAACTGCATGGCCTATTTCTCACCTGAAATATTTTCAGAAACATATTTTAGTGGACTATTTAGGTGGAATAAGAGAATTGAACAGGACGCCACGTTGTTCCGGTTTAAAAACGTGGAGGCGACAACAATTATCCATATGATGTAGAGGTACCTCCAAAGAGGTACTCTGACATCACGATTGGGGCGGGGGCAGTGTGGGGAGCACAAAGGACATTTCAACCATTACGGGCAGCAAAAAGACGCTGTTTCTTATGATATACAATATTATTTCAGAATTGTTGAAATAACAGAATGCATGAATAAGTTTAATTATAAGGTAGGCATACAAACATGTTTACAGCAAAAAAAAAAAAGTGATCTAAAGCGTAGTTACCCTTTAAAAGCTTTGTACAGTCTTATGGTCATAAGAGTAGAGTAGAGCATTTCGGCACACTTCAACACTTACATGTCGGTACTGAGGGGACGGCAGATCCGACGGATGTCTGAGGAAGGACAGAAGGTGGCATGAAACCTGTGGGGGAAAAATAAATGATTTTAAACTTAATTGTAAAACAGACGCTTTCGCTAAAAAAGGTTTTTCTCCATTTCCGCTAAATAAGAGAACATGACAATATGGCTCCCGCACTCACCGCTTTCCAATGGTACCAATTAAATAACTTTCAATTCCTTTCGGGTTAAAATTCCATTAAACTGAAGGAACAATATATAGTCTGTGTATATACGGGGGGGGGGGGGACACACCTACAAAAACAATATCTAGTAACTAATAACGAGTAGGCCTACCCATTGCCTTCAAAACAGTTTCAATCCTTCTAGGAATGCTGTCATACAATTTCTGAACTATGTGTAGTGGGATATTGGTCCATTGTTCAGGCAGGACAGTCTCCAGTTCTTTGAGGGATGAAGGAGGTGGAAATCTAGTTTGCACTCTGCGCTCCAGAACTTCCCATGAAGGTACAATTATGTTTAGATCTGGTGATTGTGTAGGCCATGGAATGCATTTGACATCATCCTTGTGTTCTTGGAACCATTCTTTAATGTTTTTAGCAGTGTGTATGGGGCGTTATCATGTTGGAATAAGGGGACATCATGAGGGAACAGTGTATACACCATAGGGTGCCCCTGGTCTTTTAAAATGGTTTCGTATTGTTTTCCCGTTACACGTCCATGGAGAGCAATCATTGGGCCCATGAAATGGCTGCCCATACCATTACAGAACCACCATACTTAACAGTTGGCAACAGACATTGTGGATTGCATGCCTCTTAGGCTTTCTCCAAACATAAACCCGTCCAGATGTATTAAAAGAGTAAAAGATGACTCATCAGACCATATCACTTTTCTCCATTGCTCAGGGGTCCAGGTTTTGTGTTCCTTACACCATGTTATGTGTTTTTGTGCATTAGCCTTGGATACAAATGGTTTCTGAATGGTGGCCCTGCCATAAATACCAGCTTTGTGAAGCTCACAACGTACTGTTCTTATTGAGACTGGTTCAGATATAGATTGATTAAATTCTGTGGTAATTTTTAGAGCTGTGTTCTGTGGTTATTAGCAACTATCTTACCAATTGTCTGTCTGCCCCTGTCGGAGAGCTTTGACTTGCGGCCACAGTTCTTTTTTGCGGATGCTGTTTTTTGGTGTTGGGCATATGTTGTGATAATTTTTGACACTGTTCTCCTTGCCACCTTAAATAATTTTGCGTTTTTGTGACAGACGCACCTGCACACTATTTGGCCCCTTTGGAACTCTGTTAGTATCCTCATCTTGCTTTGGAGACTTACCTAGCAATGTGCTGCTGGTTAGGCCTCTTTTAAGCAGACACATGCTGCTAATTAGCATTCAAATTAATAGGAATGACCTGTGTAGATGCTTTTGTAATAGTGGTTTAGATGCTTCAAAGCCATTTTTCAGGGGTGTTTCCGATAATTTTGTGTACATACATATTACACAATACATATTTCAGTAATTTGAAGGATTTTCAAAGAGCGAGGGAACCCTGAAAATAATTCTTTCTCTTGGCATGCGGTCTCTTTGGGACGCTCACCAGGAGGGGGCTGCGAGGCGTTGAAACCGGCTCGCAGGAAGGGTGGCGGAGGCCCGAAACCGGGCGGGGGCATCGTCATGGTAACGGGGAAGGATGGCGGGATGAGCCCCACAGCCGGGACACCCTGTGCCACTGGGATCTGTAACAAGAGTTCACGCCGGTTAAAAGTGGCGGGTGCTTGCAGTTCTGCTGTGTAAAAGACAGTCCAAAGCGTTCAACCGAGGGCCCAGTGAGCCTGTTAATTTTGTTTTCACGTTAAAATAAGCAACCAATTTAGATCCAAAAATAAATAAATTATAGGCGAGGAGAGTTCACAGTGCAATCAGCAGCTTTGCTTGTTCAACTCAATGAGCAACAACAAAAATCCAGAGGCTCTCCATAGACCAAGGCTGGGGACGCCGCTCCAAATCATCCCCTTAT